>OY365815.1:7376459-7809366 GCA_959347315.1 Bimastos eiseni
TTTATGTTTTTGAGATTGTTGTATCAGGATATATATATATATATGTATATTATATATATATATATATATATACATTTATGTAATATATATAGTGCCTCATTGAACGAGGAGCACAATTGTGAGAACTAATAATCTATCGAATGTAAAATGAATAGTTGTTAGTACTCTAGCGAATGAGCGAATTTGATAGGAGCGAATATAATGATTTGCTTGGAAGGACCTTGGGGTGGAATGAGAAAGCGACTGAAAAACTGGTTCCTAACGGGTTTAACGGAGAGGACAGACAGGAGAGAGGGACAGACAGACAGACAGAGACAGAGATATATACAGATATAGAGACAGAGACATATATCGAAATATACTTGTATATTGGTAGGAAACTGACGTGTAGATGTTTATCGCGAAGATTGTTGGCCAAATAATTCTTGTAGTGTAGAATGTACTGGCGTGAGACAAAGATAAAGCAGCTGTACACACTATTAAAGTTCATCTAAATTAGCGAAGAAAGTTACATTTTCTGGGCAACAACAGAAAAGTCGCATGACGCTCATCGTCACTAATGGAAGACCTGCGACCGACGACATCGTTGATGAGATCAGAGGTAGAGGGTTTCCATGGCCTCAAGGGTCACAGGCTGGAAGGTGTGTGTGGCTGGGATCCCACCCACCCAAGCCCCGTCATGCAGGGTCTTGTGTCCCGACGGCGTCACCGATGCGGAACCAATCGACCTAGCTTGAGGCGTTTACGTAGGAGCACAGATGTGTGCTAATGTTAAATATTTATTATCCTCATGATTACAAGCAGAGTATTCTTTAACATCTTATTAACGGGAGACAAAATTAGAATGACTGCAAAACACATGAAACAGAGAAATACGAGGAATGTCTACCCCAATGTTGAGAATGCGTCTCCGCATATAGGCCTACGCCACGACGTCTGAATGTTTGAATAGTTCATGCGAGTAAATAGTGTTCAGACGCAGGAGGGCCAGTGCTACTAGACCTGTGTGGTATTTTGATTATACCAATGTCTGGCTTTCTATCTTAGCCTACGACATTGTAAACAAACACGCTGCCAGCAAGGAGTTAACTGTCAGATCATATGAATTGGGACTTACACACGCGCTGGGACTTCCACGTCTCTAGACTAAGGGGCTTCCATAGGAAAGATGGAGGTCGTGCAACTTCATCCTGGGTTACCGTTATCTTATTATAGGTCTAGAGTTTGGGAATCACCATGAGCCGCTGGCACGGTTCTAGAGCAATTCGTGGCGCAGGACATTCCGGCGCGTTCAATTCAACGCGAACAATTTGGCGCGGACAACAAAAATAAAACATGGTAAATGCTTAGTTGAACAACCATACACATAAACAGCAATGTCAAAACTAAAATAGTGCTAGACTCAGTAGACTGTCAGGTTTATAAAAATATTTAATCTCATGTTTTAATCAAATATATAGGCATATGTATACACTTTAATATGAAATCATAAAGTTACTCTAATCAAACATAATTATAGTCAACAAAATGTTAAAAAAATTTGAAGAATCCTCTCCAGAATTATTCGATTGTTACTAAATCGTTACAGTGGTTACATTTTAAAATCCGTTATAACCTATGTTTGACGGCATCCCCTTAATTAGTCAATTGATGTTCGATTTTCGCAATCCTTTAGGCCTATAAGAGTGCGCAATTGACGATCCAGATCTCGATATTTCTTCTTCTTCAGAGGACGTTCGTCACCTGCAACCATCCGCTCAACGTTCAGTTTATTGATGCCCGGTTCTCTCTGCAGTTGGACAACTAACACAGGCAAAGTAGGATGTGAACTGTGTCATCACTGACTGCGGTGTTAGTACGAGGAATGTCATCACGGACTGCTTGATGGCAGTCCCAGATATCGACGAGCGCTAACTACACCTCATTGACACTATGGATATCGCAGTAAAGGGCCTATACCTCATGAAATTGGTTATGAGCTACCTTAACACCTCGTATTGACACTTCAGATACATTGAAATTGACCGTGACGAATTGTCCGGTTACCTCTGGCACAGTAGCAGAGCTCAGAGCTCACCTGGTGCACACACAACACTTCATAGTCTGCCATCATTAAGTTTGTATCCTGTAGGAGGGTAAGAATAGGCTCTTGTTCCTTGCAAGGGTCATTAAGCTTAAAAATATTTAATGGTCAGAATAATTATTTGGATTGACAAACTGTTATGTTGCAGGCCAATTTGATGTCTTGATCATGTTATTTTATTACAACTTTTCACAAGCAGTCATGACAATAATTAAGAGTCATTAGGACCAACGCTATTTAAATAGTCGTGATTAAAATAAATGAAGTGTTCGGGACAATAAAAAAATAAGTAATCGTGACAATAATTAAGTATAGTCTAGTCGTGATGAAGTACGTAGTCATAAAAATAATGAAGTAGTCATAAAATAAAATAAGTTTAGTCGTGACAATAATTAAGTACATTGTAGGCCTAGTCATAAAAATAAAGTGGTCATAAAATTAATTTGATTAAAGTAAAATTAAAGTGATCGTGACAATGATTTAGTAGTCGTGACATGCAAGGTTTCGCTAAATCCATTCAAACTACTGCGATAAGTCAACGTTTCTGAATAATCCCTTTCTGCAGTGTTTGCTAAATTGACAAGCGCTATTGACAGCAACACCAACTGCAAACAGAATGACTGGCTTTTACGTCCTATTTAAGTAATGGCATGCATTAAACAAACAGTTCCCTGATATTCATCTATAACTACAGACCAAGTGAACAAGATCATATCTGTGAACTGATTTTAGGATGGATTTTGCACATTAAGTTATTACTGTAAAAATGATTGTGTTCTTCGTTTTAATTAATTGCTTTCGTACTGTTCTTTCTGCTGGAGAACCAGAGACCATCAGGGTCTCAAATGCTGTTACTACTCTGCAATCTGAAACAGTTGGAACTGATGCCAACAAACCCTTTCTAGACGACTCGGGATTTGTAAATCTTGAAAGACGGAATCTCGTGCGGCGTCAATCAGACAATAGAATTCCGCTGGGAGACAATGAAATCGAAGAGGTTCTTTCTATTCACAACGCTTTGAGGCGACTGGAGCCAGCGTCCGATATGCAGTACATGGTGACTAAAATCGCTTTCATTCAATAGCCGTATTATTAGAATGTAACAAAAGCGTACAAGTAGACCTACACGAGCATAAGAACGTAGACCTATATACGAACAACTTACGCAGTTGTTCGTGGGGTTGAAAATGCGCACTAATTTAATTTTGAGGTCTTTGTGAAGTTCTATAAAGGTGCCGTGTAAATCACAGGCATTAGCCTACCTTTCTTTAAGAATCTTTAAGAATCTAAAATGAAAGCATGACAAGATTTATTGATAGCAAGCGGAATATTGCATTAGACATTCCGCAAAATTTGCATGTCTTTTATGCTTATTGGAAATAAGAACTTTATTTTCTGGTCACTCTGGCACAATATGATTGCTGTTGATTGCAAACATCAACAAGTATCAAGATTGCTTTCTCCAACAATGGAGGCCCTCCTTAAAATCTTTGCGATCTCTGTGTAATATAAAACTGTGCTCTTGCTTAATGTCTTCTAAGTAAATTCGCTGTGCTGGTTAAATAAATGTAACTATATCGTTTGCATATATAGGTCTAACATATGCCTATTTGCATATAGGATTAAATTGATGGGAAAGATATGATTTAATTCCAAACGAGAGCTGCTTTTGTCTAAAGAAGATACGAAATCGGTTGAGTGAATCGTTAACTGTAAATTCATAAATAATTTCTCAAAGTTCAGGTAGGTTTACAGGTGGAATTGTGGCATGGAGAAGCAGAGGAGACTGAATAGGTCTTTCAAAAGTGATGCTTAATGTTTGAATACGCTTAAAAAGCAAGATCGAGGAGTTGTTGAGCTTGTCAGAGGCGTCCAGATAGGGAGGGAGGGTCGGGAGGCAAATGCCGCCAATTTCAGGTAGGATGGAACATTTGTGAGTTTGGGGGAAGGAATATGTTGCCTTCTTGACACTTGGGACCGGAGGGTTTGCCTCACTCGCTCATGGGGATTGACGCCCCTGGAGCTTGCAGACAGTTTGTTTCAAAGAGGCGCAACAGCTTTAGCCATTAGTTAATTCAATTAAAGAGGAAGCAACAGAAGGGTAGAGAAGAATAAGATTCGAGGAGGATCGAGCGGTTTGTCATGTGATATTAGACTACTAGGGCAGGTGAGTTCCATGCCTTTATACAAAATGCAAATCCACAGATTATTGTGTCTCCTAATTTTAGACGTGGAACAGTTACCTAGCAGATATGGCAACAGAATACAGTTCGATGTGTGTCTGGGGTCACGGTCAGCCATCACGCAACCAATCGTCCATGCCGTACAATCCACTTGGGCAGAACCTTTATCTTAGCACTGGAGCTTCTATCAATATCACATTTCTCGTATGGCGCTGGTACAGTGAGAAGCCATTCTACAACTACACGACTTCCACATGTGTGACTGAAGAGATGTGTGGACACTACACTCAGGTTAGATGTATACATAGCCTACCTGGCGATGATGATAAAATGTCTTCTCTTAAGTTATTCATCTTATGCTGTTGACTTCTAACCACATCGTATACGAACTCATCAAAACCTCTAAGACTTGTTATTGCTATCTCCTCACAGGTCTTTCGCTTAAAACGTCGAAAACGGAAAACACTGCTTTTGCAATCCCAATTCCTCTCCTTCCCTCGTTGTTCCAATTCAAAACACCATCCGCCCTAGCCGACTGCATTGTCTGTCTGATTCTGGATTTTGACACTCTCTCTACCTGTCAAATTGGGTTTCATTACAAGTGCCTGTAAGATTAGCTGCTTCAGTTATTTCGCCTTAGTTGGCGCTGTAAGAACGTCGAGTTTACGGTTACAATTAAAACATCATTTAACTGGGGGAAATATATAAATTGAATAGATTCATATTATACATAATATTGCAGGTATCGATCATTTTTGGCATTTTTTCTTCCTGTTTCTAGAAAGGCTCAAGAAAGGAATGCGTTGGCAATATAAAATATTTTATTCGAAAATGTTCCTATGCAAATTTCTAGGACAATATCAGCACTTTAGATACTGATATTTGGACATAAAAATTTTTACTTTCGAATTGCCAAGATTTCAAAAATTTCATTTAATTGGGGAAAATATATTTGGACATTAATGTTTGTACTTTCGAATAGCCATTTGCATCCGGCATATAAATTTAATATGTACATTAGGTACATAAATTAGCTATAACACGTAGGTCTCACTCGGAGCGCTTGCCAAGTGGAATAGCCTACTCGCAATTTCAGAAACGACGCAACAACAGAGTTCAAAATTCAATCCTAGACGAAGCTGAGCTGAAAGGTCATTATTATATCTTCGTTTATTTAACAAGCTGACAATCCGCAGCAAATAGCATTCATGTACAAAGAACAAAAGCAAAATTGAAAGTTAACTATAAGGCGGAAAACTTGTACACGTGTCCCAAGAAAAGCTCACGAACTTTGTGCTCTGGCGATGTGAATTTTGTTACAAAACGTTCCTATGCGAATTTCTAGCTCAACACGACTATTTTCAGGACACGATTTACTTTAAATTCCAATATTTGGACATTTTTAATCTCGAATTGCACAATTACTAACAACTGCCATTTTTATTCGAATCATCTGAAGGCTGTGCTAATTTTAATAGCCTGTGCAAATCAGGTACGTTATTTATAAAAGTAATAAAACCACGGCCTCACTCGAAGCGCTCGCCAAATGGAACACTTTAGATCGGGTAGACCTAGACGGGAGACAATTTCAGAGGCGAAACTGTGCACCTGCTGAGTTCAGAATTCAATCCCAGGCGAAACCGGGCTACACGCCATCCGATGCTTGTTACTTGTTGTTTGAATGGACATAATTATAAAATGTGTGGAGCGCAACACTTAGTATTTTTGATTAATTATCATTATCATCAGAAGCAGTTATGTAACAAATCTTATCATTTAGGTGACGGATCTCATATGTGCGATTACTGGTCTCAAATCAAAGGCACTGGACCTCAGATATGTCGGATCCCGCAGAATTTATCAACTGAACTGCTTTGCACTGCAGAATAGGTGTACGAGCATGAAATATTAAGAAATATCGTATCGTATTTTTAGATATAGGCCTATAGTGCCTCTCGCCAAATAGCTATTCAGAGGCGGTCTCAGCACGGAAACCTCAGGGAAAATAAACGCCTCCAAAGAGTGAGAATTCGATGGCTTATTTCAACCACACAGTCTGCACTCGTGTTCAGTAGGCCTATACAAATGAGGATCATATATTGCTTGTTCTATAGGCCCGGATAGCGTCTAGCATTGCGACAAATTGATTGTAATTATGAACCCTAGCTATGAGCTTGATTTTAATTATGATCCAATGAATATGGCTACTTTCTTAGATAAGAACTTTTATTGAAGTCAGCATTTGAAATAACAGTGTTGCACTTGCTTGCAATTCTCATTTAGGTCGTTTGGAGCCAAAGCAGAGAAATGGGCTGTGGAAAGTTTCTGTGTCCTACAGCAGTCGACAAAAAGACGAATGAGACATTCAAAAATGCCTGGATATTCGCTTGCAACTATGGTCCAGCGTAAGGCTGCTGCTGCTGCTGATGTTCATATTGCAACTGTATTGTAGCTTTAAAATAAGACAGATGTAGAAAGCGCTGGTATGGTTATTCATCTGTGACTGACTTCTTCTGTGTGTGGCTGCAGCTAATATCACTTAGCCGATCAAGCTGTAGGGCCTACGTCAAGCACCGGTGCCTCAAACCCTGCATACACACAAAACACCATTATATATATTATATATATATATATAATATATATATAATATTTTTGATAAGCACTTCAAGACTCAATTGATCTGGTTGCTTAAACTTGAGTACGCTTTACTTGCCAAGCGGTTCCCTCAGTTTATAAGTTGATCTACAAATGTTCAATCTGGGCCTCACTCTGGACGGTAGGCCTAATCTATTTTCTCGATCTGCACATATCTCTAATCTCTCTTTCGGTCCAGCTTCTATAATTTGCGGCAACTACGCGCCATCCGACGATCTGTGTCTTCGACTATTTTTTCGTCCATAGTTCACGCCTTCATCTATTCCCGCATTGACTATTGTAACTCATTGCTCATCAGTCTTCCAAAACTCCGCATCGCTCCACTCCAGTCGGTACTTAATGCAGCTGCTCGTTTGATCGCCAGTCTTCCTCGTTTCTCACGTATTTCTACTTTCATGACTCAACATCTTCATTGGCTTCCCTTGACTGATAGGATTCAGTTCAAAGTTCTCTTACTTACATACAAAGCATTCTTGGTCAAGCTCCACGCTACCTTTGTGATCTTATCAGGCAACCTATCTCAGCTACAACTGGACGCCCTCTTCGTTCTTTAGACCGTCATGAGTCATGACCTTATATAGTAGCCTACCTTGGAATAGATTCTAGAACTACTACAGTTCAGCATCGTGCCTATGCCTCTGTTGGCCCTTTGCTATGGAACAGTCTTCCTGCTGTGACTCGTGCTAAAATCTTATCTGGCAGTGGCAGCAGAACTGTTTCTGGTCGTTGTCTTGAAACTTTTCTTTTCTCGAGGGGTTTTTCGCACTGGGAGCGCCTCTGATTAGGTTGTACTGAGAGAGGCACTTTATAAATCCGTAAATAGAATAGGCCTATATATATATATATATATATGTGTGTGTGTGTGTGTGTGTGTGTGTGTGTGTGTGTGTGTGTGTGTATCCGAGTAAGCTTGCATGTAAGCTGGCTTCTGTAAATCAGTCTGTCCCATAACACAGTGGAATAAAGTAATATGGTAACAACTAACAATAACATTATATTATTTAAAAAGTTAGTAGTAGTTTAATAATTACGCTTGCTTCCGCTGACCTACGCAGAACTTTCTCGTCCAAAGACAATATAGCCCTCGATCCTATTCCGTCTTCCCTGATTGAAGACTCCATTGACGTCTTTCTTCCGCTCATCACCTACCTCTGCAACGCCTCACTTCCACAGACGGTTCTGCCGGACTCGCAGAAATGTTCGGTGGTCACTCCGGTTTTGAATCAACATTTACTTGATCCTGCTTTGCAGTCCAGTTACCGTCCAATTGCGAACGTTACATTTGTGTCTAAAATTGTTGCTGGCAGAGGTGTAACAAGCGGAGGGCAGAGGGGCACCGGCCCCCCAGTTTTAGTGCTCAGTGCCCCCGTGTGCCTCCCCCAATCGGCTCTTTTATGCTTCTCCATTGGCTTTTTAACATCACCTTTGTTAAGATAATTTGTGCCCCCCATTTTTCAATTTTCGGGGAGGGGAAAATTTAAAAAGTGGGAAGGCAAAAGAATGTTTTCCGCTTCCGCAATATTTTCTAAATTATGCCCTCCCACTTTTCAAAACCTTGTTACACCTCTGGTTGTTTGCATAGGCCTACCTATCATCTGCGTAGGTCAGCGGCAAGCGTAATTATTAAACTACTACTAATAATAATACTACTACAATAATCTCCAACCTACTTTTCAATCTGGCTTCCGTAAAGGACATTCCACGGAGACTCTTCTTCTCCATCTTTTGTCTGAAATCTATTGCGCAATCGACAGATCGGAGGTAACATTTCTGGATCTTTAATTATGACGTCAGTACTGCCTTCGATTCCTTCGTTGATCACCAGATTCAACTGCGCCGTCTCCGTCTTTATTTTAGCATCTCTGCTGCTCCTCTTGACTGGTTTACCTCTTACCTTTCGGTTCACTCTACCTCAATTTCCTTCCTCTCTTCTCGCTCTCCTTCAACTCCTTGGGCTCCTGCTCCTATTGGTCTCCCACAGGGTTCAGTCTTGGGCCCCCTACTCTATCTCCTCTTCACAGTTGATTTGGAATCTCTTCTTTCCCTATGCTCACTCTGCAGTCATTCATACGCTGATGGTATCCAATCCTACGTGCACTGTCTTGCTAAAGAGGCAACAGATGCAGTCCAACAAATGCTCTTACTACTCTCACTTCCTGGATGTCCTCCAATCGGCCAAGACCACCTATATCTGGCTCGGCATCTGTCAACAGTGGGCCAAAATCGACGTAAATGCACTTTCAATTAGGTTTCCTTCTTTTACTTTCAGCACCTCTGTTCGAGATTTGGGAGTGGTCCTGGCTCAACAACTCTCTTTCACTAAGCATATCATTGGTATCACCCGTGCATGCTACCAGTTGCGCCAGCTGCGTGTTGTCACTCGCTCTCTTTCCTCCACTCTTGTTCATGCCTTCATCCTAAACCGTCTGGACTACTAGCTGCTCTGCCATTTTTGTTGGCCTTCCACAGTCTTGCCTTCTCTGCCTTGAGCGTGTCTTACGTACGGCGGCGCGACTGATTGGTCGCCTTCCTAAATTTGCCAAGGTCTCTGATAACATGCGAGACACGTTACATTGGCTCCCTGTCTGTCAGTACATTCATTTCAGACTATGTTCATTTGTATGTATGGAGCTGTCTATTGGGTTGGGCTCCAGTCTACTTTAAATTCATTATTGTTCCTGTCATAGCATATCCGGGTCACCGATCTTTACGTTCAGCCTCTCAACATACTCTCTTTGTACCTTTTGCTCGCACAACGATGACACAGTTCAGGACGTTCGCCATTGCTGGCCCTACAACGTGGAATGGTCTCTCACCGGTCATCCGCTCCCTTCCTAGGGTACCCTCTGATATATTTCATCGACACCTCAAGACTCTTCTGCTTGCTCGGGCCTGGATCGGGAGCGCCTCTGAGTAGTCTTCTTGAAGGAGTGTTTTACTAAATTTATATAAATTAAAATTCAAATAACTATCATCCATGTCCTACTGTTGGTCTCTTTTCTAAGTTCATGACTTTAGGATTTCTGTGAAGTGATAATTGCCACAATGAGATGTAGTCAATTTGAATTTGGTTGGATTTGATGGAATTTTTCAGAGGAAACTATAATGGTATAAAGCCATTTGCTGTTGGTGAGCCTTGCTCTGCCTGTATTTCTGGTCAGATGTGGTGTGACACAGAACAGCCAAGAGGCCTCTGCCGTCGTAAGTGCCTTCTCTTTCTGTCATTATTATAACACGAAGGGCATCAAAATATAACACTTGTATCTAGTTAGAAGCGTAGGATTTCTGTATAATTTATACCTAATTACAAGGAACTTGGCATCTGTACCTCTGTATTTCTGTACCTCTGCTTGCATTTGATGATCACAGGACCATACACTGATCACTGTGAACAGTAGAATGGAACTTAGAACTATTTTTGGTTTCCATTGGAGTGTTTTCTAAAACCAATAATGCTCATTCCTTGATCGTTTATGTAACCATATATGTGTTTGTGGGAGATAAATCACTGCCTTAGATGGTCTGCTCTTGTCCTCGTTCTTAATTAATCGATGAGGGGGTGATTTATCTGATGGTTTAGTTGAAGTGGAAAAAATGCATTAAAAAGAAACCTCATAGATCAGGAAGACAAGCGAAGCAAACGACATGAAACAGATTAAACAGGATGGGGAAGAAACATAGTCTATAAATGTGACTTCCTCATTGTCAGTCCCAAAATATGTCATTGTATTGCTTCTAGCTTCCACTATAGGGCCTACAATACTTGCATGGCTTGATAGCAAAGAAGCTGATGAAGATGACAATGATGAAGAAAAAGACGATAACAAAGATGACGAACACAACAAAGTTATTGACAAAGATGGTGTTTATGATGTTGATGGCTATGATGATCAGGATGAAGAACATGATGATGATGATGAAGATGATGAAGATGATGATGATGAAGATGATGATGATGATGATGAACAAAGAACAGACATAGAAAGAGTGGCAAGAAAATGAATTTTGTGTAAATGTTTTAATATCTTAACATATCTCTGATGTCTTTGTTTGTTCAGGCAATTGCAATAAAGCCTCAGACACTTGTGGTAGGTTCTGTAAAAATTCTAGAAAGTCTGAATGTTTGGAATATCTACATTTAAAGCAATTGACAGACATAGGTCCAAAGATTGAAAATCTTAATTTGTACATTGTTTAGCTCCATTAATACAGACATTTGATTAAGTAAAGGAAGCCTGACATGTTTCTATGATCATTGCTTCATTCAATGATCATAGAAACATGCCTGGCTTTGATAACAGTGTCTATGTTTCCAAGCTAAGACAGAGAGATTGGCCTCATCATGCTGTGCCGTACAACAAAACGAACAGGAACATAAAAGATCCAAACTCTTGGATAATCTTGTTGGCTGATCCAAAGTTTTGCAAGTCATTTTCCAGTTTTGTGCTGTGTCAGTAGGCTTAATTTTCTGCTCTATAGAACAACTACCCTTAAACTGTCTCATGGACTTTGATGAATAGATGAATAGAATTGATTACAATTCATTTGATGCATTGATATGACGCCTTTGCGGAAGTGTGCCCGGATTAGATTTAAATTTTATTAAAACTGAAACAGTTGACAATAATTGTGTTTCTTTCTACTGATTGATTTATATTTTATATTGATTTGCTATATTATTTCCAAAGCACTGTAGACAGTGTAGATGTATAGATTCTTATTGCCTTAAGTACAATGCTTATTTTCTATTGTCATCCATCCTTGTACAATTGTACATACCCAAAGAAACTCAGAGGAATATATACCAGTTGTTCCCAAACATTTTGCAATGAAGGCCTATACAAGCAATATGCCTGGCAGGTGAATTATGATATTCATAGAATAGATAAAATTAAGTGAAAGCTTTCAAATATCAAAACAAAATCTTGCTGCAATAATTATATGTTAACAGTAATAAAAAATGGGAAGAAACGTTTCAGTGTTGAGAAAGGTTTGACAGGTCATCTAAAACACTGTTAACATAATATTATGACAAAATGATCTGATAGATAAGACTATGATAAATAAATAGACGATGATTGATAATTATGTGTTTTCAGAGTGCAAAGCATCCTGTAAGAACAATGGTGTCGTCAACATGACGGATGAATCCTGTCGCTGTCAGTGTTCGAATGGTTGGGGAGATGGTGACTGTGCAAGTAGGTCATCACTTAATTAGCATTCTGTTTAACATGGCTTAGCATTCATCCTGGAATGATGATGACGATGATGATGGCTAATTGGCCTAATATGTGTCACATCCACTATACATTGTTTTAATTGTTTATAGTATGATCAGTTGTTATTAATCAGGCATTTTTATAACATCAATTAATGAAATCATGCTGTGTCATTTCCCAGAATCAAATATCAGACTGAAAGGTATGTGCTTGTAGACAGTGATTTATTGCAACTGGTTTTAAATATGGGCCCTAAACTTTTTTAAAGTGCCAAATTTTAATGGGCTATGTTATTGCGTAATTATAAATAAAGTAATAACAATAATAATAATAATAACAATAATAATAATAATAATAACAATAATAATAATAATAATATGAGACAGGCTACATGTTCCAAAGACTCTCTCAGTAGCCGTCCAGTGTGGGAATGCCATCTGTTTTTTGTCAACACTACCATGCTAAATAATTATAATGATAATAATAAATAATAATAATAATAATTTTAAAAAAATGATGATGATACTGATGATTATACTGACAATGATAATGACAATATTCTTTATTAATTCAAACTGACAAGTACACAGTGAGATTACAGGATATATAAGAAACAGATGAGTTTAACAGGAGTAAAATTTAAGTGTGTGGCAGCTGGTAAGGCGCTATCTGTCCCAGTGTTCATTTCACCAATGCCACATAGTGAATGGAATGCTGAGATAATCTTATGGGGTATTGGGTATCAAATGTGCAACCTCCCGAACTCGATGCCAGCGTGTTACCATGCAACCATCTCTCCATCCCATCGCTATCTTTAGAAACATTAAAATTATAAGTATTTAGTTTTTTAAATATTTGATAATTTCGTTTTTTACCTGATTTGTAGAGAGCTGCTGTGATTACAACAGTTTGTGTGGCAACAGTTGGCCAAAATCAGCTTGTAATGATAAGAATTTTGGTGACCTAATCCGTTCGTTCTGCTTCAAGACCTGTGGCCTCTGTACAGGTATCATCATGGTTCTTCATCTATACCTATAAAGAAGAAAAGTAAATAAGTATGTTAGCATGTTTCACAAAAACATTTGATCCACTGAACCGATTGCTCCCAAATTTTGCACGAATACTTCTTAGCAGCCAAGAAAAAAACACCCAGAATCTGACCCATTTCCCATGTTATTGTCTGAAAGCCTAGCACAAATGCACCGAAATTACTATATGTGATTATATTTCCTATTAGTGAAAACTAATGCATATAATGTGAACAGCCTAAACATAATTTTGATTTTTTTAAATCATGATGTATGAATTTAACAAACACTTGAAAACCAAACCCATACAATGAGTCTTGTGTTTTCATGATTTCAGATGAACCATCAGCGGATCAAGAGTCATGTCCAGTTTATACAACCAGTAAAACAACCAGAACAACAGCAAATGGCAACAACAACGCTACATTTGTACCATTCAGCTCACCATCTACAACATCCACAACTACATCATCCACATCCACTTATGTATCCACTCGTACAAGCACAACAACACCGATTCCAACAGTCCCAGTTACTACATCCACAACTACATCAACAACTACACCAATTCCGACAGTTCCAATTACTACATCCACAACTACACCAATTCCAACAGTTCCAATTACTACATCCACAACTACACCAATTCCAACAGTTCCAATTACTACATCCACAACTACACTAATTCCAACAGTTCCAATTACTACATCAACAACTACACAAATTCCAACAGTTCCAATTACTACATCCACAACTACACCAATTCCAACAGTTCAAGTTACTACATCCACAACTACATCAACAACTACACCAATTCCAACAGTTCCAAATACTACATCCATGACTACACCAACTCCAACAGCTCCAATTACTACAACCACAACTACATCCACGACTACACCAATTCCAACATTTACAATCACTACATCCATGACTACACCAATTCCAACAGTTCCAGTTGCAACTTCTACCACTATGTCCACAACTACACCAGTTCCAAATACTACATCCACAGCTACACCAATTCCATCAATTCCAATTACTTCATCCACAACTACATCATTGCAAATGCACTCAACAACTGCATTGACTTCCGATTCCAGTCCTCTTTCCAGTTGGAATCCAGCAGCCTCACTCAGCTCAGGTCCAACAGATGCATCAACATCTGATGGAGGATCGACAAAATCAACTGAAAATCAGATGCTATGGATGATCGTGATTGTGGCGATAATAGGAACCGTCATCCTTCTCGTCATAGTCATAGTCATCATTCTCCTTCTGCTGTGTCGAAGGTCAGTAACTTGATAAACATATCCTATTGTTTAGATACATAAACAGATTTTATTATGTGCATACCTAAACATGTTTATCATGTAGATACTTAAACATATTTTAATCTGTGCATAGCATCTGATTTTCAGCTTTGTGTTGAGTCGTTAGTGCCTCTGATTACGAGTGGCACTATATAAGTTTTCAATTACAATTCAATTACAATAGGTAATCACTAATCATATCATACAATGGAGGTACCTAAAGATATTTTATTATGCACAGACCCATTGCTCAGTAATTGTATCTACTTAAAAAAATATGTTCAGGAATCAGCATAATAAAATATGCTTAGGTATCAGCATAATAAAATATGTTCAGGAATCGGCATAATAAAATATGCTTAGGTATCAGCATAATAAAATATGCTTAGGTATCGGCATAATAAAATATGCTTAGGTATCAGCATAATAAAATATGCTTAGGTATTGGCATAATAAAATATGCTTAGGTATCGGCATAATAAAATATGCTTAGGTATCTGTATAAATAATATGTCTAGATATCTACATAACAAAATATGTTTAGTTAATTAACATGTAATTGTTTTTGTTTCATACTGCAATACAATGCTCACAGTTGAAGCTGCTCAGTTTCACATGAAAGCAGTGTCAGAGGTTTATTATTCGATAATAATTGACCAAATTTAATCGAAAGCATGAAAACCACTTGATATCTATATATTGCTAAAACAGCTGACCAGATAAAGCTCATCTTAGGTTTGCTCTGGAGACGATTAAGTGTTAGTGGAATGAATACACCAGCAACATAGCTCAATGTTAGACCAACAATTGCAACTTAATAGTAGATCTGGACTGGAACAGGTGACCAATGAAACTGAGAAAATATTCAGTATGTAAATTAAGGAAACCAAAGAAGAAGGTTCCTCAAGTAAAAGTAACAAGTTAAATTGCTATGTCAACATCTAGTCACACCCAAGTCAAGAACTTCAAGCACTGGTAGAAACTGACCAGTGCTTTGACTGAAAGCCAATGCTGAAGCATGTGTTATATCATCAAGGCTGCTTTTACATGTAGTATCTGGTTACTTGAAACAATGCTCACCTCAGCTTAGGCTGCGAGAGGCACTTTTATAAGTCCATAAATAGAAACTAGAATGCTCAGAACAAGAAGTGCATAGGCCTGTTTATGTGATGGGAATAAATTTATATGAAAAATATGTGCAGCAAAAAATTTAACATTTTATTTGTGTTTGTGCTTATGAGATGTTGAGAATATTTCTTTTAGCAGGATCAAGAAACAAAGTGAGCAGATCACACGATCGAGATCAGAGGAAGCCGCCAGCCAATCTACGATGTATAATGCCTCTGCTCCACCTCCTGCAAATCCATATTATGTCCAAGATTTTGTTGAACTTGGTGACATCCAGGACAAGTTTAAAGAAGGTACTGCATGAGTGTATCCACAAAACCAGCAGAATTCCAATGAGCAAACATCAGTATTTGACAAATAGGTAGATAGAAGCTATTTTGAACATTTCTGTTACGAATGGTTTGTCTAAATTATTCAACAATGTTCCTAGATGTGTGGAGACTTGGAAGACATTTGTGAAGAACAATTCTTATTTCTACTCCAGTCCACTGTTTTTCATTTAAAAATCAAACCTTCAAATGTTGTTTCCAGTCAGCAAAATCTGGATGAAACAATTCTAGCAGGCAATGAAAATAATAATAATAATAATTTTAGTTTAATTTCAAACTGACAAACCGCAGAATGATTACAAGAACAGCATGAGCAAATGATGATGAGTTATTACAGGAATTGAATTTAATCGTTGGCAGCCACGCAAGGCGCCTATTACGCTATGCATATAATTTTTAACAACCGCCGTCGCCTAGCGAAAGAAGGAAAGAAGTCAATCTTAGGGAAATACGGGTCTCAATCTAGGTTCCTCAAACGCTATGTCCCCCCTTTAAAGCAACCTTTAAAGCAGACAATATTGGCAAAGCTAGTTGTTTAACTGGTTTTGTGTCGTGCATCTCCAGACTTTGGTATGCCTAGTATGCCAAAATATTTAAGATAGCTGTACCACATTCAGACACTGTCAAAACACATCTAATTAATTAGCCAGACCTTTACCTCTTCCGACACAGACTACGACAGTTTCTTCCAGTCTTTATCTGTTCATCCAATTTCTATCAATTTACCAGCGTAAGTGGTCACTCTGGTTTTACTTACAAACTAAAGACTTTCAAGAGCCGTGGATTGTTTTATTAAAATGTATAGAGATGAACGCATTTAGATGAAAAAGTTTACATAAATGAACCAAATGCCGATGTCCAGCATTTGTGCCTGAATACAAGATGACATTAATTTTGTCCAGCAGTTCTGAAGAAACTCTCGGAGGCACAAATCATTAGATCGATTGCACTATTCTCTCTGTATGTAAAAAGTCCATCTCAGAGAGGACGAGATGTCCATAAAGCATACATGTGATCAGTGGCGTAGGCAGGATTTCCTCAAGGGGGGTTAGTATAGGCACTTTTGGGATAGTCATTTTCCCCACTAGATCTACAATAAATTAGGGGGCTCAATGAGCTAGGATTTTTTTAATTTTAGCCTTTTTTTGCACTTCAACAGTTTCTTTGTGATATTACAAAATATAAATACTTTTTATTAAAATCGGCTAGGGCGCATAGCTAGTGATTTTACAACAATGGAAAAAAATTACAAACATATACTCAAGCCTTAAATGTGATATGATTATAAAATAGTCCTGCCTATGCAAATCAGTCTCAGATTTTCTTTTCTTAACATCTTAGTAGGCTAATATTCTTCTTCTGATTATCAGTAGAAGTTAAGTTTTCTTGCCATTAGGGCCTATCTTATATATTCATTCCTTAGTCATAATGAATATTGGTCTTAACTTGCTTGGCTTTACAGTAGTTCATTGATTATTTCCTCGGTTGTTGGGGTCATTTCACGGTGAACATGTGGAAGAGCTAATCAATTCAGCCTAGTTTTGCTTGTCGAGTTCCTGAGATATGTTTTCAGACGGCGAAGTGTTGAGAAAGAACGCTAACTTGTACAGATGGAAACAGGCAATGTAATATTGCCAAGATTTTCAAAAACTTTTTAATATTTGGATGAACTGTTGAATGACACAAATGCATTGCGTCCAAAGCAGTTTCTGGCACACTACCCGTTTATTTGCGTGAAAGACGACGATGCCAAAGCCTTAGTTTTGTCACTAATGAATCCAAATACGTTGAGAGCCATTGCTTGTGGAAAGATCGCTTGGCTTTGCTTAGTGCTATTCTTGCCCCAACATCTTATAGCAAGAGATAACAATGTTTAGTTAAACTTACCACAACACCTTCCAGCTATAGAGATAATTTGCCTACTGATTTTATCGATCCACTGTGCAATGCAGCAATTTATATAATTTTTCACTTATATTCAACTGTTTCAAACTTCTGAACATATAATGCGTCCAATGATCGTGTCTAAGGATGAACTGACCTATATACACAAGTCGCTCTTTCTTTCTCTTTATATTTATATATAAATACATTAGTTAAATATATACACGCACACCCATTTTATATAGTTACATATATAGTACGTATAGGGGTTATGACAGCTGTTTTATATCCCTGTCCTATATCCGAATCTAATTGAATGATATTGAATGATTGAATGATGATTGAATTGAATAATTGAATTGCGCTTGTCACATTATAGGCTAAGTTCTGCTTCTTTTACACCCTGCCAGAGTGACCCTGGTATACGGTATCAGGTATGCATCAAATCTATGCCACAGCTGTTGCCTCCATGGACTCGGCGCTTATGCTGCACTCAGTGCAATGTGAGTGTCTGTTATTCCTCTAACGAGGACACGGTCCCAAAATTATCCCAACTTATTCTGTAGGCTGTTGCTAAAAAATATTTTCAACTATGCCAATGGGGGGGGGTTAACCCCCCAAACCCACCCACCCCTTGCCTACGCCACTGCATGTGATGTGCTGAAGCAATACACTTTGCTACAAAGTACTAAGTAAGTATGTAATAGGTCGCAGTATCTGATGACAGTAGAGATGGGCATGATTAGTTAAATTGCTTATCAATTAGCATTAAAATTAGCTACTGAAATTTGCTAATGTAGTAGAATTAGAATTAGCAAAATCTTTTAGTTACGCAATTGGAGTGAGCTGTTTTTCTAATCAATTGGCTCATAGAATAGTTGAACTTTCCCTTTGCTTTTCTAGCATCGACTTAGTGGGCATCGCTGTACCACATTCAGACACTGTCAAAACATCTGGACAGCTAGCAAGTTATCGACTCTGCCGCATTTCATGCATCTGCTCCTAAGGAATGGAATCGAATGCCGCTCTCTCTTCGTAGGTCAAATTCACTTCCAACATTCAAATGGACTCAAAGCTTACTATTTCTCATTAGCTTTCAAGGATTTGGAAATCTAAGTGCAGCTTCTCCTGGTGACTGACTATCTGTGCCTTAGATTCACATTTTGGTGTGACATTGCAAACGTAAAATTTTTAATAAATAAATAAAATCAATTAGCTACTGAAATTTGCTAATGGAGTTGAATAAGCATAATCTTGTAGCTTAGCAATTAGCTAAACATACCTGATCAACAAGACCGAGCAAAGGCTAAGCCAGCAGAGATGAAAGTCAAGTGTTAGTTCTCGCTCTATAATTCTACAGAGGTGTCAATGAGAGGTGCCATGAGGTTTTGCCAACCATCTAAATTGTCTGCAGGCCACTTTTGGCCTGCAGGCAATATTTTCTGGCCCATTGTGCCTTGCCAAAGACTACACAATTGGAGAATAAAGATAGAAATTGCAATTTTCAAAGCCTAAAGTCATAGTTTGCGACTTTTAATGTAGATCAAAATTACGCTTTTAAAGCCTAATTTGCAGACTGATGTATGCTTTAAAAATCACAATCTACGATATAGTTTTACAAACATTTTCTGGGGACCAACTCACCAAAACCTTCCCAGCTCAGATCCCCACACCATTTTGCCACTGGCCTGCCATTAAAACATTGCATAGATTCCACTACCCCGACCAACCTATAATTATGTGATGTTAGTCTGTATTGTTTTCGTACGTGTGGCTAGAACTGTCAATGCAATGAGTGCCTGAAAGGACATGAAACTATAATCAGAGGACAACCAACCTTGTGGCTTGATATATTCAGCCAAAGTCATAGACTTACAGTAGAGAATGTTAACCAGGGCCCTGCAATAAAGTGGTCAAACAAGGGAAACCGAATCATTTAATCTCTGAAGTTCTAAGATAATGCGCTTCATATCTAAACAACTGATGTTGCCTTCCTTGCAAAGTTCATAAATGCACACAAACAATTCATCCATTGTCTCTGACTATAACAAAGAATATTATTATATTATAATGATTATGTGATCGGCCATCTGCGTAATTTCTATGAATGTTTTGATTTATACGCAGAATTTGAACATTTTGGAGTTCTCTAGTGCTAGGTTACCGTACGGGACATATTCGTCAGCTTTCTAAGAATTATGTGCGCTTAAGAGGCATTTTGATTGCAAGTTGCCTATGCCATGTGACTGCATGCAGCCGTGTCTCACCCGTGCACCGTAGCAGAGCATTTCGTTTCGGTGGAGGATGGCTGTCGCAGCCATTGGAAAGAATTCGACTGATAGTCACAGTTCAATCTACCAACCAACACGCGACGAATGCCTCTTCTACATCCTCCTCGAACCTCGATGAACATCCCGACGTGCATCATCTACCATCAGTGAGGTACTACTCGTCGACACTGATCACGTGTTTGCGACTCAATCTCGGCAAGTCATCGCTCAACCCTTTCGGTGCAGCTTGGCCCACTCTGAACATCCATGCCATCTACCAGCATTTGACGGGAATTTGTTGGTTGGTCCCACGCTTGTGCGTGGGCCTGCCATTGGTGACTCTGTTAGCTTACTGTGCACTGTTTTGCTAATTGTTTTAATGGTCATTGAAATGACAATTAACATAAGAGAGCACCTGTGAGTAGTTTTCCTGAAGAGGCGCTATATCAAGTTTTCATATATCAATACTGATGTTAAGCGGCATTAAGAAAAGACCATTTCTCAGTCAGTGAACATTGCTGAGATGATTTAAAGAGTCGCCTGTGATAGGCTTAGGTGAGTTTACATGCTGATGATAACATGCAGCATCCAATGCAAAGTTGAGAGTAGAAAGTTCAAGAGTCCATTAAGCATGTCGAATCTACAATGAGAAATGACGATAGACAATGTGATCCACTGTCAATGCTCAGTGGTTCAGCAGTCTCTTCGATATTAGACGTATGTTTAATCATACTTGAATTTGTCAGTTTGAAATTTAATGAAGATTATTAAAAATATTAAGGTAGACAGCCCTTGGAGAAAAACTCTCAATATACCCGATACATACAGAAGAGATATCCCTTGCCCGACAAACCCTAGGTGACGGAGGAGTTATGTAAGAGACAGCAGGTGTCATTCTAAAGACACCTGCTGTAGGCTCTCTACTACAAGGAAGGCACCAAGATAGCATTCTGAGGAGCATGATTGCCAAATGGTTACTCAGGAAGCTTCACTGAAATTGCCAAATCGCCTGTCTCCTTAATCCATCCAGTGAATGCCTTGAAACTCACTACCATACTCTGATTTTGAATGACATTTAGAATAACACTGCAGTCATCTGGTTTTGCATGCAACATTTTCACTTCATCTGTCAGATACTTTATAGAGAACGAGAAACCTAAAAGTCATATATAAAGCTAAATCAGTTTACAATCAGAAGCTACACATATATGTAATTTCCTATTCTTAATAGTTTCTCAATGTAAACAAGTCCTGCAGTTAGAATTAGACAAACCATCCATACACATTAATTAATGACTACAGAATACCTTTTAATGTATTGTATTTACATGTTTCTATAGCACCTCTCCAAGTACGACCTAATCAGAGGCGCCTTCAGTGCAAAAAGCCCCATGGGAAAAGAAAAGTCTTAAGAATGCGGGCAGAAGCACCCCGAGTTAAAATCAAAGAGTGAGTCAGAGAGGGTATATCACTCCAAAGCAAAGGACCAACAAACACATAAGCATGATGTTGAGCGAGAGTCGTCCGAGTTACCAACATTGAATTACTATAATACAATCTGTTTTTATACATAGCATATTAAGAGATATGTCGCAAAATGTGTGAAAAAGGTTTTAGGTCCATAGCTTGGGATGAACCTGGTAGACCTAGTCCCCAGTCAAAAGATCTTCCATAAATATTTCCTGCATAAGTGAGCTGTGCTTTCTAGTTGCGCAGGAGTTACACATTACACACATCAGTGAAAAATATAAGAACCTAGAGAAATTGAATTGTCGAAACAATAAAAAAACCAGTTAAACCATTGCTATCAGCCATAACATCCTTTGCTTCAGTCCATTTTAAAATTCTTGTGGATCCAACTCATCTTGTTCTCCAATCCGATAGTCAGCTTCCTTGTTATTCACACACATTCTATTTCAAGTAGTTACTTCTGAAAATTGATTCTGTTGTTTAGACAACACAGGAGCAACCACCGATCATGCAACAAGACTTCACATACTTGAATGAAGTATGATTAAGAACATGACAAAGAACAAAACTCCATCACCAATCAAAGGCCATCACAAGACAACAACAATAACAACAACAGTCAATGCTTTTGCTTCTTTATCATTGACTTCCATCTGTCTGTTGGCAGTCAATAAAAACTCACTCAAGTCTGCTCTTGATGTCACATTGTCATTTGATGACATTTGGTCAGCTTAAACTTTGGTCATCCTAAACTATTTTTGTCAAAGCAATTTAGTTTCTGGCTTTCTCGTCACGAGGCTTTTGCCAACAGTCAATCATTGAAAGGGTCGTTGAACAAAAGAGATAGGGGTTATTTTGTCACATGGAAATCTGGAATTTTTCCAATTTCAAAGTTCATTTCAAGTCGAAAAACGTCGTTACTGCAAAACAATTGGTCCAGTGTTTGCCACAATCAAATCAATCAGAGCGGAATAAGATTACGTCATTTGCCTCCGCTGCAAAGTATGGGATTGGGATAAACTGTTGACGTGGACGGATAGACCTCTGCTAAATGGCCTGGCTACAGCAGAAAGATCGGAAGAACATCGTTTCTTATATTCGAGTTGAGACACCAAAGTTTTTGCTATTCCCAGCAACGTTCACCCAGCCAGAAGTAATTCAATGAGAACATTGCTGACTGTGTTGTATTTGTGTTGCTGTACACTTTCTCCGCTTCCCAGTGCTGCTGATGTAGCACTGGGAAACTATGCTGCACAGGATTCTTTGTCATTGGCAATACTTGCTGAGCTTGCATCATTAACAAGATCAGAAACGATAAATATATACGGTTAAAGGCATCTCGAGACAGTACCAAACGATAAGAGAGAAGGGCATCTGCAAATGCTAGCACCAAATGGATTTGGTGAGCTGCACATGATCTTAAATCCAAACAAACAAAGTTCAATATCAAACAATGCATAATCATTGAGACATGACGGTTCCAGCTGCTGCTGTCAGTCAGTCGCTCGGATGCTCCGGACAAGATCTGTTGATTTTGAACCATTGGTCTATACACCTGTAACAAAGAGAAATCTCAACCAGTTAGTAATAACAAGATAGCAATGCCAGATTGTAAGAAGGCACCACAATGCCGTGCACTCCACCATTAACGCAACTCAAAGTCAACACTTTCTAATCGTCTCTTTTGAAATTTTATACACTCTAGCTAAGCCTCCTATTTTCTTGGATTTAATTTCAAGATGCAACCAACAATTGATGCTCTGTGTGTTATGATGATGATGGCACCATAGAAGTCATCTGATTAGATTGTTAATCTTCTGCAGACCTCACCAGCCATCTTCTCTTGCTTATCGTGTTCTGAACTGATCAAGGACAGGTTCTCATGTGTCTTTGCAATCCACCTCTGTTGTTTATCTTCGTCCTCTTCACTCCATAGACAGTCTTGACCTCTGTCCCTCGGGAAAGGACCGCTAGGGCCCAATTTCACGCCTTTGCTTTCGTCGGTCCATCCTCATGGAATGACCTTCCCCCTCTTTATGTTCTATAATTTTGGCTTGACTCTTCTCCATATCTGGAATAGAATAGATGCCTTAGTCTGGCGATGCCTCCTAGGCCTCGCTCCTGCCTACCTGGTTGAACTCTGTTCCCTCTGCTCGGTTGAGCAAAGCCTCCTCTATGTTCTACATGCATGCAGAGCCAAGCCTTTTTGGTGGTGGGCCCCTACATCTATAATGGTCTCTCTTTGACTCTCTGCTCTTTTCCTAGAACCCCTCTCAGGCATTCCTCTCTCATCTTAAGACTGCTTTATTTGGCCACACTTGGGTTGAGAGCACCTCTGAGTAGTCAGTCACCTTGAAGAGGTGCTATACATAAATTCTCTTAAAAATAAAAATAATAATAATATCCGTTTGCTGCTTGACGACATCTTTATCACCCTGGTCTTCCATGTTCAGAGCACCTCTCAATAGCACATGCTGAAAGAGGTACTTAACAAATCTTCAAATGCAATTTGTTTTATTACTTTGTCTAAATGCCAAATAAGTAATCAGTAATTTCTAACATGTTGGGATTTGCTGTTGTTAAGTTTACGTATCGGACTCATTCTTCAGTTCAGCAGCGAATTGTGTACATTATCAGCATTCATTTTGTCCTATGTGACTACACTGGTAAGGTCCATCTTTCCTGACATGCAGTAGAGTCATCAGGGTCTATGCACAGTGTATGCCATTTGCAACCAGTACTGAGTTAGCTGCTAAATATTGAGGAATTAAACCTAAAAAGAGCCATTTTTTCTTGGTTTTGTTAATTAGTTGCCTACGTTTTGTGGTAGATGCATAAGCACGGCAATCGGGCGATCATGTGACCCTGTAGTAATTCTTCGAAACAAATCACGCACTCTCCCTTGTCTTCTTGTAGGACATCATCTTAAATAAACATCAATTAACCTCAATCACAGACATAAAAACAATGGATGCAAAACAATGGATGAATGGATGCGAAACAATGGAGGTAAACCATATGCAGATTATCATGATATACAAAGCAAACTATCAAAGTAATCACCAAAGAATACATACAATATAACATTCATTTAATTCTCAAAAAAAGGCATTCAGGAAGTTCAACAACAAGTGAATTAACATGTGTATGTGTATATAAGTGTATATAATATATATATATATATTTATATAGGCTTATTTTTGGTTACCATGCAAATTAATATCACTTTTAATTATCATCTAAGTACGTACTTTCTGATGACGTGAATTCGGTTCTTGCTGGTAAATTAACACACCAAATCATGACTTAAGTCTGTCACTTAAAGACAGTTAAATTGAGAGGAGCATGCTGTCAATATGATCAATCATCATCATTCACACTTTAAAAAGAGACAAAGATATAATAATAACAATAACAATAAACCCAAGAGCAGACAATTAGAATCACAGACACTGTGCTGATCTTAAGTAACATATACTACCAGAATAATAGTCTTACCATTCTTCTTCTTTAGTATATTTCACTGTTCCTGATAAACATGCAGTCACACTGCGACTGTCACAGTGGTCCGACTCCCAACGACCACCACACATCAACGGTCTGGCACTGTGTATAATGGTTTGCTCTTGATAGGTGAATTAAGAAATACCTCACAACTATCTGGCTGGGGTCAGAACAAGGGCATTTGGAATGCAAACGCTTAAAAACTTGACCCAGACACAACAACAGTCTGTCAGACTTTTAGAGCCATCTCACCTTGTCACCTTGTGCTGTCATTTCTTGGAAATCTAGCAACCGCCATGACCAATCCTCTCCATTTTTTTCTTTCCAAAGTTGCATCCCTTAGATCATCCAGGCTCTTTCAGTTTTTTCATGTATCACATCCATCCATTTTTTTCTTGGGTACCCTCTTTTCTTCCTTCCTCCTCCACATGCCAGCATCATTTCCTTTTCCATTCCATCGCACAACATGTCCGAAAAACTCCAGCTTCCTTCTCAACGCTGTTTGTTGTAACGTCTCATCATTCTCAACTCCAATCTTCCCACGCACCTCTTCGTTTGTCTTCTTCTCCATCCATGATATTCTTTGCATCTTCCCCCACATCCACATTTTGCATGCGTTGATCTTCTTCTCCATGTTCTTTGTCATTGTCCATATCTCACAGCCATATAGTACTGCAGGGAAGATCATTGCTGTCACTAATCTTTTTTTGGTGTCTATGCTCACATGTTTTTTCCAGTCTGTTCATTGCAGTTTTCACTATCGCCACCCTTCTCTTTATTTCCGAGCCATCTACAATCTCCATAATATTTTGAATGTTCTAGAACATTCAGCTCAACACAGGTCTGCAACATCTACTTTCTTTCTAAAATGGATGAAAGAACATATTACTGCATTTATTAACTTTAATCCTTATTGCTAAAACTGTTCTCAGCCTTTTAGCTTGACAACAACATCTGATCTATTAATACTATAAAAATTTACCTCAGTACGCTTTGACCTTAGTGTAGCTTAAGACACTGTTGACCAACCACCACTTAGTAAAAACCCTGCTGCTTCAAACTGTTCAATTGGCAGATATAATAAGCAGATATTGATACTGATCAGTCTGATCTACACTGCTAGCATCACACATGAATCTATTCCGGACCTCTCTTATTTACCACACTTAGTGTTCACTTACCAATCAGTCACATGACCAATCATTTTAAAGCAGCATGCTGCCAACACTGATTTACATCGTTCTATTTTCTACAGGTTAGTCTGGCAAGGTGAAACTCAATGCATGCCTTTCGCCAGTGCATGCATGCTTGCACTCCAATAGCTCACACCAGCGGCTGAATTCTCTCCATTCTCATTGCAGTATTGAGCTGGCTAGCACTGCTATTTTGCCATAAAGAACTGCAAGGTAAACTCATTCATTCTGCTGAGAATTTAAAAAAAATTCCCAGAAGTGCTCACAGCCCTATCACAACTAAATAAAAAAAGATCTGAGCAACTTGCCGAGTGAACCACAAGTAAAGAGCAGAGCTCAAGATGGAGGTCATTGCAGATGGGAGGACCAACAGAAGAAAAAGCACTGACTAATAGCCATGTGAATTTGTGGAGCTAGAAGCTCACCCCTCGTTGCAGAGTGAAGCACCTGACGTGTTGCGGCACTGGACGGCAAAGATCAAGCAAGTAAGATGGAGCACAACCAAGAATGCAACTTGAACCAGAGCAGCAATGCAGTATGACATTCAAGAAACACAGGCAGCCAATGCAAACATAGCGCATGTATGCAGAGACAGGAGAGAATTTAGGAAGCTGTCCAATAACCCAATATTTGGTGCAGAAGCCCATGAGATGCCAGCATGAAGCATACATCAGCAGATGTCAATGGTCCTAAGACAGAACCTTGAGACACCCCAAAAGGGGCTGATTCACCAAGCCAAAGGAGGTAAAGAGGCACGGCATAAGATTGGAGTGGTTCACTGAGTCAAAGGCAGAAATAACATTGACGAGAGCAAGAAGCGTAACCTCATCATGGTCAATAGTGCGATAGTAATCTGTCAAAAGTTGAAGCATTTAGAGTCTCCTCTGTGGACTGCTGTGATGGAATCAATTCGTTCACATCCAGATAAGCAATCAACTGGTTAACAGCAATGCATTCAAGTGATCTCACATTTTTATCCCAGATAACACACCTTTGTAAATATTATTTCCATCCCATCATGGCAATACATAACGTCTGCTCCCGGTCACAACCGTAGCCTGCTCTCTTGCCAGCTCTAACCTCCTTGCTAAAGACGTCACCTGACAGAATCAGACACACGTCTGTCCAGATGAGTACTTTTTCTCATCCACCAAACTTTGTAGTCAAACAAAGAAGGCCCAGTGGCGAGCAATCATAGCACATTACAAATTCCCGAGAAAATTTAAATCCTCAAAGTCTAATACGATCAAATAAAAGATAAAAATGTTAATTATATGATAAATATTTATTGCAAATTTTAATAGATGCCAATTTCTATCATAAATAAATATGTCATCTAAATCATAAAGCAGAAAGGCTCACTGACATTGCACTATAGCAATATGACATTTTATCAAACCATTCTTTTATAAATTTTTAGGTGAACATGTGAATATGACTATTTTCAGCAAACAACTTTCTTTTAATTCTGATGTTTGGACTTTCTCAGTCTCGAATTTCAAAATTTTCCAATATTCAATATAATTGTTGTGTGGCACAGTGGCCGATCGGTTAGAGCGGTCAGCCCGTAACGTTCAGTGTGTGCTGAGCACGCGAGTTCGAGCCTCATCCGGGGCGTCACTGTGTAGGGACCTTGAGCAAGTCCTTTGCGCACCATTGCTCTGCGGTACAAGTGCAATTGCGCCGTTGAGGCGTGTGCACTTCTGAGCAAAAAATGTTGGAAGAAGGGCGGTATCAAATTTCAGAAAAATTAATGAATGAATAATAACAACCACCATCTGCATCGGCTGTGCTGATTTTAATATGCAAATCAGTCACTTATATTATATAATCATGGCTCATTCGGAGTGCTTGTCAAATGGAACACTCACAATCAGGGCGAATTTCGAAGCAGCGCACTCGCTGAGTTTAATTCAATCCCAAGTGAAACTGGGCTGCACAGCCAGACTACATTGATTGTAACTTTAAAGTTTGTCTTACAATTAGCTTGTTTGTTTTCATCTGTTTTTCTATTCTAGTAAAAACTTGCAACACCTCAGCAATATGACAATTTTAACAGACATTCTGCTCAGAATCTCTAGGTCAATGCAATTATAGATGGAAGCAATATCACAGCAGCAGTGGATCCAGTCAGCAAAGGCAACATGAAAATTGTATACAACGTTCCACTGAGCAAAGAGGTCAAGTCGCTGAGTAAGAGGACACTAGATTCAAATACACAGGCAAAGCCAGGGTCCAAAGCTATTAGACAAATAAAGACTAGGAAGCTTTGAAAGAGTAAATTATGCCATGTTTAGCACTGAATGCTTTAAATAAGAAAAGTGACTTGGAAAACATTGTTAAAGTGTTAAAAGCATACTGCTCTAATTTTCTACTACATCTCAGCCAAAATACTGTTAAAGAAAGAATCATGAAATTGGAAAGTAATGTTAAAGATCAATTAAAAACTGATTTATCAATATGCCACACATTTTCAATTTGCTTGGATGAGAGTACAGATGTGACATCTTCCGCTAGATTAGCTATTATTGCTCGATATCCAAGAGGTGACGAAATACGAGAGGAGCTCATTGCGCTTGCAAATCTTCCTGGAACAACTACTGGAATGGAGATATGTAAGTGTGTAGTCAAGGAACTTTCTGATAAAAATATTGATTTAAAGAAAAATTGTATCTGTTACAACTGATGGTGCTCCCAGTATGACAGGTAAAGATGCTGGTTTTATAAATTTGTTTACTAAAGAAGTTGGACATTCATTGCTGGGATTTCACTGCATTGTCCACCAAGAAGCGTTGTGTGCAAAAACAGGTTTAAAAGAACTTGAAGAAGTAATGAAAGTTGTTACAAAAGTTGTAAACTTTATTGCAGCATGTGCCTTAAATAAAAGACAATTTCAGTCATTATTGAAAGAAGTTCAATCGGTTTACTCTGGTTTGCTGATGTATAATAGCGTCAGGTGGCTAAGCCGTGGACGTGTGCTTGAACGTTTTGTGGAATGTGTTGACGAAATTAGATTGTTTCTCGATAGCAATAAACAACAATTCACAGAGCTCACAAATGTTGACTGGTTGAGTAGATTAATGTTTTTTACGGATTTGTCTTTACATCTGAATGAAGTTAATGTTAAGCTGCAAGGTGCAGGAAAAACGGTTGATATAATGTTTGATATTATAAAAGCCTTTGAAGGTAAACTTAAAATATTTAAGCGCGATGTTGAAAAGAATGAATTTAAATATTTAAAATACACAAAATTACATATTAGTAATTTGGAGATTCATGAGAAAATTGATTTTGACAGACATCGACAATTTTTTGTTGAAATCTTGGATGCTATAGTTAATCAATTTTCATCACGATTTGTACAATTCAGATCTTTTGAAGAAACTATCAAATTTTTGAAATATCCATACACAATTATTTTTGAAAATCTAAATTTGGAAATTTTCAATTGGATGGATTTAAATGATTTTGAAATGCAATGGGTCGAGTTTCAATCCAGCTCGATTTAGAAACAGAAATTTGTTGAATTACGAATTCAGATAGAAGAAATTGAACGAGATCGACTCAGAGAAATATCAAAGCTTTCAGCAGAAAATGAAGTTCTCAAAGTGTGGAACAGTATGCCAAATACTTTTCAGGATTTAAAAAATGTTGCATGGTCAATTCTCTCTATTTTTTCATCCAGTTATTCTTGCGAGAGTTTGTTCTCTACAATGAATTTTATTAAATCTGATATTCGCAATAGATTGACTGATGAAATGGGTGCGGCGTGCATTTCTTTGAAGAACACAAACTATGATCCGGATATCAAACAATTGGTATCTAATGTACAACAACAGAAATCTCACTAGGGTTCAATGACTACCGAGTCATGATTCATCTCACAGTGTTGATTTTATAATTTAATATTATGTCAAACAATACTTAACATGAAATGTAGTCTTTTATTTTAGTTACTTAATAATACAATTAAACTGAAAACAAAAAATAATTGCTTTAAAAATCTTGCTCCCCTAGTTTACTTGTAGTGGCCCTGCTTCTCTGGTGCCGCTGGCGGCTTTTGGCATGCGAAATGTTTTGAAATTCTAAACAATAGATTAATTGGCACTCGACTCTCAAAAGGTTCGCCATCCCTGGTATAGATGGTCATCACGTCATAAATCGATAACAAGCGCATAGGGCCTAAACATCTGGGTGTCTTTAATAATCGAAAATAACCAACAAATGTCAAATAAATTGCTCTGATACGGCAAATGACCAAGAACGCTAACCTAAGATGGAGGCCAATCCCAAGACCGTTCCTTTAAGAGCAAGACCGATGCATTCGAGACCAAGACCAAGACCGCAGTTTTCCAGTCTCGAGACCATCTCGAGACCATGACCGCGGTCTCAAGAGCACATCCCTGGTCAGTGTGCTCAAACACACTGCAGAGTGTGACTGGAACTCAAGAAAATCATGAGGGCAATAATTAATTGTATAATTCATTTTAGATAATGCCAATTTGTTTCAGAATGTCTGTTCTGGTGTTGCATAGCATATAAACACAAGTAAGATGGTCCGCCTTGGAACCAGAGGCACTGATGCGAAGATTTTTGCAATGCAATAATCCTTAACAATAGATTTACGTATAATGTAAATGTGGAAATATGATAATAAATGGTTGGAGTATAAACCAATTAAGACAGATATGAAACCAATCACGCTTGCAAAGTTCTCATGATGAGCACCTTGAGCCTGCAATTACATTTCTATTACTTATGCTGTTACTTTTGTTGAGTTAAATAGTGAACGGTATTATTAATTCTATGTACCTTATGAATATTCACTCTTGTAATTATTCTAACTTTTATTTTCTAGTTAGGTTGAATCTTAATGTAGCTTATGTAAGTAAGTAGTATTTTGATCAAGTTTTCGTTTATTATTATTAAGCACTCGCTAATAATAATAAATCAAGAGTATGAATGGTTTAATATAATAAACATTATTTTCTGTCTCATATTATTTTTTACATACTGAGAATAGCCTCCAATCTGATATGTTTCATGTGTATGTTTCAACAAAACATATAATTAGTGGGCGGCACAGGAATTTATCATTTTTGCCAAAATTAAAGAGGCAATGCAAAGAGGGCAGGGATGATCTGATATCAATTTCATATTACGCATGAGTTGATTTGGGGTAACTTGGATTGGGGATAACTTGAAGTCTTTACACCTGTCTTAAGTACGCTGGCAGGAGGAGTAACGTAACCAGAGTAATAGCTGCAACCAAGTGTAGGTAGTGGAATCTTGTGCAGTTGCTCTGAAAATGTTCTCTGCAGGATTTTAAATCAACTGCATCTACCAACTGTTACACTGCCAGCAATGGGACAGCTGTGCACAGCTGAGACACGCTACTAGACAGCAAGTTCCTGAACCTGTGTCAACGAATATCAAGTGTTAAACAGAAGCCTCTGGAAGTCATGATGCAAACGTCCCCTAAATGATCAATCCTCCTCAATGATCAATCCTCCTCCATTGGATCAAATGCCACATTCTTCACCAGACATCGTTAGTCTTACATTCTGCGGAAATGAGAGAAGAGGTTTAGGTGAATGCAGAAAAGTTCACGAGTTCCAGAAGTCAGGCATTCTTAATCTGCTACACAAAGAAAATACTTATTCTGAGTAGTATATAGCAACTGCCAGTATCTGTGGAGTGTCATGATTCCGTCTTCATGTGGAATCTCTGGCAAACAAAAAGTTGACTGTTTTGCCGACTGTAGCACAAGGCCAAACACATAACCAATGGTCATGCACCTGCAGGTTCAGCAATCACCATCTTGGATAAGAGACAATAGCATGGGCCTCTACAGCAGGGTTTTTGGTCCAGCTCAAGCATCAAAGATAAAACAATATGAATATGAGTGTGTACAGCCACAATATGTCAAAAGCATACATACTAAAATGCATGTGCATGTATTTTGTAAATGCTGCTCTTAGTTCCAGTCCAAGATATGAAAGATACAGAGGAGCCACCTAATCACTTGGCAGAGGAACATCATTTATTTAGAGCTAAAGATAGAAGCAACTAGCAACTGGATATTTGGGTAACAGATGAGTAACTCAGAGCCAAGAACCGAAAGAAACCAAAAACCATAACCTTCTAAAACCATAGACATCTGGCTTAAAGCCTTTTGGAGGTATTCTCCACTTCACAAGTGTTTGTACTAGCATAGATCTATCAACTGGTACTCAGTGTCTGTTTCTCTTTCTGCCCATTTGCTGGCTGCATGCAGAGGTGTGTTCATTTTGGAAATGGAGAAACAGTCAACAATATCATAAGAAGCCACTGCAGAGCTGACCAAAAACTACAGCAATAAGCAATTACCCTACAATAGGAGGGACAACCAATCAACTACAGCTCTCATAAATAATACCATACAGAGGCTCAAGGAAGAAGTCTCACTGATGAAGTTATTTCTCATAAAATAGTCCCATCGTCATAAACGAATCAGAATGCCGCACATTGATGTGAACGCAAGATGAAGACGAATACTCGCAGCAGAACAAGACTTAGTTACGAAAGATCGATCGCTGGGATTTATAGAATATAGAAAACAAGAAATTATGACATATGACAATCATTAGGTATCGAAACAACTATGCCAGACAAAGTCACTCAGTGAAGACTTCAGTGGGTCTGGATATATGTAGAAAGAATGACAGTTGACAGAATTCCACACAATGCATCATGCTCAAGATATCAGAGGATAAAGAATCAAAGGAAGAAGAAGACTGTGATAGATAGACAACACAGACAAGGACATAATAAAATCACTTGGACAAATACTAAAGGGAGCAATGGACCTGACTCGTGACTAAGGACAATGAAGATCATTTATTCGTACCCATCGCCACCGAATGGCAGGCACCAGAAACTGATGATGATGATGTAGTATAAAGGATCATATTTTGATAACCCTCTTTTATGATATAATATATATGTAGACACACACACACGCACGCACACACAAACAACTGACACATGATTTCTTGAACATTATAACATCCCACCATTTTTTGCCATTGATACTGCATTCAACATTCTCCTTACTGTAGCTACTTTTATTGATAACATATTCTACATTCTCTTACAAATCAAGATTCCTATATCTGCTTACAGATATTTCTGATTATTCATTCACTGTGTCTCGCATTGACCTATGTATATGGCAGAGCTACAGTAAAGAGGATATCGCTTTTTGCCAATTATGCCGATACCGATTATTGATGAATAATCATTTGCTGATACCCGATTGTTTAGTCGATTATTTAGCCGATTATTTTACCGATTATTTCATTGTGTTTCCCAAGATGTCCGGTTCTAAAAGATGGACCTATTGCTACTGCCTATTGTTGTGATACAAGCAAACACTTGCTCCGGAGGAGACGTATGCATGTAGTTGGGGACTAATCCTAGGCAGCAAATACAGATTAGACACACCGCCCGCTGTCGACCTTGCATGACCGAGAAGAGGAAAGATAATTTATGTAACTAGACGCTTTCTTCTAACATGCGAATTATGCCATTCCCTCCCCAGACAGGCCACTTTTAGGACTTGCCAATTTGGCCTAAATGACATGATTGTGCCCCGGGTAATTAAGCAGGCACTATGACTCACTCTGCACAACAGGCTATAGTTGTAGACACTTTCCCACGGTACAAGCAGTCTAGCACAATGGTTACTGTGTGGTCTGAAGTAGAAACACGAGTTTCCCACGCTATGGGAAGCGAACGAAATGCTGTCCTTCCCAGACCCAATGATGTTGCTGTCGTCATTTTGCTCTTATAAAGACTAAAAATAACATTATAAAATGAAAAAAAAATGTTAATATCGGCGCAGATTATCTTGCCGATATCCGATATCTCTATAATCGGCCCAATTACTTGGCAGGTCTATGTGAAAATGAAAACACTCAGATCAGTGGAGCACTGTGCATTGAACATAGCAGCACTAGTCTAAAATGCAAAGAATTTGACTTTCTTGAAGGGTATTTGATATGTTTGTTATGAATCACTTGCCATAGCGACAAGATGCAAGGCGAAAAGGAATGTTTCTTAGCTCTATTTAATAGTCCTCATTCCTTGTTCTCTTTGAAAAGTCCTCTGTTGAGCAACATACCAAGATCAAACATGGACGAGATCTCAATGGTGTGTGAAAACGGTTTGTTGGTGAGCTTTATATGGTTGAATATTCTGATCACTATGGTATATATTGGCTGCTATGATACATTCATTCTTCCAACTACGTTGGATGCCTGATTTCAATAAAGATATAAATCCTCAACACTTCTGAGGTATCCTGCTTTCAAACCACTGTGGCCATGGACAACAATGACCAACTTTACTATTGTGACATGATTCAGTTGATTCATCTGATAGCCAAGCAAATCTGGAAATCATGAAGTATACAAGACCCACGGATCCAGAAACATAAAATCTCCGGCATCGTTCCCTGTATTATGCTGATGTGCTACAATGCAGTCACCTTGTCATCTCCACCAAATTATTTAGTATTCTGTTCTGTTGGACATTTATTATTATTATTATTATTACATCCAGGATATGATGGAATGCAACATAACACTTTTGAGAAGCTGCTCCAGTTGCATTAAAGTTAACTTCGACTGTCTTGGTTTGGGTGGATTTACTTTGTGCTTCAAACACAAAATACTATAAGGCATCTGAATTTGCATTTCACATACTTTTGACGAATGAATTTGTATTTCAAATACTTTTGACAAATGAATTTTTATTTCAAATACTTTTGACAAATGAATTTATATTTTGTACTTGAAATACATTTCAGAAGTATTTTACCCAGCACTGGTTCTTTGGCAGAGGTTAACAGGTTGGTTGTGGATACTATGTGTATCATAAGATGGTGAACCATGTACTGCAGATAATTGTGCAATGGAGGTATATAACAACTGTATGCTAAAATCTACTTTCCTGGTTGCACAGAATTATTAGAAAATACACTGAATAAAAAAATATGCTGTATTGTGTAATACTGTCAACATGTCCTTTCTGAATTTAAATAAGAATATCTTTCATCAGAACTCCATTGCTGGATGTCCTCAAATCATATCTCTCTCAATTTTATAAAAATTCAGCTAATCTAGTTTGGCACCCGTTAAACTTAAACTCGAACTTAAAAACTTAAGCTCCTTAAACTCGACTATGACCTATTTTCTGAGCAGTTTCCATTGTTCCTGACATTGTTTGTGACTTGGATCAAGTTGGACGTCACTGTTGGACAGCATTCTTTGGTGCTATTCAATTGGTACTAAATGCAGCTGTCTGTCTGAAGACTGAATAGACCAGTTAAAGACAACAAATGAGAAACAGTCTGACAACCACCACACTAGAACACTTACCATTGTAGGTAACTCACTAGAACACTTAACATTGTAGGTAACTCACTAGAACACTTACCATTGTAGGTAACTCACTAGAACACTTAACATTGTAGGTAACTCACTAGAACACTTACCATTGTAGGTAACTCGTGGTTTCGTCAGACACATTATAAGATGACATTCGACATCATCAGCTTGAATAAATTTGCTACACACAGGACATTTGATACCTGCAAATCAAAACAAATGACTATGAATCTTCTCCATGAACATTATATAACATGATGTATCCTGTCAATTGATCCCCCATCAATTGATCCCCCATCAATTGATCCCCCATCAATTGATCCCCATCAATTGATCCCCCATCAATTGATCCCCCATCAATTGATCCCCCATCAATTGATCCCCCATCAATTGATCCCCATCAATTGATCCCCCATCAATTGATCCCCCCATCAATTGATCCCCCATCAATTGATCCCCATCAATTGATCCCCCATCAATTGATCCCCCCATCAATTGATCCCCATCAATTGATCCCCCATAAATTGATCCCCCATCAATTGATCCCCATCAATTGATCCCCATCAATTGATCCCCCATAAATTGATCCCCCATCAATTGATCCCCCATCAATTGATCCCCATCAATTGATCCCCCATCAATTGATCCCCCATCAATTGATCCCCCATCAATTGATCCCCCATCAATTGATCCCCCATCAATGGATCCCCCATCAATTGATCCCCCATCAATTGATCCCCCATCAATTGATCCCCATCAATTGATCCCCCATCAATTGATCCCCCATCAATTGATCCCCCATCAATTGATCCCCCATCAATTGATCCCCCATCAATTGATCCCTCATCAATTGATCCCCCATCAATTGATCCCCCATCAATTGATCCCCCATCAATTGATCCCAACGTCAATTGATCCTCTGCCTATTCGTCCTAAATGAATCTCTAGGCTGCGCGTCACAGACTTGTGGCTGAGATCGTTAGTAAACAAAAGATTGATTTTACAGATTTGGAAAATAACAAAGCAATGCCCAGGGTTCATGTCACTCATCCAGGCTTCATATTTCAGTTTCGAATTTCAAAGAAGACAATCACTTCGACTTGGGGCTGAATCTAAGGAATTAAGTAGACATGAACATAACTGAGTGGACGAAAATGTTAACCGCGCTGTAAACGCTTACGGCCGGTCAGAGATTCTGTTATATCTCCGAGCAATGGCTCATTTATCTCATGCATAGACACTTATGCTTAGGACTTTATGCTCATAAATTAATCATATTACGACTCTCAATTACACTTTTGTAATTTCTTATCATTTTTAAATTTCGTGCTCTGTTACGTCATTTCTTATATAAATGGAGAAGGTTGCAAGTGGAACATGAATGTTGTATCAATTGGGCTGGGTTCAAAAGCTTTTGAATTCAGCAAAACAATTCAGTAAAGGGTTGTAAACATAGTAATTTTATGTCAGATAATTCATACTTCTGGCTTCATTAGCATCATGTGTTTCCAGACACAATCTTTAACCACAATCCATCTGAATGCAGGATGCGCTGGAAACCATGCTGACTCAGCTGTTGTCCACCTGCGGCTCGGCTGGTAATCGATCTGCCTAATTTGCAACATCCTCTCCCAGGAACTTCTTTTCCTGCCACTGTGTGTGATTTGGGTGTGACCTTGGAAGAGGAAGTGACCTTCTCACAGCATGTGGGAAGAGTATATCAAATAAGCTATAATCATTTGTACACTACTTGCTTATATATTCATATACTCAAGGGTTATACTCAATGCTGTGTATACAGAGTTAAGTCTGACCCTCATTAACCAGCTACAATAGAGGTATACCTAGGTTAGGCCATTTGTGCAGCTGCAGGCGAGAGGAAATGCACTGGTTACCTATGTACAAATGCATTAAGTTTAAGATCGTAGTGCTTATGCATGATGTGCCCCATCTGATCTTAGGGAATTGTGTGAAATTGACTTAAAATAATTAGAGAGAAGACAATCACTGATTGGCTGACATGTTGTTGTTGTCGTCTTGGTCCCATTGGTTCCTCCTGGTCATTAGATTTCTCTGCTCTGCTGCATAGGATGACTGGGGGTTTATTCCCCAGCCCCAGCATACCTGACTAATGATTGCTTTTCAAGACTACAATATGGTCAAAACACAGAATTATATGGTCAGACAAATGGTGTATCAAATGATGGTGAATCATAGCCACTAGAGCTGTACCAATATAACTTTTTGCCGATTATGCCGATACCGATTATTGCCGATTATTCATTTGGCAATACCCGATTATTTAGCCGATTATTTAGCCGATTATTTCTTTGTGTTTCCCAAGATGTCCGGTTCCAAAAGATAGACCTACTGCTACTGCCTATTGTTGTGATACAAGCAAACACTTCCCCGTAGGAAACGTATGCATGTAGCTGGTGACTAATCCTACGCAGGCAATACAGATTAGACACACCCCCCGCCGTCGAACTGTGCCCAGGGTAATTAAAGGCAAAGGCACGGCTGTCCTATTCACAGCCACCCATCTAGCCTCAGCCTCTCAGGCCACTGACACGTATTGGGGAGATCTGATTGGCAGCTAGCATGTATTCATTAGGCATGCTTCGACGATGAATGTACATCGGTTTCTCTGTTGAATTGGCCAGCCGTTCTTAGGCTTGAATTGGCCAGCCATTCTTTGGCCCATAAGCAGGCACTATGACTCACTCTGCACAAGACCTATGTTGACACATTCCCACGGTCTATACTAGCACAGTGGGTGGTCTCACCACTGGTCTGAATAAGCCATTGGCTCGACGACACGATTTGGGAACGGAACGAAATGCCGTCCTTCACAGACCCAGTGATGTTGCTGTCGACTTTTATAGACTGAAAATAATATTATTAAATAAAATAATTATTTTTAATATCGGCGCCGATTATCTTGCCGATATCCGATATTGCCGATATCTCTATAATCGGCCAGCCGGCCGATTAATCGGTACAGCTCTAATAGCCACCAAGCTACATGGTGCAGCATATGGTAAATCATATTGTTAGAGTCTAGAGCTGTGATGATATGTAACGTATTATTACAATTCTAGACTCTACCATTGCTTAGGCTGTGGTCCTTGCTTATACTACAGGTGGCTGTGTGACATGTCAACGAGATGAAGGAGTGGTCATTTTCGTTCTCTGTATAAGGGAGGGGAATTGGGATGTTGGTCTTTTATGCTTTGGTCTATTCTGCTACATGGTGTTGGTCGTTTTTCTGTTACACTGCTCATTTTCGGCTTCTCTTCCCATTGAAGATGAGACTTTGTGGTTTGCCAGCGGAATTCTGAGGTTGCATGTTCTTATGATTTGATTGAAATTAGAGCTGTACCAATACCACTTTTTGCCGATTATTCATTTGCTGATGACCGATTATTTAGCCGATTATTTCATTGTGTTTCCCAAGCTGTCTGGTTCCAAAAGATAGACCTACCGCTACTGTCTATTGTTGTGATACAAGCAAACACTTGCCCCGTAGGAGGCGTATGCATGTAGTTGGGGACTAATCCTAGGCAGGCAATACAGATTAGACACACCGATCTGATTGGCAGCTAGCATGTATTCATTAGGCATGCTTCGACGATGTACATTCATCCGTTTCTCTGTTGAATTGGCCTGCCGCTCCTTGGCTTGAACTGGTCAGCCATTCCTTGACCCTTAAGCCGGCACTATGACTCACTCTGCACAAGACTTAGAGGAGTCTCTCCGAGCATTCTTTATTGCAGGCTAAATTAAAAGAATCCACCAGGATGGCAGTAGACCATTTCTGGTCGACTGACAATATTATCTGGCCAGCAGAACCTCGCCTTTGGGCTACTGTGATGTTCATGGTTGATAATGAAGATCAACAAAGACTCAACATTTTATAAGCCTAATTTTACAGCTTCTATGCTAAAAATGCAGCATTAAAGATTTAGCTTTTTAGAAAACTTTTCTGGGGACGGATTCACTCAGACCCTCCCAAACCCCTAACCTACTTTCCTCATGCACCCTTTGGCATCCTGGCCCGTCAATTACTGACAAATACTGCCACTGGTCCACCATAAAAAATGTTTGGCTTGAAGATAGGAAACGTATTGTCCCAACCCGTGGACTCCTATGCAGCGCAGAGCCTTCTCCATGGCTAGCCCCACCACCTAGAATGGGCTTCCCACCACGCTTTGTAAAATACTCAATCACTATGCTTTGTTCACTACCCTTCAGACTGAGGTTGGATTCAGAGCGCTTCTCAGTAGACAATCGTTCAGCAGGGCTCTATAAAAATGCTGCAATGATAATGATTATAAAATGACGCAGTTCACAAGTCCTAGGTGTTGCAAAACAAAAACAATAACACCAAACTAAACATACATTTCTATTGTACATATGTAAATTAATCATATATATATATATATATATATATATGTATACATACATACATTATACATATATATAGTTAATTTGTTTGCTTTATCTGACATGAAACCCATTGGCATTAGTTCAAAACTTGGTAGTAAAATTTACGGCCGAACAAGAAAACTTAGCAACATAAGAATCAATTCAGACAAAGAGCAAAGACGTCGTAAACACTCTACACCACACAATGTCTACAAAGATGACTTTGCACTTAGCTACGGCATACACAAGCTGTTACAGCCTTTTGTAAACAGAAAACTAGGGCAAAGAAAAGAACAAACAGTAAGAAGAAGATATAGAGAAGAGCGTAATGCAGTCCATTAAGGGACGAGCCCTGAGGTAACCATGTGGGCATGAAGTGTTAGTATCTTCATTTTCTTGGCAAACCATTCAGCAGAATCTTTTACTATTGGCGTGTACCACCAACAGGAAGCAGCATAGTTAGGAATTCTGCATTAGATAGGGTTACCATCATAGTAGTTAAAAACGAAAAACTTCATTAAGAAAATGGAAAATGCCATTTCATCATAAGAAATTAAAAAAAAGCTAAAAATTGGAAAAAGAAAGTAAAAACCTTGTTCCCACAATTAAATTTTAATCAGCAAATAACTCAAGTTTATTAGAAAACACTAAGTAACAATACTCTACAACAGCTATTTCATTTTTATAAGTTTTGTTTAATAAGAAATTGAGTAAAGAAGAATAATGAAAACTGAAATCTCTTCAAATTTAAATTGTAAACATAAGTCAGGACAGAAATTTTAACCTTATCCCTGGTTTCTGGATATCTCCCCCCCAGACATTTCCCCCGTAGGACAATTCCCCCGGATTTTTCCCTTCTGTGATCAAAAAAACGGGTTTGATGTTAAAACGCACAAGCAACCTTAATTCAACGTGTCTCACTTTGATACTTAAGGCAAATTTTTAATCAAAAATAAATAGAAGAATAGTTGATCATGGAGGCATGTACTGCTTAATTAATTGATAGTTAACTGGTGAACAATCAACAACCTTACTTAATCAAATGTGTCTCACTTTGATGCTTTAGGTAAATATTTAACAAAGGTTCTATATTTTAACCTGACTGTTGCTATATAATCTGTCATTACTCTGTAAGATAAATAATTATTAGACAAGAAATATGAAGAGATGGAGGTGGAAACTGTAGCTAGCGTACGTGGAAAGAACAAAGTTGCATTAAACGGCTATATTTTTATGCTAAACAAAAAAATTAACAAATTACGTCGTTAGCCTAGTTATGAGTGCGAACGTCGGAGAGGTGCAGAGACAGCTTTAAGTGAGTGTAAAGCAAAGGTGAAATATGAAGACCTTTCGCTCGTTAGTTTGATTCCTATTAAATCAAAAGGATATTTTAAACTAAATAAATGTTCATTCGTTTTGCTGTCTAAATTTATTTGCACTATTAAAATAGTTTAGCTGGATCACATGGGGGGAAAATTCGGGGAATTGTCCTACGGGGGAGATGTCGGGGGGGGGGGGAATGCCCTAGACCCCTTACCCCTTATTACCCAATTACATTCAAGTGTCTGGATGATTCAATTCCAATCACCATCCTCAGTTTCTGTTGACCTTCTTTCTACCTGACCTTGACCCCAATTTTGACCTATTCTGACTATCGATTTTGATTTCACTTAGAACCTGTGAATAAACTGGTTGACATGACCTGGCTTAAATAAAAGTTTGCATTGATGAGCACTTGATTTGGATAGACCATGTAGCTCAGGTTTCTCTAAAGCAGGGGTGCACAAACTTTTCTGTGAGGCTGCATGATGATGATCTAGGAATCTACAGTAGAGGGACCATAAATTTAACACATTTTTAACAAATTCAAATAGTCATAATGCATAATGACCGCAATCATAGTAAAAGTAACAACAACCAGATAGTGTAAGTTAGTGAGTTTGTTTGTGGTTGTTACTTAGTTTACAATAGGTTCCATAGGTCTAATTTTAAAAATATTTAATGAGATTTCTGAAACTACAAACAGTTTTTATCTAGTTTTCCATAATTTGGAGTCAAAGCACTTGTTGAAATCCATAGCACAGAATCAAAATTTGCATCAGTGAGCTGAGACGTATACTCTGATTTATTGATGTTCATGCAGGAGAAAGTTTGTTCTCAGATGTAAGTTGATGCAAATAAAACAACAATTTTCATAGCAAAGTGTTGTATGTTTGGAAATTTATCATTTTTCAGTAATAAATAAAATTTGGTTAATTCCATGTCTTTGAAATTTTTTTTGAGAATGATGTCATTCCGCAAGTCTATTAATTAAAGTCTGTCAATATCAAATGGCATAGTGAGAAGAGCAAAATGGTCATCAAGAGCTTGAAAATCGTTAAAATGCCTTGAAAACTCTTCTCTCAAAGATGACATTTGATGGCTGTATTGTTTGCACATTCTGAAGAAACCATTTGTGTTTTCAGCGTTGGAAAATGAGCAAAATTTTACTGTGTCAAAAGCCTGGAGAACAACATGAAAAGACTTGATTTCTCCAAAAAGTTGTTTGTTCCTGCTTTAAATTTCTCACCAAGTCATCAGCTTTGTGCCGTAATTCGGTTTCACTTAAATTCATTCCGAAATTACAAAACAAGGTGCGGTGGGTGTGCTAGAAAATTCACCCCAACTACAAAAATATACAGCGTAATTTAAAAAAAATTTGCCGTGATGCTCTTAAGATCTCTTAATAAATATTATGAATAGTAATTAATTTACACTGTTATAATAATCTGAAATTTTGACACTGGGATTATACATTTTCGAAGATTTTACAAACAATTGTGTACATTAAAAAAATATTAATCGAGCTGGCAGGTCTCGCGGGCCACATTAAACGTTTCCGCAGGCCAAGGTTGCCCACCCATGCTCTAAAGCATTAAAAGTATCAAAACACATCAGTACAATCTCACGAATATGCACCAAGTTGCTGACAACTGTTCTCATTAACCTTTCCTTTCATGTATCTTGATACAGCCATAGTTGTCCTACTGCACAATATCATCTGTGTCAGCTAACTTTGCCACTAGTTATCAAGAAATACACAGCCAATGCAATATGCAGAAGACTGCATTGAAGAGCCTTAATCATAGCAATCTAGTTACTTCACAAAACTCAGATTAGCAAGTCAATGCATACCATTACAAGAACGACCTGATGCCATTGGCAATTATCAATTATGCTTGTAAGTTTTTTCATCTGTCTTATCTGTGCTAATGATAGTTACTCAAATCTACATGTTACTTGACTATTTGTCTGCGACTAATCTTTGCCTTCGAAAATCTTCAGTCGTGGGAGGCAGCTATTAAACTATTCTGTAACTGAACACAACTACAGAGCAATCCACAACATCTAATGAAGCTGGATGGCTTAAATGGTCTTTTTCTGTCAGTTAAATACTGTTGCCGAGTCGGAATATTTCTTGTACAATCAAAATCACACTGCATATTCAACAGTTTTGGGTGGAATTTCCGAAGCACCTCCTCGACTGGAACGGTCCATCCATAGCTCACGAGGGGAGATGGGTTCCACATACGCAGTCCTCGCCGGGAAACTCGTAACCCAGATCAGATGAACCATAGTGGAGCTGATCATAGGAGGAGCGTCAGTACTCAAACGTGGATATGAAAACTATATAAATTCTAATATACGATACGATACAGACACATATTCATGTAAATCTGATCAAATATTAACTCTGTTCTAATGGTTGAAGATCAATAAAATGACTTCTATTAATTAAATTCAACACAGCTACAAAACAAACTCAACAGCACTCAGGATACATTAAATGAAGTCAATCATGAACATCATTTGAAACAGACAGACTTAAATGCATCAGTGAATGGCTGCTAGATCAAGATTACCAACCATGGGCTATTTTTTAAATTGATGATAAAACTATTGTGCATTAAACTGAAGGGATTATTGTTCAGCAGTGCACCTGTACAGTCCCAAGTTATCACTACTTCATAGGCAAACTGAATTTCTAGAGAGAGGTAAGGATCAGAGCCTCAAAACAGTTGCCCTGAAAACAGGTCCAAGCAAAACCTTACATCATCTTCATCTGCCAGTATTATCACATGTCTATCAGATGAAGGGATACAAATGCCCCGCAGAGTACGTAAGCTGTGCTTCCAATTCCCATCATAGAAAGAATGGCCTCTCAATTACAATATACAAGTACGAAGCCATGCTCACCATGAAATGAAAACAAGTGAAAAGGCAGAGCTGCTCCTGCTACAAGAGATCGACTGCGAGGTCGGTCTTCGGGCGTGCTGTCGTCTGAATCGGGCGATCCTCCTGTGAACACTAACGGATGTCCGCGATGTACAGCAGTCCCAAGACTACGCGTTCGGGGCCTCGCCCGGGCCCCGTGATGGCCCGCTCCCCCACCCACATTCACCATAGCATGCTGGCCCGACGACTCCACGCCTGCCGAGCTGCCCTGCCCAACATTACTGTACGTGCGTACCCTGGTGTCTGTGCTTGCTTTGGCACCCATCGTCCGTTTCTGTGAACGCCTGAAAATAAATGTATAACAATACTTATCTGAATAATCTACATTCACACAACACCTTTAAGGCTTGCCACAGTTTGATGACCCCCTCAGGCAGAATTCATACAATCAGGTGCATCGGACTAGTTGAACAAATATCGCCACTCAACGTACTTAGCAACTCCAGCTGCTAAGACCGCAATTGGTGATTCAGCCATTGCCAATTCAGTCGACTAAAGGCCATTGTGCTAACTGGTTTTCTTAAAGCGTTTAGATCACCTACGTCTAGTGATGTTGGGTGGAAACACTCAGTGAAACTATGTATGGGCGCTGTTAAATGCACATTTCATGCTAAACGAACAAGTGAAATACAGTGCTCCCGCGTGTCAGCCACCATTTCCTTCACAGTTTCACTTGGATGTCCATTGCCCAACATCAATGTTTTATGCATTGAGTCAATCTATTTAGGAGTCAGCATTTCAGCTTAACTTTTAAAGGATGTCAGCTTTCTTCAAGAGAAGACATTGCCTCAAACATCACCAACAGACCCCAGAAACCATGCAGATCTATATTGTCAGATGACAAATGAAAGACATCAGTCAATGAATTCCAACATCATCGCTATACAGTCAGCTTTTCTAAATCCATTTATTTACATTGCACAGAAACTTAGCAAGAAAACTGGCAACATTGTTTTAGATTATCACTGAGTAAATTCAGCTGTTACTAGAGATGCTAAACGATAACCGGAAAACCGGTTATCAGTTATGAAATCGATAATCGGTTCATTTGCAAAACGATAATTGAATTTTTTTTCACCTTATCAAGTCGGTCAACTTCAAAGGTATTGATGCGGCTAAGCGAAATATTTCCTGGCCGCATCTTCCAACAGGGTAATTAATAGCTGCCGATTGCTAATGAATGGTCCTGAGCGCTGTAGGCTTCTGCTTGTTCCAGATTACTTCACAATGTGACTTAAACATTTCATTATCAAGTGTTGAGGCTGCATTGCGATACGTAATACACAAAATAATGTGCATATTACAATTTACAATATTTTTCCAAGAACACTAATAAAAATCGATAATCGGTGTAAAATCGGTTTTTGAAATTCAATAACCGGTTTGCCCCAAAAACCGATATTAACAACCCTAGTTACTAACTTGTCACACTATAAATCTTACAAAAGAATAGTTTCAGCACTGAAATAAACTTATTTGAAAAAAAACACAAGATTTTTAAAGAAAAGTTGCAGCAATGGTTCTATATAGTTATATAGCTGTGTTTATACTTTTCAGTTTCCATCAAACACACACCACATAAAAAAATGTCATGCAGTGGTATGGATAACAGTAATTAAATGTCTAAAAAATTTTCAGCACCACACAAAAGTCACGCGAGGAAGACCAGTGCATTAATCGCCTCTATATAAAATCAAGTCCACAATAGCCGCCCGGAATCCGGGAAAGTCAGGCCAAGCAGACTGCATGGTGCCAAATTGGAAGTAATCAGTGATGATGATGGTGGTTGCAGTGGTGTGGAGTTGAAATCAGGATAGAATAGGTTAAAGAGATTGGTTTTTAGTCGCGAGTCGAAAGAAGCAGAGGAAAGAGAGCTTAAGTAACAGGCGAGATAGTAGGATGAATAAACTGCTGCCAAACTGTCTGTAACCAAGAGCCGCCGAGGCGGCATCTACTAGGGTGCGGCTACAGAATTTCAGAGAGAGTGAGACTGGAAGTTGAGACAGAGAAAGATATGATGATGAACGAGTAGACACTGGGCAGTTACATGGTGAATGGCTGGTGAAAGTAAAAGGGTTGAGAAGTTTAAAGCATATTGTAGGCAAGAGACCTGTACAATTATTTAATGGATGTGCTGAGGGACTTTTAGCCAATGAAGTGATTTGAGAACAGAGGTAATGCAGTGATGGGGTCTACAAAAAGGGAATTGCAGTTGATTCTAGAACAGACAAATGCATGAACTATTTAAGTCAAGGTGGATGAAAAGACAGATCTAGGAATGGCCCTGAGATGTGGGTTGGGTTGAAAGTAGGGTGTGTGTGACTAATGATATGTTTAGATAAATTACACACCTTTACTTTCAGGCCTCCCCAAGTCAGTCCTCAATGCTCCTACCAAAGTGATTGCTCGTCTTCCTAAATGCTCCAATATCTCCTCGCTTGTAGTCAATCAATTGCATTGGCTTCCTCAACCAGTTCACACTCACTTCAAAGTAACTTTGGTGGTCATTAGTTCTAAAATGGGCACTGCCCTGAAATATCGGGTGCATAGCGAATCGCCGAAACCCGAATCCCCGAGAATGATTTCCGCCGTATCCCCGAAAACGAAGTTGGATTGATGCAAAGGATTCTGCTCAAATGGAAGCTAGATCGATTAAAATAATTCATGCAGAAGCTGGATTGATGAATGAATAGTGCTGTTTTGAGACAGTTCAGCGTTTTTCAATAGTACAATGCTGTTTTCGGGGAATCGGGCTTTTTACCTTTTCAGCGCTTTTGGGTTTCGGTGATTCGGGTTGCTCCCGAAATATCTCTGGGATCACATTCGCTCCCCTTTTCCTGCAGTTTCTCATTGGCCTCTCCGCTCCTTGGACCCCTTGCTCTGCGAATTAGGACCACTATGGCCCAAACTAAATCTTTTGCAGCCATTGGGCCCATCTCATGGAATCCCATTGCTTCATCTCTAAGTGTTATCAACTTACCATTTCTTCTGGGTCTCTTCCTACAGCCTCAAAACCGTTACCTATTCTCGTGGCACACGCGTTAGCGGCGCAATATAAATTAGTAAATACAATACGATTTTACAGCTTTGCGGAAAGAGGAATTTCACACCTCCAAAACGAGACACGACTACGCCTAAGTCCAACAGTTGAGAATCCTTTCGCTTCTGCGTTAAATCCTGCTTTAGAAGAAAGTTATCGCAAAGAAATCCGATACCAGATGATACACCGTGAATATTTATCGACAGAAAATCCTCGTCTATTCGAACACTTTACAACCCGATCGCCATATTTGTTTCTACCCTGTCCATTGCCAAGTTTGATGTTTCAGTAGGCAATGCTATAAATAGTCACACCACGAAATGACGTCATTTGCGACCAATCGCCTAGTGCCTACGACTGGCGCGCAACTAGCAGAACTTATCCCACGAGAATAGACTTCTTTGGGGAATCCCTTCAACCATTGCGTCGTCAATAAAAGACCGGAAAAGAACCGTAACCATTAAAAGGCCTATTTAGCCTAGGTCCTTTCTCGCTGGGGTCTTGTGCTCGGAGCGACATTCGGGTGATCATCTTAAATATATTTACTACCATTCTGGGACACCTCAGTAGGCCTACTACAAATTGCAGTTGAAGTCAATTCAATTAGAAGCTGGTCTCATTGTGATTTGTGAAGGGCGCTATAAGCCTACATCAGGGATGCAAACATGTTGGTTTTTTGGTTATTTGGTTTTTTACAAAAAAATCACAAAAAGACCCAAAAATGGCAATTTATTGGGTTTTTTAAATATATTTTTTTTAAATTTACTAATATTTACTATTATATTATTAATTGTGTGTTATTCAGTCGGAAATCAAGCTAAATTAATTATATAGACAAGTTGGAGCTCTTTATCATGCTGTGTCTGATGCTTTTTATAACAAAGCTGTTGTTACCAGATCCAAAGGAAAACTAAAAATCAAGAAACCAATAAAACCAAAAAACCAAATGAAACAAAAAAACAAATAAAAAACAACAAAACAACTTTTAATTTAAAAAAAATCTTGGTTTTTGCACTCCTGGTCTACATAGGCAATGCTAATAATGAAATATGCTTGTAAGATATTAGACCCAAACAAGGCATTTCATTTGCAGCATCCTTAATTAGAAAGAGGAACGAAAAACATAAACATGCCTAGATAATGAAATTATGAAGACTTGATTTGGTCAGGTATATTGCCACTCTCCTAAATTACCTTCCGCGTCTGATTTTGCAAATTTATGCGGCGCCGCATAAATCTATTTGTCAGATATATTATTTGAATTTATTTCTCAATTCTCGGACTGTTACGGACAGTCCAACATGTCCTGGACATGTGATTAGGTTGTTATGTAAGAGCACCATTATAACGTGATTGAAAAAAGCTAAGAGCCGTAAGGCACATAAAAAGTAAGTTGTTGCACAGATTAGCTTAACTGTAAATTAATATCCAAAATTAGACTTTCAGCACAATTGAAAAATTATTAAATTAGAATCTTAAGTTTCATTTTTTCATTTCACAACAAATGTAATCATAAAACTTTTTATTTTAAAATATCTCATTTTTCACACTTGTATTGGCCGTGAAAGGTTCATAGACCATGGGTTGGCACTGTGACAAATGGATAAAATGGCCGTGATATCTCTTCATAATCATGATGTTCCGGTCTCGAGCCGAGCGACAGAATCAGTCCATCTGACATTCGTTTGGCCAGCTACCTGCCTCAGACTGACATTCCTGCTTTTAAAAGGCCCACAAAATGTCATTACCATAGTTACATCAAATCTTCTGGATAATGCAGGTTTGCATGTATATCCTTCTGTGTGTGTATGTATTAGAACACTTCAATGTAGCATGTGATGCACGCAAGTATAGTGTAATGAAGGGGTAGAGCGCAGTGGGGGTGGGGGGCAAAATTAGCATTCAGTGGCAAGTAGTGCACAACAGAAATTGTATTATTAAATTCATTATTACTGATCAATATATTAAATTTTAAAATAAGCACAACTTTGGTTTCAGCTTAAAACATGTCAAGAATAGTGCATACCAAGAATTCATTCTATTGGCATGCTGGTTCCAAAATGGAAATGTGCTTGCACGTTTTGTAAATATATAACTCGTTTGGATGGCCCCAGTACTTAAATCCAGCCGGATCTCACCGGATCTGAGATCCGCAACCATGGATTTGAGATCCACCACCTCAACCATGAGATCCGCCACCCAATAGATGATATCCACCATCCACAATTTCCTAAATAGTGTTTTCTTACAAAACTCAACCATGCACACCTTGTTTCACACATTTTATGCTTATCCAAAGCAAATAGCTGTTATCTCTGTTACAGAATCGCCACTTAGTTTGACCAAGGCCTAAGTTTTTAGTTTTTAAATATGCAGAGATCTGGTGCCCCGGATGAGAAATTTAACCACTTAATGGCCCCAAATGGTGTATTATAAAAAACATTAGCTTCACTGTATTACACAAAAGTAATATTTCACTATTGCAAATACAAGTCATGTTCTATATAAATGAACTTTTGGATATTTTCTACTAAAAATTAAAACACATCAGCTTGTCTGTCATCAGGTATATTGCTCATTACATCAGATTTCATTAAATCTGCCTATGTCATAAACTACTTCCTTAATTATTCATCTCAGCTGTTTCATGCGCAACATATAAACAACATGAGGCATTGATCTGCATTCGTATACTGTGGTAATCTATAAAATGTTCCATGGCCAGCTCTTGTTTGGTATCTAATACACTGGTCACACTCAATATCATCGACCGACATTGAAATGCACCACGCCCAGTCTACTCAAAGTCATCAATCGTATTGTAGCGGTACACAAACAATAGTGAACACATGTGTCTTTTATACTACATATTTTTACACTACAGGCGTCTCTCAGACTACAGGCCAACCTTAAACGATATAATTTAGGCAGAAGAGCAATTGACCACATGATGCATCATCTACAGTCTTCTGTCAATATCCAGCAGTCACTGCATTTGCACAAATCATTCCTTCCTTCAGTCCAATTCATTTCTCAACACTGTACAACAAAAGTATTTAGATGAAGTGTTCAAAATTCCACGGGATGCATATGTCGCCTTCGGACATAACCGAATAGAATTGCGTGATTCTTAGATGACACGATGTCAAGTCAACGTCTAATGCTCTTGCGTCGCTGAGGTGTAAGAGGCGCGTACAGCACGACGTCATCTGCTGCCTCGTGACATTTGAGTCAGACATCAGAGACTCAAGGCCAAGCTCTGCATGACAACGACTCACAATGTCACGCTGTTCTTTTTCAGACCTTGTTGAACAGAACAGACTCATTCAATCAGACCATCAAAAACTGTTTTCAGCACAATAAAGAAAGTTTAGAATGAAGATATTAATATCTCATTGGTTGGTATATTCAGTTGTCAAACTGGGTTTGAGTTAAATATCTCAAATGCATCCAGTCTAGATTACTCAGAATTATTTATAGGACTCAGTTGAACAACCCTCAACAATTTGTTTATGCACAGATGCCCCTACCACAAGATATTATTCAGCATTGGTCTGAGCAGAGACAAATGTGATTCACGAATAAGTGGCTAGTCCAGTGATTCAATGATAAGTGGTTAGTCCAGTGATTCAATGATAAGTGGTTAGTCCAGTGATTCAATGATAAGTGGTTAGTCCAGTGATTCAATGATAAGTGACTAGTCCAGTGATTCAATGATAAGTGGCTAGTCCAGTGATTCACTGATTAGTGACTAGCCCAGGGATTCAATGATAAGTGACTAGTCCAGTGATTCAATGGTAAGTGGTTAGTCCAGTGATTCAATGATAAGTGGTTAGTCCAGTGATTCAATGATAAGTGACTAGTCCAGTGATTCAATGATAAGTGGATAGTCCAGTGATTCACTGATAAGTGACTAGCCCAGGGATTCAATGGTAAGTGACTAGTCCAGGGATTCAATGGTTAAGTGGTTAGTCCAGTGATTCAATGATAAGTGGTTAGTCCAGTGATTCACTGATAAGTGACTTGCCCAGGGATTCAATGGTAAGTGACTAGCCCAGGGATTCAATGGTAAGTGACTAGCCCAGGGATTCACTGATAAGTGACTAGCCCAGGGATTCAATGGTAAGTGACTAGCCCAGGGATTCAATGGTAAGTGACTAGTCCAGTGATTCACTGATAAGTGACTAGCCCAGGGATTCAATGGTAAGTGACTAGCCCAGGGATTCAATGGTAAGTGACTAGCCCAGGGATTCAATGGTAAGTGACTAGTCCAGTGATTCACTGATAAGTGACTAGCCCAGGGATTCAATGATAAGTGACTAGTCCAGTGATTCACTGATAAGTGACTAGCCCAGGGATTCAATGATAAGTGACTAGCCCAGGGATTCAATGATAAGTGACTAGTCCAGTGATTCAATGATAAGTGGTTAGTCCAGTGATTCAATGATATGTGGTTAGTCCAGTGATTCAATGATAAATGACTAGCCCAGGGATTCAATGGTAAGTGACTAGTCCAGTGATTCACTGATAAGTGACTAGCCCAGGGATTCAATGGTAAGTGACTAGTCCAGTGATTCAATGATAAGTGGTTAGTCCAGTGATTCACTGATAAGTGACTTGCCCAGGGATTCAATGGTAAGTGACTAGCCCAGGGATTCAATGGTAAGTGAATAGTCCAGTGATTCACTGATAAGTGACTAGCCCAGGGATTCAATGATAAGTGACTAGTCCAGTGATTCACCGATAAGTGACTAGCCCAGGGATTCAATGGTAAGTGACTAGTCCAGTGATTCAATGATAAGTGGTTAGCCCAGTGATTCACTGATAAGTGACTAGCCCAGGGATTCAATGATAAGTGGTTAGTCCAGTGATTCAATGATAAGTGGTTAGTCCAGTGATTCAATGGTAAGTGACTAGCCCAGGGATTCAATGGTAAGTGACTAGCCCAGAGATTCAATGGTAAGTGACTAGCCCAGGGATTCAATGGTAAGTGACTAGCCCAGGGATTCAATGGTAAATGACTAGCCCAGGGATTCAATGATAAGTGACTAGCCCAGGGATTCAATGATAAGTGACTAGCCCAGGGATTCAATGGTAAGTGACTAGCCCAGGGATTCAATGGTAAGTGACTAGCCCAGGGATTCAATGGTAAGTGACTAGCCCAGGGATTCAATGGTAAGTGACTAGCCCAGGGATTCAATGGTAAGTGACTAGTCCAGTGATTCAATGATAAGTGGCTAGTCATGTAATTTGTTTGGTGATGTTCAAGTCCTTGGACCCTGGAAGTCATACAAGCAGCTTTAAACACCCACCCCATAACAACCACGAAATGACTTACAAGTCACCATCATTGAACTTGCATAAACTGCAAACAAGTTTCAATGCTCACTTTTTAAACTCTTCACAGATTAGTTTTGCTTTGGCAGCATTCGTGTTAATGAAGTCGGTAACGAGGAAGACTGGACAGGAAGACGGGATAAGGATCTGACCGGACTGAGAGATCATCAAGGGACCCGTCGCACTAAAGCACAAGAAAATCACTCGATTAGAACACATCATTTACAACTGAAGCCATTCAACTATGACCATTATAATCACCAGTCTTGTTGTCAAGATCTGAAGCCTCGACCAAGACTTTGAAAAATCACAATGATATCCAGACTTCTATTCCTTACTAAATGAAATTGACAAGTCGGACAATTCATTATATTAAAGAAAACATGACTTTTTTGTTATTTTATTAAAGCAAAACAACTCTAAATGCAGCAGCCGAGTATACCGAATTCGTACTTTCAAAATGTCTTCATGAGAAATGTTATATTAAATGCCTTTTGCATCATGAAAACCAATTCGCTCAGAATGTTCTGATCATTGACTCGTGAGGACCTCAAAAAAGTTTCACCATATGAAAAATAATGTGTTCAACTGGTGCTGAAGTGGCTGGCACATATACAGTGGCTGTTCAAGCATTGGATGTAAATTTAGAATTTCATATTTATAAATTATCCCATGGGTTATCAGTTTGAAACAAGTCTTAGCAGGGCTTCCAGATACCGCATGACTGCTACTCTTGCTGTTGCCACTGGTTTTCCTGACCAACAAGAATCGTATTCGTCCGAAGCTATCTGTCGTGTGACGCATCAGGCTTGGCTGCTTTTAAGAATTGTCCAAAACTTAAATCCAAACCGGGTGAATTCCTGAATCACGCAAAGTTGCCAGTTGGTGTCTACGAATGCAAGAGAGCCAATGGCCTATGATGACATTAACACAGACTGGTATAATTGGCAGTTGGAGCAAAAATCTCCAAAAAATTTCTGCCCTGGAGGGTACTTGAACCCCTGACCTCTCAATTGACAGTCCAATACTTTGACCAATACCCAATCCCACACATAATTATCTGGTCATTATATTATGCTACTATGACACATAAGAAAGAAATTGCAATTACCATTCAACAACAAGTTCCACTCCATCTAGGTCGGTATGAATTCCTAGTTTTCCAGCAGTTTCCTTTGTCTGTTGGTCCTTAATGGAAGCCACCAACTTCAGCAACTGATGCAGGTAGTCCTCTGCTAGGACAACAGGCAGGTAGGACCGACTGACAATGTCAATGTCGTTGAGAAGAGAAGACAGGTGTCTCTCCACGGACGGAATTCGGTGCAATGCGCCATTGTGCTTATGCAATGATGTCAGAATCTGCAACATGTAAGCACCAGTAATTGCTATAACAACCACCAAACTATTCCAAATGTAATGTTAGTAATTGTTAGCATTGTCAAATTTTAGAATAATTATTAATAATACAACCTTGGTGCTATTGAAAGTATATGGTTTGTCAGTATATATAACAACCCATCGCTCACTGGTTGATGAAACAATTCTCCAGTGAGCAACATATGTTATCATAAGCATTTTTTGGAAAATATAAAGTTAACCATCAATAGCATAGTACTAATTCACTCTCATCTAAATGATCCAATCCACTTATCATGATATTAAATATTAAATCATTGGTGAAGAATGCAGAACAGTTAAGCAATGATGGTGCAACATATTTCAGCCCAGTATTCTTCTTATTACTTTATCATTTTAGCACACGCTGACAAAATGAATAGTTGATTAATATTAAGTGCAAGATAAAGTAACTATATACACCACAAATGCACCTAAATGAGCTATAAATAAGATGGCATAGTCAAGAACGTGTCATTAACATCTTTTGAAAAACAATGAAAAAGAATCCAAAGTATTTTTCTGAAGTTGCAAACTGCAATCATATTCATAACTTACTAGTGCTTGGCCCATGTTTAACTTGATACTCACTGAAATCCAACTCTCTGGCACGCTGTCATAACGAAGAATGACGTTCCCTCGGATACATACTCCAGTGTCATTCCCGAAAATAACTGTTCTACCTAAAGTCGAATCAGCGCAATTTAGCAACGCAAAGTGCTAATTGGTATTTCCCACAAACTGCATAGTTGTATAACTAGTTCTAAACATTGGCATATCGGGCCATAAATGCACCATTGTTCATCAATTTATTCCGAATATCAACATAGCACCCTTTCAAGAAACCTATTCAGGAGTGGTTCCAGCCCGCCACGACTAAAGAAAAAAACACTTGAGTGACTTATAAAACCAAGTTGGGTTGATCAGGCAATTCCAGTCGTAGGCCATTCCAGATGGGGAGGGGGGCCTACTACTGAGAATGCTCAGTGTTTCTAGTAGCCAAAAGAACGACAACGGTCAGGAAGGATGGAGCACAGCCGAGCATGCAGCAAGAAAATAGAACAACAATGTAGTAAGAGATCTGCTGACCACAGGCAACCCATCATGCATGTATGCAGAGACAGCTTTAGGCACATTTAGGTGTCATGTACACTGAGTATTTAAGTGTAGTTAAGAGTTTTATGTTGTGATAGATTTTGGCTAGATCACCAAGAGGCACACACAGTGATGAAGCTCACAACATTATCAACTGATAGCTTTAATAAGCCAAGTATGAAGAAATAGCTAAAGACGCAGGCCAGTGACTTTGCGTTTGCTTCATTTGTACACAAATTGAAAAAATTCAGTGCACTCGGGTGGGCCTCATGAAATTCACCTGTACAGCATGGTGTCAATGCGAACAGTTACCTCCAAGTCAAATGCTTAAATACATTTTGAAATCAAGACATCACTATACATTCATCCATCTGTCTGATGCCAGCCAAAATGTTTGCAGACTTTACCTTGTAGGTTCATTTTGTCAGCATGTGTGTTACATATCCTCAGCAGACCACGAAGGGCTGTTCGAAAAGACGCTTGAGCCCAGTTGGACTCCCACAGGACGTCTGCCACTCCCATCTGGTCCTGGATCAGCTCCTTTAATCGCCTGATGTCCTGCCTCACCGGTAGAGCCACCAGATTGCGCTTGTGTGCCTTTATGATATTCTTTCTTAACCATTCACTACAGAGATGTTGATTAAAAAACCACCAGTAGACTCTACTGTAAAATGTCTGGGAAAGAACTTGCTTAGTCTATGACTAAAAGTGGTGAACTCCTCCAGTTCAGCTTAATCTACACAAACAGCTCTCAATTGGACGATGTGTTGTCTAAAGATTATATACACCATAAGAAAAACAAAAGATGACATATGTGAGTACCTGAGCCTCTCCGGTAAACATGAAAGGCAGACACATTAGTAATGAGCAAGGAAGTCCTTTGAAAATAATTATTAAATTTGATATCGTTAGATACTGGGCCTATGTTCTAGTACTGTTCTACTCTACATATCTAACATAGGACTTATATTCTCCTTATTGTACTTACCTAAGATGCTGTCTTGAACTGTCTCTTGTAATTAAATATATTTCTCACATTGATAGAGAGGAAGGAGTGGCAATTAGGAGCCCGTGTTTCCCTTGGTCTATATATAAGAATCATTTGGGAAGGATCGGCAGAGAGGAGTTGGCTTTTAGTTAAGCTTTGATGTAGTGGTGTTTCTGAGGCTCATTGCCTCATTTTGCGTATTTACCAACATCTCTGATTTCTTAATTAAGTTACTTAAGTCTTCGTACTAAGAGCTCATGTTGCGGAGCACTGGTTCCACATCTAGTCGCCCAACCAGGCTGCTTGTCTCTACGCTGCTGCACTTCGTCTACCCTTCCAGTGTAAGTGGTCTTTGTGTTCGTTTTCATTGGAGCCTTGTACATGCTCCTATGATTGGTTTTGACATTGTTTAATATATTTTTACAAAAAGCCCTAGCTTTTGTTCTCAATCATAGGGTGCACGCTAAAATATAGATCAGCGGTTCTCAACCTTTTTAGTCCTGTGACCCCCTAATAATATTTCCAAAGGTGTTGCGACCCCCAGCTATTAGAAGTATTGGGTTATTGCCTTCACCGCGTTATTACTATCATGCAATTTACTTCTTATCATTTGATAATCCATTATGCACCTCATGCATAACAGCATGATCATTGATCAACCTTTAATTAACAGAACAATTTAAAATTTGTGATTGGTAATAATTTTATTAAATGAATCACAGTACAAGAAATAAGTAAAGATTACAATTAAAGTCACTATGGTAGAAGGACAGTTCGTGTAATAATCACGATTGCATAAATATTATATTATATGAGATACAAAGCTGAAAACGTTTTTTTACAAATTCCTGAAGGTTCCAGGTGACCCCTGGCAAATCGTAAGGTGACCCCCGTGGGGGTCACGATCCACAGGTCGAGAACCGCTGATATGGATAAACCAAGACAAATACGAGAAGCGTGATTACAGAATAGAAACAATTGGGATGACCAAATCTGTTGAAAGAACTTACACAAGTGTGTCTTTTGATAATCTGTTTCGCTGAAACTCGGAGGCAAAGAAATCGAATCTTCGGTGTTTGACGTGTTGGTCAAACGTTGCATTAACGACTGCTCGCCAGAGGGGACTGCCGCCTTCGTCTGTCGTCACTCGGATATTGCTCGCTTGACTCTTTGTCTTGGGGGACGGCTTTAGACTATCAACATAGTCCATTGAAAGGCTGCACGCACCAAGGATCGATCGAACAGCATCTGAGAGGGTCTTAGATGCAAGAATTAACTCAACTGAACGAAAGTTTTCAAAAGCACCTAAACATAATTCAACAAGTTATTTAACACCTTAATGCATAAGAAATTCAGTTTAAAGTGTTTTAACTGCATCAATTTTTATGTGTGCAGCCAATAAAACCGAATCAGATCTGAATGACTATTCTGGATGAAGAATGCTAAAACTAAAAACATGTATCTTGAAAAATTTAAATATTCTAAATCTTTTAGTATGTCGCAGATTATTCATGAGCAGCACTCTGAGTAGCTCAAAGATCGACTGAATTCATGTTCAATAGAAATTATTCCTGAACCAGAAAGCGATCCTGACTAATTTTTGAACTCAAATATGTTTTTCCAAGCATCAACTTAGAGATATGACCCTTCAGCACTAGCCACTGAAACCGAGGAAGTGAGTAATATGTGCAAGGCAATGGAAAATTAGGAAAAATTTCTACTAAAGATTTTACAGTCATATAAAATATCAAAAGCATTCAATGATTCTAATGAAAGATGTTATTTCTGATAAAATAACTCCTCATGGTGTACATCTAATTCATTCATATTAGAAACCATAAGAGCTGTTTCTAAATTTTTTTAAAATTCCGCAGTCAATTGGTTTTTTAACATTTCTGTGCTAGTCAGAAAACCAAATATTTTATAGTAGAAATCAAGTATTTGAAAACTTTCATTTTAAGAAAATGCCATAACACCATCTATTGCATCGAAAAATTCAAAATTAAATTAGGAATTCTACAGTATTCTACCATTCTAAATTAAAATATGGTAAAAATAATGAATAAATAATCTGCGCCTGTGTGCTAGCTATCACAAAAATGGCTAGTTTTAGTTAACTGCATTAACTAAAAATGAAACATGACGTAATATTACAAGGGTCGAACCAGGAATTCCTTTTCTCGAACGTTCTATTACTCTCAGTAAATGTTACGTCGCAGTTAGCAATCTGCCAAACTAAAAATCAAGAGCATGAGACACTCCTGAATATTCGATACTTAGTATTCGGACCTACCCACTCGTAATACTCGGTAGGAAATGTACACTTGATTCATCCCTAATGATGATGGCTGTGAAAAATACAGACAGTGATCCTCATTATATGGACAATTAGATGGGTCTTGATATAATAGTCAACTGCCAAAGACTTGCCTTTACTGCTTGAATTCTGTAAGGTCTGAAGATTCCTGGCATAATTGTTTGAATTGTCTCGCATATAAAATATCAAGGAAACCGGCTGTACGTCCTGCCGTGAGTGCAATCTTTCAATGTACTCGTTAAGCAATTTCAGTGATTGCTCGTTAATTGCCTGAATAAAAGACATTTCTTAGAGCAAATAAGAATGAAATTGGTTCGTCAAAATAACACTCAACAGATTGTAATGGCATGAAGGGCTATCATCACAAATAAATGCCTGTTGTCAACATGCATCCGACTGCAAGCCAAGGAAGAACCAAAGCTATCAACTATCATAGGGAGATGACCTTTGCAATTTTCAGTCAGTACAGAATCAGGTGTTTTCACTAAGATTATCTGGCTCTTGATGAATTACAAAGTTTACAAAAGTTTGGTGGATAACTGTATTTACCTGCTCCTTAGGAAATTTTCCAAAGAGATCTGGATGAACCATGAAGAAGAGCGGTCGCAGTGCAATGGCGGTCTCATTCACAGAAAGCCACCGATGGGACGCATAATTTAGCAAATGAGGAGAAACTGTTTTCTGCAACCTGTCCATTAAAAAAAGACAATATATACATCGAAAGTAATATGTCTTTATGTCTTTCACTTGTAAGCAAAGTAAAATGAACACCAATTAGCTCAACATTTCACCTGCACAGTTTATTAGTACTTGAAAGCATGGCTGACGAGGCTTCTATCTACGAGGGATAGCACACGTCTCCCACAGATCTGTTATAGGGAACCAATTGATACTGTCCTGAATACCAGGGATGGACCGAGCATCAATTTTCCTGCCAAGTCCGAGTATTCACTTTTACGAGTTGACTTGTACAGAGTCAGAGTTTCAAATATTTAAAGAAAGTCTCATTCTATTGATTTTTAGTTTGCAGAATTTATATGATTTTATGGTCTTGCCTCAGTTTACACTACGAAAATGTAACTAGTAAGCATTAATAGTAACAGAATCTGTGTTTTTAGTTAGGTCAATTGCCATTTTGCAAATAAAATAATCCGATTTTCGTATTCATGATAGAAAATCGGAAAGCTGATTTTTATGCAAACTCAGACCAATCATTTGTCCGAGTTTATCTAGAATCTAATGGCTTAGACTACTATGAGGGTTGAGATTGCAGAGACTTGCTCCCTGGTAGCTAGCTACAGGTCATTAAAACGATAAATATTGTTTAAAGCTGGAGTAATAGAATTGATTCAAAACTTACTCCAACCAACTTCTGTGGATAACTGGTTATTATGGGGCTGTTCTCTATACTGCATAAACTATATGAGAAAGAGCTGACTCAACCAGAGTCAACTCAACTCAACCTAAATATTTCTAAAACACCAAGAGCCGTACACTGATGTCAGTTACTGAAGATAAGTTACATCCCTGTAGACCCACTCCTACAATACATTACATCATATCCTTTTAGTGCCACTGTTCCTCATCTTGGCCGTGCATAAAAATATTACTATGTCTTCATGTTATTAGTGTATAATTGCCTTCAGAAAAAGTACTAAATCAACCAGATATTTTATAATATTGGATGTAGAGAGTTGTGTTTATGTACAACAACAACAGAATGCATGCTCATACCATTTTCCCAGTATTCCACAAGCTCTCCATCCAGCAGACATAAGATATATAACTCTAGCTGGTTACTTACTCATTTACTGGAGCCACTAGCAGCACTCGTATTCTCATTCACTCTGGTCTGGCCAGAATCAGCAGACAATGGCGAAAGGCTGGCACATTTACAGTGCAGTGGACGTTTTCTAAGAAGAAAGACTTACAAGAGAAGTCGACATCCAAGAGATAGCGCCATATAGACTGACAGGCCGAAGGTTGAGAGTTGTCCGGTATTCACAGCGTCATCAACACAGATCAAATGTTACTCCCTGCTTAACCTGAAATCGATAGTTAACAGCTTTGCACTTGTTTAATGATTCAAATCACTGAAGAAGCCATGATTAATTGTCTCAGTTTATACCCCAGCACATCACCCAGTCCAAGAAAGGGTGCTATCTGTGTAAGGAAGGCAGATCATATTCAGAAATATTCAGACCAGAAAATATTCTGGCCAGAAATATTCCAGCAACAATAAAGCATGTCCATATATAATTTTCATCAACAACAGTTTCTAGCAACATCTAAAAGCCATTTGAAGTATCTGGCAAGTTTTGGAAATGCTGCTCTATTGTATTAAGAATTTTATTAAGCATTTGTAAAGCACTCAGTAGGGTGAGGTGTTCCTAAGCACTGCCAGTTAGAGCTATACTGGCCGGCTGATTAATTGGGCCGATTATAGAGATATTGGCAGTATCGGATATCGGCAATATAATCGGCGCCGCTATTAAATTTCTTTTCAAATTTTATAATATTATTTTCAGTCTATAAAGCAAAATGATGACAGCAACATCACTGGGTCTGTGAAGGACGGCATTTCGTTCCGTTCCCATATCGTGTCGTCGAGCCAATGGCTTCTTCAGAGCAGGGGTGAGACCACCCAGGGTGCTAGTATAGACCGTGGGAAAGTGTCAACATAAGTGTTGTGCAGAGTGAGTCATAGTGCCTGCTTAAAGGCCAAGGAACGGCTGGCCAATTCAAGCCAAGAAACGGCTGGCCAATCCAACAGAGAAACCGATGAATATACATCGTATAGGCATGCCTACTGAATACATGCTAGCTGCCAATCAGATCTCCCCGAAACATTTCAGTTGCCTGAGACTAGATGGGTGGCTGTGAATTGGCCAGTCGTTCCTTGACCTTTAATTACCCTGGGCACAGTTCAACAGTGGGCAGTGAGTCTAATCTGTATTGCCTGTTCGAAAATTGAAAATGACATAGCATTTTCTGTAGAAATCCTTTCAAAACACTATTTTGCTCATCACTGCATTATACCAATGCAAAAATGATGCTTAAATCTTGGAAGTATGATGTTCCTCTAACGTCTGCATGTAACTGTCTTATAAACAATAAAACAACTGCTAAAACTATGTTTAATCAATTTTTTATTCTAAAGTTTGACAACACCGATAACCATTTGCAAATGTTTTGTTAACATTTGAGTGCTGCTTGAGTTGATCCCAACACTCTTCAAAGAATCTGAATCTACCAGCCTAATGGGTTCTTAGTGTAAGTGAAAACTAGAATTCTACTACTTGTTAACTTTTCTAATATTCATGTTTATTGATTCAAACTGACAAACAGCAGTAAATCACATAGAATTGTAGGAACACGCAAGTACAAAAGTAGACCAAAGTTGAATTTGGAACTGTAAAGCAATCTGTTAGATGCCCATCACATCCTACAATGTCCTTGCTTTACCCCTGTCCATAGGAATGGAAAGCCGAGTTAACTTTGTGTGGTAGCGGGTATCAATCATGCATCCTACTTGGTGTTCTGTTCTTTACTATCGTGTGTTACCACTCACCTATCAACCCTCCCCATTACTACTACATAGCCTCCTCCAAACTTTGGTAACCCAACGAATTGTACAGCATAGTAAACTATTGATGCACCATAATCCACTTACTTATTTACTATCTCGGCATCTTTACTCGCTGCCATGCTGTTCGAAACAAAAACTAACATATTAATACAATAAACAGTCTTTACCATTAGTAACATTGCTGGGGAAACAACATCACTAATAACAGCACAGTCCTACAAATAATGATCTACGTGCATGGGGACAGAATTTCTCATCCAAGGCCATAACCTCGGGACTGAGGTCAGTAACCCGAGAGGTATTTCGCTAAGATTTTGCTCGATAGTTTCCAAACCGCGTACGTGATCCTAGATTTAAGGAGACGTAATTATGGTCAAGAAATCTTCATATCCGTGCCCAACTAAACTCTCGCATATATATATTTAACTGTAATGAAAACATTATAGAAAATAAGAAGTTAATACTACAAACTCTCAGTAATGAATATTCAATCTAACCAATCGGTAAAGTTGCACCGAGTTTAGCTTTGTGCAGGCACCTTAGACTTATTGCATAACTTTATCTGGTCTAAAGCGTACGAAACTGGAGTAAAGAAGTCTTAGTCAATGTTACAGTAGACATAACCTACCTTAACAATCTTAACACTTTAAATTGCACATTGACAAAAGCAAGCAGTAAATCTTTTTTTATTGTTGTTGTTGTTAAATGCGTGGCATAAAAATAGAGTCATCTTCATACTTACCTACGGTAGCGTAGAATCTATATTTAGAAATTGCCAGAGCTAACAACCATAGATATCTACGATAGCAACATCTTCGCATGTCTCTTGCGTTAACCGTTTCAAACAGCGCAGTTCATGGCGCAGTTGGTTGGTTAGTTGCAGTTTAACGACACAGTGATAGCAAAGATCACTAGAGTCGCTCTCCTTCTTTATCCAGGCGCTGTTTAACTAAAACCGACGGTCTATACTCTGTAGATCAAATGGATCGATAGGCCGAATAATGAAGTGACACAGACTTCAGATTTTAATCAATTAATCAATCAATCAATCAATGAAACTCAAGGCTTCAAGATATCTACTTAGAGGCGCTCCCAACCTGAATTCGGTTAAAAAGTGCAGTTTTCAGTAATGAGTAGAATATGCTGAGGTTTTTTGGACAGAAGGTTATAATTTTTTATGACACTGATCAACGGCCCTATTTTATTGCTTTATAATGAGACAGAATAATATTCTCCATATTATCCAAAAGTTCTAGCGGTTGATTAGTTCTTGTAGTCATTTTTGCAGAAAGTGTTACTCATTACAATATCGAATAACATTCGTGTTCGAGACTTCAACCGCTGATCGCTTCCTCTATTCCGCGCTAAATCTAGTTTTCGTTGGCTTGTTGTCCATAGTAACACGAAGTACTTCCAGAGCGGCTGATTTAGAGGTGTTTTGATCAAATAAAATTGCAAGTGCTTATAACATAATTTTTATCCTGAATTAAAATGGGATCGGATTCAAAAACACTCAGCCCCTTTGAAAATTTGCATTTTGAGGACCCCGTTAACGTTCATGCTCAGATCAAAGCTTGTGACAACGACGATTCTTTGGAGAAAGTGAACCTTGCTTTCTCGGGTATGTTTGGAGTTTTTATAATCTTTACCAACTAAAACTGACTGAAATTCGTGATGTTTGGATGCAGGTAATACTGTGAACTAAATTACCGAATGTCATCAAATTTTACCAGAGGAAGCATACCAATATAGAACCACAAGTTTTTGAACGTTTATTCCATTGCGGAACGAGCCAGCGATTGTCAACGAATTTTCCTATATAAATCAATTACACTGAATCGAGTGTTGTGTCTCATCACATACTTTCACAATCACACAATGTTCCGGAAATGGTCATGGTGCTAGACATTACTGAAGATTTACATTACATTACATGGTATGTGCAGATTGTTCCATGGTTATGCAGCTCAATAATTTATTTATGCAAAAGTGGAAGTTAAATTTGCATTTGACAATAAAACGTGAAAATTAACTTAACATTTGAATTGCAGTTTAGTGAGCAATAATGACCGTCTCATCCTTTTAAGTTACCAAAGATCTAATTCACATCACATTCTCACTGTCTGAATGACTATCACAACTGCCTCAGCTTGCCCTTCTGCTATTATTGTATTATTGATGTCTTGCCCAAATCCACGAGACTTCCCTTTCAATGCATTGAAGTATTGCAGTTTTGCAAGCAATAATGACATATTCATCCCCTTGCAGGGGTGCCCTATTTGCCCTGCAACAATTGTCCATGCAACTCAGCACTTCATGGTTAAGGTCTTGGTCAAACTATAGACTGGTACAGGCTGTTAAAGGCGTTTAATAGATCCATCACCTTTTGGGAGACCCCTTGGAATCAGCGCTTTCTTGCCTGTTATTGCAACCAGTTCTTCTCAAGCTACTCTCACTCTTTCCATTCGGTCACTTTGACGGCCTTACCCTAAGATGGATGTGGTGGATGTAGAGATTATTGAAATATTGCAGACCTTGGTCTAGATGGACCTCAACCATGCAAAATTCGAGTTGAATGAACATGACAACATAACTCACCAAGGCATTTTATAATGCATCAACCCTGCCCTGGCCACTCTCTTGGGCACCTCCGACACTTTTCAAGCTATGCTAGACTTCCGTATCTTGGAATTGAACTGAATACTTCATTGATTCACATAGATAGCCAGACAGAATGCCCTTATGATCCTAAGAAGCTCCTTGAGGTCATCTAAACTGCTGAACACACTTTGCTGCTCCCTCTTTGCTAATCTCATAATGGCAAATACCTCCTTCATAGGGGCCTTGAGCAGATCGCTGCCACTGAGCTCCAATGGGTACAGGCATCTTTTCCCATCAAAATGTGCAGACTGGGAATACCAAGGGTGTCATCGCTGGCACTTTCTGCCTTCTTGCCTTCAGCCGTAAGGACCGTACCCTCTCCAGTCTTTCTTTCATGGTAGATTTGTTGAGTGTAGATTGCATAAAATGCTGGAACAGTGACAAACAGAAACTGGGATATTTAGCTTCTACAATTTTCCCACTCACACTAACCCAATGGGACAGAATCTGACAGACCTAAGTTGCTCATAGGAGTGGCCATGGAGCTCAGCAATTCAGCAATAGGTAAACACTCTAAATACAATGCCCTTCTCAACTCATATGAATTTATTTCCCAATTCTTTGAAACCTTGGGTACAACAAACAGCAGTGACCTATATTTTATATCTGACCTGGGGCACTAACCGGTTTATATATCCAGAGACACTCGAGAATCTAGTTTTCTTTTTAAACATCTCTCGATAGTCATCCAGTGCATTTCAACATCATCTCTTTTCACAATACTTGGTTCGGTCAGATTTGGAAGAGATATAACCCTTCCAGGCGCTCATTTTTCTGTCCCTGAACAGTTTTTTCGTCACCTGAGGGAGTATTCATACTTTGGGTAAAAAAATAATAGTAGTTATAATAGCTGTAATAAAAAATAAAATAATGTATGAAATCAACAATACACTTACATGTATGTGTTTATTCAGTTGTATGACTGGTCATGAAATCTGATCATCCTTCAAGCAGGATCTAACAGAAAGTGCTGCGAAAAATGAGACAGGCATCAATACTACCAAAATAATCAACATTTATTTTAAAGTCGAGTTCATTGAAACTCATCATGGTCGATTGATTTATTCAAGAGATTGTGACATTTTACAAGAGTTAATCTTTAGATTACCATTGATTACATCATCATAGAAGTTGTTAAGATTATAAGATTGGTAATATGAACCGATTTCAGAATAAACATATCTGAAATGGAAATACTTTTTGAATGAAATTCCTGGGACAGTATTCATACTTTTTAAATTGAATAATGAGTTCTTCTGGATTCTTGAATTGTGACGTACGATATATTTGTGCAGAATATCGAACGGATGAAGGCGAGCCATGGGTGTTGCCAGTTGTTCGGTCAGTGGAAAAGCAGATGGCAGGAGATGTTACTCTAAACCATGAGAGTTTACCAGAGGCTGGTCAGTTCGACTTTCGCTTGGCTGGCATACGTCTGCTGCTTGGCAAAGACAATGTTGCTGTCATACAAAATCGGGTAATTCTCTGTTGTTTTCATTTCTTCAGTTACATGGCCTCCATTTACTGCCATCATTTCACAGCCTTCTGACGATGATATTCATCTATTATTATAATTATAAAGTAAGTTGCCAGATGAAAATCACGTCATACTTGTAGCTTAAAAGATTAGAAATGACTATGGATGATAAAATCTATAAAGATTTATCCTGTATGTTTTAAGCGTTGATTTTCAATGTGCCCTTGGTTGCCAATTGATATTCTTGTATAGGAATCTTGATATAAAGTTTTTATCATTCTTACAAGGCAGTTCATAGCCATGAGCCACGGATAAAGAGCTTGATGGCGTTTGGTTTGCTGTGGGAACAGGCAGCTTACCTACAGGGAACAGGTAGCGATGGTCGCTATTATGCAACATAGTTGTCTCATACATATTTCCCGGTTATAGTTGAGTAAGACAAATTCAGTCGAAGATGACATGGAAGCAGTGAGGAAAACAAGTCGAGGAAAAGATGAGTGTGCATGATGTGCACAGAGAATTCATGTCTTTGCAGAGTGTACTGATTGCCTATCTGGTTCACTTCGGATTGGAACACAATGCTCTCTTGTGTATACTTGTTGATGTCTATGTTATTAACATTGCTGCTGATGCTAGACAGTCCCATCCCTTTAACACACCAAATATCTTCACATCACAAACCATCCAAATGACTACCACATCTGCCTCATATTTCCCTGATGCTAATTGATGCTTGCCCAAACCCATGAAACTTCCCGTATAATGCATTGAAATATTGCAGTTTTGCAAGCCATAATGACGGTTTTATTCTCTGGCAGAGGAAAGACTTCTAGGAAATTGAGGTGCAGTGGATTGTGTTTCATCGAGCGTGATGTGAATTTGCCTTTCAATCATCATTTGCCTTCAGAGTTGACCTTTTCTTTGATTTCTTAGACCTTAAATTGCAGTTTTCTCAAAGTCCAAGGTCTAGGTTTTATGTAACAGAAGGCTTGTTACAGCAATTACTGGCAAATGAGCAATTAAGGGATATCATCAATGTATTCTTATGTAAAATTGTCTTCAATGATTGTATTTTTATCATTGCTTGCATATCATATCTCTAAACTTACATTGAAGTATAACTGATTACAACTAATTTTTATTAGATTTGCCAACCAACTAAAACGTATTATCTTTTTCTGCTATTTATAGATCATAGCAGAAACTATAACATAGTATACAACAATGTGGTCTAGTGTAAACAGACACACCTGTTTCTTAACATTTTATGCATAAAATTCATCCTATGTGTTAGCATTTTATCTATTTTATTTTGGATCTGTCTTGTCATTCCGAATAAGCTGTTAAATAAATCTGATTATAATTATGATTTAATTCATGCATTCTGTGATGACATTTAGTGACTATTGACCTTTTTTCCTATACAATGAAATGTTGGTTTTTGTGTTTTGAGATAGGTGGATGCTGTTCAGTCTGTGGGCAGCTGTGGAGCCCTGAGGATCGGCCTTGAGTTTCTCAGATTGCATCTCAATTTCAACACCATTTACGTGTCAAGGCCGACCAAGGGTCAGTTTAATTGACTGACTATTGCTAGCAACACTTGGCTTTGTCTGTTGCACTTTTGTCTGTCGCACTTTTGTCTGTTACACTTTTGTCTGCTATGCTTATGCCTGGTACATTTTTTTGGTACACTTTTGTCTATTACACTTTTGGCTGTTCCACTTTTGGCCGTTACACTTTTGTCTGTCACACTTTTGTCTGCATCAGTTGTTACAGAAGTTAATGCACTAAACTTAAATACGTTTTCATCTTCATGTCTTATTGTGTAACAAAGAATTTCTTTGACACCCAATTAAAGTGGGTTTTCAGAGGCACTGTAAAATTTGATGAATGATATTAAAAATGATTTATGTCTAAAATGAAGAAGTTGACTTCCAATATCATAGTATTTCTGTGTGTAGACTTTTTCATTATTTTATTGAAGGAAACGTTCGTAACATTGCCAAAGCACTGAACTACAAGATCAGGGATTATCACTACTGGAATACTGAACTTCGCTGTGTTGAGTTTGCAGGAATGTTAGAAGATCTCCAGGTTTATTTCGAGTTTTCTATTTAGTAGAAATGAAATGATATGAACTGAGTTTATTTTGGCATAGTATCCAATAGTAGAGAGAGTTCTTGGACATAGTTCTTGAAAATGATAGCATCAGTCTTCTAAGACTCATTCTTCACATTCTTCACATTCTTCAGATGCTGTCTTAAGACTTTAAAAACTAGTTCTGTTGTATATTCTTTGTCCACTTGGGATGTCAGATATTACAATGTTCCATATCGCTCTCATCATCATCATCATCATCATCATCATCAGGATCTATGGGCTGATAACCTATATGTGTCCACTGCACATTAATTTTGACCATTGTTCTCCATGCTCCTCTGTTTTGGGTTAGCTGTAATAAGTTATGTACATCGGTTTCACACCAGTCTTCAATGTCATCTAGCCATTCTCTGCAAGGTCTTCCTCTTTGTACAGTTCCCTCTATAATTCCTGTAATTACACTCTTTGTTTTTTCTCTCATTATCCATTCTACAAATGTGTCCAAATAGTCCCAATTTTTGTTTGATTATAGCTTGCATGATATTCTCTTTGATGTTTAGTCTTCTTCTTACTTCAATGTTTGTTACTTTTTGTGTCCAGTTCAATTCAATTGAAAAGTCCTTCTCTAACAGTACATTTCAAACGCTAGTATTATTCTGGTATCCGCTTTCTTTATAACCCAGGTTTCACAGGCAAATAGTGCTGTACTAAATACGCATGTTTTCAGTATCCTCAGTTTGGTATGGTATCTTATTGTCTTGTTTCTCCATATGGTGTTAAAACCTGCCATCACTTCTTTTGCTTTATTAATTCTTCTCTTTATTTCCATCTTGCAATTGTTGTCTGAAGTCATTAGGCTGCCCAGGTATATGAACTCTTTAACATTTTCAATTACTTTTTTTTCCAATTGTAGTTTTATTTTCTATGTAATTCTTCCCTAACACCAATGTTTTTGTCTTTCCTATGTTTATATTCAGACTGGCATCTCTTCCGGCTCTATCTAATAAGCAAACACTTCACAGCTTCTCTCTTCTATTAGTTCTATGTTATCAGCAAATCTCAAGTTATTAATTCATCATTAATTTAGATGGTGATAACTTCAGCATTTTGGCTTTCCAATCATTCCAGTACATGGTAAGGAGGGAAATTATGATCTGTCTCTGTAAAAAAATGTTTAGATGGCAACTATTGAATATTTTTATTTTGCACACATTAATAGCATTAAAGATGGGTTTATAATAGAAAATGCGGTTATGTTGATACAGATATGCAGTCCCTGGCTGTATGTCTTAAAGGTGAACAGAGCATTCTGTGTAAAAATGGCATCAAGTGTAACATATTTTCTGCTACTGATTCAAACTGGTTTTTAGGCGGCTCCAGACTTTTCGGTGATCTTTCTGAGCATGTGTGCTCACAATCCAACTGGTCAGGATCTGAACATGGATGAATGGAAGCAACTGGCAGATGCTCTCAAGGTTTCACTGTTGTATTTCAATTGTCTAGACTTTAGAACATTGTAGAGTAGAACTGTAACAAAACTGTCCAATTTTGACCATGAAATCACTTTTAGAGACACCTTGAACTCAGTCCTGAAATTTAAATATTCTTGTTTTGCAGTCCTTATTCTCAGTTTCATCTTGGATTGCTATATGAACATGTTGAGCTGTTAAGGTCACGATAAAGTATCGCGATACTTCGCGTGTTAACAGCCCTGGTGATGTTGTCTCAGTCTTACAATGGGATGGATATCTCATTCAAGTGTTGGTCTCAGACCATAGAGTCTTATGGCAAGACTTAAATCACCAGAAGTTAAATTTAAATTAATTAAATTTATTTAGACTTAAATTTATTTAGACCTATGAAATATTCTATCTGTATGCGCCAAAATATCTAAATCACAATTATTGTTTGGAATTCTTTAAGTTTGTGTTCATATATTCAGTTTAGCCATTGATGAGTTGAAGTTAACCACTTGAAGAGCTGAGTGCAATGACTGATGCCTGCTCTTGGGAACTTCATATTCTCTGGTCAAGACTATGATGATATCATTTCAGTTTGGATTCATTTAATCGGAAGTTTAAAGGAAATAGATGTTTTCATTCTTCTATTGAATGTTTTGAAGGAAAAATTATATTCTCATTGCAAATTTGTTTGTAGGAGAAGAAGGTGTTTGTGTTTTTTGACTGTGGCCATCAAGGTCTGTCATCCGGGGATCTGGACACGGATGCCAGTCCACTCAGACTGTTTGTTAAAGAAAGATTTGAACTGTTTGCAGTTCAGTCCTTTACTAAAAACTTTGGAATTTACAGTAAGACTGATTGTTTATTGCAGTATTTACTTAATGCTCTCATATTTTTATTAGTAAATTATGTTTCATATGTTTCATATTCTTGTCTTTATTTGTACCTGTATTTATTTATTTTTGTTATTCTGAAATTTGATATCGTCCTTCTTTCAACATTTCTCGCTCAGAAGTGCACACGCCTCGACGGTGCAATTGCAGTTGTACTGAAGAGCAATTGTGTGCGAAGGACTTACTCAAGGTCCCTACACGGTGACGCCTCAGACGAGGGAACCCGTTCACTCGGCGCACACTGACCATTACGGGCCGACCGCTCTAACCGATCGGTCACCGTGCCACACAATGTTGTGTAGTTCTTGAATTTTCTATGGTGTTGCTTCTGGTATTATTTGCTTTTCGAAGAACCTCTTTGAGTATATTTCTGATACATGATTTAGTCTTCACCAGTGTCTGCTCTTTATTCTAGATCTTGTGATGTTGTATCAAATGTCTGATTATAATCTATCAATGTTGTCAATCTCTGGCTAAAACTTAGCAACAGCCAGTGACAGATGATAATCTCATGTACAGTCGATACTTGAAAGTTCTACATGTAATTGATATCCCAACATAGGGCTTTACCAAATATGTTGAGCAAAGGATGATGCTGAAGGTGCTAACAGCCTTAAATATCTATAGATACAATCTCTGGGCCAAACTTCATTTTCTATTCACGGGTGCTAATCTCAACCATGGACTTTAATTAATGCATCCAATAAACCTGAAATTAATACCAAGAGTTACTTAACTCATCTTGACGAGTTTAAAGTTTAAATTAATGTTTGCTCTCTTTGTTTGAGTGAGTGCTGCAGCAACTGACCAGTTAGAGCTCCGGTTAGATCAACGCTGTTGTTGTCTATCAATCATCCCTCGATGAAACCAGGTGCTATGGTGTCCTTTACCGTCGCCTTAGCTTAGTGAGTCTTCTTGGCTTTATTTGCATTGCTCATTCTATGTACATGACTTTGTTTTAGATGAACGTTCAGCTCAGCTAATCTTTGTGGTCAATCAATCTGAAGACTTGGTCAAGATATCATCGCAGTTGTCTAAACTGGTCAGAACTCTTTGGCTGAATCCTCCACAGCATGGCAGTCGAATTGTGGCCACTGTGCTCAACAATCCTGCTCTCTCCTTAGAATGGTGAGTGGATTAACAGTTCAGATTGGATGAGAGTTGTAAGTAAGTATGCACTTTATTGAATCGCTTGCAAACGCACTGCGGGCACATCATAATAAGAACAATCAAACAATGTACACTCACAAAATAATCATGAAAAGCAATTACACAACAGACATCCTCCCTCCTCAGAGTAGTTAGAGTAAAATAATGTACACTCACAACATAATCATAAAAGGCATTTACATAACAGACGTCCTATGAGTAGGGCTGTACATTTTTCGCGGTTGAAAAGTGAAAAATTCACGACCAATTCGCAACCGAAAACACAGAATTCGTGGCGTATTTGCGGTCAATTTGTAACACAATAAATAAGTCATTAACTGAGTATAATCAGCAGTCATTCATGCCAATAATGGCAGGTGCTGTGGCTGCAATGTCTTCTTTGCAAACACAGCTGTCAGATGAAATTTGAAATTAGCAGCATATTTGCAGGTCATGGTGCCCAAAGGATGAGTATGTGTTGCACATTGGCAGTCATAAAATCATGTAAAGTCTAATTATTGTTATCTAGTTGATGAATGCTCAACATCAGACATATAAGGTAGTTTCTTCAAGGACTGAAATTTACTGGAGTTTATTTATTCACTTGTTATCTAAGTTCAACCAGTACTTCTTCTGATTGGAATTCAGCAATAAACAATGTAAAATGAGTCAGATTCACCCTATGACAAAGAAACCATGCAGGTTTGAGTCTTATCTGACAGATGCTTTTTCTAATACGTATGTCAATTACTTTGAATTATTTTGATGGAGAAGTTTACCGTAGCAACATCTTGGAAATGAATAAGTATTTGAGGTTCATTTTTGATGCCATGAACTTAGGAAAGAAAATGTGCGCGTCATAGCTGAGCGATTACAATCAGCAAAGCAGCTGCTTTATTTCAAACTGAAGGCCTTTGGGACTCCTGGAAACTGGGATCATATCATTCGACAGACTGGAATGTTCTGCTACACTGGACTTGACCGTGAGTACTGGTGAAGTGTGCTTTTGAACATTTATTGTTTATGACTGATTGGTGATTAACTTTGTGGCTTATCTCTCTGCTGCCATTTCTTGCTTTTGTCCGTTCAATGATGTAGTCTCCATTGCATTTCTTTTAGTAATTGTAGTAATTGGATTGAATACTGTAGGGCCATCTATTAATTAAGTCCTTCCTTGTCAGGTTAGGCAGTTAGAATGTGACAAAGCTAGATGTTGGAAAGTTACCTTGTGCTATCGTTCACTGGATGTGCCACATCACCAGGATCTCGTTATGGTCACTTCCCTGATCAGTGATCAGTCGTATAGCCAAGCACTTTGGAACCCAATTACAACAGTACAGCTCAGCTCCATATTGATTAGTCTGGTAAACTAAAACTTGAGAAATGCCTCTTATCTATATGCGCTGAAAAATGAACTCTAAAAATGAACTCTAAATGGACTGATACTCGGCTCAGAGACTCGGCTCACCTGAGTTTCGTAGTTCACGGCATTACTTGTACTCAGACAAACAATAGGTCCAAGTTTTAATAAAAATAGAACTTTCCAATTTTCTGTTTTGAAAACAAAAATCAGATTTTTTATTTGCAAAATTACAATCAACATAACTAAAAACACTGATATAGAATATAATATGTGTTACATATTGTTTAATTTTATGTTAAATTTGTAAGAAACTGCTATCCTTTTGTTTCAGCTTTTCAGTGTGACTTTTTGCAACAGCAATATCACATTTACTTGATGAGAAATGGTCGCATTAATGTTTGTGGAATAACCTCGACGAATGTAGATTACGTTGTTGGTGCAATTCATGATGCTGTTGAGGCTAGACTAGTGCCTTAGCATTTCAAATGCCAATTACTACTAACATTCTGTACAGAAACCATTCTTTACTTGTGGGGATCATTCTGCATAAGTAACAGAATGTAATAATCAATATTTTGTATGTGTGAAAATGGAAAGTCTTTCCAGTGTGCTTTTTGTAGCAGAACAGTAAATGGAACAGAAAAGTCAGAGTTCCATTGTACAGATACTTGTGTTGCTCTGCCACTTCATAAAGGGTCTCTGAAAAAAAATTAGTGCTGCATATAACATCTGATGTAGTTCAGTATGAATTGTTTTATTAAACTCACTTGTAACTGTGAACTGCAAACAATTTATAATATTTAAGAAAGTAAAATACAAATGGTTTGCTGAATTGCAGGTTGTAATTTTTCCTAACTGCGATGTATTGAAACAAAGCGTTTCAGATGCTTTTCAATTTGGGTTTCATGTGGCATTTCTTAAACAACTGTTTTAAGTATTTTAACTGTTTCTCCATTAACTTAGTTTTGTATGTTTATGAAACTCTTGGGGTTTTTTGAAACGACATTCTGTGAGGATCAGTTTTCCTTTCAGTGGCCAGTTCTTTGTTGTTATTTGTTGTTACTCAACGGCATTTGTAAGCAATGGAACTCTGACAAAATTATACAACAATTATACTGTACTGCACTGTAGGAGTGGCACTAGTACTGGTATTACTCTATGGCTCGACTCTAAATGTGCTTAGCACAAGACTTAAATTTCATTATGGTTTTCAGTACAAATACTGAAATACACATTTGTTCAATGTTGGTTTATGTGAATTTAAGCAACACATTCCATGTAATGAAAGTCTCATATGTCATTCTAACAAAGTTTTAAACATACAGACTAGCAATTGTTTTAAATAAATAACAGAGACAAAATTACTGTCATGATTATTAAAAGCAGTGAATTCTTTAGAAACGTATGAAAAAAGCACATTATGATGCACAAAAGACAACAATTGGTAAAAAGTTTTAAAGAATAACAAACAGATTACAGGCAAAGCCTCCTCTAAATTTTAAACTCAGAGCCGAAGTAATTCAGAAGTTATTATTGACACTGTTAATAATGAAGACTACAGGAATCGATCAATATGTTCCATTCACTAATTATGTATGTATAAATAGTCATACAACAGTTTAACATGCATCTAGCAGTGAGATAATTATGCAAATTAATGCACTTCACAATCAAGTAAATATTTGGGTAAAGTATTACATCACACCCAATTAAATCCTGTGGTAATTTGAAACATCATTGTAAAAATACATTTTTCACATTTTTTGGATCTATGCATTAAATTTCACAACTTCATGGAAACGGTGTGGAAATACTAACCAGTAGTTACAACAACAGAAATTTTGGCGCACTGTCAACACTAATACTTGAAATACTTGACTTGTACTGTTCAACAATAATCCTACAAGTCATATAGTATTCAATTCGAAATCTGAATACATCAGTTCAATAACTCAATTTTCAAAGGCACTTGTTGGTAGTTTCTCTTGCTATGAAGGTCTTGCTGTGTTTCTAGATTCTTGAAATGGCCTTCATGTACATTCCCTTCTCTGTCTTCATTACCAGACTAATCTTTTTCTCAACTTTGAAATCAGGATCAAGTTCAATAGTAAACCTGTCAAATTAATACATGTATATTAATACATGTATATTAATACATGTATATGCAGTATACAATAAATCATTCAGACAAATCTAAACATGCTGCTGTAAGATTATGGCACCAAAATAAAGAAAAGTTTCTAGACAAACAATAAAATTTATTAGATTTGCTACTTCCTTATACCAGGGAAGACGAGCAATCAGCATTTAAGTCACAGAGATATTTAGATACTTAAACTCTAATGAGATGCATCAGCACAAACAGGGCCGTCGTAGGCCCTAGGCACGTACTCTTTCATATACCTTAACTACTGCTTTGCATAAAACATTAAATGTGTAAACCTAAAGACACACATTCACATTATTTTTTGAAGTCATGAATGGTTTTTATGTAGAATGAATGTTTTTAAATTTATTATCTACACAACAAATATACCTGTTCAACATCATTTTGTTTTTTTATCACTGATACAGCCATTTAAAAAATCCTGTATCAATTCAAATTTGTATTGTAAGTAAGATTTGTGCCCAGGGCCATCTTATCCAGTAGGCACTGTGCCTAGGGCTTACGAAGTTATCAGGGCCTACTACTATATTGATATTAGTGATAGTAATATTCCTTTATGATTTACTGTCTTTTGTAAATACAATTTGGCATTCGGAATTTATAGAAATTCACACGGAGAAAGAAAACATTTCTTTTTGTTTTTCGAACCGTCGAACATGAAGCAACACTCAATAATTCACACTGGAGAAAAACATTATGTATGTAGTCAATGTAATAAAACATTCTTCTCACAAAGTTCTACACTCATTCTGCATAAAAACCAGATTGCTTGTCTTCCCCAGTATAATGTCGTGCTTGTTTGGTTGCAAAGTCTCAGCAGGGCTTAGCGCCTAGTGTAGCTCTGAGTTGATGTGTAGGCCATTCCCTCCTCATTCTTATTGTCCCTCTGCTCTACTGACCAACTTGATCTTCACATGGTTGGTGGTGGGTCCATCACTACGGAATGAATTCATTCCATATTAGTGATGTCTCACTATGGAATGAAGGCATCTGGTGTCCGGAGTATGTGCGTGTCTTCATTGTTTGAAGACCACCTTCCTTTTCATGGACCTGACGCACTGAGGGCGCATCTGAATAGTCTGCTGCGAGAGGCGCTTTACAAAGGTTTTATAATAATTAGTTAATGTAAGATTTTCCTGTTCCCTGGCCCAGACACCCGTTGAGAGCGCAGCTGATTTGAGAGGCACTACGCAAATGTTCATAGTATTACATTACAATGAATTAACATAACATTTTTTTAAACCATTATCCTCCTTGTCTCAGTTTCCATTCATAAACAATCTCATGATAAGTATGCACTGTACTTATAGTGTTGAAGGAAATTTACTAACTTTCTCAGTATGCGGGCAAGAACAACCTTCTGTTCATGCATAGCAAAATGCTGACCAATACAGTTCCTTGTAACAAAACAAAAACAATTACATTTATGAAAAACTCACAAATTCAGCAAGCAGTATACCGGGTCATCGCTACTACTAAGCTTGTTGTATTACTCAATCAGTCACATAGTGTCAGTTTTTTTTTAACACAGGGACACTACCTGAATGCATTGTATGTATTCTGGATTATTTACTAACTGTCACTGAGGCAGTATGACACATAAGTTATGGTGACTTCTAGGCAAAATCACATTATAAACACATTGCAGGTGCATTCAAGATCTGTAATCCAATTACGTTTAGAAGGCAGAATACTGAGATAGCCCATTTCCAAATTAAAATGCCTTAGTCTCAATGACAAATAAATTTCAAATAAAATCAGACAGTATCACTAAGAAATCCAAATTTTTATGCATCACTTGATTGATAAAATTGCACAGCATGTTCAGACAGTTGTTGATTCAACCTGCTGTGTATAATTATCAAGATGTTGTGCCCCATGTTTTATAGAAATGCTCTCAAGTTTAGCATGAAATAATTCATCAGTCTTGACAACATCCTCTGAAAAGTTCAAAGTAAAATCTATTTGTGTTGAATGTGTGTGTAACCTTTGTAAGACTACTAGCAGTTGATAAGAGTGCTTTTCTTGCAATTAAAATTAGCATTAATTCATAAATTTGTCTGAACTCAAATTTATGGCACTGATGGGTTAAATTTTTTGTGAACAGTGACATTAGTGTCCCTTAAAACAATCTACATATTCACAATTTCATCAACATAAGAATGAAAACTTCAACCCTTCATACCGTGGTCCAGCAGAGAATGGAAGGAATGCATAATTATCTTTCTTTTCTATGTTCTCATGTAGGAATCTTTCCGGTCGATATTCCTGTTTCCAAATGAATGAGTTGTAATGTGTAGTCAAGAGCAAGCCTATAATTTTGCTATAAACTGTTGCTAAGAAATAGAATCACATCAGTTATCAAAACAGTGCACTGTAGCTATAGATGACATCATCAGTGACGTCATCAATACACAGGTGCACACATATGCAGCTTGACCAATGAATTCACATTATCCTTTAGTTTCTGGAGCAGGTTGCATTGATACGTTGTAAGGATGATGATGACCCATACAAAGCTATAAATCAATGATATAATATTCTTTCAACCTGGTCAACTAGGGTTCTCCAAAGACAATTAATTGGCCTCAATGGGCTGTGTAGCTGCTTTGTAAGTAGTTCTGGGTCTTGCATTTTGCTTGTCTGTTCTTTTTGCTCATGTTGCCAGACCTGGTCACATATTGCCTTCAAAGCCTGGCAACAAGCACATGCATAACTGGCAAGGAATGTTTAAGTGCAGCTTGAATCACATTAAATCTCCTAGTGGTTCATAATTTTTTTTTTATACTCTATGTGTTTAAATTTGAACTACTTTAAATGTACTAGTAGAAGGTGATATTTTGCATTTTAAATGGTTGCATTTCATTTACTTTCTTCAGAATCTTCTACAATAATGTGATTTTAGCAGATAACATTGCAAAAATTCATCACTCAACTATTGTTTTGGGATAAAGTAATAACTTTGTTACTTGACGAATATGATTCAAACTCAAAAAACACATTATTGATCCTTTGTGTAATTTTGTGCCATATTATTGAAATTGTGATTTGTGACATCTGCCTGCTTTTCACAAAGTTTCTCACATATAGGTTCTACAACATTTACATACTATGTTAAAAGTAATGTTAGATGATAAACAGACCATAGATTCTTCCCAGACAGTAGGATTGTGGTGAAGATTGTAGATATTGATATCGATGACAGAACCCTTTGGTAGCGTAACTCCATCGATAACCATCTCATTTTCTATTTGTCTTTGGACAAATGGAACTGGACAGTGAAGCCTCATTGACTCCTTGATGCAGAGTGTGAGATACTGCAGCTTAGCCAGGTCTTCCCTGAATAATGTAGTTCATGTAATGTATTGCAACATTTATATAGAATCAATTTACAAAAAAGATCCAAGTTTAAACAAGAAATTTAAACAAATAAATTATGATCAGAACTGTGAATAAGTTGCAAATAAGATGGTTCCCGCGACTTCGCTTTTGTTGGCGCTGTAGAAATGTTGAGATTACGATTAACACAATATGAAACAATTCAACATATATAACGATACAATAAATTACAAGAGAACAGGATTCCCTAAGTCTCCCTTTAATTCATTAATTAATTCATTACACCAGGGCTGTTAACAATACTTGAAAAATGTATACCAATACTTCCTAATTAAAAGTATTGCGATACCAATACCAATACTTTTACCAATACTATTCAATATCCTTGCCGAATTCGATCTTAGCATAAATTATAATTCACGCACCAATAATTCAAATTCTGAAGACATCAACAGCCTGTGTTGCTATAAGATGTCGTTAAACTGTTGAATAATAATAATAAAGAGATAATTATTGAAAATATCCCAGGAAATCGCTTTGTCCAATCACAAGGAATCTAGATATTGGTGCTTGGGCCAATCACAATGTCTTTGAACTAGCCTTCAGGCATGCAGCTCAAACACAATGCTGATATCACACTGGCAATCTTCGTTTCTTCAGTCCTATTCCTTTCATGATCAACCAATTCGCAAGCACTCTAAAGTTAATTAGGCAAGCCTATAAAATATTCCATTTATTCAGACCAAGGTTTATACATGTTATACATGTATGGCCGAAAGAGTCTATACATGTAGGCTTAAATTTTTCAAAGCGCAACGATTGATTTCGCATATTTTTTTAGAAACCATATAAATTTTAGTGAGAAAAAGTATTGGTGTCGAGTATCGCTGACAGGCTAAAAATAGGTATCTCGATACCTATGCGATACCAGCAAAATAAAAGTATCGCGATACTCGCTGCGATACTGACAAAAGTATCGTGATACCAAAGTATGGCAATAAAGTATCGCGATATTAACAGCCCTGCATTACATAAATAACAAAACTTGCACATGTGGGCCATTCATACATGCAATCATATATAAATACAGAAATATATTCATATACATCATTAAGAACTAACCATTCAATGGTGTCATCTGTGTGGTTTTGATCATCTAATATGCTGTCTATCTCTGCCTGACATTTCTTCTGAATTTCTGAATGTTCTGCCAATGAGTAGAGGGTCCAAGATATTGAGCTGGCAGTTGTGTCATGACCTGAAAGACCAAAATCCCAAATGAAATTAAAGGAAATCCAACAACAGTCAGCGACATAATTATCCTCTCAGCAAGAGCTAGAAATAGCTCCAGATGGTCAAACTACAGTTCTTGACTATAGGTAATAAATGGCAAGAAGGCATTATTCCTGTAGCAAATATCACAAAGAATGAAACAAATCATGATTCCCATTATTAGAGCTTCATAAGTTAGATAATGAATAGTGACTTGTGGCAATATGAACCTTCAAACAGAAAAGTGTCAACTTCATCTCTGATCTCCAGGTCTGCTAATCCCTTTCCATCTTCATCTTTAGCCATCAACAGAACATCCAAGAAATCCAGGTATCTGTCCTTCCGCAAAGCTTGTCCACTCTTTGCCTGCAACACAAAGACTTTGAATCATCTGCATTCAGAACTAGTTTTCAAATGTCATAAGCCCTTAGATGTAGGTTAACCACCCCAGTTAATAATTAGGTGCACACTACATGTGTTAGATAAATTTCATATATAAAATAAAAAACAGATTGAGGCAAATCAATTTCATATATAAATAAACACACAGATCAAGACAGATATATGGTATATTTAATAAATTACCAAACAGATGGAGGAGGTAAAATGAATGTCAAAGATATTTTTTATATACATTTACAAAATGAACATTGATAACAATAATTTTATTTCATATACAAGTTACAAAATTGACTGAGGCAACTATATTTCATATATAAATTCACAAACAGATACAGAAAAAAATTCATAATTATGTAAATCAAAAGAATGGATACAGGTATCTACATTTCATATATTAATTAACAAACAGATCCAGTAAATAAATGTTATATATAAATAAAAAGCAGCAAAGAAATTGCATCTATAAATGAAAACTGCATCTTGGTTACGCAAATAACTATATTTCACATACAAATTAGCAAACAGATCGAGGCAAAAAATGTCATAAGTGAAATAAAAAATCGGTAAATGCAACTGTATTTCAAATACAAATTAGGACCTAGAAAGAGGAGAATCAATTTCATATTTAAATTTTTAAAATGGACATAGGTAACTACATTTCATATACTAATAAACAAATGGATCGAATAAATAAATACCATACATAAAAATTATATTATACATAAATTAACAAACAGATCAAGTCAAATAAATTTTAAACATAAATTGACATAATGAACACATGTAAATGAATTAAATGTATCCATTAACAAAACAGGCAATCACCCAAAATGTTAAGGATGAAAGGCAAACAGAAATATTCTTATAAAAATCATCAGCTAATTGCTATTATATGAATTGCTACTAAATAAATTTTAAACATAAATTGACATAATGAACACATGTAAATGAATTAAATGTATCAATTAACAAAACAGGCAATCACCCAAAATGTTAAGGATGAAAGGCAAACAGAAATATTCTTATAAAAATCATCAGCTCATTGCTATTATATGAATTGCTACTAAGTTTTTAAAATTTTACGATATACAGAAGCATTTTGAGGTCTATGAGATTTGCATTCTGAGTAAAGTTTGTTTCAAATCTGGATTACCAGCGTCTCTTTACGATTCCGTATGACTTCAGTCGATACAGAATGTACATAGTCACAATGTCTTCTAAACTCTCGACTGTCTTTTGTAAGACTGTAGATAAAGTTGAAATGCAACCATGGCCGCCTGCAAAACATTTCTCATTTTAGGTTTAACAATGAACGCATATAATAAAACATGTCAAGGAAAAATTGTTTAAGTGGTATCAATCAATCAATAAAACTTGTTATCGCACCTCTTCATGATATCTTCTCAGCCAATCATGATGTTAAATGTAATTGCGAACGAATATAATACATCAGTTTTTAAGACTGCACATTGAGTTGAAAGAGTCACTAATGGTGGGCCCACACACAAGGGTGAAACCAACTAATGGATTCCCGACGACAGCCGACAGATGGCATGTATGTTCAGAGGCACAAGGGGATGTAGAAAAGGCATTTGTCATGTGTTGATTAGTACAGTGAATAGCCACCCGTGACTGTTGGTCAAGGTCATTCCAATGGCCGCGTCAGCCGCCCTCTACTGAGACGACAAAAACGCTCGGCTACAGGAGGCGTGTATGGTCCGCTTGGCTGACACTAGACCGTATACATCAAGTAAAATATGGTCGGATGCAGTCACATGGCCTAGGCAACTTGTAAAAAACATTTCTCTTAAATGCAAAAATTTGTTGGCAAGCCGACGAATAAGTCCAGTAGGCATCATGTTGCAGCATAACTTTGCTTTTCTTGAGTTCTTTATGCTTTAAGCTTTTATCTCACTCTGCTGTCTCAGATATGTACTGTAGCAAATCTAAAACATAAACACTATTCTAAGTGTTCTACTTAGGGTTGCTAATACCAGTTTTTTGGACAAACCAATTTCCGGATTTTAAAAGCCGTTTATACACGTGTTCTTAGAAAAATATTGTAAATTGTAACATAACACAACTGTGCATGTTATTTCTTGTATTACGTATCTCACGATGCAGCGTCAACACTCGATACCGAAGTGTTTAAGTGGGTGCTTTGAAGTCATGTCTTCCCTCTGAGTGCTATCTTTGTTGGCTCGGATTACCCTCCCCCTAGCTCACGGTCCCACTTTAGGCTTATCTCGACAAAGGGGCCGTTTATTGTCAATCGGCAGCTTATTAATTACCCTGTTGGAAGAGATGCAGACGGGAAATATTTCGCTTAGCCACGTCTGTATCTTTGAAATTGACCAACTTACTTGAGCATTTTGCTATGGGAATTAATCCGGGATACGTGAGATAAACAATAAGGGGAAAAAAATGAAAAAATCCGAATACCGTTTTGCAAATGACAGAAACCGATTACCGTTTTCAAAACCGATAACCGGAATTCCGGTTATCGTTTTATAACCCTAGTTCTACTCTGATCTTAAGTTCTTAATAAGTCTCTGAACATTCTGGTCTCTGTACACTATGAATCATAAGATTGACTTACAGCGTACGTTTGACCCACAAATCACCAAGTCTATTCACAGCCTGAACATATGGATGACTCTCTCTAAACAACAAACATGAAATGTAATGTAATGCCATTAGTAACTTGAAACATGTCATCAATATTTTGTAAACAATACAGAAAATGTGGAAATATAACAATGGTCAATAAATAAGTTTGGTTTGTTTATTAAATATTAAACTGTTCTTGAAATCCTTTAACACAGCATTCACTACTTGATGTAATCAAACTCTATAAGTGACACTAGATATTCTGGCCAGATACCCACTGGCAGCATCATCCGAGCTGCGAAACTGCAGTTACTGAATTGTCTGGGGTGTTGGGAGGATTCATTTCTCAACCCCACCAGTTAATTCTAAAAATTACTTTGGGTCAAGCAAATCTTAGATCAGCTTTCAGTGTCACCCAGACCCACAACAACCCTCTACAATTTAGCCCATATACCAGCTTCAGGTTCAGAAAAATCTTAATTGGGACATCTGGACATGTGAACAATTTTCAACCCCAGTTCAAATTTGACAATTCAAGCCCTGTGACTTCACTATCCTCATTATACACCTTGCCTACCACCTAAATCATTTGGTGACTTAACCTGGGGTAGTATAGTTTTATACCAAAGTACAAGAGGCACTTCGTAAAAATGGTGGGTTTCAAGTCAAGTTCTACTCTTATCCCTCAGCTATAAAGGGTAGAATTGAGAGGGTTACAGTATATGAAAAATGAAACTATTGGATCATCTCAGCAATATGACATCAGTCTGTCATTGTAGTTTACACATGAATCATTTGAAGAATCCAGGGCTACATAAAGTCATGAATAACGTGATATAATTACAGCAATTTTGCATAGCACCCCCTCAAGACCATCTACTCAGAAAGGTAGAAATGGTAAAGACGCATACCCTTTCATCTGTACATCGTTCTCATATGAGCAGGCACATCGCAGAATTATGTCAAATGTCAGTAGTGAAATGTTACTGAAGAATTCAAAGCTCTGACCGTCTACAGCATATTTTGATAATTTATTCTAAAATAAAGACAAACAACATTCTTATATTAGATATGCCTGTATAGGTAGGTGTCATGTTGGAATACATCAGGAGCTCTGAAGTCAGCTGTCCCTGCAATTGATGCCCTCAGTAAGGCATGCAGATACCCTTCTGCTGCTAATGAATGTCAGCCTATGATAATGTCTTCTTGTGGTTGGGTCTGTCCACCTGGAAAAAGTCTCCCATTGCATGCTTATAAAGTAGCAAGTGACTCTGGTCAGCATATATTTAACATTTTTTTAAACATAGATCTATGCAAGGTTTCACTCAGAACAAGGTTTCACTTAGACTCATGCCATAGATCATCACAGCAACAATCAACTCAAAACAATGATGGCCACAATTGTTAAAACATTCTTCACAACATGTCTTGCGCATACATGAACAGAGATATGCTGCTGATTGTACATCGTGCAACATGTCTTTCACAACTTCTACAATCCATTCATGTGAACATGGTTATCACATTGTATTTGATGTGGTCTGTGTTTTTATTCTGTATATCAGCACATAATCAACCCAAGAGCATCAATGGCACAGGTCACAACTTAATAGGATCAGCCATTAGGCCAGATGTTGCATCCCAATGAACTTTGAGAAGAAGGTCTGGGGATCATCAAAGGGATCCTGAGAGCAATTGCTGTTTCAGTAAACATCAATAAATAAGGTAAACAACGCCATAGCAATTCTACACCAGTTGTTTTCTCACATACTAAATGTCACAAGACATTACATTGCATTTCATACACCATAGCAGATCTAAGCTAATCAAATGACTTCTGATGAAGTGCTGTTTTCCTTATGTATAAAGCATCCATTGATTGTGACGACACTAGAGATGAACTCTTAGTTATATAATAATCAGTTAATACTATGTCTGACAAACCAGAAATGAAGCTAAGCAAGTTAAAACAAATGAGTTTTTAAGTTCAATTCTGTATGATATTAGACTTTTAAGACTGAATATCACCACAGATAGAAGCAAGTAATTGGAGAGCTTAATTATTTAGATGATAAATCAGAAAATTAAAGAAATAGATGGTTATCATGGCACACAAATGCAGTATTTATAGTGAATCACATGATTGAATTGGTACATAATACATCTAGTTCAACAGTAACACAAATGACAATTCTTAAAATCATAGAAAACGTATATTTGTAAAAGTAAGTCAAAATTAGTTATGCCGGACTCCAGTAAAGACAAAGTGGTGAGACTGATTAAAAGAATAGGTCTCATTACCAGAAACAGATTGGTAGCTTCGTTCTTGACTTTGATGTATGGCTTTAGAATGTCAAAATGAAAGGCTGGAGTGAGTAGCCTACGATTTCTTGCCCACTTTGCGCCACCGCTAACAAGAAGCCCCTCTCCAAGCCAATGTCGGCCATAGCCATAGACACCAAGTCCCATCGGCTTCGGTTCTAAGCAAAGAAAACAACAACAAAGAAATGTAATTTAGAAAACAAAATGAGCAACACAACCAACAACATCTCTGCATGCAGTTGCTCCTGAAAGTTGGATGCTTTCATCAAATATTTAATTTAATGTAAGGTTAATAAACTTCATCTGTCTTCTAAGACTCCCTTGCAATAGCAATAAGAGCATGAGATAAATGACATGATGAATGTTTTAAGCTAAACCCATCACGAAGTAAACGATTGTCTATCTGACATTCGTTCATCTCTAGCTCAGTCCACATTGAATCTCCTCTCAGATAGCGACTACTGATGAAATGTCTCCTAACAGTAGACATTATTGGTAGACTGCCAAGGTGTCACATAAGGCTACACATATAAAATAGAGAATGGCATACGTTATTCTAAAAAGTAAACACAAATGCCTACCATTAGTGATGAAATTATCACCAGACAGTATCAGTCACACATCATCCATTATAGGCTTTGGACAATGAGAGCATATATGTGCAAAATAGAAGACTAAAAATCTTACAACATAATATGGGGAACAAGCAAACCCTTGATCAGCTTTCAGTGGCACCCACACCCACAACAATCCTCTACAATTTAGCCCTTATACTGGCTTCAGGTTCATAAAAATCTTAATTGGGACATCTCGACATGTGAACAATTTTCAACCCATAATATTATTACTTTATAATTAAATAAAAACAGGCTATAGCATGATTTATAAATGTTGACATACAATGTATTCCTTATTAATTATAGATAAAATTTTTGAAAGATACGTCAAAGAAGCTAATTTTATAAAATCAAGCTAGAAGTGTGTGTTAGTACATGTGCATTATTATGTATATATTAAAGTGTGACTGTGTGAATATCAGTTGTTGTCTGTTAGAGTGTGACTTATTGCATGTGATAGTGCATGCTTGTGCGTGTGTGTATGTGTGTGGAATTTGTGTTTCCTTGGAAAATGCTGTCACCACTACACTTTCATTTGTTAGACACAAACCTAATCATGGTTTGCTTGCGCGTATGTGTATGTGTGTGGAATTTGTGTTTCCTTGGAAAATGCTGTCACCATTACACTTTCATTTGTTAGACACAAACCTAATCATGGCTTAGTTGTTAAATGTATGAATATCATTATTAATCCTTAGTACACTCGTATAATGTGTGTGTATTACAAATAGTGATTAATAGCAAGAAACTAATAGTAAGCACACAAATAAACAAAATCAAACACTGGTTGTCTTTGAAGAAACTGGTTCCTGTGACCTTGTCTTCCGTGAGCATCATAGAATCTCAAGATTTTAATTCTGATTACAAAGCAGCTCTAAAAGGCGACATGTTTGTAACACAAACAGAATTTCAGGAAAGTTATTAAATATTTCTATTTGTACCTGAAAGTTCCATATGCAGTAGAAAACAGAGAACTGGATGATCAGTTGTAATAAGGATACAGATTTAAGTAGAAATCTTTAAAAAAATGCAAGTGTCAACTGGCACAACAAACTGTAAAGCATATGTATTACAAATAGTGATTAATAGCAAGAAACTATTAGTAAGCACACAAATAAACAAAATCAAACACTGGTTGTCTTTGAAGAAACTGGTTCCTGTAAATAAAAAAATGTTATTTGATAAAACTGGATTGTAGAAACTTTGGAGCTAAAAACTGCAAAAGAAAACACTCTGTACTGGAATTGTTTGTAAGTATTCTGACTTTTGAGTAAATTAAGAAGATATCCATTAACACGAACTTCAAACACACTCTGAGTATAATCAATTAATGCGAATTGGAGCATTTAGGTTTAATTCATGAATCATGCACTTCGTTTGCTCTTCATGCAGTTAACGTCACGTATGCGACATGTTTTTCGCTTCTTATGGGTTTCTAAAATGTGCTTCATAGAAGTCCAAATATAAATATTGTCAAACACACATGCTTTATAGGCAGTGATATGTCAGCTGTTCTGATGCTTGGTTTTATATAACTGCAAATTTAAGCAATAAACAATCATTTATTAATCGATTATGAATATTTTTGCACTTTGTGCCATATCTAATATAGTGTATTAAGAAATATCCAACAACTTAAAAACCACTCAATAAGTAGGATTAATTGGTGAAAATTGGAGCATTTAGGAATGATTGTGTACTTCTTTGGCACTTGATGCAGTTGACATCATTAATTTTATGTAGCTCATGGTTTACGTGTGCTGCAATTACAATTACATCATGTAATTATCTTCATTAGAGTTTTGATTAAAAACAAGGCTGTCTTTACGGCACTCATTTAGTAAAGTATGGCAAGTAGCAGATTATTCATTCCAATTAAGACCATAAACAATAGGCAAGTAGTGTATTAGTGTTGAGCAAACAAGCATCCATGATTTTATGTGTATTTAACAATGAAGAATATAAAACCCTAAGTTGAAATTGAGCAAGGGACCTAATGAAAAGAGATGGCTTTGAATTTTTTAACCAAAGTATATGTTAAAACCCCAGGTTTTAAAATTATGAGTACAAAAATCTTAAGGAAATCAGTACAACAGAACTCCTAAGCAGTAGAATAGGTTCATGAGGTGATGACTTGGTGATAATTGTAAACAAAAAGACAAATGAACTCCACTGTAGACTCTAAGAAGGTCTTGGGGTACGCAATCAAAGAAAAAAAAACTAGGCATAAGCAGAGAACAATTAAGATGGAGAAAGGAGTTGAACTCATTATAGAGTGGATGACAAATCCTTGAACAGTGAAGTGAAAACATAAGATTTCTCATTCCTGTTAGACTCCTAGAGCTACAGCATAGCAAAGCAGGAGAAACATGAAGTAGGAAGAGGAGGAGAAAAATCAGAAGAAGATGAAGCAGCAGGAAGAGCAGTTGAATGAGGTGGAACAATGGCAGAAGATGAGGAGAAGGAGGAGGAGGAGGAGGAGGAGGAGGAGGAGGAGGAGGAGGAGAAGAAAAAGACAAACAAAAAAAAGACAAAAATTAAGAAAATGCAGACAAATTGGGAGACAAAGTCAAAAACTTGGAGAAGATGAGGAATGTGAAGACTTTGAAATGTAGGATCAAATGGAATAGAAACAAAATGAATATTAAATAATTCATCAGAGAAGCAAAGCATGAGTAAGAAAATTACAGCAACACATTTTATTCGCATTCCTAATCACAATGCAATATGAACATTGATCAAGCAACATCTTTGAAAGCCATAAAATAAAAGAACTGGTCATCATCATACCTGAAGTCTTAAGGATAACCTTCATGGTATCATAATGCTGCACAAGAACTGATGGACGTATCCAATTTCCTATCCACATCCCACGGGCTCGAGGAAATTTTGCAGCTTGACTTCTCTGGTATGCAAGACCAGCTTCATTTGGACCAGGATACTAAACATATTGTAATTGCAATAGTAATTAGTAACCCAATTCTATCATACCCGTGTCTAATCTGCAAGGCATGGTGCCTAGTCCTAATTGTAAATTTGTAATCTCCAAACTTCTGAAATGCCATTCGGAAGCCATAATCAGGTGAACATCGAGAAAATCAGTTTGTGACACAGATGGAAGATGACGATGGAAGATGATCATTGAGAAAATGGTAAATGGCAATTGAAGGACGAAGGGACTGAGCAGAATGGACAGATACGAAGAAAGTAAGAGAGAGTTTCAAAAGCTTAATCAAACAACCGAGAAGAACAGTATTAGTGGATATAAACAGAGAAAGACTATCAAGTAACCTCATTGAAACATAATGACATGTCAAAGGAATAGCATCTGACTTTAATATTATATCTGGCCAGAGTTCACTGTTTTATCAATTACAAGCCTCAATTTTTAAGAAAGCCCATGAACACAAAGCCAATGAAAAGTTCTATATGGTAGCATAGATTTTTGTCTTTGGGACTGGCCTAGGTAAGACTAAAATGCTTTTCTAGCCATAACAAATTTCATAATTAAATGAGATGATGGTACAAATGTTGATGATAATAATGATGGTTTTAATAATATTATTAATAATAATTCTTGAGAGATCTGAGGTACTCAGAGCAAAGTAGTAATGATAATAAATAATAATAATTATAATTATTAGTAGTATTTTGCTATTCTTCTTGTTTTGAATACCTTTGAATTGTTTTATGCTGGTAGAGATGGTAGTTAATAGCTTCAGTTGGAAATATTTAATTTAGGGCATAACCTAGTAGACAATTTCCACCAAGTACCGAATCCGAGTATTTGGATGAACTATTTGCCGGATCCAGGTACGAACCGAATAGTAACGGCAAATCTGACCAGCGACTGGCAGCAAGTACCATCCCTAGGCAAAGCGTAGTTAACCTGCCACGTGCACAGCCACGGAGAACGATCTATAGTCAATGCAGAGTCTATAGCAATATCCTTCATATAGCGTATCGTCGCACTCTAGGCTATAACATTATATTTATTATTTAATAACTTTATTTGTGAAAAAAATGTAAAACCTTGTTGTGAAATTTGAAATATGAAGGTATCAACGACGTCTTTACTCTCTTAAGTTTACCAGAAAGTGGGTGGAGCCAACTCAAGCGGGAAAATTACTGAATTGGTTGCCACCTGACGAATGCAACCAAAAGAAATAAAAATATATAAATTAGCATCATTATTTCAAAGAAAATTCAATGGAATGTTTAGTTCCTGTTTAATTAATTAATAACTTACATAAGTAAGTCCGTTAGTCCTAAATTTATTTGATTAAAAAATATTATTGTCTGAAAAAAAATTATTTAATCAAAAAAGGTATTTTTAGCTATTTGCGGGTGTGATATTTGCCAAGGCGAATACTTCTAAATAGTCCAATATTCGGCCGAGGCGAATGTCCGAGGCGATTTCCGGTTGTGCCCTAATTCAATTATTGAAACTCCCATGATCAACAGCTATTTGGCAATCGATCTTCTGCTGTAGGCCTACCATCACTGGGTCTACAGCTCAAACCTCATAGGCCCCTATTGCTGCTTTGAGGTTGATGTGAAGCATATTGCAGTTTCTAACAGAAGATGGTACTCTTCCTTCGTTCTGTCTGTCTGTCTGTCTCTCTCTTTCTCTCTCTGTATCTCTCTCTGTATCTCTCTCTCTCTCTCTCTCTCTCTCTCTCTCTCTCTCAGGTGTTGTTTGAATTGCACAGACACAGGAAGACTGATACTAGTCCAGAGATAAAAGTATGACTCAAGAACTTCTAAAAAACTTATACCTCATACACCATTAACATATATATACTGAATCTACTGATGGCTCCTAGGATAGAGTGGCCGTGAGCACATAATATACTCAGGGCAATTCTGGTTCAGTAGAACTGACAGACAAAACTTTTATTTACAAAGCTAACCAGAGTTAATAGGAACAAGGTTATGCACTGCTGTTAGCTGTGAGCTAACAGGTCTTCTCTTAGTTCTTGATGTTCTGAGTAAACCAAGAAAAAAACTTTTTTTAACACCGAGCAGTATTGGCCATGAGACCAAAAACTCAACACCAAGACCCAGAGGTCCAAAGCCGATATCGAGTGGTCCGAGACCAAGACCAAGACCAATACTCTTTTTTATAAACAATTCAATTTATTAAGGTGCAAAAACGGAAAAACACTTAAAACATAAATTTATTGCTGCAGAATACTAATCTTAATAATGGTCCAGAAAACAGTTTTACCAGCCACTCTGAACTTTTGCGGGTTCAACCCTTGGCTTCAGCCTGAGAATATCACACTATAAATTAATAACAGTGTACGATAGGTAAATACCTTAAGACATCTGAACAAGTAGATTAACATTCCCTGTGGTACTTGTACCACAGACCCCGGAATTGTAGATTAACAGTGTCTACACGTGGCCGACCAGATTGTTAAAAAACCCTTGAAATTTGTGAAAGCAAATTTTGAAATGGCTGGCTTCGATGCAAATGCATTTTTTTATGCATGTAGGAACATGTATATAAAGATCTATTACTTTGGTCAGCATGCCATAGATCGATAACAGTCGTGTAGGGCATAAACATCTGGTATCTAAAATAATTGAAAATAACCAACAAATATTGAAAAAATTGCTCTGATACAGCAAATGACCAAGTACGCTAATTTAAGACGACGGAGACCAATACCAAGACCTTTCCCTTAAGACCAAGACCAAGGTATTCAAGACAAAGACTGAGATCAAGACAGATGGTCTGAGACCAAGACCAAGACCGCAGTTTTTGGGTCTTGAGACCGTCTTGTGACCAAGCCCGCGGTCTCGAGACCACGTCCCTGACACTGAGTGATTCATTATCATCTGTGCAAGCTGTTCAGGCTTACAATATGATCCACCCACTTATGGTAGATGTCATTAATAAATACTACAGAGTTACAAGTTACAACCTCCTGTAATACTGTGAACTTTGTTAGGTCATGTTTGTATTAAAGGAAATAAAGCAGGAGATGAAACTGCTAAACAACAATAACAGATGCCGCGTCAAACTGCAAGCCCCATTTTTATGCTAAACAGCATAATATAAATGCTTATGTATGTGACCAGTAGAGTAAAAAGGGAGCATGTGATGCATAATAAACTGCACACTATGCTGTCAATCCCAGTATTGAATGGGGAGTCATGCATGCCTAGAGAACCATTAAGACGAGGTGATCCTGGAATGTACCAGAATAGGCCATTTGAATCTCACACATGTTTACTTGCTAAAAAACTAGGCTCCACCAAAATGTATGGGGCTGCAACCGTCCACTAACAGTACAACACATACTGGTATCGTGCATAGATGTTTACACCAATAAGACAGAAATATCATTCCGAGCAATCACTTTATGTTGTCGCACTCGTGAACAAGTCAAGGCATGAAATGGCCAATTATGTGCTGAAGTGCTCGCTGTCAAACCGAATCAATCAGTGTAGAAAATTCATATATATAGGTATTAAGGCACCTGCTTTGTGCATGATGAAAGACCATGCAAGAGCATTTCATTGATAAAATAAATTAAAACTTTATAAGACAAATTAAAAGTTTTTGCAGCTTCTCTTCTTTAACAGAAATTTTCTCTTTTTGTTTAGTCAGAATGCCATAAAACCATCTAAAAATATATTTTACGGTGTCATTATTTCCATAATATGAGGATCAACTCATGTTAAGACAGATAAGAAAATTACTCCTCTACACAGAGCATCATGCTTGGTCCACTGGAAGTCATGCGCATTGGAGGCGCCAAATGGTAACACAGATTCACTTGGTCCATGACAATGATAAAGTTGGAGAGATTTCAGTTGATATCAAATGTAGAACTCTTTAAGAACATTTTCCAATTGAGTGAGGAATGATGATGAATCGATGAAAACTTTGATAAGTGAGTGATGTATCATGTATGATGTAAGTTCAGTGCTTGTAATTTTGCAAAATTTTATAGTAAGCCTACATTGTGTTACATGTGTTACAGTATACCGTCAGTCAGTCTTTCATTCATACTCAAAGCGGGAAGTTGTACCAGGCTCCCACTTTGCTCACCACGGCCTGAATACAGCCTATTCGTAAAACCATGGCGTTCGGGATTCACACAGGTACATCCTACAAGCAGGACCGGAATGTCACTCAGGCCGAGTCTACACAAGTAGTACAAAGGCAATGGTACATTTCAAAACATAACAAGCCTCACCAGAACATACATTAATTTAAATGTAAAATTCCAAAGCACAGGACTCCAGTGAGCTGATCATGCAAAGCCTTTAGCAGAGGTGTCAACAATAATCTAATTTCAATAAAAATGCATTTCTTTTTATCATTTATAATCCAGTTGAAAACTTTGCATGAATAAATTACTAATAATTCAGTCAATGGGTGACATTTCATCATTACACCATCAGCACAGAAGCTTCAAGTCTCTTAAATATGTTACGCATATCCTATGCAAACTCTGCCACTGTCCATAGCCTACTCTGGTAGTACCAGTTCTTAGCCTGGATAAGGGAGGAGGGAAACACTGGTCATCTGTGGTATAAAACAAAAATTAATAATAACAAGTCATGAATAAATAATAAAAAGCTCATCTGGTACCAATTGTCCCATCGTCCAATATACATTTTGGTTATAGCATTAACCACATAATGCTTTTATATGGTTATGCATATCAAAGGCATGTCAAAACTCTTGTCAGCTAACAATTCCTATGCAGTATAGCTTCACTGTTTGCTGATCAGTGAAAATGTAGGCAGAGGCGTACCGAGAGGGGCCAGCGGGGCCATGGCCCAGGGCACAAATGTGGAAAGGGAACAAATTTCAGGATGGAATAACTTATTATTCCATAAAATGCACTATTTTCGAAATGGGGGGGGGGGGGGGCGCCCGATTGATTCTAGGCGCAATTATAGCTCGGTACGGCCCTGAATGTCTACTCAGTTGGCATATATTGCCACTGTATAGCCTACAGTCAGTAAATCTATAGCAGTTTTACACCCAACAAGCACATTACAGCTAAAGGCTGCACAACTCATCTCATGCTGTGATAAGTTAACAAACTTCATTTCGATTCAAAGTAATCAGTTGCTCCGGTGAGCCAATGATAATCAACGCAATTTCGATTTCAAATTCTTATAATGCTCACCAGATGAATGTGGCCCCAAAGCCAGTGCTTAGGATCCGCTGGAAACTTGTCAACTGCTTGGCCTCTCTTTCTGACGTCAAGCAAAAGTAATACAAAACAATAGAAACCGTAGAGAATTGGCGTCAAAACAACCGACCAGATGACGAGCGACAGATTCAGCTCCATTGCAATAACAAAACTGTATTCTTTACAAATCGCTGACTGCGCTGTTAATCCACAGTCGTCGCTTGAAACCACAACGTAGTTACGTAGCCTATCGACCTCATTGAGAGCCAGACAAGTTGACGCAACAGCGCTACTAGTAATTGACTTGCCATTGGAGTCCTACGGAAGCGTGTACGTGCTACCAGTCGTAGGCCTAGATTCTGAACTGCAGGACTCAAAAATTTCTTCTTGGTTTAGTTCTAGTTGCTAACAATGGACTACTGCCCGTTAAAATTCGCGCTAAAAATCTTATAAATTGAGCTTTAAGTCTTTGTTTAATGTTCTGCATTTCAATAATTATAGGCTATATCTGTCTAGTTTGAGAATTGTAAACAAATCGTAGTTTGAATTGTGGTGATGTCCAGATTTTTAAAGGGAAATCATCGTGCATGTTATGCAGTTAAGTATTTCGGGTGTTGATCAGTGAAGTAAGACTTAAAACCGCACCTATGTAAAAAGGTGTAGTACTCTTACTGAAGTGAACTGAAGTGCTAATAATGGAAATATTTTTTAAACAAAGTAATATAACAATTCTTTGATTACATTAACATAGTTAGGGGGTCTACAGGCATAGGAGTAGACTCTGGAGGGGCGTTGTGAGTCCTCGTCTGTTAGGATATCATCTTTGGCAAATGCATTGGTTTCCAATTGCCTAGATTACTGCATTATTCAACAAGGTCATCTGATTATCTTTGTCTGGTCATACCTAAGTGAAGAACTGTTCTTGGTGAATGAGTATTTTCGGTAGTCCTACCAGATCTACTCATTGGAACTCTCTTCTTGTTTCTCTTTACTCTTCTCAGTCACTTGTGTCATTTTATTTTCAACTGAAAACTCACCTCTCTCTGTCTTACAGATCGATCTAATCAATGACCTAATTACGAATTGGTTTCATGTGCCATCAGTTGATGCTTTTGTGCATTAGACACCAGTACAATAGAATCTAATAATTATTACTTTGGGCACATCCATATATTACGTGCGCAAAAAAATCCGATTTTCGGACCACCATCCTCTGTTACACTGAGTACATTTCGTGGACCGCTCCCCCATGCGTTCGTACATTTGAGCTCTACCCCCCCCCCCATTGCAAAGGTTACATAGCTAAAGATATCTATAAGACATTGATTTTACCACAGGCTATTTTATTTTGTTAAGCATCATATTGAACAGCTTAAATTTATTAACTGTTATGAAGAAATGAAACACTAACAATATTTGCAGTTAAAAGTTTTAATGCTGCATAAAATTGATTAAGCAGGAATATAGTCTGATTGGGTTTATAGTCCTGCTTTTGATATTCCATATTGTTTACGTCATAATTAGAAAATTATATTTGCGTACGTACATATTTCTGGGTCCTCCCCTCACCCGTACGCAAAATCGCCGAAATTCGAAACCCCATCCCTCTCGCTGCGTACGTAATATGTGGACGGTCCCTTTCTCAATGCTTCAAGTCATAAGAAACTATACATCAAGTAGGCCTACACTGGTCCATCTAAATGCACACACTAGAGAGTAGCTAGAACAGCAGCTCCACAAAATGTTCATTTCTAAAACTATTTTTAAAATACTATTTTATTTTGTATTTTCAAATTACCTCTGAGAAGTATTTTGCCCATTCTTGAAAGAGAGGAATAATTTTTTAGAACAAAATGTCTGCTCCCATGTTTTGTGAGATAGACTCCAGGATGACGCTTAGAATGTCAGTCACGTATAGTGGAACAGCTCCTTGCCATTCCATTAGAAGTGAAAGCCAGTCATCAATGGCAGGCTTGCCTTTCCTCAGCAACTGACACTTTTCCTATGCATCAAAACCTTGTTAAGCGACCATAGTATTCAAGTGACATAGTATTCATGACCACAAGGCAACTGAGGGAGCAGTGATGATACCTGATAGCTATTATTCTTAGCTATTATTCCACCACAATAAGAGACAATTTGCATCATGCCACTAACATGTTCAATGAAAACTGCCCTCTTTGTCAGTGAGACACTGGCCTAGGTCACAAGAGCCTCTGGCTTAAAGTGGCGCTATATAACTACTTGATTACGATGTCCGCATACATATTACATACATACATACATGCATATGTTCCCTCATACATGTATAAATGAATGCATGCATTATTGTGGTTTTAATTGTAAGTGCTCATTTATTTATGTATACCAGATCTTCAGGTAACTCATCTCAGGTGCTTCTGACCGGACAATGATTTATACGATCGCAATAGAACAGAATGGTCTTCAACCAGTTAGTAAAAGAGGTGTAGAAAGGAGAAGCTTATGTCACAGGAAGTCTTTTCCAGAATTAGGGATGAGGAGTAACCATGGCAAAGCTACATGTTACATCGTCATAGCAAGCGACCAGTGAAAAATAAGATCACCCTATGTTGCAGGAAGATCTTTGACAATGTAATGTGACAATAGCATACATAGCTCTCCATGGAATACATAACTCTTCATGGAATACACAACTCACCATGGAATACACAGCTCTCCATGATAGCATGGAGCAGAATGCGTCAAGCAATTATGCATTATCATAAGGATCTTAAACTTAAGCATCTTTGCATGGGCAACCAATGAAATTATGGGGATATAATTATGACCAGGTAAAAATGAATCATTATCCGCCTGAGTGCATAAGTGCTTATGCAGACAATGAATGGTGCGGATCTGGCAAAGATGATAATAGGCTGTTCTACAGGCTGTATTCACCTTCACCTTGTGCTGTTATTTCTTGGAAATCTAGCGACCGCCATGACCAATCCTCTCCCGTTTTTTCTGTCCGAAGTTGCATCTCTTAATTCCTCCAGGTTCATTTCAGTTTTTTTATGCATAACATCCATCCATTTTTTCCTTGGGCGCCCTCTTTTCTTCCTTCCTCCTCCACATGCCAGCATCATTTCCTTTTCCATTCCATTTGATCACATAACATGTTCGAAAAACCCTAGCTTCCTTCTCAACACTGTTTGTTGTAACATTTCATTATTCTCGACTCCAATCTTCCTGCGCACTTCTTCGTTTGTCTTCTTCTCCGTCCATGATATTCTCTGCATCTTCCTCCATATCCACATTTCGCATGCGTTGATTTTCTTCTCCATGTTCTTTGTCATTGTCCATGTCTCACAGCCCTATAGTACTGTAGGAAAGATCATTGCTCTAACGAATCTTTTTTTGTGTCTATGCACACATGTTTGTCTTGCCATATCTTTTCCAGTCCGTTCATTGCAGCTTTCCCTATCGCCACCCTTCTCTTTATTTCCGAGTCACATTTTCCCTCTTTTTCTATTAATGATCCCAGGAACGTGAAGCTTGTTACCACCTCTATTTCCTCTCCGTCTATCTCGAAACTGTCCCAATCATCTGTTGTCATTATCTTTGTCTTCTTTAAGTTGAAGTATAGGCCTGCCTTCTCACTTTCTCTCTTCAGTCTTCTTATCAGATTTTCCAGATCTGCTTTCTTCCCTGCCAACAGAGAGATTATTCAATGTCCTTCCTGCATCTTTACTCCTTCAGTTGCCTCTTCCATTTCTGCCCTCCTCATTATCCTTTCGGCATGCAGGTTGAAAAGAAATGGGGACAGGATGCACCCTTGCCTCACCCCTTTCTTGATTTTAGATTTGTCTGTGTCTCCAAATTCTGTTCTTATCACTGCTTCCTGGTATTTGTACACTCCCTTAATTTAATAATTGTATCAAGTGCTTTGGTATTCCCATTTCTATTAGAGTTTTCCACATCAGTTCATGGTTAATGCAGTCAAATGCTTTGCTATAATCGATGAAACATATGTGTATTTTTTGTCAATATTCCCTTTGCCTTTCCATTATCCACCTCATGTTGGCAATATGATCTCGCGTTCCCCGGGATTTCCTAAATCCTGCCTGATTGTCCGGAAGCTCTCTCTCAATTATATTCTCCATTCTTTTATGAATTATTTTGAGTAGTATTTTGCTTGTGTGTGATATCAATGCTATTGTCCTGTAATTTTCACACTCTCTTGCATCTCCTTTCTTAAATAAAGGGATAAATATTTATCTCTTCCATTCCTCTGGCCATACTCCAGTTTTCCATATATTATTGCATATTTTTGTTATTGTCTTTATCATTGCGTCATCTCCCGCTTTTATCAATTCTATGGGTATTCCATCCTGACCTGGCGCTTTGTTGTCCTTCAGTTGTTTGATTGCCCATTCCACCTCTGCTTCCATAACCACCAGTTCCTTTTCGTGTTCTGTTATATTGTTTTGTTCTATTTTTACTCTCTTGTCTTCGTTGTACAGCTCCTCCGTGTAGTCCTTCCATCTTTTCTTCATCCCCTCTTCATCACCAATTACGTTTCCATCTCCTGACTTCAGTGAGCCCATTCTAGGTGTAAATTTTCTCGTTATTGCCTTCATTTTTGAGAACATTTCTGTTGTTCTCCCTTTCTTTCCTTCTTCCTTCATTTCCCTGCACATTTCATTTAAATGTTTTTCTTTATCTTTCCGTGCTTCCTTTTGGAAGGCACTGTTCATTTCTCTTACTTTGTCTTTGTTTCCTGTGCTTTTTGCAGCTTTCCTTTCTACTGCTATACTAATAGCTTCCAACGATAGTCATGGTGTTGTTGTGAATTTCTTCTTCTTCGTGATGTGTTTCTCTGCAACTTCCAATATCGTTCCCTTCATCTTCTCCCACAGGTTGTTTGTGTCCTCCTCTACCTCCATCATGTCCCTCTCCAGTACTTCGTACCTATTCTTTATTTCCATCCTGTATTCCGGGGTGATGCCTTTGCAGTCTGGCTCTCCATGTTACATACATACGTCTTTTGAAAGTGAAGTTGTAAGTTATGCAAGAGGTTTATCTTTTGAGCTGCTCCATTTTATTTCATGTGGTCAGAGCCATACCAATGGGGGGGTCAATGGGGCCATGGCCCAGGGAGCATATGTGAAAATGGAACAAATTTCAGGATGGAATAACTTGTTAATCCATAAAATGCACTGTTTTCAAAGTGTGGGGCACCAGGTTGATGCTAGGCACATGGCGCAAATACTATTTCAAAATGTGGGGGATGCCAGATTGATGCTAGGCACAGGGCGCAATAAGAGCTCGGTACGGCCCTGCGTACGGTTCCACTCAATAATTCAGAGAACATTATAGTCCAATTTATTATGTATCTAATAGTTTGATGGTCAAAATATACCAATTCATTGAGTTAAGCTGGAGCCATGAAATATAAATTATCCAAAGTTATAACTGTAATTATTTAAAGTTCTGGTTAACAAAAGACTCGATCACTTCCCTTTCCAACATAACACTACTGTTTTGTTAGTCATGAAGCCGTAATCACAACACAGAAGTAGATATTTTACAAATCCATAACAAACACATTCGTGTGATACACAGAAGACAGGGTTTAACCCTTTAACGACCAACGTGCACTAAATTGTAAGGCATAATCAATAACACTGGTCATTGCAGGGTTTTAAACATTCATGTAAAGGCTAGCAAAACAGAAACTGGCAAATTGAAGCCAAAAGTATCTGTGAGCCCAAGTAATGCAGAATTTTACACACATTCTCAAAAATAAAAACTGCACGAATCAAAGTTTAGTCATAATTAAACCAATACTGTCTCACTGATTAATTCGGGTAACACACAATCAAATATATTATGCATCCAGCTGTTTAATGGACAAACATGGATAGAAAAAATATTTACAACTTGGGGCACTTCACAAGTTGATCAATCGAAGTTGATCTGTACGAAGTATTACATAACAACAAATTAGATTTAATTATAATTTTAAACATCATAATAAAAAATCATATTTGATTAAATTTATGGATTTGTGCATCAAATTTCACAATTACCACATCTTTGTGATAATGGTGCTTAAATACTAACCAGTAATTACAACAACAGAAGTTTTGACTCACTGTCAAAACTAATACTTGAAATTATACTTGTACTATTCAACAATTCCTACAAGTTAATAATAATACTAAGTTTAAAATCGGAATACATCAGTTCAAAAACTCAATGGACTGATAGTTTCATATGCTGTGAAACTCCTGCTGTGTGGTTTCTAGATTCTTGAAATGGCCTTCATGTACATTCCCTTCTCTGTCTTCATTACCAGACTCATCCTCTTCTCAACTTTGAAATCAGGATCAAGTTCAATGGTAAACCTATCAAATTATAACACATACGTGCAGTATCTAATAAATAATTCAGTTAAAATTTATGTAAAATGTAACATGTGTTTTCACTCACCGGATCACCTGCTTCTAGCTTTTCTCCATCACCTGCTTCTAGCTTTTCTCCATCACCTGCTTCTAGCTTCTCTCCATCACCTGCTTCTAGCTTCTCACCATCACCTGCTTCTAGCTTCTCTCCATCACCTGCTTCTAGCTTCTCTCCATCACCTGCTTCTAGCTTCTCTCCATCACCTGCTTCTAGCTTCTCACTATCACCTGCTTCTAGCTTCTCACCATCACCTGCTTCTAGCTTCTCTCCATCACCTGCTTCTAGCTTCTCTCCATCACCTGCTTCTAGCTTCTCTCCATCACCTGCTTCTAGCTTCTCTCCATCACCTGCTTCTAGCTTCCCTCCATCACCTGCTTCTAGCTTCTCTATCAACCCTCAGAATATCCAATCTTCAAGAATTCCAATCCTGGTTAATTCATTCGTCCATCTTTTCATCGATCTCTCATCCTAAACGAAACTCGCCTAAACCCTCTTCTATTCCCTCCCTTGCCATTGTTGCTCACAACTGGACATTGTTCTTCACTTGGTATCTCAGGACAACCCCTCTGACTTGACGTAATGCTCATTTATAAAACGATGCTCTGTAGCACTTCACAAATTCAGAATGTATAAACATGAAAATAACATATAACTGAATCAAATTGAATTGTTAGTATTTGCCCAAGACACATTTGCCGTACATGGGTTCAAATTCATTACTCTGTATGTCATTATGACTGTTACAGCCCTTTGCAAGTCCCTGCAACAGTTCCAATTTGCAAGCAAAATCTGTGCAGATGCAACAGTTTTAATGTACACGATGAATTTGCATAACATTCATTGAAAGCAATTTCCTCCTTGCCTCAGTTTCCTCATATGCATGCTTTGAATTTATAGTGTTTAAAGAATTTACTCACTTTCTCAATATGCGAGCAAGAACGACCTTCTGTTCATGCATAGCAAAATGCTGACCTATGCAGTTCCTTGTAACAAAACAAAGTAACAGATGTAGCAAAGTTGAGAGCCAACAAATTCAAATGTAACAAAAACAATACTTGGTCATCACTACTACGAGGAAGAGAGCTGGTGAGTCGGATCAGATAAAACTGTCTACTTCCAAATCCAAATGCAGACGACGCGGACAGCTGACGTAGGTTTGTGGTATGAGGATGTCATCTTAAAAGATCATCCGTGACCTGGATGTAATGGTCAAGACTGATCAGTTGATGAAGTGTCATGTTAGACAGATCATGAGCAGAAGTGTTAGGCAATCGATTGCTGCCTTTCGGGCTGCAAAAGTCACCTTCTATGTGGTCACCCAGGTCGATCGTTGCAATAGCCTATTGGCAGGGGCATCCTGGCACCTGATGGGTAGTTTCCCATCAGTCCTGAATGCAGCAGCAGCAGCATCAAGGCTTGTGTGTAACGTAGAAAGTCTGACCATTACCATTGTTGTGCAATGTGTTGCACTGGCTACCTGTGGAGTACCATATGGAGCATAAACTATAAGTTATAGGCTTCCTGGTGGACAGTTCTCTGAATGGGTTGGTGCTGGAGTACCTCAGTGCACACTGCATTGGCATGGACCGTGCCCTCTCTGTCGTGGCCCATTGTGTTGGAATAGTAGGTTATTCCCAGTGTTATTTTGCTTCTCTGATAAATTTTACTTCTACTTCTCAAATAATTTTACTTCTACTTCCACTTCAGCTTTTGTTTCAAATTTCCCGTGTAAACGACAAATGTTCCGTTTTCTCGGTCTCTATGTTTAGCGCAAATTGCAGAAATTTGTCTCAATACTAAATGTCATCTTTCATTTAAGCTTTTATTCCAGCCCCAAACCGATTGTACATAGACTAACACAGTACTACTGTCCAAGTGACAAACACTGTTAATTGGAACAGCTATACTCTAAACCAAACAATGATCTTAGAGTTCATTTTTAGAAATACTCGCATCTCCAGAGATTGCTTTAACTTGTGTTAAGAAACAAATAGTTTACAGATATTATAAATAGTGGTTGAAAACAAATTACAATGCTTTATATTTTTAGATTGAAAATTTTAAAAATTAAAATTTTATATGTTCAATTCAATGAATTCATTCCAGCTGATGTTATGGATAGAGCTTCGTTTAGGGGCCACACTTGCCAAGACAGTTTTATATTGTTCTGAACAAACTTAATTTCCTGCGATAAAAACGCCACATTCGTCTCCTGTTTTGCCACTTACCGCTAAGCATCGACACTCCATTTTGCCAACATCTGGGTTGTAATAAAAAATACCATACTGAGCATTCTCCTTTATGGCCAGCCTGCATACTTGACAAACTCATAATTAAATTTAAAACCTTTTGCGCAGAAATCCTTATAAAATTTCATCGACCGATTGTAAGAAAAGTTTGATACATGCGCAGTTGACGGGCCTGATTACGTCTATGAGATTCACTTTAGCGCGAAGGTGACAATAATGGAGATATAATTATTTCTGGAGTGCAGTAGCAATACTACTAATAGCGACCCACGGAAAGCGCATCTGAAATGTGTATTAAATTTCGTTCTGAAATTAATTTTACTTCTTACTCTTATTCACTTTGGGAGGTTTCCATTTCACTTGTTATTCTATTCTAGTTATTAAAATAATTGTTATTCTTCTTCTACTGAATGAGAATCAAATAATTATTATTCTATTCAACTTCTAGTTCATGAATATAACACTGGTTATTCCACCCGTAATAGGCTCATCAACTGCTGTGGACACTTTCAAGGTTCATTATTTCAAGATTGATTACCTGATTAAGTCAGTGAGTTTATTAAGCGCTCTTGTAATGTACGGCTGTAGAAATTATTGCTTTCATCAACATCACTATACTCAGTTAACTAAATAAACCTTTAGCATTGTAACAATGCAATGTTCTCTTATATCTTAATTTGCGATTTTGTGAATTAAATCATGTTAATGCACAGCTACAGTTTTGGCTTTTATGCACGTTTCATTGCCTTAATGGTTATATTATGCATATGGTTGTCAACCAAAGGAATTAAAACCACTTATGTTAGTGTCATGTTAATATTCTAAGTAAACTGAAAGTATGCTGTAGAATTTGAATAGAAATACATCGTACTTTGAAATATACAAAGGGAGAATGAATTTGGTAAGAACAGTTATTTAAATGGATTTAGCCATAGGCATCAATTTTTTAATTTAGACGTTTTCCTTTATCACACACATAATAATAAAAACTTCAGTTCTTCATACCGTGGTCCAGCAGAGAATGGAAGGAATGCGTAAGTATCTTTCTTTTCTATGTTCTCAGGTAGAAATCTTTCTGGTCGATATTCCTGTTGCCAAATACACAATTTATAAAGCAGTAATTTAATATTCTTTCGACCTGCACTCCCAAGATCCTTCAGAGGCAAATAATTAGAATATTGGTCTCAATGTTAAGCTGATTTGTAATTTTCTGGGCTTTGGAGTTAGCATCATTGCATGTCAGTCCTTGACTCCTTCTTCCTTATGTTGCCAGTACTGAACAAGTTTTGTCTTTAAAGCCTGACTACATATGTGAATATGCATATTTGGCAAGGAATTATATACAGTATGTACTTTCCAGATCTTTCCTTTTTGGTTGAATTTGTGCTTGTCAGTGACAAAAGGTTGCAAGAACATTGGGATTTATAGTGCTGTAGCGGTAAAATTTGAGGTGAGCACACAGTGCTATAGTGAAAACAATAGAGGTGTATATACTAAACTATAGGTTATTTTCAGAGGTGATGACACGCTGTATATCCACGTATACCGTCGTCTACAGCCCTGATTTACACTATTTGTGAAAACTATCAAACTATTTGAAGTCTTCTAAACAAATGATTATAGCAGATCTCAACATAATATAGGTTCTACAACATTTACATAATATGTTTACACTACTGCAAGTAATTTTGACTATAAGCAGACTATTGGTTCTTCCCAGACAGTATGATTGTGGTGAAGATTGTAGATATTGACATCGATGACAGAACCCTTTGGTAGCGTAACTCCATCGATAACCATCTCATTTTCTATATGTCTTTGGACAAATGGAACTGGACAGTGAAGCCTCATTGACTCCTTGATGCAGAGTGTGAGATACTGCAGCTTAGCCAGGTCTTCCCTGAATAATGTAGTTCATTTAATGTATTGCAACATTTATATAGAGCCAGCAACATAACCTGCAATTGTTATCTAAAGATTAGAGAAGAAAACATTAATAAATAATGATATTTCTGATATTTTATGATATGAGATCAACTACAAAATAAAACAACTCAACATAATATGATACAATAAAATGTGAGAGAATAGAATTTCCTGTCAACTCTCTTGTTAACTGATGCCGAATAAAATAGATCTTTCAGAACTCGGGGACAAGATGGAGGTGACAATCTATAAATAAATATATCGTAACAAGCAGTATCACATAAAATACTCAGAAATGTCAACTGCACCACACTTTCCTTAAACTGTCAAACTGTATTCGAACTCACAAGTACATGTCGAGTGTAAGAATACAATTATGTGCAGTTGAATTAAGCTAATCTCTCAAACATGCATACTATACAGTCCAGACAAATGAGCAGTACACTCGACACTCTTTGTCGGTTCATGCCTGACGGAAGAGAGAGACACAGAGGACAGGCAACTCTGTAGCACATAGATAAATACATAAATTCATGCACTGTGCATACATACAATGCATATATATATATATATATATATATATAAATATATATATATAATATATATAATATATGTATATATATAATATATGTATATATATACTGTTACGTCCCGAGTTATTAATAAAACTAGGGTATGATAAATTACTCTTTATTTAACCGAAAAATAACGCTAACATATAAACTCACGGTGAAAAGGTCCATACCACAGCAGTTGCATTCGGAAAACAAAGCATGGAAACAGCACATAGACGCCAACAGCTAACGTGTACGAAAACGTAAAGCCAACCCTGCCCAACGGCCGCCAGAGGAATACAACTGGAGAATTGACGGCTTAACTAAAACGACCAACGGAGTCGGGACCGAACGTCAATCTCCACGATTACTGTACAGACCAATCTTAAATACTCTTCCACTGTCTGACCTTTTTTAACAGAATTAATGCCCAGTTCCAAAACGTTTTAAATACACATGTATCCCCAGATCACAGATGGTACACAAAACAATATATACAGAAATATATTCATATACATCATTAAGAACTAACCATTCAATGGTGTCATCTGTGTGGTTTTGATCATCTAATATGCTGTCTATCTCTGCCTGACATTTCTTCTGAATTTCTGAATGTTCTGCCAATGAGTAGAGGGTCCAAGATATTGAGCTGGCAGTTGTGTCATGACCTGAAAGACCAAAATCCCAAATGAAATTAAAGGAAATCCAACAACAGTCAGCGACATAATTATCCTCTCAGCAAGAGCTAGAAATAGCTCCAGATGGTCAAACTACAGTTCTTGACTATAGGTAATAAATGGCAAGAAGGCATTATTCCTGTAGCAAATATCACAAAGAATGAAACAAATCATGATTCCCATTATTAGAGCTTCATAAGTTAGATAATGAATAGTGACTTGTGGCAATATGAACCTTCAAACAGAAAAGTGTCAACTTCATCTCTGATCTCCAGGTCTGCTAATCCCTTTCCATCTTCATCTTTAGCCATCAACAGAACATCCAAGAAATCCAGGTATCTGTCCTTCCGCAAAGCTTGTCCACTCTTTGCCTGCAACACAAAGACTTTGAATCATCTGCATTCAGAACTAGTTTTCAAATGTCATAAGCCCTTAGATGTAGGTTAACCACCCCAGTTAATAATTAGGTGCACACTACATGTGTTAGATAAATTTCATATATAAAATAAAAAACAGATTGAGGCAAATCAATTTCATATATAAATAAACACACAGATCAAGACAGATATATGGTATATTTAATAAATTACCAAACAGATGGAGGAGGTAAAATGAATGTCAAAGATATTTTTTATATACATTTACAAAATGAACATTGATAACAATAATTTTATTTCATATACAAGTTACAAAATTGACTGAGGCAACTATATTTCATATATAAATTCACAAACAGATACAGAAAAAAATTCATAATTATGTAAATCAAAAGAATGGATACAGGTATCTACATTTCATATATTAATTAACAAACAGATCCAGTAAATAAATGTTATATATAAATAAAAAGCAGCAAAGAAATTGCATCTATAAATGAAAACTGCATCTTGGTTACGCAAATAACTATATTTCACATACAAATTAGCAAACAGATCGAGGCAAAAAATGTCATAAGTGAAATAAAAAATCGGTAAATGCAACTGTATTTCAAATACAAATTAGGACCTAGAAAGAGGAGAATCAATTTCATATTTAAATTTTTAAAATGGACATAGGTAACTACATTTCATATACTAATAAACAAATGGATCGAATAAATAAATACCATACATAAAAATTATATTATACATAAATTAACAAACAGATCAAGTCAAATAAATTTTAAACATAAATTGACATAATGAACACATGTAAATGAATTAAATGTATCCATTAACAAAACAGGCAATCACCCAAAATGTTAAGGATGAAAGGCAAACAGAAATATTCTTATAAAAATCATCAGCTAATTGCTATTATATGAATTGCTACTAAATAAATTTTAAACATAAATTGACATAATGAACACATGTAAATGAATTAAATGTATCAATTAACAAAACAGGCAATCACCCAAAATGTTAAGGATGAAAGGCAAACAGAAATATTCTTATAAAAATCATCAGCTCATTGCTATTATATGAATTGCTACTAAGTTTTTAAAATTTTACGATATACAGAAGCATTTTGAGGTCTATGAGATTTGCATTCTGAGTAAAGTTTGTTTCAAATCTGGATTACCAGCGTCTCTTTACGATTCCGTATGACTTCAGTCGATACAGAATGTACATAGTCACAATGTCTTCTAAACTCTCGACTGTCTTTTGTAAGACTGTAGATAAAGTTGAAATGCAACCATGGCCGCCTGCAAAACATTTCTCATTTTAGGTTTAACAATGAACGCATATAATAAAACATGTCAAGGAAAAATTGTTTAAGTGGTATCAATCAATCAATAAAACTTGTTATCGCACCTCTTCATGATATCTTCTCAGCCAATCATGATGTTAAATGTAATTGCGAACGAATATAATACATCAGTTTTTAAGACTGCACATTGAGTTGAAAGAGTCACTAATGGTGGGCCCACACACAAGGGTGAAACCAACTAATGGATTCCCGACGACAGCCGACAGATGGCATGTATGTTCAGAGGCACAAGGGGATGTAGAAAAGGCATTTGTCATGTGTTGATTAGTACAGTGAATAGCCACCCGTGACTGTTGGTCAAGGTCATTCCAATGGCCGCGTCAGCCGCCCTCTACTGAGACGACAAAAACGCTCGGCTACAGGAGGCGTGTATGGTCCGCTTGGCTGACACTAGACCGTATACATCAAGTAAAATATGGTCGGATGCAGTCACATGGCCTAGGCAACTTGTAAAAAACATTTCTCTTAAATGCAAAAATTTGTTGGCAAGCCGACGAATAAGTCCAGTAGGCATCATGTTGCAGCATAACTTTGCTTTTCTTGAGTTCTTTATGCTTTAAGCTTTTATCTCACTCTGCTGTCTCAGATATGTACTGTAGCAAATCTAAAACATAAACACTATTCTAAGTGTTCTACTTAGGGTTGCTAATACCAGTTTTTTGGACAAACCAATTTCCGGATTTTAAAAGCCGTTTATACACGTGTTCTTAGAAAAATATTGTAAATTGTAACATAACACAACTGTGCATGTTATTTCTTGTATTACGTATCTCACGATGCAGCGTCAACACTCGATACCGAAGTGTTTAAGTGGGTGCTTTGAAGTCATGTCTTCCCTCTGAGTGCTATCTTTGTTGGCTCGGATTACCCTCCCCCTAGCTCACGGTCCCACTTTAGGCTTATCTCGACAAAGGGGCCGTTTATTGTCAATCGGCAGCTTATTAATTACCCTGTTGGAAGAGATGCAGACGGGAAATATTTCGCTTAGCCACGTCTGTATCTTTGAAATTGACCAACTTACTTGAGCATTTTGCTATGGGAATTAATCCGGGATACGTGAGATAAACAATAAGGGGAAAAAAATGAAAAAATCCGAATACCGTTTTGCAAATGACAGAAACCGATTACCGTTTTCAAAACCGATAACCGGAATTCCGGTTATCGTTTTATAACCCTAGTTCTACTCTGATCTTAAGTTCTTAATAAGTCTCTGAACATTCTGGTCTCTGTACACTATGAATCATAAGATTGACTTACAGCGTACGTTTGACCCACAAATCACCAAGTCTATTCACAGCCTGAACATATGGATGACTCTCTCTAAACAACAAACATGAAATGTAATGTAATGCCATTAGTAACTTGAAACATGTCATCAATATTTTGTAAACAATACAGAAAATGTGGAAATATAACAATGGTCAATAAATAAGTTTGGTTTGTTTATTAAATATTAAACTGTTCTTGAAATCCTTTAACACAGCATTCACTACTTGATGTAATCAAACTCTATAAGTGACACTAGATATTCTGGCCAGATACCCACTGGCAGCATCATCCGAGCTGCGAAACTGCAGTTACTGAATTGTCTGGGGTGTTGGGAGGATTCATTTCTCAACCCCACCAGTTAATTCTAAAAATTACTTTGGGTCAAGCAAATCTTAGATCAGCTTTCAGTGTCACCCAGACCCACAACAACCCTCTACAATTTAGCCCATATACCAGCTTCAGGTTCAGAAAAATCTTAATTGGGACATCTGGACATGTGAACAATTTTCAACCCCAGTTCAAATTTGACAATTCAAGCCCTGTGACTTCACTATCCTCATTATACACCTTGCCTACCACCTAAATCATTTGGTGACTTAACCTGGGGTAGTATAGTTTTATACCAAAGTACAAGAGGCACTTCGTAAAAATGGTGGGTTTCAAGTCAAGTTCTACTCTTATCCCTCAGCTATAAAGGGTAGAATTGAGAGGGTTACAGTATATGAAAAATGAAACTATTGGATCATCTCAGCAATATGACATCAGTCTGTCATTGTAGTTTACACATGAATCATTTGAAGAATCCAGGGCTACATAAAGTCATGAATAACGTGATATAATTACAGCAATTTTGCATAGCACCCCCTCAAGACCATCTACTCAGAAAGGTAGAAATGGTAAAGACGCATACCCTTTCATCTGTACATCGTTCTCATATGAGCAGGCACATCGCAGAATTATGTCAAATGTCAGTAGTGAAATGTTACTGAAGAATTCAAAGCTCTGACCGTCTACAGCATATTTTGATAATTTATTCTAAAATAAAGACAAACAACATTCTTATATTAGATATGCCTGTATAGGTAGGTGTCATGTTGGAATACATCAGGAGCTCTGAAGTCAGCTGTCCCTGCAATTGATGCCCTCAGTAAGGCATGCAGATACCCTTCTGCTGCTAATGAATGTCAGCCTATGATAATGTCTTCTTGTGGTTGGGTCTGTCCACCTGGAAAAAGTCTCCCATTGCATGCTTATAAAGTAGCAAGTGACTCTGGTCAGCATATATTTAACATTTTTTTAAACATAGATCTATGCAAGGTTTCACTCAGAACAAGGTTTCACTTAGACTCATGCCATAGATCATCACAGCAACAATCAACTCAAAACAATGATGGCCACAATTGTTAAAACATTCTTCACAACATGTCTTGCGCATACATGAACAGAGATATGCTGCTGATTGTACATCGTGCAACATGTCTTTCACAACTTCTACAATCCATTCATGTGAACATGGTTATCACATTGTATTTGATGTGGTCTGTGTTTTTATTCTGTATATCAGCACATAATCAACCCAAGAGCATCAATGGCACAGGTCACAACTTAATAGGATCAGCCATTAGGCCAGATGTTGCATCCCAATGAACTTTGAGAAGAAGGTCTGGGGATCATCAAAGGGATCCTGAGAGCAATTGCTGTTTCAGTAAACATCAATAAATAAGGTAAACAACGCCATAGCAATTCTACACCAGTTGTTTTCTCACATACTAAATGTCACAAGACATTACATTGCATTTCATACACCATAGCAGATCTAAGCTAATCAAATGACTTCTGATGAAGTGCTGTTTTCCTTATGTATAAAGCATCCATTGATTGTGACGACACTAGAGATGAACTCTTAGTTATATAATAATCAGTTAATACTATGTCTGACAAACCAGAAATGAAGCTAAGCAAGTTAAAACAAATGAGTTTTTAAGTTCAATTCTGTATGATATTAGACTTTTAAGACTGAATATCACCACAGATAGAAGCAAGTAATTGGAGAGCTTAATTATTTAGATGATAAATCAGAAAATTAAAGAAATAGATGGTTATCATGGCACACAAATGCAGTATTTATAGTGAATCACATGATTGAATTGGTACATAATACATCTAGTTCAACAGTAACACAAATGACAATTCTTAAAATCATAGAAAACGTATATTTGTAAAAGTAAGTCAAAATTAGTTATGCCGGACTCCAGTAAAGACAAAGTGGTGAGACTGATTAAAAGAATAGGTCTCATTACCAGAAACAGATTGGTAGCTTCGTTCTTGACTTTGATGTATGGCTTTAGAATGTCAAAATGAAAGGCTGGAGTGAGTAGCCTACGATTTCTTGCCCACTTTGCGCCACCGCTAACAAGAAGCCCCTCTCCAAGCCAATGTCGGCCATAGCCATAGACACCAAGTCCCATCGGCTTCGGTTCTAAGCAAAGAAAACAACAACAAAGAAATGTAATTTAGAAAACAAAATGAGCAACACAACCAACAACATCTCTGCATGCAGTTGCTCCTGAAAGTTGGATGCTTTCATCAAATATTTAATTTAATGTAAGGTTAATAAACTTCATCTGTCTTCTAAGACTCCCTTGCAATAGCAATAAGAGCATGAGATAAATGACATGATGAATGTTTTAAGCTAAACCCATCACGAAGTAAACGATTGTCTATCTGACATTCGTTCATCTCTAGCTCAGTCCACATTGAATCTCCTCTCAGATAGCGACTACTGATGAAATGTCTCCTAACAGTAGACATTATTGGTAGACTGCCAAGGTGTCACATAAGGCTACACATATAAAATAGAGAATGGCATACGTTATTCTAAAAAGTAAACACAAATGCCTACCATTAGTGATGAAATTATCACCAGACAGTATCAGTCACACATCATCCATTATAGGCTTTGGACAATGAGAGCATATATGTGCAAAATAGAAGACTAAAAATCTTACAACATAATATGGGGAACAAGCAAACCCTTGATCAGCTTTCAGTGGCACCCACACCCACAACAATCCTCTACAATTTAGCCCTTATACTGGCTTCAGGTTCATAAAAATCTTAATTGGGACATCTCGACATGTGAACAATTTTCAACCCATAATATTATTACTTTATAATTAAATAAAAATAGGCTATAGCATGATTTATAAATGTTGACATACAATGTATTCCTTATTAATTATAGATAAAATTTTTGAAAGATACGTCAAAGAAGCTAATTTTATAAAATCAAGCTAGAAGTGTGTGTTAGTACATGTGCATTATTATGTATATATTAAAGTGTGACTGTGTGAATATCAGTTGTTGTCTGTTAGAGTGTGACTTATTGCATGTGATAGTGCATGCTTGTGCGTGTGTGTATGTGTGTGGAATTTGTGTTTCCTTGGAAAATGCTGTCACCACTACACTTTCATTTGTTAGACACAAACCTAATCATGGTTTGCTTGCGCGTATGTGTATGTGTGTGGAATTTGTGTTTCCTTGGAAAATGCTGTCACCATTACACTTTCATTTGTTAGACACAAACCTAATCATGGCTTAGTTGTTAAATGTATGAATATCATTATTAATCCTTAGTACACTCGTATAATGTGTGTGTATTACAAATAGTGATTAATAGCAAGAAACTAATAGTAAGCACACAAATAAACAAAATCAAACACTGGTTGTCTTTGAAGAAACTGGTTCCTGTGACCTTGTCTTCCGTGAGCATCATAGAATCTCAAGATTTTAATTCTGATTACAAAGCAGCTCTAAAAGGCGACATGTTTGTAACACAAACAGAATTTCAGGAAAGTTATTAAATATTTCTATTTGTACCTGAAAATTCCATATGCAGTAGAAAACAGAGAACTGGATGATCAGTTGTAATAAGGATACAGATTTAAGTAGAAATCTTTAAAAAAATGCAAGTGTCAACTGGCACAACAAACTGTAAAGCATATGTATTACAAATAGTGATTAATAGCAAGAAACTATTAGTAAGCACACAAATAAACAAAATCAAACACTGGTTGTCTTTGAAGAAACTGGTTCCTGTAAATAAAAAAATGTTATTTGATAAAACTGGATTGTAGAAACTTTGGAGCTAAAAACTGCAAAAGAAAACACTCTGTACTGGAATTGTTTGTAAGTATTCTGACTTTTGAGTAAATTAAGAAGATATCCATTAACACGAACTTCAAACACACTCTGAGTATAATCAATTAATGCGAATTGGAGCATTTAGGTTTAATTCATGAATCATGCACTTCGTTTGCTCTTCATGCAGTTAACGTCACGTATGCGACATGTTTTTCGCTTCTTATGGGTTTCTAAAATGTGCTTCATAGAAGTCCAAATATAAATATTGTCAAACACACATGCTTTATAGGCAGTGATATGTCAGCTGTTCTGATGCTTGGTTTTATATAACTGCAAATTTAAGCAATAAACAATCATTTATTAATCGATTATGAATATTTTTGCACTTTGTGCCATATCTAATATAGTGTATTAAGAAATATCCAACAACTTAAAAACCACTCAATAAGTAGGATTAATTGGTGAAAATTGGAGCATTTAGGAATGATTGTGTACTTCTTTGGCACTTGATGCAGTTGACATCATTAATTTTATGTAGCTCATGGTTTACGTGTGCTGCAATTACAATTACATCATGTAATTATCTTCATTAGAGTTTTGATTAAAAACAAGGCTGTCTTTACGGCACTCATTTAGTAAAGTATGGCAAGTAGCAGATTATTCATTCCAATTAAGACCATAAACAATAGGCAAGTAGTGTATTAGTGTTGAGCAAACAAGCATCCATGATTTTATGTGTATTTAACAATGAAGAATATAAAACCCTAAGTTGAAATTGAGCAAGGGACCTAATGAAAAGAGATGGCTTTGAATTTTTTAACCAAAGTATATGTTAAAACCCCAGGTTTTAAAATTATGAGTACAAAAATCTTAAGGAAATCAGTACAACAGAACTCCTAAGCAGTAGAATAGGTTCATGAGGTGATGACTTGGTGATAATTGTAAACAAAAAGACAAATGAACTCCACTGTAGACTCTAAGAAGGTCTTGGGGTACGCAATCAAAGAAAAAAAAACTAGGCATAAGCAGAGAACAATTAAGATGGAGAAAGGAGTTGAACTCATTATAGAGTGGATGACAAATCCTTGAACAGTGAAGTGAAAACATAAGATTTCTCATTCCTGTTAGACTCCTAGAGCTACAGCATAGCAAAGCAGGAGAAACATGAAGTAGGAAGAGGAGGAGAAAAATCAGAAGAAGATGAAGCAGCAGGAAGAGCAGTTGAATGAGGTGGAACAATGGCAGAAGATGAGGAGAAGGAGGAGGAGGAGGAGGAGGAGGAGGAGGAGGAGGAGGAGGAGAAGAAAAAGACAAACAAAAAAAAGACAAAAATTAAGAAAATGCAGACAAATTGGGAGACAAAGTCAAAAACTTGGAGAAGATGAGGAATGTGAAGACTTTGAAATGTAGGATCAAATGGAATAGAAACAAAATGAATATTAAATAATTCATCAGAGAAGCAAAGCATGAGTAAGAAAATTACAGCAACACATTTTATTCGCATTCCTAATCACAATGCAATATGAACATTGATCAAGCAACATCTTTGAAAGCCATAAAATAAAAGAACTGGTCATCATCATACCTGAAGTCTTAAGGATAACCTTCATGGTATCATAATGCTGCACAAGAACTGATGGACGTATCCAATTTCCTATCCACATCCCACGGGCTCGAGGAAATTTTGCAGCTTGACTTCTCTGGTATGCAAGACCAGCTTCATTTGGACCAGGATACTAAACATATTGTAATTGCAATAGTAATTAGTAACCCAATTCTATCATACCCGTGTCTAATCTGCAAGGCATGGTGCCTAGTCCTAATTGTAAATTTGTAATCTCCAAACTTCTGAAATGCCATTCGGAAGCCATAATCAGGTGAACATCGAGAAAATCAGTTTGTGACACAGATGGAAGATGACGATGGAAGATGATCATTGAGAAAATGGTAAATGGCAATTGAAGGACGAAGGGACTGAGCAGAATGGACAGATACGAAGAAAGTAAGAGAGAGTTTCAAAAGCTTAATCAAACAACCGAGAAGAACAGTATTAGTGGATATAAACAGAGAAAGACTATCAAGTAACCTCATTGAAACATAATGACATGTCAAAGGAATAGCATCTGACTTTAATATTATATCTGGCCAGAGTTCACTGTTTTATCAATTACAAGCCTCAATTTTTAAGAAAGCCCATGAACACAAAGCCAATGAAAAGTTCTATATGGTAGCATAGATTTTTGTCTTTGGGACTGGCCTAGGTAAGACTAAAATGCTTTTCTAGCCATAACAAATTTCATAATTAAATGAGATGATGGTACAAATGTTGATGATAATAATGATGGTTTTAATAATATTATTAATAATAATTCTTGAGAGATCTGAGGTACTCAGAGCAAAGTAGTAATGATAATAAATAATAATAATTATAATTATTAGTAGTATTTTGCTATTCTTCTTGTTTTGAATACCTTTGAATTGTTTTATGCTGGTAGAGATGGTAGTTAATAGCTTCAGTTGGAAATATTTAATTTAGGGCATAACCTAGTAGACAATTTCCACCAAGTACCGAATCCGAGTATTTGGATGAACTATTTGCCGGATCCAGGTACGAACCGAATAGTAACGGCAAATCTGACCAGCGACTGGCAGCAAGTACCATCCCTAGGCAAAGCGTAGTTAACCTGCCACGTGCACAGCCACGGAGAACGATCTATAGTCAATGCAGAGTCTATAGCAATATCCTTCATATAGCGTATCGTCGCACTCTAGGCTATAACATTATATTTATTATTTAATAACTTTATTTGTGAAAAAAATGTAAAACCTTGTTGTGAAATTTGAAATATGAAGGTATCAACGACGTCTTTACTCTCTTAAGTTTACCAGAAAGTGGGTGGAGCCAACTCAAGCGGGAAAATTACTGAATTGGTTGCCACCTGACGAATGCAACCAAAAGAAATAAAAATATATAAATTAGCATCATTATTTCAAAGAAAATTCAATGGAATGTTTAGTTCCTGTTTAATTAATTAATAACTTACATAAGTAAGTCCGTTAGTCCTAAATTTATTTGATTAAAAAATATTATTGTCTGAAAAAAAATTATTTAATCAAAAAAGGTATTTTTAGCTATTTGCGGGTGTGATATTTGCCAAGGCGAATACTTCTAAATAGTCCAATATTCGGCCGAGGCGAATGTCCGAGGCGATTTCCGGTTGTGCCCTAATTCAATTATTGAAACTCCCATGATCAACAGCTATTTGGCAATCGATCTTCTGCTGTAGGCCTACCATCACTGGGTCTACAGCTCAAACCTCATAGGCCCCTATTGCTGCTTTGAGGTTGATGTGAAGCATATTGCAGTTTCTAACAGAAGATGGTACTCTTCCTTCGTTCTGTCTGTCTGTCTGTCTCTCTCTTTCTCTCTCTCTCTCTCTCTGTATCTCTCTCTGTATCTCTCTCTCTCTCTCTCTCTCTCTCTCTCTCAGGTGTTGTTTGAATTGCACAGACACAGGAAGACTGATACTAGTCCAGAGATAAAAGTATGACTCAAGAACTTCTAAAAAACTTATACCTCATACACCATTAACATATATATACTGAATCTACTGATGGCTCCTAGGATAGAGTGGCCGTGAGCACATAATATACTCAGGGCAATTCTGGTTCAGTAGAACTGACAGACAAAACTTTTATTTACAAAGCTAACCAGAGTTAATAGGAACAAGGTTATGCACTGCTGTTAGCTGTGAGCTAACAGGTCTTCTCTTAGTTCTTGATGTTCTGAGTAAACCAAGAAAAAAACTTTTTTTAACACCGAGCAGTATTGGCCATGAGACCAAAAACTCAACACCAAGACCCAGAGGTCCAAGGCCGATATCGAGTGGTCCGAGACCAAGACCAAGACCAATACTCTTTTTTATAAACAATTCAATTTATTAAGGTGCAAAAACGGAAAAACACTTAAAACATAAATTTATTGCTGCAGAATACTAATCTTAATAATGGTCCAGAAAACAGTTTTACCAGCCACTCTGAACTTTTGCGGGTTCAACCCTTGGCTTCAGCCTGAGAATATCACACTATAAATTAATAACAGTGTACGATAGGTAAATACCTTAAGACATCTGAACAAGTAGATTAACATTCCCTGTGGTACTTGTACCACAGACCCCGGAATTGTAGATTAACAGTGTCTACACGTGGCCGACCAGATTGTTAAAAAACCCTTGAAATTTGTGAAAGCAAAATTTGAAATGGCTGGCTTCGATGCAAATGCATTTTTTTATGCATGTAGGAACATGTATATAAAGATCTATTACTTTGGTCAGCATGCCATAGATCGATAACAGTCGTGTAGGGCATAAACATCTGGTATCTAAAATAATTGAAAATAACCAACAAATATTGAAAAAATTGCTCTGATACAGCAAATGACCAAGTACGCTAATTTAAGACGACGGAGACCAATACCAAGACCTTTCCCTTAAGACCAAGACCAAGGTATTCAAGACAAAGACTGAGATCAAGACAGATGGTCTGAGACCAAGACCAAGACCGCAGTTTTTGGGTCTTGAGACCGTCTTGTGACCAAGCCCGCGGTTTCGAGACCACGTCCCTGACACTGAGTGATTCATTATCATCTGTGCAAGCTGTTCAGGCTTACAATATGATCCACCCACTTATGGTAGATGTCATTAATAAATACTACAGAGTTACAAGTTACAACCTCCCGTAATACTGTGAACTTTGTTAGGTCATGTTTGTATTAAAGGAAATAAAGCAGGAGATGAAACTGCTAAACAACAATAACAGATGCCGCGTCAAACTGCAAGCCCCATTTTTATGCTAAACAGCATAATATAAATGCTTATGTATGTGACCAGTAGAGTAAAAAGGGAGCATGTGATGCATAATAAACTGCACACTATGCTGTCAATCCCAGTATTGAATGGGGAGTCATGCATGCCTAGAGAACCATTAAGACGAGGTGATCCTGGAATGTACCAGAATAGGCCATTTGAATCTCACACATGTTTACTTGCTAAAAAACTAGGCTCCACCAAAATGTATGGGGCTGCAACCGTCCACTAACAGTACAACACATACTGGTATCGTGCATAGATGTTTACACCAATAAGACAGAAATATCATTCCGAGCAATCACTTTATGTTGTCGCACACGTGACCAAGTCAAGGCATGAAATGGCCAATTATGTGCTGAAGTGCTGTCAAACCGAATCAATCAGGGTAGAAAATTCATATATATGTTTATGTCACTCATTCAAGATGACCACCTGACCAATGACCAACCACTGAGACTGATCACACAATAAATTACACACTTTCCAAAGATTCTGAAAGCAACAGAAGTATAAACCTCTACCCTAAAAACATGTCATACAATGCATGAAGTATGCATATCCTAGCAACACAGAAACCAACCGAAGAAATAGTCTCAATACTTCGTCTAAATCTCCTCATTGAAACTGACAATGAAATTCCAAGGCTACATACGTAAATGGAATTCTTTGCAGTGCTCTCTCCATGACACTGCGAGCTGCGGCCACCTCTTCCTTCGCCAGGTGGAATGCAGTGTATCCAAGCCAAGCCATTGAACTCATGGGAGACTGGAAAACTAATTTCTCAAAATCATCTTTTGTCTCTGGTTGTCGGTTGACGTCCAGCAAAAGAGTCTCAGCCTACGACCAAACAACACATTCATCTAATCTAATCACAGAACTTCTATAGCACTACTATAACAATCAATCATATGACACATCTGCACTAATTGTTTATGTAGAGCTAATCACCTGTGTTCAGCCTTTGTTACAAACTGCCAATAGCTCTTATTAATTGCTCAACAAAGTATTACATTATAAAATTAATCAAATATAAATTCAAATCCAATCTTAGAACTATGATAGTGCAATCAGCATCATTCGATGGCATTCTAAAACTATCAGAATATATTGACTGGAAAACACTCCAGATAAGACATCTCTTCCGGGCTGACACACATAGGGCTTCCTATGGTCCTGCTCCTCATGTGACATGGACATAGAATTGCATTTGAAACAAACAATTAATAATAGTCTCAGAGTGTTAATTTATAAATATACCCTCAAACAAAGTGCTTTATGAACTACAGAAACAAAACTGGACAGATCCAGGATGAGAGAAAAAAATGATAATTTTATGAAAATTGAATAAAACACATCAGTAAGTAACCAACAGGCAGCAAACATCAACTGAACCTTTGTACAGCCAAAAGAGCAGCAATTCCTCTCTCCAGTGTGTTCATACACTTACCTTAGACACATCTTCTTCTGAAATTTTGCTCATCTTCCTCTTTCTCTTTGGTTTCTTTTAATTTCTTGGAAGATTTTTATTGCTGATAGCAGACATGATCGTACTAGAAACAGTCATATCATAATAGTTAAAATAACAAAACATGAATCAGTTTCTATAATTGGCACATTCTGAATAACAAAAACATGTTGGATGAAGAAAATAAGAAATTCAATGCAATAAAATATTATGCATTATGTCAAGAGGTCATTATACTAAGACATCCACATTTCATAAAGACATTGAAAAAAATTAGCAATTAGTTGCTTTTGAGACATTTAAAAAAAATTATTTACACAGATCACAAATCATCGTCTCAAGGCCTGAAATGCAAAAAAAATTATATATATATGAGCTTTCTGTAAAATGTTGAAGCAGTGTGTGCGCTTGTCGTGTAAACACACCAGTGCGTTGGCCCTTCACTACGGAACAGCCTTCCTGCTGTGACTCGTGCTGCAATCTTATCTAGCAGCACAACTGTTTCTGCTCGTTCTCTTAAGACTTTTCTTTTCTCTAGGGGTTTTTCGCACTGGGAGTGCCTCTGATTAGGTTGTACCATGAGAGGCGCTTTATAAATCTGTAAATAGAATAGAATAATTCTATCATTTCAATGAATTCTTTATTGTGTGGATATACCGCACTATAATCGGGCCAAGTGCACAGTGTTATACTGTTGGATCTCCTGCATAAAATCAATCATGAGCTTTCTAAGAATATAAAATCAATCATGAGCTTTCTAAGGATATACACCACAGAGTTGATTTGTAATAGAAATTGTTTTGTCTTTCTTCAATTTCAATGTCCAAGAGATGACATGTCGTTTTTAAAGTTATTCAACAAAAACTACCTGTGTATATATTCTGCCTCCAGAAAACTTTTATTGTATCTATATTTGTGTGCAGGTACAATATAAGTTTTCATTGTGCTTTAATAATGCAAATGTTCAAAATGTTGCACTTGTGCAAAGGCCTTCACCCAATGTTTTCTGCATATATCTAAAAACGACACTTACCCTAAACCTAATCTGACCCTCGCAACCCATATTGGAATAATTTTTTTGGCTTTAATAGTGCAAATGCACCAAGTTTTACGCAAAGACCTTCACCCGAAGAATTTTTACGGTTTCGGCCACAGAAGTAAAATTTCCGCTTACACTGCGATTGAATTTTTGGCTGCAAAGATTGATCCAATCGAAGTAGAATAAGAATGCATCTAAAATAACCTTGCTGGTTGTCAGCAGAGCTATTTCGAATGGCCTTTTCTACTGAATTGCCGTTGTCTCAATTCCTTGTTTCAAACGTAATCAATTAGCTTCACACGTGTTTTTCTCGCTAGACTGTGGTCACAGCATTATACTATCGCCCAATAATATTTAGACTTCAAACATGGTCTATTCATGAGAGAAGGTTTTGTAGTATTTGCCTTCAATCGACAATCTTGTACAAGCAAATTCTGCCTTCAAATAAGGCAAACAGATGTAAGCTATCTTTCTCAGATATTGACCGCAGTTCGCTCAAAAGATTTTTGGTTCGCTCTGTTGGTGTAATTTCACAAAAGACTACGAAAATTCAAGTTTATAATTCAAGTTTATACGTTAAAATCTGTAGGCCTTACGAGAATCACAAGAATAAACGCAATATTATTGTTCGTGACTACCAGGGATATAGTCTCGAGACCGCGGTCTTGGTCTCGCGACCGGAAAACTGCGGTCTTGGTCTTGGTCTTGGTCTCGAACCATCGGTCTTAGTCTTGGTCTCGACTACGTCGGTCTTGATCTTGGTCTTGAAGGAACGGTCTTGGGATTGGTCTTCGTCTTAGCTAGGTTAGTGTTCTTGGTCATTTGCCGTATCAGAGCAATTTCTTTGATATTTTTCGGTTATTTTAGATTATTAGAGACACCGGATGTTTAAGCCCTACGCGCTTGTTATCGATTAATGACGTGCTGACCATATCTTGTATACATGTTACTATGGGCAGAAAAATGCATTAGCAACGAAACCAGCCATTTCAAAATATACTTTCACAAATGTCAAGGTTTTTGGAACAATCTAATAATTATGTGGTCGGCCACGTGTAATCACTGTTAACCTACAATTCCTAGTACAAGTAGGCCTACACTATTCAAGCGGACCGCTAATCTACTTGTTCAGATGTCTTATTGAGAACCTATCGTACACTGTAAGTAATTTGTAGTGTGATATTCTCAGGCTGAAGCCAAAGGTTGAACTCGCAAAAGTTCAGACAGACCGGTAAAACTGTTTCTGAACCATTTTCAAGATTAGTATTTTTCAGCAATAAAATCAATATTTTAAGCGTGTTATTCCGTTTAAACGTCTTAATAAATTGAATTGTTTATTTAAAAAAAGTGTCGGTCTTGATCTCGAGGTTTTGGTCTCGCGCCCAACACTGGTGACTACTAGTTGGTTAAGCCCTCCCTACCTGTAGCGATGTTCCTATTAAAACCCACATATCTTATGTATTATTAACATTATAATATGCAGTCAATGTTAATTAGTTAAATTAATTCAGAGTTAATTAATGCCAGCCTATAAATATAAAGTAAAGGCGCTATAAGATTAAATTAGAGCCCTTAGTAACAGTGTTGTTGGGGAGAACTGGTCGTTGGCAATTTGACATTCAGAAGGCAATGTTAAAAGGTCTGATTTTGGCCATCGGTCGTCTGCTGGGGATTGTACGGCGGAAATGCGTTATCCGGGCTGCGTGAGTTTGCAATAAGATGTTCAGTATTGCTGGTGCTGAGAAAAAGTCAACACGTAATTCTCAAGTTGCGAACTCTCAAAGAAGCTTTAGGAGTTCGGACAGTTATTTGACCCAGGTTCGTCTAGAACTGCTGAGGGGTGCGAATGGTGTAGTGGTGAACAGTACTGTGATCGTCGAGTAATGATGGATGTATTCTCCGTGTGTAATCAGGAGTTATTTTCGTTCTCGAACTATCGGTCATGAGCGGTGGAATGCAGAAACTCTTTTCACGTTAATATAGATGGACTGAGAGATTAATATCAGCATCTATAGTGTGTCTCTTCTGACATACTTGTCAACGGAATCGAGGCTACGCAAGTATCACAATAAGTCCGATTCATCATTCGGACGTGACGAGTGCGAGTGGAGGACGGCACAGAAGCATTTGAGGTGAAAGGCTAGAGGCAACAATCATCCGAGAAGAAGCAATCGACAGAATTCATACAAAGAAAGAATCCAAATGAACACTACAGAAATACACTGCAGATCTGCTCCATTCCCGTGGGAGGTAGATATCTGACTTAAGAAGCGCTATTAGCTAATCTAGGCTGGCTAGGTAGTCATAAGTTAGATTAGTTCATAATCAATCTATATCTTAGAATTCTATTTAAATATTTTGCTGATTTTGACTGTTTTTGCAATATAATTGACGATGAAAGTTTGCAGTAGTTATTGATTAATTAATACTCAATTGAACTCATGAATATGTATGTGAAGAGGCGTGATGGCCAAACCAAGGCAGAATAAGTTGAACTGTGTATATGCATCGTTACACTACCTATAGATTTAAATTCGTTTTCTGTATAAGGGAATTGTATAAAACTTTAGGAAAAAATTCGTTCATCTTTTGAAAGTATGTGGTCAAGTTATGGTCAGTTTATGTGCAGAAGTGGAATACACACGCAACAGAGATTAATGATATGTCAATGACTGGAACATACTAGCTTCCTCTTTGATGTAGCTCCAGCTTTGGCTGACCAACAAGGCCTCATTCACAGCAGCAGTTCTAGGCTATCCAAGGTAGGGAAATCTAGAGCCTTTATCACGGTGGATTTGGGCAACAAAAAGAGGGCAGATCTGTCGAAAACTGATGTTTCTACATGTTAACACACTAATTCACAAATTGAAATGAGATCAAAGTTTAAATGCCCCTGTTTCATTTGTTTGCTATAACTAGCAAACTTTATTTAACATACATACGAGACTGTACAAATAATTACACATGCTTAATGAGTTGAAAATTTACAATAGTTATGTTTGCAGTCAAGATTAAATGGACAGCATTTTCATGCTGCTCAAGCAAATGTCATACATAGATACATGTCATCATCATCAACAATATTAATACTGGGCACAACGTCCGTTAGATGTCCGATGCCCACTTCGTCGTGACTTTCCACTGTTGTTTGTCCTGTGCAATATGTGCCAGTTCTTGAATCCGCTTATTTCCCCATACCCCTATATCGTCTAGCCATTCTATGTGAGGATATCCCCTTTTTTCTTTCCTTCCATTCTTCTGAACAACAATGTTTTGATTTTTCTATCATCGCTCATTCTGCATATAAGCCAAACAAACCTAACTTTCTTTTAATTAATTTAAATTAAATTAATTAGATACATGTATGCTTATGTAAAATTAAATTAATTAGATACATGTATGCTTCATTTAATTTTAAAGCAGAAAAGCCTTTTGCACTGGTTGCAAATGCTACCAGTAAAACAATTCCTACATTTAGGATTCTGTTTTGTAAAAACCACGGTGTAAAATATGGTGAAAACTGATAATGAATTGGAAGCTGCGTGTTAGCAAATGCTGAGGCATTGCTAAAACACTTCAGAGCTGTACTGCAACCCGCGCATCCACAGGCGATGGCTTGTGGAATGCCCTTCAGTATGAAGGATAGCTGCGAATTAAGCAGGGTTTGTCCCCGACGAATAAGCAGTCGCGGACCAACAGCTGCAACTCCGCCAGAGTGCAGTGAGTGGCGACACCACCTCCTTGAAAAATTGCATATACCCAGTGTTGTGGCATGGCAAGATCAGGTCACCATCACGATAAACCTGGCCCTCACTGTCCAGTGGGTACCTCGGCAGAAGATCAGAGTTAGGAGAAGGAAAACCGATGCTAAACCACTACCTTACTTCTGATTACAACAGCTGAGCCGGTCCCTAGCCTGGAAACAAGAGGAGGGTCGGTGGAATGGGTGCAGATACGTCAGCAGTAAAGAAAAAAGATGATAGAAATCCTATACACATCATGAAAACACACCGGCTTGAAAAGGATGGGTCAAATGTGCAAAATGTAGTTCACTACTGTCTAGTGTTCTGTTCACTTATGGGCCTTTGGTCCTTGGATTAAATGATCATGGCTTGGAAAATGTAATTCAGTACTGTATACTGTTCTGTTCTCGACCATATCAATATATGAAGGCAGACGAATTGAAGAAGTAGGAAAGCAATTCACACCAATGGTTTGATAATTATAATCTGTCCTATTCAAATTTACAGTTTCGGGCATCTTCTCTCAGCCATTGCCATCTACTAGAATTTCCTACAAATTATGTAAAGTGCCATGATGGGTGATCATGATCCAGCAGCAGGTGACTTCAATCTCCCTCTTACTTTAAATTAAAATCCTTCCTCAGTTCTTGACAAATCCATATATTACATTAAAAAAAACCGGATTTTCAGACCTCATTGATGACTTGAGAGCCTGGAAGACGAAGAATTGGTTACATTGGGATAAGAATTCTTGAAGAAGTATGACTTTAATTTGGAGTGTATGGCCTGTGGTGATAAGGAGAGAAGCCTTCTAAAGTAGATGAATTGGTGGGATGACTGAGACTATGGGAATTCAGGAGGAAGATAATATTGTACAATCTGCCATGAAGTGGATTCACTCCTGCCTGGATTGTCAGCTATTGAAGTAACTTAATGTCAGAAGTGATATACATGATGATGCTTAGAAATCCAGATGACATATTGGGCAAGCTAATTTACCAGTTTTACCATGTAGCAGTGTCTACCCATCCAACGGCATTTTCATATTTAGATGATTCTGACTCCTGTGTGCATTATTTGTTGGCTGTGACCCATAGGGACCTGTATTTCAGTCTCCTTGGTTCGGTTGGTGTCAGAGCTCCTTTCAGTCGGCTACTTGTGGACTTCTAAATGTCTCTCATATGCACACAGATACAGCACAGAGGCTTGTGTTGGGCCCACCAGCTGTAAAGCTTCATGAACTGTGGCTCACGCTCCTCAGTTTGTCCATTCCACAGTTTCCTAAGCACATGAAGTCTATTATTATTCAATAGTATTTCCACTGGTGCAGGTTGGAAGAGCCACTGACAAGATTTTTCTTGAAGTAACACTTCATAAAAATATCCAGATAAGAATATTGTTTTAATAGAAACATAACACTCCATAGCTTTAATGGTTAAGACCGTTATGGTTAAACACTCCAGAACAGTTAAACACACTGCAATTTGTTATGTATATTGTTATATACTTCCAATACTGTGCACCTAATAAATCATTTGTCTACTGATACGGTCACATACAAATACAAACTTTAAACTACTATATTTCATTAAGAAATGTTTTCTTGGAAACCTGCCTAACCGAACTTAACATTCACTACAATAATTTAGATGACATCTAGTTAGTCTACACACACAATATTGAAAATATCTCTGATCAAAGGGACTTGTTGATTTTTAAACAGAATAAGTTTTGTTAATGTGTTTCAAACTTGAGTCCCTTGAAGTCGAGTTGTTTATGCTCCATTGATCTGGTAAACTCAGGATATCAACATAGGAGTCAATAATCAATTTAATCAGCATTAATTAACAATCAAATACAAATTGAAACTACTACATTTCATAAATAAATATTTGCTTGGAAACCTTCGTGACCTGACTTATTATTTATTACAATAATGTAGATATCTATCTTCTACTTTGTCTACACAATACACAATTTAAAGTACTTCTGATCTGAGCCACTTATTGATTTTTAAACAGAATAATCTTTGTTAAGGTGTTTCGAACTCGAGTCCCTTAGAGCTGAATTGTTTCTGCTCCACTGATAATGGTGTACTCGGACATCAACATAAGAGCCAATAATCAAATTTATCAGCGTAATCATATGATTATACTCCCCGGGCAAATCTTCAATGTGTGACTTTAGGCCAATGAAAAGTCGTTTGTCTACGAAATTTTCGGATTTTCAGACCTCCTCCCCCTTGTTGCACCGCGTACATTTTGTGGACCCCTCCCCATGCGTACATATAAATTTCAGCTCTAAACCCCCCCCCCCCATTGCAAAGGTTAAATAGCTAAAACATATATAAGACATTGATTTTACCACAGGCTATTTATTTCTGTTAAGCATAATAATTAGACAGCTTAAATTTGCTAACTGTTATGAAGAAATAAAACGTTAACAAAACTTGCATTTTAAACAGTTTCAATGCTACATAAAATTGACTTAGCAGGAATATAGTCTGTGATTAAGTTTACAGTTCTGACTTTCACATTCTGTATTGTGGACATCATAATTATACAATTATATTTGTGTATGTACATATTTTCGGGACCCCCACCCCACCATATGCACCCGTATGCAAAATGGTCGAAATTTGAAAATCTTCTTCCCTTGCTGCGTACGTACGTAATAGGTGGACACAGCTCGTTGTCAAGTGTCAAAAACTAAGCGAAGGGCACCAACTTATTTATGAGTGCTGAGATGTGGCAGAGCTACCAAGTGGAAGTCCAAGAAGAACCTGTGTCAATTATTCTAATCTCAAACATTTCTAATCAAAAGTCTTGTGTTTAAGAACTCTTCTTTAGTCTGCTATAAGAGACACAATTTAATTTTTCTAATGTGTGAGATATACAATCGTAATTCACAAAGTCCAAAAGTAAAACACAATCGCGTCATCACCAATAGTTCTTTCTTTTTCAGAATAGAATAGGACACAATAATGTCTTGTCTTCTTCCACAATCATATGTATTATCACAATATAATAATAGTCTAAAATCTTGTTTTCATCTTCTAATAAATCTGACGTTTTCTCATGATATGGCGACTGGTTTCATATCAGTCTATGTCGGTACCTGAAATGAATTTAAAAACATACAATGTCAAACATGTTTAACATTCTAAAACAACCTACAGGTAATAACCAAAAATTACAGTAGATACTTTAAAATGTCTTCCCATACAAAAATGTCACCAGTAGGCCTACATGCAAAATGATTGCCCTCTGTTGTCCATTACATAGCAAGTATGGTAACCAGCAGAACTACTTTCCTACTAACAAAAGAACTGGATCATATACAAATTCCTATCAAATACCAAAATCTTGTGAATTTGTTACAAATTCAATATTGTTTTTTCCAAATAAAGTATGACATCATTGACCATATTTATTTTTATCAACAGTGGCTAAATAATTATGATATTTGCAAAGAAAAGACTTGTCATGTTGGTCTTCTGAAATTCTATGCTCAGGGATCAATAAATTTCCAAGAATTTAAACAGGCAATGTGGTAGTCAATCTTGTAGCACACTTATTGTGATTGATTTCTGGCATAAGTCTAAAAAATAGTAGATTCCCTTTCTACCAAGTTTTATATTTTGATCTGGAGTCTGACATTGAAAGTCAATGACAAGTCCTGTCTACTCAATTGTTGTGTGTTCAACACCCTACAACTGGTTTTCACAACTGGTTTTACCACTTGTTACACAAATTAAACTTGAAGATGTAACAAGTAGTTCTACAAAACTTACTTAATTTATTTTGACATTTGATATCGCCCTTCTTCTAACATCTTTTGCTCAGAAGTGCACACGCCTCGACGGCACAACTGGAGCAAGTCCTTTGCGCACAATTGCTCTGCATTACAACTGCAGTTGCGCCGTCGAGGTGTGTGTATGCATTTCTGAGCAAAAAATTTTGGAAGAAGGGTGGTATCAAATTTTGGTAATAATAATAATAATACTGAGTGTTACGGGCCGACCGCTCTAAACAATCGGCCACCGTGCCACACAAACATGAAGACGAAATCAGCATGAATATGACAAGTCTCCCAATAAAATGTTATTGTCTAGTGGACTGAGCAATCAATCATCAGACCAATGCTATTGACGTTTGGTTTCATCATGGGAGGGGAGGGGGAAGCAATTTATGAAGTACATGCCCATGAAGGTTTAAAACCCTACATAAAAACCCTGTCTGTAGAGTTTGTCAAAAGTAAGTAGGCTTCCTGTCCATGTCATCTAGGTTAGCACGGCTAGGAAATTGATTTATTTCATGCTGCGATGCAAAGCCCCACCATGCAGCAGGGCCAACATACGGCATGTGGACCACCTGTCATCACCCACACAATATCAAAGAATTTCATTTTGGGCCACTGAGTCTTTGGGCCTTCAGCACACGTAGCGAATAGAGAGCAAGCAAAAGTACCTGTAAGTACAACCATTAAGTAAAAGACATCACATGGCATATGATTCATCAATGGCTAGATTGCCAGTTAGTAGACAGCATGAAGTGATGGCCCCCGAGTTCAAGCACTGAACAATCTATTCATTAGACAGTGCTTGATTTCAACATAAAAAAATTGTGTGACAACTCTTGAGTATTACCTTACTTACTTCCATGCTTAAAATATTGAGAATACGAATTGGCAGTTTTCTCTCAAATTAGAAACACTAAAACAGACGAGTGAAGAATAAAACAAACCTGACGAGAATTCCTTTGTCACGGTTGCTGACGACATATCCACGACAGATGTCGCCTTCCTTCATGACATCGATGCTTGAAATGTCAAGATCTCCTGCGCTTAGCTGTACATCCTCGAGCTTAGACTGTCGAAGGGATGCAATCCACTTCAGACGTGGACCTCCACTGGCAGATAGAACCCTGCATCTTACAAACTGGTTCTCTTTGAAGTCATGCTTCTCAAAGTTCTTATAGCAATCTGAAAGCTGCGTCAAGTACACATCTCCGATCTGACGATGAGGAAGCTGAAGCAGCAATCCACGATGTGGAACGAGCTTCAAGATTTTGGCTGTAACTAAATCTCCAACATGAATTGCACCAGATCGATCTGAAGAAGAAACCAAGTGACATTCATAACTGCCTTCAAAACAAATGATTATGCTTTTGAAGCATTTGAAAGAACTGGGAGCATGTAAAGCTGTTATGTATAGCAATCAGAGTTCCTGTTTGTACTAAAGTGCTTACGCTATGTTGAATATATAATCTTGACAACATTTCTACAAAAGAATTCAAGCTCAAACATAATTAGAGATAATTCATTTTAATTATTCATTAAAAAAGGTTTTTAGTTACCAGCAACAGTTAGCTCTAGATTATTATCTCCAACTGCCAAAACAGTGGCTCTATAGCCATGCCAACTCTGAAGTGGCTCGAGGCTCTCGATAGAATCTGCAAGACACACAAAATTAAACAGAGCAATTGAATATAGCACTTAATATATATATATATATATATATATATATATACCAATATATATATATATATATATTAAGTGCAAAAAACAAGAAGCTTCAGTTACTAAATGCTAAGTAAGTTATCTTCAAATAAAAATGTTATTTCTGAATGAGCACATATATATATATACATATATATATATATATACATACATATATATATATATATATGTTGGATTCTTTCATATCAATGTCTTATATATATATACATATATATATAAGACATTGATATGAAAGAATCCAACATTAAATATCAGTTTAAACTAAACTTTAGCTAGAAAAGAAACAACAAAATAAGCATTACTACACAAGATTGACAGTGTTTAAATTTGCTTCAGAATATCATTTAATTTTCATAAAAACCTGTGAGAATCTTGAAGACTAAAGAGACTTCATAAAACTGCAATGTTCTGCCAATAATTACACGTTGTATCTGAACCAGTGAGATGCTCCATTGCACAAAGCCTCATGCATCACACAATACAATGCAGCTCTGTCCAGGACTACATGCTGTCTAGAACCAATGATTGTGTGACAAAAGATCCATTAACCCTCTTTCTACGTTCCTAATTAATGTTAGACCAAGAGATTTATTTTATCTCTTTATACAGATTGTTTATTACAAATGCAAAGAAGGCTGCCAAAGGGTCTTTCTTTATGGCAGCTCTTAAAACATATCCAAAGAAGTATAGCCTGAGTTCCTAGACAGTAACATCACCATCCTAGCAGAGTCAGATGTGTATGGTCAGAATGAGAAAAGGAAAGAAGGCACAGAAGGCAAAGTCAGATATAAGAGAGAATTCTTCTTCCTCCTCCTCCTTCTCCCCATCTCACCTTAATTTTGTTGGATGCGTTCAGAATATGAACCGTTCCCTTCACAGTCTGTGTCACTTGCATCAGAATGCAGTTCTGCTCAATCTGAAAGAGAAACCATTCCAACATCTGATAAAGTGTTGCATCCAGATCATTTACCTACACATTACATATTTTGAGAAGACCTTCAAAATGACAAGGTTCTAACTAGAGCTATGACAAATTGTTACATGTTCAAAGTAAGCTGATCTGTAATTGGAAAACTAACACATGATTAGAGGAAGGTCCTGGTTTCACAATCAACTTTGCTAAAGCAGCGGTATAGATAAACAAAACTAAGCCTTTTAAGTCATTTCCTCCTTTCTCTGCAAGATATCAGCTACTAATTTGTTCTCTTTATATAGCACATTTTATCCGTAAGTGTTCATTATGCATTAAGTGTTTGGCATTTTCATTTTAAAACAATATGATACTAATCATTAGAATTAAAAAGATTGAACTCTGACGGCTACAAATGAAACCCTTACCGAGATTACAAAACCATTGACTTTGTCACCAACGCTGAATTTTGGATGTTGTAAATCTTCAATGACCGTGGAAGACATTTTGCTGAAATATGGTAAGGCAAATGACACCAAGTAATTACTCACCAAGTAAGTAATTTCAAATATTTATAACAATCTATAATCATAATGAAACCTTCTTTAAATCATACCAGATATTATAGTACGAATGTATGCTTTAATAAAACCTCTAAAGTTACTAAAATAGGAAATATATCTCTGCAATAACTCAATAATCCTTGTTTCCATAAAATTACTTGTATGTTGCAATTTAATCAAACATTTGTACAGCGCCACTAAAAATCAGCAGCACTCTCAACTGGTGTCAGAGTCTGAGCCAGCAAACAGGATAGTCTTGGGCTGTCTCCAGAACTTAGAAGGCAAGAGTGCTTGTAATTCCACGTGCAGGGACTGTGGAAAACAGTTCTAAGGCAAACATAAGCAGAGCTTTGGATTGGGCCATAGCACACTGCATGTGAGATAACCATAGGGCTATGTGTGGAAGATCGCTAGGAGATCGTCGTTGGGTAGAGATCAAACATGTTGAGGCCACCCTAATGAGACAGTTGCGCATAACAGAAAGGATTTGGATTGCATACGCGGTTGAATAAAGCTAGTCCCGAATAGAGCCTGATATATGGGCAAACTTTGGAATACCACATATGAGCTTAGCATAAGCATTTTATGAGTATTGGAGGAAGAGAGAAGTCAATGTAAAAATCATTACCAAAGTCTATACTATACTAGACTGAGTCTAGAATCAGCTGACAAAGGAAAATCAGCAGAAGAACTAATGGTTTGCAATTAGTTACCTTGGCTTCATCGTGCATTCCAATAGAACTCTTTTCGATGTTGCTCGATCATTTGTCAGATACCTAGAAATAACGACATCATGAGTCAACTGTCTTTACAATCACATAATTCAAGGTCTCATTATGAATTCAAGGTCTCAAAATCTCCTTTCTTCTGTTCATCTTCAACTGTCCCTCTGCTTGTCTTCTTCTGTCTGTAACAAGTCCTCTTAGTTCCTACTCTCAGTCTGTTTACCTTCAAACTTCAATATAACAGAAATCTCTTGTTTTATCTGTCACAATATGTTCCACACATATTGATTGTAACATTTATCACATCATACTATTTGAATAAATCTTTCTTTTTTCTCAAAGACTTTAGAGTGACTTGTTTCTCTACAGCTCCTTCCTTACCTTGAGCAATCTGGACTTCTACCTCCCAGACAATCAGGTTTCAGAGCCAACCACTCAACTGAAACTGCTCTTCTATCCGACATCTATTCAGCAATGGATAAGTCCCATGTCACTCTCTTGGCACTTTTTGATGCATCTTCAGCATTCGATATGGTAAACCATGATATACTATTGCATCGCCTTGAAACGTCCTTTGGTCTTAGTGGTCTCCCTCTTGATCATCCTAGGTGACTCCCGCACTTGTTGTTTACCTGTTCAATTTGGCATACCTCAAGGATCTGTACTGGGTCCACTTCTATATATCATGTTACAGCTAATATTCCTCGCCTTTTGAAAAGCCCTCAACGTCAGGTCACCTCTATTCTGATGATGTTCAAGCCTTCGCGCATGGCTCCACTTCCAACCAACTTTCTCTTTGCCAATCTATTGAATCACTCTCTGCTGATCTCAACTGTTGGATGTCTTCAAACCGTCTCTCACTCAATTCTTCTAAGACTCAATTGATCTGGTTGGGCACCTGCCAGCAGCTGCTTAAACTTGATTACGCTTTACTTGCCAAGCGGTTCCCTCAGTTTAGTTTCTCTACAAATGTCCGCAATCTGGTCGTCACTCTGGACGGTACTCTATCCTTCTCTGCACATATCTTTAATCTCTCTCGGTCCAGCTTCTATCATTTGCGGCGACTACGCACCATCCGACGATCTGTGTCCTAGACCATTTTTTCAACCCTGGTTCATGCCTTCATCTGCTCCCACATTGACTACTGTAACTCATTACTCATCGGCCTACCAAAACTCTGCCTCACTCTGCTCTAGTCTGTGCTCAATGCAGCTGCTCGTTTGATCGCCCGTCTTTCACGTTTCTCACGTATTTCTACTTTCATGACTCAACATCTTCATTGGCTTCCCTTGACTGATAGGATTCATTTCAAAGTTCTCTTTCTTGCATTCAAAGCGTCGTTGGGTCAAGCTCCACTCTATCTATGTGAACTTATCAGGAAACCTATCTCAGCTACCACCGGACGTCCTCTCCGTTCTTTAGACCGTCACGATCTTCTAGTACCGCAGTCTAGAACTGCCACAGCTCAGCATCGTGCCTATGCCTCTGTTGGTCCTTCGCTATGGAACAGCCTTCCTGCTGTGACTCGTGCTGCAATCTTATCTAGTAGCACAACTGTTTCTGCTTGTTTTCTTAAGACTTTTCTTTTCTCTAGAGGTTTTTCGCACTGGGAGCACCTCTGATTAGGTTGTACTGTGAGAGGCGCTTTATAAATCCGTAAATAGAATAGAATATTCATATGATAATTAATTATAGTAAACAAAGCATAAGATACAACAATACACTACAGAAGTTCATACCCTGACAGCACACATTTCTTTGGTAAGCTGATTTTGATAAGAACAGACATAACCAAAAGAACCTTGGCCTAAGACTTCTTCAGTAACCAAGTAGGAACTAGGACTAGGAACAAGTAGGACTCTTCAAAACATCATAACAAAGAAGAATAAAATTACAAAAGTATTCTGGTACAAAATTTTCAAGTCCTGAAAAAGAATACTAGAAAAAATATTCGCATGGATAAACCCACGAAGCTGAAGCTTAAAAAGTGCACGACACAAAAACATATAGTCACATCCTAAAAATGAAATTGAAGATAATGAAAAAAGTGAAAGTACTGGTTATAATCAATTGGATGTCTTTAACCAACACAGTATGCTTCTGACTTTTTATATCTCTAATGCAGTTTATTCACCACACATGGGCTGAATAAATTTAATCTAACATTAAAAAACATGCAACTTTACACCTATAAAATCTATTTCAAAGGCCTGGTGAGATTAAGCTGAAGTCAACAATGAGAACTTTTTAATTAAAGCATAAAAAAACAATTTTTGAGATGCAGCAACTTAAACATTAACCTCAAAGACCACCAACTCACATGGCATCGGCTAGCTTATGCTCAGTCATTTGGAATATCAAGTTAGTCAATCAATGTGAGACACGACAAGTGGGAGACTGTAAACTTCTCATCTAATGAAAAAATTAGCTAACCTTAACTGCCTGCTTCCAGTTGTTCACATAATCGACTGCATGTATCTTGAATCTACTTGCAAACTATGCCCTGACAGAATGTGCAGTCTTTGACTCACTGACGAAAACACACCTCGGGTTACTTCTACCCAAGCCTTTCAATTTAAACCGAAAACACTCTTTACTACAAATTTTATCCAAATCCCTCTTACCCTACTTCTCTTTCTGCTTTTCTTCTCAAAACTACCCTCTGCAGCCAACCGCCTGTCCAATTCCAGGATCTTGACCTTGAATCGATTCTAACCTCCCTGCCATTCAATTTATCTTTGACTTTGAAAAAGTGATTGTGGATTCCTAAGATCTAGCCATCATGGGTGCTGTAGAAAATCTCAAGATTATAATTACATACACAAATACAAGTAAATTAACAACACAAATACATCAATATACTGGATCAATACGACAACATAGCTAGGATTTATGTTTAGAAATATTTTACCATCAAAGGTAAGTGCCACCGCACCAGCCAGTCGCTTCTTCTTTCTCTTATTTCCCTTTGGAGACAGGACACCAGTATGTTCAGCCACCATCTACAATTCATATCGATTCATATACACATTGCTAACCAACGTTCCTTTGCAACAAATTGACTGCAAAGAACGAGTTAACTCATTATTATTTCATTATATTATTGATTATTTCATGGGCAAAGACTTGAGAACTCGACCTTCAGTTGCAATGTGTTTATTACTAATAAGCGAAAATCATCAAATGATGTCCTACAGCTGAATTTAGAATCAGTAATGAGCAACAATGCAAACTGGCAGATTATAGAACATTGCTGATTTTTGAAAAACACTTCAATGTTTGGAACACTGTGTTGCAACAAAGGCATGTCAACGAGCATGACTCTCGCACATTTACTTGACCCTTGGCCCAACAAATTCTACTATTATTAAGCCTCATGTGCATCATCCATAATAATAATCTCCCCATTTCTAAATTGCTACTGCCAAGCTAAGTGATAAGCATCACCTTGCAAGCATTCAGATATCTATGTTTGGTGCAGGTCCGAATTTAGTTGCCATAGAGACAAGAGAGAGGAGGCAGGGTATCCGTTGCGAAGGGGTGACAAGTAGAGGAGTTAGAGGCAGACGACGAAAGGCGAGTGGTGGCATTGGTGGAGGAATAGAGAATGAGCCAAATTTAGAGGGAAGTCCAATCCAGAGTTGGGGTGCAGTGATGGACATGGATCAGTTGGGAGAACTTGTAGCTGATAGTGACTGGAAGAGAGTGAAATATGAGGACGATTGGGTAGACAAGGATGGCTGAATGGCAAAGCAATGAATAAACCTAAGCTCTACTGGTCAAATAGATGTTGATCACTTTACATTTTGTGTGCTCTAAACAATGCTATAAATGCAAGCTCAAGTCTCTCCTGCATTAGCTGACTGATAACGGTTTCAAATACTGTGAATCAGCTGATTAATGGCAGGTATGGTTGGCCATATATAAAAATCTTTAAGTGGGAAGAACTGCATTAGATATCCATTCCAAGATAAACTGCGCTTATAATCTAACTTCAGGCAGACATATCTTGCTGGCTATGCTTCATCTTCACAAAATAAGTCAAGGTTCTAGCAGTTATACATCCCATAACCCTGATTCTTTTGCAATGTTGTGTATGGTGACCCGTCTGTCTCACATATCTGAACTTGCACATTGCAGTATATAACCTTCACTGTGTTCGGCATCTTCTAATTGGCGACTATAATATTTTGTTTCGTTTCATCTGTTTCGAAGCCTGGAAGAGTTGAATAATTAAAATATAAGATAAAAACACTCCACAAGGACAAACCAGAACAGTATTAATTTAGCATGTATCAACCTTTGCCTGTCCTTCGGTGCGATGGCTGGAACGATAGAATTAAAAATTAAAACGCACTCTGCAGAGGGAATCTTCGAATTGATAAATTATGATAACTGGCTAAGTCAGCAGTCGATCGATTACGCTGCTAGACATGAAGATTCGGTCGGAAACAGCGACGGTAGGAATATTGCGGTAACAGAATTTGTAAGAGACCAAAACACTGTGGTATCCATTCACCACATGCGCATCATCCCGATTTTTTCTTTCGTAAACTTCCCCCTTCCTCATAGTTGTGATTCTTCCACGTAAACGAACTTTCTCGTCGCTGTCCAGTCATTTTTCGAACCCGTCGGTTCTTTTGTCAAGTTCTTTTCAAAATCTACAGGCCAATCGATGATCCTAAGAGTTTCCAAGATCTCACACTCGCCCAATCATATACATAGTTGTTGGGCGCGGAATAAGCAGCCGGTCATGCCCATTATTGCTATAGACGCTTCAAATGTTTGAGTTTGCTTGTGATCAATTGCTGATCCACCGAAATATGTATTATTGAAAACTGTAACTCAATACTTGCTGGTCTATCCAAATCCACTCTTGGACCCTTCACCTCTGTTCTGTATACTGCGGCACGTCCTGTTAAAAATCTAGGCCTTCAGCCCGTGACCACATTACGCACTCCGTATAGGCTCGCATTTCTTTCAAAATATGCCTCCGATTGTTTAAGATCAAGGCCTGTCTGGCCCCACGTGCCCTACCTGTCTGCCCTGGTCACGCCTATAGTGCTAACATTGGACCAAGGATCGAGAGGCCTGCGATCTGCTTCAAAAGGAGACTTCAATTAGGCCTAATTGTTATTAAAAGATCGAGCCTGCAGTTTGGCAACAAAATGTTTGAAATATTCTGTTTTATTAAGGCGCGCTATAAATGATAATTGTATTGTAAGTAGGGCATTGTATGCAGGGCCTATATATCTGCCACACGTGAGAAGGAATGAATTCAGTTAGCCTATTTGATAAGCTTAATCGATGTTATAGGAATTAAGTTCCGCACGCAACTCTCAGAGTAAGTGTCAGGCCTAGGCCTATATATCTTCTTGACGGATCGAGTTTAAATAAAATAATAATAACACAATAATAATCATATTTTCCGTTTAATTTAAAATTTAAAAATCGCAGATGGTGCACGGTATACAAAGGCTATGCATATATGCTAAAGGACGACTCACGAGCCGCTGTTATCGATTCTAGATATGAAGATTAGAGGACGCAGGCCTATAGGCCCCTACGCACAGCATGCGCACCCATGGCACGTACGTGCCACCCTTAGGCCTACTACACTGCTCTCCATTATGCTGCAAAGGTGCACGTCACACCACCTTTCAACCATCCATACTTTGATTGATTGATTGATTGATTCATTACGAAGATTTCTATAGCGCCGTTCAAGGCTACTACTCAATCAATGCTCCCAATCAGTGCTCCCGATTTTATTTAGTAGTTTTGCGGGCAAAATGAATGGGACGATGAGTATACGCTATATAATATTATAGCCTAAGCCTCGTTCAGTAGAGCGGTGAGAGCGGCTATAGGTGCACTCAAAGTTGAGCTACTAGCAGAGAGCGCGAAGATAGGCAGAGGCGAGACCCAGCAAGGACCCCAGACCAAAGCGATGATACGGAACGAGATTCATTGCTGGAGCGGGAGCCAATGGAGCACATCCCGCATAGACCTATAGGAGAAGGGTTACACTAGGGCTAGCTACTCCAGAAACATCGTGCGACTGATAATGGAAATTGGAAAGAATGCTTCAAGTCTTTAGACAAGTCTTCAGGACGAAAATACGAGACTGATCAATCAGACATGTCATGTTCGGCATGATAGACGGCACCGGTAACAAGGGCAGGTCAACAGCGCTAGAGAATGGCTCGATGATGTCAAGTAGGCTACTGATGCGGTCTAGATACACACATCGATGGCAGAGGACCGAGACCTGCGGAACAAGACCCAACCCCTGGGAAAAAATAACAGTCAAATACAGGAAAAACCAATGCGATTGACACCAGTGGGTGTCAGGTAATGAACCCATGGCCGAAGATAATGGATATAATTTATTGACTGACAATTTGCAACTACTATGCATCGCATAAACCAACACTGAGCAGCAATTAGAATCAGAGTCGGCGATCTCGTTTGACAGGTGAGGGACACCCAATGAGAGAGCTAGAAAATGTGGGATGGGGACAAACATATATTGTGTCCCCTCTCTGTCAAAGGTGGGGAACACTTCCCCCCCGGACCGCCGTTCTGGTTAGAACTGTGAGACCAATGTGAGAGAACGTCGTTAAACCTTCACCAGTTATAAATGATATTGTATATAATATTAACCGAGCGCTATTTGTAGACGTAAGAAATATTTACCGTTATAATTTTCGTTAACGCTGTACATACGGTTGCATCTGTTCATCGAAATAATCCGTGATGTATGGTCTCGAGACAGTGTCGGTCTTGAGACGTCTAGAGACCGTTTTTTAGTGTCTCGGTCTCGGAAGCCTGCTGTCTCGGTCTCGAGGTTAGTGTCTCGAATTTTTAGAAACTGTCTTGAAGTGAATGTCTTGTTCTGTCTTGAACAAGCGGTCTCGATAAGTTTCGCGTGAACTGTCTTAAAATCTTGCGCGGCAATATAAAAACTGTTCTCAGGACTTTGTTCTATATACATCATAAGTTTCAAATTGAAATTACAAATAAACATTATTCCCGAAAACTGATACATTAGCATTTTTCAGCATTTTATATAGGATCACTTGTCTTTTACTGTCTCGTACTGTCTTGAACCTAGTGTCTCGGTCTCGGTTTCGGTCTTGGTACCCCACTGTCTCGGTCTCGGCACCCAACTGTCTCGGTCTCGTCTTGGTCTTGAAGTTTCATGTCTTGCATACAACACTGGAAATAATCTATCTGATTAGTAGCCTATATATAGGTATGCCTATAGGCGACTAATCAGATAGATTATTACTACTAAGAAAAAGCGTTAACAGTTGCCTGGACGAACATAAAAAATTATATTATATGCTGTTACGCGGTGGCGCAACAGTAAACTTATAGTCTGAGCTTTGCAACAGAAGGGTTGCAGGTTCGAACCCACCTCAAATCACTACGTAGCGACCATGGACAAGTTGCTCACCCGTTATATATATAAATACATATATTATATATATATCACTTTTATTTATTATCTTTTCTAAAACTTGAAGAAACGTGAAGAAACACCTAGAACTTCGTAGGAATTGTTTTAATCGTTAATCAATCGATCGAGACCTCTGTTCTAGAGAAACTTAATGGCGCTTCGATCGTCAGTTCCATGTTGACCCCATGCATGCCTCCTGATCCTCCTAAACCTGTTTTCGACCATCCTCCTTCTTATCCCTCGGCTCATTCCAGCACAACGAACAAAACAGGGCTTACGGGAGTTTAAGCCGCTTCCAGGGGCCCTCCTGCCTTCTAGGAGCTTACGGGGTTTTACGCCACGCCAGAGGCTCAGCAGGTGAAGAGGAAATCTATTGACAACAAACATAATACAGAAACGAACGCGCAAACCCCATGAGCTACGGTTCTTAAGCCGCAAACCCGCTTATTTACAAACAACTACAAACACACAAACACCTGACAACACAGAGACACGAATAGTTCAACCGAAACATTCACCCAATCCATCCAATCTGAGCCATCTCCCCTCACAGCTAAACCTCGTCGCCAGAAAACCAATCAACCGGAACCAAGTAGAGTAGACACCAGTCATGTAGAAGCAGAGCAAGATAGTTAAAGGCGTTACGACAGAGATAACTAAATAGCATTATAAAAGAAAGAATAAAATACCAGTTTTGAGAGAGGACGTGTTGGTCGGCACCGACATTCATCAATAACATCAGGATTCAGGAAATTAGCCTAGTTAGGCCTACATGTTCAATCAAGGTAGAGATCGCTGCGTTCGTCTAGCTGTTTGTGGAGATATGCAGGTGTGGAGCATTGCATTTAATCTTAAAATGACCCGGATTTTCTTCTTGGAACAGTCCTCAGGTTCACATGCTGTTGTATATATTTAACTTCATTCAGGACACACTTTTTTTAAATAGCTCAAAATGCACTGAAAAAGATAGATAGATAGACAGACAGACAGTAGTAGTAGTTTTAGTTTAACGACACATGTGTCATTAATTAGCGTCCCACATCTCCTTTACCCAGTCTTAGAACTGGCATTGATCGAGTTAGACACTCGTGAAGCGAATATGTGAGGCTTGCAGCCGACTCTCAGGGCACTATATTCAATCTCATGCGTGTCACAACGAAGCAGCGTTGACTGCGATTTGGTATATATCATATAGGCTACAGGTAAAATCTATCTGGATGGTATTCGTATATGGCTGTTATTTTCTTCCAGAGGTAGAAAGTTGAAACTCATGGAAACTATAGGATAGGATCACTTAACTTCAAGATGTCAGAAAATCATCCGGGTAAAATATTACTTAGATAAAGTATATAATTTCTGCACAGATTTGGTGACATTGGAATCAGTTTAGTAATTATTGTATACGCTGCATGATCAGTAGGCCTAACTTGCAACACACAAGTGTCTAATGGACGCGGCTCATGTATAGGATAGCATACAATAGGCTAGCCTATATAATATTTAATCTTAGGTTAAGCATTGCTAAATAATTGATTATGTGAGCCTCGCCTTCTTGTATATTTCATCATCACATATTGGTTGGGTGCAGAGGCTGCAGATCGGAGGTATTGATGGAGTAGGTACTAGGAATTAAGACGGTTCGGCGGCTGACACCAGATCGTGCTGCATTTGAGGTGTGGCTCTAGAATTCGGTGTTGTCGTCCACTGAGACATTCTCAGCAGCCAATTGAGCACATGATTTTGTTTGATTATAGCTGATAGATTTCTCAGCAATGATAGAACGAATGGAGAACGTTGCTGCGGCTGAAGTAGGCCCTACTATGGATAGCGACTGAATGATTTTCGTATCGATCTGGTCGCAACTGATTGATTTTCCTCTTCAAGTTGAACAATTCCGGAGTTTACTTGATTTTTTCTTTCCTGCTGGTCGATGCATTTCGATGATTTTGCTGTCCGAGAAGTTTTTTTTATCGATAATTCGATTTCTATCGATCTGTCTTCAACAGATTCAGTTCCTCACAAGTTCGATGCATAGGACCTATGCATTGAACTCTTCATCAAAATTTACACTAATTCCGATGGATTATTTTCTGTCGTAGATGACAATTTCGTGTCGATCATTGCATATTTTTCGATAAGCGTCTTCAACAGATACAGTTATATACGTATTCTCTCAATTTTTCTTATCTATCGACGTTTTGTGACCATGAAACGATTTTTGGTCGATTTGTCTTCTAGCGGCATAGACTACTTCGAAATTCGACTCTTCACTTATTCTTATCGAAGATACTCGACGAATTTTTCAATTATATGTTTCACGGTCCTCTCCCGGCAAATCGTCTTTACAAATGAACATTGATCAAGACGTTTCCAAGACATTCAGCAATGGCTTCAATGATGACGTCATCGCGGCGACAAGCAGATGTATGGCGTCTTTTTAAACACGTCACTAGCATTCTGGCATATTCGTCAAGAAAGAAAATATCGCATCTTTAGCTCCTCTCATATAGTGTAACTATTCAGAGGCGCACTCAGCAGGAAAACCTCGGGGGAAAATAAACGCCTTTAAAGAGTGAGAATTAAGTCGATGGAGAGAAGTCAGTCATTATCTATAGTTTAGCCCTTACTGGAGCCCCTTAGTGAGGGAGGTCATTCCGGGTAGATGAACCCATAACAGCATAAATCATAGACCTACCAGTTGTTGGACCAAGGCAGTCGTAGGCCTATAGATCAAGGATGTGGTCTCGAGACCGCGGTCTTATTGATCTCGAGACGGTCTCGAGACTGGAAAACTGCGGTTTTGGTCTCGAATACATTGATCTTGGTCTTGGTCTCGATCTCGAATGCGTCGGTCTTAATTGGTCTTAAAGAAACGGTCTTGACATTGGTATCCGTCTTACATTAGCGTTATTGGTCATTTGCCGTATCAGAGTAATTTTGTATATTTGTCGGTTAACTTCGATTATTAGAGACACCGGATGTTTAGGCCCTACGCGATTATTATTGATTCATGATTTATGGCGTACTGGCCATCTATAATTATATACATATTACTACGGGCAAAAATGCATTTGCAACAGAACCAGCCTTTTCAAAATTTGCTTTCTCAAATTTCAAGGTTTTGGAACAATCTAATAATTATGTGGTCGGCTACGAGTAGACACTGTTAACCTACAATTCCGAGTACAAGTAGCTAGCTGTAAACCATTTCTTAAAGTATTTACCTGTCGTATACTAGGGCCGAACCCGTTCAACCCTCAAAAGTTGAAACTGGCCGGTAAAACTGTTTTCTGGACCATTATTAAGATTAGTATTCTAATATCTTCAGGAATAAAATTAATGTCTTAAGCGTGTTATTCCGTTTTAGCGTCCTAATAAATCGAATCGTTTATAAAAGAAGAGTCTCGGTCTTGGTCTTGGACCATATCGGTCTCGACCCCATCCAATCTCGGTCTTGTGCTCAACTCCACCACAATATGAATCTTAACAAGCATTCCATGACTTGGCCAGCGTTAGATTACTGGAAGACATCGATCGTTATCACGTATAGGCTCACTAGTCGAGGCAACCCGCTTCCTTTAATGGGCCACATTGTGTCCTTGATTGGACCGGTTGCCTCGAATGGAAGAAATGAATCTGAAAATGTTTCTAAAGAAAATTTGAACCGAAACCTTGACATTTCAAACACTTTCTGTCTAAAGACATTCAACACAATTCACCCAGATGAACACATCCTCATCAAGCAGCCCATTGACTTCAGTGAAACTGTCGTGAAACCATGATGTACACTTGCTGCATTTTATCCAGTTTTTCCGTTTTACGTTTGTCAGAAATATCGCCAAATTCTAGCCACACTGTCCGCAAGTAACCACTACAGACAAGGGGGAGCGTTGTTCCGAATTTCCTTCCATCCAAGCAGTTTGTTTTCGATTATGGGCTTATTAGCCAAATAGGCTTATTAGCCATTGAAACTTAGTTTTATAACATTGCAAATGCCGGCATCCTTAAATGGACCACCCACAAATAAGCGGTCCAATTCAGGACACATAACGTGGTCCATTTCAGACAACACTGACTACTTCTGCTTACACTGTGATAGTTCAACATGCGTGAATTTTAACATAAAAGCACGTATTGACAGTCAAACATAAAACGTTTTTAAAGTAAAACAAACGTGACTGCATTTTTAAACTCTAGCCCAAAATACGTATGCCACCGTTGTCAGTTACGACTCAAAAATAGATCAGAGGTGTATGAAATGAAGTTCTCACCGCAGTTCAATAAACACTTGGTATTAAAAGTAAAACTGCCTATGGCAATTGGATTAGTGTCCAAATGCGCAAGAATACAGCATTTACAAACGAGGTCATATTGGAATCTAGGGTCTAAATCGGCTGAGGTCCAATTAAGGCACCGGTTCATAATTGGGCAACTCTCCCCTACCGTTTGTTCGGTTCTGCTCTGCAGCAATCACTTGAAATTCCTGAATGCCATCAATTCTCTGTTTTGGTTCTATAGTGACTCGGTACTCAATAAATTCAGACTGAAAAACGTACATGTCAAGGGTCACCCAGGTGCTTTGCACCAAACTGTTCAAATTGGAAGTGTTACAAAGGCAGGGTGCAGGTATGCGGTCTCGAAGCCGCGGTCTTGGTCTCGAGACCGTAAAACTGCGGTCGTGGTCTTGAATACGTCGGTCTTGGTCTGGGACCACCGGTCTTGGTATTAAAGGAGCGGTCTTGGGATTGGTCTCCGTCTCATATTAGCGTTTTTGATCATTTGACATATCAGAGCAGTTTCTTTTATATTTGTCGGTTATTTTCGATTATTAGAGACACTGGATGTTTAGACCCTACGCGCTTGTTATAGATTTATGTGCTGACCATTTATGATATAATGTAATGTAAATCATCGAAAATTTCTCAGCGCCCACAAAAGCCACGTCAGGGAGACCAGCTTATTCACCGGCGCTATGCCAAATCAAGTCCGCAATAGCCAATCCTCTCGTTTCCTTTCGGTGCCGGGTCGAAATTCAGTGAGTCAAGCCGAGGAGACAGCATGGTGCTACGGTGGTAGTCGATGATGAGGGTGGTCATGTGGTGGCACAGGAGTAGAATCTGGATAGGACACATTGAAGAGTACGGTTTTTAATCGTGAATGGAAAGTAACAGAGGATAATGAAAGCGGAGGAGAGGTTATATTTGGAGTTTAAATGTGGGGATGAGCAAACTGATGTGCTGACCATCTATATATACATGTTACTATGGGCAAAAATGCATTTGGCACTGAGCCAGCCATTTCAAAATCTGCTTTCACAAATTTCAAGGTTTTGGAACAATCTAATAATTATGTGGTCGGCCACATGTAGTCACTGTTAACCGACAATTCCGAGTAGGCCTACACCATTCAAACGGAACGTTAAATCTACTTGTTCAGATGTCTTAAAGTATGTTCCTATCGTATGTATACTGTAACTTATAGTGTCATATTCTCAGGCCGAAGCCAAGGGCTGATCCCGTAAATAGTTCAGACTGGCCGGAGAAACTGTTTTCTGGACCATTGTTAAAATTAGTATTCTTCAGCAGTAAAATTAATGTTTTAAGCGAGTTATTCCATTTTAGCGTCTTAATAAATTGAATTGCTTATTAAAAAGTATTGGTCTTGGTCTCGGACCCTCGGTCTTGGTCTCGGACCACCCGGTCTCGGTCTTAGTCTCGTGCCTAACACTGGCAGGATGCAGTTTTCTCAGCTTTTGGCTGTATAGCCAATAGCGGAGTAAATTGCACAATGTTGCTAATGGAGAACTTGGTTTCGTCAATGTGCACAATAGCTCATGTAATCTACTGTCTCCTATCTACTGTGTATCATCTACTATCTACGGCAAATTAGTATAAAAGGATGAGAGAGTCGTCATCGGAGAGTCGTCGTAGGATCGTGGTCGTCGCCGTCGTCTGGAGATCGTCATCGAGGAGCCTTGTAGATTCGGCTTCCGCCTTGCAGTCTCGGCGCCTAGGAAGCACGAATAGTCGTCGTGGCTTGCGATAGTCGTCGTGGATATAGTCGTCGTAGTTTTGCGATAGTCGCCGTCAGCCATTGACGTAGCATAGTAGTCGCCGTCAGCCATTGACGTAGCGTTGCAATTACTCGTTAGTTATCGACGTAGGGCGTATTGAGGGAGTGAGAAACGGACGGTTTCCGAATCGGCGCTACAGAAGTATTGTTTTCCGTTGTACATTAAAAGAAGATTATCGAACAAGCGTGTCTTATTCCAAGCGTCATCCAGAAAGGAGCTATTTAAACCTTAAATGGTTAGTCTTCAGCAAACCACTGAAGCCTTACTCAGCGGACTGCAACACGAACTACCCCCATATCGGATGGGGCTGCAAGTCGTCATCCTGGTCACTGTCGAATAGGCCCCGTTCCGTTGCAAAACTGGTACCAGAAGTGGGGTACGCAGTAACGTTTGACGAGTTCTTCTGAACGCTGGATTTAACACAGTTACGTTGGAGGTGATAAGTAAGTTGTTTTTTTGGAGGCTCTGCCGTTCCTGATTCCCGGAGAACACGAAATTCTTTTGTTCTAACGCTGTGAATTTAGACGAACGACGACTGAAAATGGATATCGCGAAAACGGACGATACGATCGTTTATACGTTGCTGGACGTTGCGGATTCGCCAATTCGCCAGCCGAGCTTTTCGACACCCGCACCTGGGCGGACGACGACGACCGAAGCACGAGGCACGGATTATAGATTTCTGGAGAGCATAGACTTCGACGGTCCGAGCAAGACGAGCGTTCGAGAGAAGAAGACGATCAAGTTCGACGTCGAGAAGTGCAACGATCCTCCGCGGAAGGTGAGCCCTGCAGTTCCTCCCGCCAGTCGGGTGATATCGATGAAACCTGGGAAATTCGATGGCACGGGATCATTGGAATCGTTTATGGCTCAGTTTGAAGTTTGCGCTCGGCATAATCGCTGGACTGATAGCGATAAAGCGGACTTTCTGCGCTGTTCTCTGGAAAAAGCGGCCACGCAGCTTCTCTGGGATTTTGGAGCTCGTACGGATGTATCTTATGAACAACTCGTCGAGAGACTGCGTCAACAATACGGAACGGAGGGGCAGGCGGAGACGTTTCGCGCCCAACTTTATTATCGTCGACAAAGGGGCGATGAGAGTCTCAGCGATCTCTTACATGATATCCGGAGACTCGTCGTTCTCGTATACCCAGTGCCTTCGAATGAGACGACGGAGATTGTTGCGAAAGATGCATTCCTCGAGGCGATTAGAGATCGAGAACTGGCTCTTAAAGTGAGGGAGCGCGAACTGAAGACGCTCGACGAAGCGTATCGAGTGGCCCTGCGCCTGGCCGCGTATCAGCACACGTCTGAGTTAGAAGAGCGACGAAGGCCAGCGAACCGAGTACGAGGCACCCGAGGGAACGACAACGGTGGAGCTTTTCAATCGCAATTGGATGGCCTCATCGCTGCTCAGCAAAAGTGGCAACAAAGCATGGAGGAGAAATTCTGTCGGCAGCTAGAGGAGCTACGAAACTCACGTCGAACGAATATCGACGCAGAGCCGAATTTCGCCACACCAACAGATCGCACACGGAATCCAGGACGTGGAGTAACCTGCTTCAACTGCGGACGAATCGGACACATCGCACGCCAGTGTAGGTAACCGCAACGGCCTTATCGCCGCCCTGACGACACACGGCCTTCGTCTTCATCGGAGATCGAAAACGACGGAACGACGGTTACCAACCATACCACACGTGAGGGACAGAACAGGGACACGAACAATGCCATCTACATACGCGGGACGATAAATCGACGCTCGAGGACCTGCTTAGTGGACACTGGGTCAGAGGTAAGCTTGGTACCGTTGTCTGACGTAGAGGGGCTAATGCTTCAACCTAGCACTCGTGTATTGTTGGCCGCCAACGGCACGGAAATACGGGTTTTGGGCGAAGTTAGCGTGCACATTCAGAATTGGAGAGGATTTGCAGTTGAAACAAATTTCCTGGTATCTGATCAAGTAGGTGAGCCAATGCTCGGTATGGATTGGTTGAGGCAGCATAAATGTAGAATTGGTTTTGGGACAGGTGCGCTTTTCATTGGACGGCGACGCATCCCATTAATTAAGGGAAATGGCTCATTGTGATGCCGACGAGTGATGGTCGCGGAAGAAGTGACCGTTTTGCCAAATTCTCAGTGTGATGTTCCTTTTCGAACTCAGTACAGGAATCTCAATAGCACGGCTCAGGCGTGGATGACTGACGCTAAGGAGATTAAGCCAGGAGTACATTTAGCGCGAGTGGTAATGAGTAACGAAGCAGACCGAGCGAGTGTAAGAGTTTTGAATTTGAGCGATCAGCCTGCTACGCTGTCGGTCAATCAGTTGATCGGTGATCTCCACCCTGTGGAAATAGAGTGTGAAGATGAGATCACTGGAAAATCTAGCTCGCCGATAACTAGTCAATTGATTGAGAAGCTCGTGGAAGCTATACCGGATGATGTTCCCGGGGAAATAAGAGCAAGGTCGCATATCCTGCTGACAGACTATAGCGACATATTTTCGACAAGCGACCGAGATTTAGGGAGCACTGAAGTTTGCCAGCATCGGATTGACACCGGGGATGATCGACCGATAGGACAGCCTTTGAGAAGGCAGCCCTTGCATTACCAAGCAGAAATAGACGCGCAGTTGGAACAAATGGTAGCAAGCGAAGTAGTGGAGCCGGTAGTTAGTGAATGGGCAGCAAATGTCGTGTTAGCCAAAGAGAAAGATCAGCCATTCGTGTGGGGAGAAGAATGTCAAAGCGCTTTCGATCGTTTGAAGGTAGCGCTCACTACTGCTCCAGTACTGAGCCTACCCAGTGACAATTCAGTGTTTAAATTTGATTGCTATGTAGCAATTGATGCGGTGTTGTCGCAGCGAGTCGATGGACACGAGTGTGTAGTCGCCTATGGCAGCCGGTTACTCTATGCAGTGGAGCGAAACTATTGTGTCACAAGAAAAGATTTACGGGCAATAGTATACTTCACTCAGATTTACCGACAGTACTTGTTGGGAAGGAGGTTCACCCTCCGGACGGATCACGCGGCGTTGAGGTTGCTTCAGATAACTCCGGAGCCGATAGGCCAACAAGGACGCTGATTAGAAAAGTTGGCGGTATTTTATTTTGAAGTTTTGCACAGGCCGGGGCGTAAACACGGAAATGCCGACGCTTTATCGAGGAAACTCTGCAGCCAATGTCGTCAGGGAGAGATCGGCCACGAAGTCTTATTGCTGCGGAAGGTAACCGCGGTCGTTCGTACGAAAAATGACATTTCGAAAGTGCAGGACGAGGATACTGCTCCGAACATGCAGAAAATTCTATTGCAGACATCGCCAAAAGCTAAGGCTTTTGTAGCGCATGTTTATAAACTACGGATTTGCTATGGTCGAGTAAAGGGGCAGTGGCAGTTGCCTGCTGCGTCCGAAGCAGGGGTTGACACAGCAACCGTACTGGCCGATCAAGACGGTTACCTGCGGCGGAGTAACACGAAGCGAGCGCGGAACAGGCCGCAAGTAAAGAAAGCTCCGACGGCAGAGGACGGACCAAGACAATTGTCCGCTGGCGAAAATCTGAGGCTATCGTCAGACCCTGGAACGGATGAACAGGGAAACGGTATGCCAAGTTCGGCCTCAGGTGCAGATAATCGGCCTCGACGATGCATACGTCGTCCTGTGCGATTTCAGTAGAGCAAGACGGCTGGCAGACGTGACGCAGCGCTGGTAAAAAGAGCGTAAAGACGAATACGACATCCGAAAGGGAGCAAAAGATGAATACGACATCTGTTGATAAAGAGAGAACACATAGCGCTTACGTGAAGAGACGCTGCAGTAATGTGGTGAAGAAAATAAACGGGCGACGGAAGAAATGAAACGCCGTACAAAGAAATTGTTAACGGTCGAATTCGCCAGATGACGCTACGAATATTTGCGAACTAGGGAGCCAATGGCTCCTCTAGCAAGAATATGCATGTGCGTATTTGTACATTGCGTTGCAGTACGTTTAAAGCCAGAAAATAGCGTTTACCAGTTTGCGTATGCTGAGTAGTTATCTACCATCTACTGTAGATGTAGTCTTATCTACTGTTCGAAGTCGTCATTTTAACCGTCAAAAGGACTTTTATTTTCAGGGACGAACAATGTTCTCGTCAAACAACTGTCTGTTCGTTCATGGACTTTTAGTGTAATGTTATTGTGTCATGCCTGCTTTCTGTTGAGCTGTCAAGCTGACTGGTTTCGTATGATTTACTATTATGCGATAATTGTTATGCAGTTGGCCTAGTCGTTATGAGTTGTTTTGGACTGTTCGACAATGTCTAATTTCATGATTAGCTATGGACGATTGAGTCCACGTGATTTTCATGTTGTGTTGCATAGGATCTGACTGTTAAGTCTGTTGATTTGCTTTGTGGACTGTTGTCTGAACTGAAGCCGATGTACGTTTAATTAGGGGAATCTCGTGATTAGGCGTTCCCAAAATGAGACTTTTGGGATGTTGCTGCGGGAGGTGTGTAACGGTTCTGGGGTACGCCTACCTGGTGTCGACCTGCTGTAGTGTCTGCCTGTTGTGTACACCTATCTACTATCTACTGTAGATATCTACTATCTACTGTAGTCTATCTACTATAGATATCTACTATCTACTGTATCCTATCTACTGTGTAGTCTCTACTGTGTATCATCTACTATTTACGGCAAATTAGTATAAAAGGATGAGAGAGTCGTCATCGGAGAGTCGTCGTAGGACCGTGGTCGTCGTCTGGAGATCGTCATCGAGGAGCCTTGTAGATTCGGCTTCCGCCTTGCAGTCTCGGCGCCTAGAAAGCACGAATAGTCGTCGTGGCTTGCGATAGTCGTCGTGGATATAGTCGTCGTAGTTTTGCGATAGTCGCCGTCAGCCATTGACGTAGCATAGTAGTCGCCGTCAGCCATTGACGTAGCGTTGCAATTACTCGTTAGTTATCGACGTAGGGCGTATTGAGGGAGTGAGAAACGGACGGTTTCCGAATCGGCGCTACAGAAGTATTATTTTCCGTTGTACATTAAAAGAAGATTATCGAACAAGCGTGTCTTATTCCAAGCGTCATCCAGAAAGGAGCTATTTAAACCTTAAATGGTTAGTCTTCAGCAAACCACTGAAGCCTTACTCAGCGGACTGCAACACGAACTACCCCCATATCGGACGGGGCTGCAAGTCGTCATCCTGGTCACTGTCGAATAGGCCCCGTTCCGTTACAATACATTACAATTCTGACAGTTCATTCTGTTAAATTGTTGTGCATGAATGTAATATCTAAGTCATTTTAAATATATCAGATGAGGAATTCATTTACCACATACTATTCTTAAACAATATCTACATATCTGTAGGCATTGCCCCTTCAACCTAAATGTCATTTATCAACATGATATAAATGTCATTGACAGCATCACCCTATGATATAAAAGAGCAAGGGCAATTGGCAATGCTGTCAAAAGTAATGCCTGATGACATGATTCAGGATGACCACATACACGTTCTGTCTAACAAACAGAACAAAACAATGTCATCATCACTCTATCTTACTATTAGATTCAAGTAATAGCACTAAGGTCACACAAAATCACAACTTTCTTTGCTGTCTCATTGGTTGAGCTGACTCACTGGTTGAGCCAACTCATTGGTTGAGCATCGTACTTTGGAACTCATCATCATCCTTCAGAGGAGCCTAAAACAATACTTATTAAAATGTATATATATCACAATCTATAGTAAAATATGCAAAATGGTGCATCCTGTCCCATTTCTATTCAACCTGTATGCAGAAAGGATAAAAGGGCAGAAATGGAAGAGGAAACTGAAGGAGTAAAGATAGCAGGAAGGACAATGAATAATCTAAGATATGCAGATGACACAACACTACTGGCAGGGAAGAAAGCAGATCTGGCAAAACTGATAAAAAGGCTGAAGTAAGAAAGTTAGAAGGCAGGCCTATACTTCAACTTAAAGAAGACAAAGATAATGACAACAGCTGATTGGGACAGTTTTGAGATAGACGGAGAGGAAATAGAGGTGTTAACGGGCTTCACGTTCCTGGGATCATTTAGAGAAAAAGAGGGAAAAGAGTTATTCGGAAAAAAAGAAAAGGGTGACGATAGGGAAAGCTGCAAATAATGGATTGGAACAGATATGGAAGGACACACATGTGAGCATAGACACAAAAAAAAGATTAGTTAGAGCAATGATCTTTCCTACAGTACTATATGGCTGTGAGACATGGACAATGACAAAGAACATGGAGAAAAAGATCAACGCATGCGAAATATTGGATATGGAGGAAGATGCAGAGAATATCATGGTTGGAGAAACAGACAAACGAAGGGAGGGGGTATGCAGGGAGATAGGAGTTGAGAATTGAGGATGAGAGATGAGACGCTACAACAAACAGCGTTGAGAAGGAAGCTGGGGTTCTTTGGACATGTTATGCGATCAGATGGATTGGAAAAGGAAATGATGCTGGCTTGTGGAGGAGAAAAGAGGTAACCCAAGGAAAAAATGAATGGACGAGATACACGAAAAACTGTTACGAACCTAGAGGAAAGAAAGAAGTGGAGAACGTTAATCATGACGGTCGCTAGAGTTCAACAAACTGACAGCACAAGGTGATGTAAAGTTTGTTTAGCTGGAAATACAGTTGAGTTTGCACTTCCAAATTCCCCCAAAATGATAACAAATAGTCCACTCTACTACGATAAATGTAACCCAATCACCATTCAAACAACCTCGCTGGTAGGTGTTTGACTGCCTTAACGTGCAACATGCCTTCATAGCAATGCCAGACATTTTATTTCTTGCATCAGAGAAGCTCTACTGCATGAACCGTGCTAAAAAGTGTGAAGCTGTTAGCTTGACTTGAATGAAAGCAGAACAGCAAGAGAGTGTGTGAGTGATCTCTCAAATGACATCAAAATCAGTTTGTTTACATTGGCTGCTGATCCATCAACTAGCATCGGTGCAACTGCACAAATGTGTATTTTTATCCACCCAGAGGACAAAAAAGAAGCACAGATTTATTTCAGGCATTCCTGAGTTTGTTTGAAACTTCAGAAGCACTTATACTATTGAGAGAAAACATTAACTTTTAAGGGGGCTGTCCACATATTATTATGTATGCAGCAAGGGGGAGTTTCGAATTTCGGCGATTTTGCGTCCTGGTGGGGAGGGAAAGGGGTTCCGAAAATATGTACGTACGCAAATATAACTGTCTAATTATGACGACCATAAAATCAGAACTGTAAACCCAATCCCAGACTATATTCCTGTTTAATCAATTTTATGTAACATTAAAACTTTTCAAAATGCAAGTGTTGTTAGTGTTTTATTTCTCTGTAACAGTTGAAAAATTTAAGCTGTTAATTTATATGATGCTTAACAAAAGAAATAGTCTATTGTAAAATCAATGTCTTATAGACGTCTTTAGCTGTTTAGCCTTTGCAATGGGGGCAGAGCTCAGATGTACGTACGCATGGGGAGGGGTCCACGAAATGTACACGGTGCAACAGAGGAGGGGGTCCGAAAATCCAATTTTTCTTTGCGTAATATGTGAATGGGCCCTAGCCATGACATGCTATGTAAATGTGTTATGTGCTTTGGAATCAAAATATTCACTTTAATTTCTTTTACCAGCTGTTAAATTTTAATCATTAGTGCAAAAATGTCAAAAGTTATAAAAAATGGATTTTCAAACTAAAAGGCCAAAATGAGGCATTAAAAAATGTGACTTCCGACTGGTTTTGTCAAAAATGATCACATATGTTAGCAATACAATATTCATTATATTACTAGAAGATGTTTTCACTATTTTAATCGGATTCTGTTATTCTGGAATTAGATTTACATCTTACATACTAACATATTAATCATGAATTGAACAAAATTTGAGAAGCCAATAATTCAGCTACAAAGGCAAAGAACAGCAACTCACTGTGAGTTTTTTCTTCTCTGTATCCAATAACTTTGACAGTCAATTCATTACCTTCGCTGAACGACTTGAGAGGACTCGCACCCTAGAAAACAAACATTAGAAACAGTAGAAAACAGCATTCAGACTAAACAGTAAAACTTACGGTGCCATGAAGCCCAACGATTGCTATAGATCGATTAATAAAGTTTGGTGTCGAGTTCGTCCACTGATATGAAAGGGATCAAGATGATCTACAGAAAATATTAGTTCAGACCTTTGCTAAGGATTAAGCGAAAAGCTTGTCACTGTGGATCCATTGGGTCACACTGCTTTCCCACTAGTTGTTGGATAAACTGGCTAATGATGATTCTGTAAAAGTCTTTTTGCTATGAGAGAGGAAGAGAACATCTTTAATTTCTTTTAGGATAGAAGGGAGAAGTTAACTCATTTGTACCTCTTGAAGCTAATAAGGTCTGATGGCAAGTATATATAGATTTTATGTACTTCAACTTTGTAGAACTTGTCTAAACTCAAAGATAAGACTAAGAGTGCTTGGTTGTTCTTGGCAAATGTGTGGAATCTGTAATTTAAAAGGCAGAAACTACTTTAATATTTAGGTTATTATTTATTTACCTAAGATAAAAAAATTACTTGTGGTCCCTAAGGATTCTAGTTTATTTATCTGAATTAAACTATACAAAGCAGAACAATCCGTCAATCAAATAAATCAAACAATAAATCAGATGACAGAGTAAAACAGAAACGAACCGTTTCGATATCATCCACGACTTCCGTTATGTGAACTCTTCCAGGAGTTCCACCAATAACGACGTTCAGTTGCATAGGATAGACCTTCTGCACCCTATTAACATATAACATCTCATAAAGTCGCCAATGGTAGGCGCCCTTGAAGTGGCATAACCGTGCTTACGGCGCCTTATAGATCGTCGTCATTATTAAAGTATGTTCACAAATGCATTCAATAATTCGGCAACAATTTAAGATTTACAATAAGAATCAATCGATGGCTCATAATATGAGGAAATGACTTCAGTTTCAGCATCTGAGCTAATCACCAAATGCATAAAACACTCTGTGCAGCAGAACATCTTTTAAGCCTAAGTCATCAACATGAACCCATCTCTACATACATTCAGATATCTCAACTGCATTGAACAAGCTTATTACTATTGTTAGCTCATTAACTGAAATTTTCCAATTATTCAACAGATGGTTCATCAAAATGTGAGGACTCTTGAAATGACTTAAATCAATTTTCAAAACTGTTAGCACTTCTGTATAAGTTTCAGTCCTCGTGCGTTCACAAAGAGACTAAGTACCAAAACATTCAGACCAAAATTGACAAATTTTTTTAAACTAAGTCACAATTCAATAAAGTAAAGTAGTTCAGGCATTACGAAACACATAGCATCATGATCGTTTCTCAAATGTAAATAATTTCCAAAATCAGTGCATGACTGAGGGTAGAGAGGGAGGGAGGGAGGCAGCAGAGCAGCACAGAACCTAGAAGGTAGCAATCGACACATCATCGCCTGTGACAACTGTTCTCTTTTTCAATATTATCAGATGACCAAAACAGCAAACATCATTTAATATTAAATAGAAGCTCATTTGTGCAACCTGAACAGAACATAATAAGTCCAAGGAAAACCTCTCTTAATACATAAAATACATTAAGTATTCATTTAACCCTTAATGAAGAGCCTATACTAAAATGTAAGGGAAACCAATGTGCAGTGTGTTGATGAAGGGTTAAAGAAAGAAATAAGAAGTGACTGACAAAAGAAAAGACCTTGCTTTGACAACTGAACCAATCGCTGGATTTGACGATTTTCTGACTGCAATTGAAGCCGCATTCTCGTGGATCTGTAAGCTGGCAAAAACCAAGTCGTTGACTTCTCTGAAAGATACGAAACATTTCATACTTCAAACTCATCATTTGCTTATAAACTGTCAAATCAGTTAGAATCTAATGACGTCTACAGCACCACAAACACAATGCCAAAGACATAAGTCGATGATCACAACAACAGAGCAGTAACTGGCAAGACAGTTCACAAGAGGCAAAATACACTTATGCAGCAATTCTATATCTTTTACATTTCTGGATAAAGCTAAACAAATTATACTTTTAAGAAGCTACAAATAAAGCAAGTACATAAATAAATATGAGACAAATTCAGAATCAGTGACAGCGGTTCTAATACAGCGATGCTGTTTTAAAAGTTGATGAAGCGATGTTAGCTTTAGTATAAAAAATCAAACCTTTTGATCACAACTGGATTTACTTGTCCAACGTGATATTGAAATTGCTCCACAATATCGTTCAGATGCTGAAAGACAAAACATTCATTGTAACGAGTTTGTCCCAATCAGAACGACAACAGAACGACAGAATGACTTCCAGCATATCATAATTTTATGTGGTGTTCAAAAGATGCAAACTAAGGCTAATCTAATGACCTCTATCACAACGACCTTCTGACTAAGTTTTAAATATAAACAACAATGATAAAACGATCTGAGCAATTGGAATAAACACATCAAATTGTTAGATTCACATCACAAAACTGTGAAAAGTGCAACCCCAGACAATAGATTAATCAATCAGTCAATCGAAAGATCGATGAAACTTTATATAGTTCCCCTTCAAGAAATCTACTCAGAGGCGCTACCGGTGCAACCTCGGCCAAATAACACAGATTTCAGAGTGGAATAAAAATGGGGTAGAGAGTTCCTATACAGGAGCCAAAGATCCAATGGGAGGCCATTTCCAATCATAGATTTCAGTTTCAACAATCTAATTAAGATAATCTAACAATATGTTGATGATTTATAGATTTATTAACTCACTCGTTTTGCTGGAAGGAAAGCGATTCTACCGACAGCATGACCTTTCAGCAGAACTAGAACGAACTCACTTGTAACGAGATGAACCTCTGCCTTTATCACCTGATCAACTCTTGCCTGTTCAAAAACGAAAACATACAATTCTAATAGACCACTGGGTAAAACCAAAACTTAGCCAAAGAGCTTGAAAGACTCAGAAAGGCTCCACTTAAAATCAATCCAAAGAGATGCTAAAATAGACATAAAGAGGTGTATAACTGCTTTTAAAGCAAGACATTACTAACTTGTGCTGCTTTAAGAATAAGGAAAGAAAACAGAAAGATGATCTATTAATTACCTTTGAGCACTTATTGTCTACAAATTTCTTGACAGCATTCACCAGGACTTTGTTTAGACCCAGCTGAACACAATCAATTTCGACATCAACAAACAGGACGACCGCTTCCAACTCATCTCCTTTTTTGCACACAACTCCTGCAAGGAATAAAGAATTGTCATCACAGTTGCATCAATTATACACATGAACACAAATCCATTACATTCAACAGAAACAGGAATTAGCAACAATCGATGCGTTAAAACTAGTTCATCGGTGAAGACAGGTTTTCAGGATAGATCTAATATTCCAAACACCTCAGCATAATGGTAAACCAATCAAGCAGTTGGCTGTGGTTTATATACCAAAAACACTCAGGAAATGTTGGTTGCAATGCCAACGGTTGTCATCTGGAAGACAATTCTTCTAATTGTAGAGATCACATGCTACACATCACATGCTACCACGTGATCATCACATATGGGTCAAAATGGCAAATGCACAAAATCATATTCAAGCTATTTTATGTATAGCCACAAGCAACAGAATTGGTGACATCTAAATTTCAGAAGAACAACTCTGGTTCTATTTTTATAGACGTCCCAACACAAAAGATCAACACCAAAACCAATTCAGTCAATGTCGAAATCAACAGAGTGACAACAAGAACACTGCATGAAGATGATGACAATTATGCACTGAAATAATTCAGCTGAAATTTCACGACTGATAAGCAGCACCATGAATTCGATAACCATTTCTAAGTACTATTGATGATTTAAATAATGTTAGTATGGCATCTATTGAAACTTAAATCAGTGCTTTTGGCCAGACACAATCCATTTGTCAGTTTTACATTCCAAAATATAATATCAGAAACGATAACAGAATGTTTGGCTGTGCTATTCATAACCTTAAACATATACATGACTGTATAAAACACTAATGTGGTTTTAGATATAAGAAAATTATGCAGCATTATGCTGATCAACATAATGCTGCATAATTTTCTTATATCTAAAACCACTTCTTCACCATTTAAAATGCATTTCCATCTGGCAGGCTCTGTGCAGCACCTACATGGTCAAACAGCCTCATGCCTCATACATAAGACTATTAAGTCAAGGCTGTTGCTGAAAGAGTGACAACATCTAATACAAAACTGAACACAACGTTTGCAGGCTGCTTTCTGTGCCGTAATATATACATGAGAGACAGTGCAATATCCAGAAAAGGGGAAAGGGTGCAATTAGAATTCACATTCGCATAATCGTCTTCTCATTAAGCCAGACGCTAAACCACTCTTACTACTCGTCCCCAATTCAAATACCTAGTTTGGCAGATATATCGTTGGTAAAAAAAATAATTTTTTTTTGATAAAATAATTTTTTTCATCAGATAAATTTAGGACTAACGGACTTACTTATAAGTTATTGATTAGTTAAACAAGAACTTAACATTCCATTAAATTTTCTTTAAAATAATGATGTTAATTCATATATTTCAATTTCTTTGATTGCATTCTTTAGGTGGCAACAAAATTAGTAATTTTCCAGCTTGAATTGACTCCACCCTCTTTCGGGTAAACATTAGAGAGTAAAGACGTCGTTGATAGCTACATATTTCAAATTTTATAACAATATTTTACACATTTTCCCATGTCCCAAGTAAAGTTATTAAATAATAAATATATTGTTATAACCTATTATGCGACAATATGCTATATGAAGGATATTGCTATAGACTATGCATTCACTATAGTTAGTTCTCCATAGCTGTGCATGTGGCAGGTTAACTACGCTTTGCCTAGGGATGGTACTTGCTGCCAGTCGCTGGTCAGATTTGCCGTTACTATTCGGTTTGTACCCGGATCCGGCAAATAGTTCATCCAAATACTCGGATTCGGTACTCGGAAGAAATTGTCTATTCGGTTATGCCCTACTGGCAACTTAATAAAAGTAAAAGCTTAGCTTAAACAAGCATTATTATCCCAATCATAGCTGTCCACCAGTGGTAGTCCCAAGCCTTCATAAAGGAAAAGGGTGATGCTAATGATCTCTGTTATCACACAGTGTCATCAAACTGCATCAGCCACCACCACAATCACAGTTGAAGGTAGACAACAATAAATGAGGATGATTTACCTGCCATGTTGTCCAGAGCAACAAAACCCTTCACCTGGTTATTCAGTTGACAAAGTACACCACTGTCACTAACATTAGTAATTCTGACACTGACTATGGAACCAATTGAGAGCTGACCCAGATGCGACTTCACAGCTGCATAAAGATACAGAAATTGCATTTCATTTAAAAACAACAGATGCATCCATCTTCAACTGTTGAAAAATGTTAGGATATTAGACAGGTCTACCAAACAAAACAAGTCAACAGGATGTAAGTCTTCTGAACAGATCACAGTGTATTGTATAGTTAGTTATCTTTAAGGCACTTTCTGAGTCCCTCTTGTGTAGAATACATATTACAGCTCTCGATAGAGATGCTCAAAAGGAGAGTTGAATTATAGATAACAACAGGCCAACTAAATTTAGGTATGTGATGTCACAGCAGATACGTCTTCGTTTAACTGCAAACCGTCAACACGTATGAGCGATTTTTATTCAGTTTTAATTTCATTGTCTGAAACTTCGAATCTGATTTAAACTTTTTAAACAAGTTACGCATCCTCATCATTTGTTTTAACATATAAATATTCATAATAGAAGTTTGGAACTTTTGGATTCTATTGCTGGTCTTAGGATTTCGCTACAATCCGTTGTCTGACTGCCAAAGGATATAATTTACCAATTGTTGTGTAACAGGATGCAGTACTAACTATGCATGCAAGAACTGACACATTTAGTGATGAAACATTTCTACTCTACCAGAGATTGATGGGCAACTTATATGGAAGGACACACGGAAGTTCTGCCACTAGAGGGATAAACAGGCACTAGATAATTCCCTGCTCCATAGCAGCGTCTGTTTAATAGAGAAGGCAACGATTTATTAAGGGTTCGTACTCTTAGTGCAAACTAAGCAATTTTTCTGAAAATCGGGCCATGATGTCATTCAACAGAATGCAGTCAAACAATACCAAGATGACAGTAAACACTGTAATATGTTATTAAGGTTGGACCTTTGCATAAAACACAGACAATCCTTGACAGACTTCATAACTGCTATAGAACAGCAGTTATGAAGCTAGTCAAAGCTCGTCTGAGTTCTGTTCAAAGATCCAAGAACATTTTGCTTTCCCTATCCAACTGTCTACTGTTAGACAGAATAAAATCACAAGATATTTTGCCCCAGTAACAGTTTCAAGCTATCTCAACTCTGAAGGTGCACTTTCTGCATCTCTTAACTTAGGTGTTTCACAAGTTGCCAGATAAAAACACACAAAACTTTATCAACTTAGACCTTTTTGACCTTTGTGCATTTGTATATTAGACTATTCAAAGTTCAAACTTTAACTCATTTTAAACACATTTGCATCAGTAACAATTGTAATTAGTGAAGGAAAAGAAGAGAAGAAGAGTGCTCAGTCCATTGTGGTAGCCATACTAAAGCAGTCAATGGCATATGTTAGCAACTTCATTTCTCAGCCATGGCATATGAGATCTAGTGGTCAATCCTTTCCCTTGCTATATCAGCTTGACCCGACAGTGCACTCATTACTTTATTTTTGGTGGTGAGAAATCCTGAACAATGTTCCCTCAGACCGTGGAGTCAGCGCACACAAGAATTTAGCGTGTGCACACAATTTTTGGCAAAAATAATGAGTCACTATTTCTTTTTACAAAACTACATAAATTGAGTCTCCTAGCTGGCTGTTGCCTACCTTATTCCAGAAACATTTGTCCCTTAGCTGATATGTCGTCCCCTTATTTATCTTTATATAAAGAACTTCTAGGTCATCAGAACTTAACACCATAGACTTTTAGATATGATCTTAATTTAACTATCATCTCATTCAACTCGGACCTTTGCACAAAAGTGTGAACCATTTCTAAAATGTTGCACACACTAAATTTCTTGTGCACAATATCTAAAAAATAGGGGAAAGAAATTTCTGCCCTGACGAGGATTTGAAGCAATTACAAAATGTTGGGGTTTTTAAATTCTAAACAATGTTTCAGGACCAATGGCGGTCTTAGGAAATGCAACAGTTCATTTCTGTTTTAGAAAAGGAGAAGTCTTAATTTTTTCATACCCCATTAAGTAAGTAAGTATATACACAAATGCACTGCAAGAACATCATATATCAGCAATCAAACAATGTACAATCACAAAATAATTACATTAAGCAATTACGAAGCAGACGTTTTAGGAGCTGTGAGAAAGTAAAGAGAAAGTAAGCAATAGAATAGAGTCATTTTGTATTCAGGATATAAACCACCCCAGGAACAGAACAAGCTACCTCACATGGAGACTCAAACCAAGGATATCCTGAGAATTGTGCAGGTTAAAGTACGATTAGGATGTTTGAACAGAGAGCAAGAAAATTGTTCAACGTCGAAGCTAGACATGTCATTAGGTAGACTGCTTGATTGATCTGTAATCATGAGTGGATGATAAAGGCCACCAGTGCGGTGGCCGATCGGTTAGAGCGGTCAGCTCGTAACGTTCAGTGTGTGCTGAGCGTGCAGGTTCGAGCCTCGTCCGGGGTGTCACAGTGTAGGGACCTTCAGCAAGTCCTTTGCCCTTGCTCTGCAGTACAATTGCAACTGTGCCATCGAGGCGCGTGTAAGCACTTCTGAGCAAAAAGATGTTGAAAGAAGGGTGGTATCAAATTTCGGTAATAAACATAAAATAAATGTTGCGTATTGTGCATTGCCATATCCAAACAAAGTAGTTCCATCTCAGATCAGTATGGATTGGAATGGTTAGTAAGCAAATGTGTCAACTGAACAACTTAGGTAACGACAGGATGCGTTCAAATGCATTAAAGTTTAACCTCTGTTGTACTTCTTGAGTTAAAGAAATGGCCAAACTGACCATCTTTGGCTTTCATGTCATCCAAGATCCTTTGGTATTCTTCAAAATAATTTTCCAGGAGGTTGATTCCCACATCCGTGTCTCCATGGTAACAGTCAGACAGCCTTAGACTCAGCAGGAAGCGTTTCTTCTCATTGTTAACCTCAGTAACTTTAGGCATCAACGATTGGCCCTCATAAAACAACGACAATGGGTCAGGAAGGGGTCTGTCAGCTAAATACTACAAAGTCAAAAGCAACAATTAATTACTTAGTTATATTTAATTAATGCTTAAAGATCAAAATCAGATCTCCAAATAGCTTTTATAAAGCATACCTTATGTGTGACATGTAACATACATTCTCTTGTGGTAATGAAATTCTCATGAAAGCAGAACATAATCAGGAAAAGAAGATTCAAAGGAATGAGACACATACATTTATACATACATTTATACATACATTTATACATACATTTATACAAAATTCACGTTCTCCTTTTTCCAATATATAAGTTTACTTTTGGTAGAGACAATACAAAACACTTCCCAAAGAAATGCCTGCCATAACACAACTTAAAAGGCAATCAATATGAGAATCCCACTGATTACCTTGATAGGAACGAGACCAGTTAACCCATTGATGTCGACAAACAGACCATATGACATTTTCTTCTTAACAACGCCAGGCAAAATCATTCCAGGCTGAAAATTAAAACAATGATGTCAAGACAATTTACAGAATGTGATGAGCTCCAAAAACTGAATGAATAAACTTAGCCTAGAGACAATGAGGGTCAGTCAGGAACGATTTTCAACAATTTCAAACCAGTCTAAGAGCTGCTGTTCTACTGCAAAAAGTTCAGCCACAGGCTTAACATGTTGACTGCTATGGAGGTGTATACACGTCTGATACCACGTGTATTTACATATAAAGTTCAGCGTTCAAGTGTTAAGGTTCCACCAAAGACAATAAGTTAAAAGCTTTTATACAAATAACATTAAACACTCCGAAAAAGAAAAAACAACTGTTGCTACAGTGAAAATAATTTTTTCTCACAAACTAAATGCATTCAGAGCAGTCAAGAACAGCATCAGCCTTCTTATTTCCTCACATAAATAATTTTACCTAATTAACAAAATTAAATAAGTTGACAGATTTTATAAAGATATACTAAATTTGTCCTGATAGGAAGTCTTTGCACACGCACGCTGACAATAATATATCGTTGTTCTCCAAAAAAGAAACAATATGCATTCAATTAGAACTGAAGGGTTTACTAAATTCCTTCCTTTTGTCAATTCAACTTTTGTCATCGTCAGGAAAAATAAATATTGGTGAAAGCTGGATAAAAATAATAATCTAGCTGAAGTTTTATACTCTGAATATTACAATTATCTGCATAATTTCTACATTATATATATACATGCATATATCGTATCGGGTTATTCACATAGTGATTCTTACACTACTAGATATTCAGAAGCGCTCTCAGCGTGACAGCCCCGAGGAAATAAAAAAGTCTTCAGGCAACAAAGGGATGATATATCTTAGTTTAATTTCAAACGGACAAACCATCGTATGATTACAAGCACAGTATGATTACAAAAAAAATGGGATTAAAAGTACAGTATAAACAGATGATGACAAGTCATCACAGAAGTAAAATCTAATACTTGCTATACATCTTATTTGACCATCGTCACCACCAAGTGAAAGAAGGACTGATCGATCAACCATAGGGAAAAAATGAAATTTCTAATTATATTTTTGTTCCAACATTGACTCATACCACCCAATTCTTTGCCCTCATGATTTAATCAGAGACATTTACATTACATGACCTCGTAATATATAAATCCCACCTGAAGTAATCTGAATTCATTCACTAAAGTTCCATCTAATGATTGTTGTACAACTGAAGACTTCTTAGTCATCGTCTTAAAATTCAGAGAAAACAAACAAACATCAAATCATTTGCCAGTGAAAGCTTAAATAAATGAAGAAATCAAACAGAAATGTAATACAGAAATTAGCTCCCGAGTAGCATATAAAATATGTAAACCAAATCCAAGAAATTTACCACAATACAATACCTTCATTATTCAAATAACACTTACATCTTAGAAAAAATTATTTAATTCAAGAGCAAATAATTTCTAATAAAATATATAATTACATAAAAGAAGAAAATGATGAAAATTATTCTATTCACATTTGCCTCATGTCCCTGGATATGAAAGTAGGAGAGACAGAGCTACTGCCTCTCCTCTTACAACTAGTGCAATCTAGAGCTGTACCGATATCACTTGTTACCGATTATGCCAATACCGATCATTGCCGATTATTCATTTGCCGATACCCGATTATTTAGCTGATTATTTTATTGTGTTTCCCAATATATCCGGTTCCATAAGATAAATCTACTGCTACTGCCTATTGTTGTGATACAAGCAAACACTTGCTCCGTAGGAGATGTATGCATGTAGTTGGGGACTAATCCTAGGCAGGCATTACAGATTAGACACACTGCCTGCCGTCGAACAGTGCCCAGGGTAATTAAAGGCTAATTCACAGCCACCCATCTAGTCTCAGGTGACTGAAATGTCTCGGGGAGATCTGATTGGCAGCTAGCATGTACTCATTAGGCATACCTCCACGATATATATTCATCGGTTTCCCTGTTGAATTGGCAGCCGTTCCTTGGCTTGAATTGGTCAGCCATTTCTTCGCCTTGAAGCAGGCACTATGACTCACTCCGCACAGCACCTATGTTGACATGTTCCCACGGTCTATACTAGCACACTGGGTGGTCTCATCAATGGTCTGAAGAAGCCATTGGCTCGACAACATGATATGGGAACGGAATGAAATGCTGTCCTTCACAGACCCAGTGATGTTGCTGTTGTCATTTTGCTTTTATAGACTGAAAATAATATTATAAAATAAAAAAATAATTTTTAACATCGGCGCCAATCATCTTGCCGATGTCCGATATTGCCGATATCTTTATAATCGGCCTGATTTATCGGTACAGCTCTAGTGCAATCTGATTACATCGGAATAACAGCACAAGTCGTAGACAACACCATCATTGGCTTCTGATGACCAGCAATGTGTGCCAATTTTTTTTCATTTGTAAAGTCCAGAGTTCCTCTCATGTTTAGTCTATATTTTAATAAAGGCCTTTATTGTGTCTAATGAATATAAAGATCTGTTCATACCAAGGAAGTATTAGTCTTGTTGAAGACCATTGCATCACGAATTTTATCGCCCGTATGAAACATCTTGAGTAGGACGCTCATGTTGCTCTGATGATCCGACAGATGCATCTTCGGCAAATATGCGAGAAGTCCATCCGACAGTTCAACCATCAGACCATTCAAATCCACTTTATGCACAACACAAGACATCACCTACAACAGACCACGTGCAATAGTAATGCCTATAAATACATCTCAAACACACACATGGCTAGTCTTTGTTTGGTAATTTTGTGAATTAACACTCGATGTGTATCGTACAGCACTTATCAGCACATGGCATGTACACATCGTATCTTGTTGATCAACTCCTGAGTTCAACGTTGCCATTATCATAATGCATAAAATAGAGTCATTTTGAGCGAAATTTTAAATTGCAATCTAAGTCACAATCCATCAGAGAAGAAGTCGGGTCAAAATCCGACAAGTCAGATTAGGGGTTAAGTCTTACAAACCAGAAGCAAGCAAAGCACCAGCAAACAAGAACACACACTGAAAATCTGCATTTACACATTTTATTATTATTATTATTATATTCGTTTATTGATGATGCCGGCAAACCACAGCAAGTTACATATATCAGACCATTGTAAATACACAATGAAAGATAAAGAGAGCAAAAGAAACTTAGATAATGTTAAAGTATACTATAGTTGATATGAGCAGAATATTATAGTTTAAAGCATGGATAGCAGCAATAGGAAATGTTAACATTGCTAGTCATTGTTTGGTGAAAGATCAATTTAGAACAGAAAGCAATCAAAAGGATAGAAGCAAAACAAATAAAGAAATTTTGAAGTCACAGATTAAAAGACTAATGACAATACAAATGCATAAGTAAAACTTCAAATGTATTAAATTGAAAGCATTTAAATCGATATCTACCTCACCAATCGCAATGCTTTGGGGTATGTGCTGTTCAACAACGCCTTGCATAGGGTTCATCTACAAACACAGATTCTATCATAATTCACCCAAAATCATCCAAAAAATGTTACAAATTATCAGCTACAGATCTTTAATCTGCTATTATCTGTTATTGCCAGACAAACCTTAAACTAAAAGGTCCTTAGAGTGACTACATGGCTTCTAAACCTTTCATAACAGGTCCACTCTTTGCTAAATCTACTAATCTAAAGCCAATAGCAGAGGGTGCAGAAGAAAATCTCCAGAAGTGTTACTTTTGTACATGTTACCCTCTTGCCGCATCCAGTCTCTGTGAAGTGTCTCTTATGGTTATCAATTGAATACTCCCTCATTTCGTTTGTTTGTATCTTCAGTTTGACTTTGAATTCACTTGTCAATACCAGATACGTAAGTAAGTATATTCATTAGCCAAATGTTAGTCACACATCTAATAAACAAAGTTTAAAAACTATACAACATTCTAACAATGAATGTTCTGGGCAGGGACGGTATAGTGGGTGGATTTGATTGGGGTAGCAGTCTGTGCAGGATGTGGCCCAGGTCTGTCAGGACAGCTCCACAGAGGCGAGCTACCATAAAATGAGAATAAAATCTATCAATCCCTAGCTTACAGTTCAATATGATCTTGTCAGTCAATATTTGATGAATATTTGATGAGCTTTGTTTCTCATCACTTGGCTCGTGTTCTCACTTTCTGGTTACACTTATCAGAAGGGTTGATTTCTAAGATGCATGTGAGTTTAGAGAAATTTTCTGATTCAGATCCTAAGTACACTAGATGTAGATCACACTCTCTCCACTCATCATACTTCAGTCCACGAAACTGCAATTCAGAACAGACAGTTAGATTCGGTTGAGGTAATGAGGAGTTTGTGCTCCTCTCCATCATCACGATCATGCAGATCATGCCATTCTATCCTCAAAATCACTCCCTACTTCATCTATTCATCAACTGTAACCAAGTTATTGTCAAGAACAGAACATGTGATGAAGTTAATAATTTCAAACAGGTTTTTTTATTTTGTCAGATTAAATTACTCACATAAAAATGACAAATATACACCACAAACCTTATGAGATAGGATTAGTTTTTTCTCATCTGGGTCACTTTTAAGAACGCGACACTCGATGACCTGACCCACAAAGAACATTTGGTTTAGATCGGCACCTTCGTCAAAGCTTGCCTCCTTCTTTGGCATCCAACCCTGGAAGGCAAATTATTAATAACCCAACAAGATATAAGATATTATTACCAATTCTAAGTTAGTCAACAAGAAGCCTTCAAGGATCAAACAGAGATACAATTAATGGAAGTATTTTACCTACAAGACAGATCAACAAAACAATGTGGACTTCTGAAAGGTAAAAGAACAAACCCACAAGTTTAATAAGCAGGACAACGAAGAAGTCACCTCATCATTGACAGCAGATACATTCCACCTAAAAGCAACATCAGCTCATAATATGTAAACCTGGAGTTCACAACCATACAGAAACTGTTTCAATTGCTATGCATGAAAATTAAGTAATGCTAGAGGATGATCAGTGGAGTCCTCTGTACCTTGATATCATTGAGGAAGACGATAACAATTCCATTTGGTCTGATACTGGCAACGAATCCTTTGACAATTAAACCTCTTGAGCACTGTGTGTATTCTGAGACAACTGGCAGCTTTGACTTAACAAGAGCTTTCTTGCTTGTCAACAGTAGCCTCGACTTTTCTTGATCGACCAAAAGCACCTTGAAAACAGACCACAATCCAAAATGATTACACATCCAAATAAATACAACACAATAAAGACATCAAATGAGAAGATAATCTCCATGAAATAGTCTCATCTTTTGAATCTCCATGAAATAGTCTCATCTTTTGAATCTCCATGAAACAGTCTCATCTTTTGAATCTCCATGAAATAGTCTTATCTTTTGAATCTACATGAAATAGTCTCATCTTTTGAATCTCCATGAAAAAGTCTCATCTTTTGAATCCTGTTTGTAACTTTGACTCATGTTTACATCAGAAATTGATCATTAACAAAGCTGCTATCAAGTCTGAGAGGATAAAAAGATTTAATTTTTAAAAGATTTTGTTATTTCTCTGTCAGAAATCTGTCAAAGACAGAAAACAAAAGAATCAAAGGATAAAAATAATTTTAATATTTCAATGAATACTTCAAGATCAAAATCCATTTCTAACTCAGAAAGTACTATTTTGTCATTAGAAGAAGAGAAAATCAGTCCCCTAAGCTAGCCTCTGAGGCCAATATAGATAAGAAGTGTTAGCGACCTCATTTTCTTAGCCTCGGCATATAAGGACAGGTGGCCAGTCTCATATTCCCACAGACACTGCACAACAATCTCCTCGTCATAGGTGAGATGGACAGAGGTGCAGTAAGAAGCAGAAAACTTGAACCAATTTACTCCCTGACCAGGATCTGTACATCTGACCTCTTGATTGATAGTCTAGCACATATACCAAATTACACATGCAACAACAACTGAACAATAATAACAATGACTCACCTTGCACTTAAGTTTCTTTCCAAAGTAAAATTTCTTTTCAGGCTTAGCCAATGGCACATCCGACAGATGGAGTTTTGGTATGAATCCCTGGATGTGGCCAGTTACTTTGACAGCTGCTCCTCTGTTCAACAGTCTCTCTACCGTACACTACAGATAAAAACACATCAGAAGAAATCATTGAACAGCAACAGCGCCAATCAATCGCAAATAACTGGCTACACTAGAAGAAGAAAGCGCTGCATTCAAAGAAGATAAAAATATGTATCTTGGCTGAACAAAGGATTAGAATGGGCTTAATGAAGTAATAACAACTAGAACAATAATAAGCAATTGGTTAGCTATCAAGTGCATAGACTACAGAAGAACATCAAGACTGGAATAAGCTCAATCCAGAGCTAGACTTAGTTATCTCAACAACATGTTAGTGAATATAAATTGGTTGTAAAAAATATGGAAAGCATTGAGAGTATATGGAATATTTAAACTCGTCCAAAATGGATGAGGCTTAGCATAAACATTATCAAATTAAAATTTCAGATAAAGACATATAAAGACATCTATCTTTTACAATAGTAACCTTATATTACAGTCTGCATCATTCAGTTTTAAAAACTGCAGAAATTACTGAACTTTTATAGATTTTAATGTGAAGAAATTACTCATTTTAAGATTTTTCATTATTGCTAGATATGAAATACAATTTGGACAAGTCAGTTATAAAACGAAGCTGATTAAAATTAGAATTAACTTCAGCAGAAATATGACTTTTTGTCAACCAGGACTCTTGTTTCCTATGATAAAGAGGCTATTTATTCAATGGGGATGAAATCATTTCTCCTCAGTTACTCTGTTTGAGAATGTATCTTTGAGGTCAAATTTATTCTATACAGTTTCACTGGGGAGAATTAACATTTTAACAAGCTTCTGAAAGAGATCAGTCAGCAGACAATCTGTTTTGGAACAGATCCACTGGAAAGAAGAGCTTCCGAAGGGAGACTGTTTCAGGTCACACTGCCTTCATATGGTCCAATCCAATATAGTGCCATAATAATTGCAGTTCTATTGCAACACACGTACTTCATTTATAACGTTCTCGCAGATTTTCAAGCTGAGCCTAAAGACAGCAGTGAACAGGTCATCAATGAATTACTGTAAGATAATTAAATGAAAACTTAAAACAATAACATTTTAAAACAGTAGTTTCTTACCTCAATCACTATTCCAGGCTTTATGTCAGAATAAGAGAAGAACTCAGCATTTAGGATATTTCTACAAAAAAAAACAAGACTATTAGACTAAACACATTTTTTTATGTAACTCACAACAGCAAATACAGAACAACAAAGGGTAATTCTGAACCAAATATAATGACACAAATTCAATGAGATTAGTCATTAAAAAACATTTTAATCATGACAAAAAATAAATTTAGCAGAAGCAGTCTTGAGTATATCTGCTATGCATCCAGTTTGCATATCTGTGTGACTTTATGTATAATAAAATATTTTCAAAGATCTACAGAATCAATTGTTCCAGAGAAACATTTCTTTTGCAAGGAACATTTCCAAGGCTATACTTACTCCTTCAGTGAAACATAGCCCACTTTAATCAAGTAATCGAAATAAGTTATTCGGCATCTGAAAATAAAAGAAAATGGTTAAAATTCAGTATGATATATGCATTATTAGAATAAATAAGTAAATCATCTTTATCACAATTGACCTTACATATAGGTCATAGAGGTCATAATGGCCAACATGACTGCACTCCCATACAATTATTCCAAATATCCTCAGTCTTTCAAATGACTCCCAAATAAGTTCAATCAATAGTAACTTAAGATGAAAATGTCCATTTCTAAAACACAGCAACAGTCACTGAACTGTCTCTGCCGAAATTGTATACATCACTACAAACAACAGACACTATTGTGTCTACACATTCCTGACACTCAACTGACAGTTTGAGGCAACCACCCTCTTAATTGGATTTAGAGAAAGTCGTAGATACAGAAAACATGCAAATGGAGAAAAATATCTGGTCGCATTTCTTTAATGAAGTAAAATAATTGACTAGAACCAGCAACAACATACCTATGACTTGAGCCTCTGGAATAGGTCTTCTGTGCCAATTTCATGTCTTGGACAGGAAGCTGAGTAAACTGTAAAAAATGGTCACCTTTATAGTACAACATTTATATCACAATGAACTTTGATCCTTCAACGATACAAAATGTTGTTTTCAGAATAACTTTTAGCACCGCCTTTTGTCTGTATCGGGAAAAACTAAATCGTTTCTTTTTCAGTTAAAACACAGCACATACTGCCCATTATGCAGTAGATAAGTAGAGATGTTGAGGATAATATTTTGTGTTATTCTGAGGCATATTAGTTAATGTACTGTGTGCATAATGGCAAACACTGCAGCGCCATAAAGCATCAACCAAAATATAAAATCTAAATACAAGAAAATAAATATTACCAGCAATCAATAAAGTGTTTTTTTGCAAAACTTGATCAACTAACACCAATGAACAAGTGCAAATTTAACCCTTTAATGATTAATGTGTACCAAAAAGTGACTGAAACAAATGTAGTATGTTGCTAAAGTAACATGATAAAATATACCAGTTAGGTGTCTTACTGATCAGCATCACTCAGCCAGTTCTTTTCCAGCTCATAGCCTCATATAGTCCTAGAAGAGACGACACTTTATATTATATTTGCTTTTGCACTTAAAATAACCCCGATTTAACAAGATGAACCTACCCTCGCAAAGCCTTTAACATCGTCTGGAAGCTTGAAATTAACTCCACGCTTTTTCTCCACATAGCTCACCACTGCATCCTCCACAATCTGACCAACCGTCAGATTTCCAAATAACTTGGCCGACAACAAATTTGCTGACACAAGATGGGTCAGTTCCGTCAAAGCTACGACCTTGGTGATCGCATTCACAAACAAAACAGCAACCTCCACCTGAGCAAAAAAAAACAAAACCTGACAAAATAGAAGCAGAAAACGACAGACAATATATAAATAAAATCTGTGACAAGTGATCAAAATAAGCAGTTCAAATAAAAAACTAAAATACAAGATGCATTGTATGAAAAAAAGAAGACACCTGATACATCATTATTTCTAAAGAAACATGCTTTTAGAAGGTGTATGCTGCAAAGAGTGAAATAAAACAGTATTCAATGGGAGGCTGTTAGAGGAAACTGGTCCAATAAATGACAAGGCACAACATTCATTCATTCTGAGCAATTATATGGCACTTCAAGAATTAATTCAGGAGCACTCCCAGTTCAGCCACGACTAAAGAAAAAGACTATCAAGAGCAACTTGTAAAACCCTGCCAGTTGGACCACAAGTTAAGAGCCGAGTTCAAGATGGAGGTCACTTCAGATGTAAGAACTCACAACAACAAAAACACTGTGCTGCCTTATAACCATGTGAACTCATGAAGCTAAAATTCGACCGGTAATGAAGGCATGAACAAGAAGCAGCTTCGAATGAATGTGTCAAAACCTGACACCTGTAAATTTCCCTGGGCTGATGAGAGCATAAAAATTGACTTACCAAATGCTAGATAAATAAGTACATCACTCATAAACATAGGCAAGATTTAAACAGAAAAGAATTTTTTCTAACCTCTGTTCCAACAGAATAAGACTTGATGGATTCTTCTAAATGCTGTTTGTGTATTGTTCCCGTAAAAGACAACAATTTCACAGTCAAACTGTTCTCCAAAACCTTAAACAATCACGTAAAAAAAAACAATAGCTATAACCCATGTCAATATCTTAAAAACATCTTCTTTTTAAAATAAGTTACCTAAACACACTTTGAATAATGAATATTGTTGTGGCTTTTGAATAATGAATGTTATTGTGGCTTTTGAATAATGAATGTTGTTGTGGCTTTTGGATAATGAATGTTGTTGTGTCTCCAGTTATTGATTGTGAATTACTATCAGAATTCTGAGTAACGTAAAGAAGAGACAGCTACAAGTAACCTATTTAGTACAGAATACAACATAATCATAAAAATTGAAGAATGAAATGCTATTCACATATAATGACCATTAGATGACGTAAGTCATAGCATAATTCACCAGGACCACAACATTCATTATTCCACAGAGAACACTGACAGGCCATTTAGGCAGATAAATCTGACATCACAGCATAGTGCCAGCATGTAATGTTCAAAAGGGAAAGTATTTCAGGTGGACTTTTGATGACTGTCTATGTCTCGGTTTGTACAGATTGTTAGCAAATCAGGTCCAAGAAATTGTCTCTGACAACAACAACAACAACAAAGACCGGCCAGAAATTGATGTCTACAATCAAAGACAACCTCAGCACTGAAACTGTTAAATTAAACTGAATAACTTTGCCTGGGTCAGCAGATGCTTTTAGAATCTGTTGCCATTGACTCCAATCTCTGTACTTACATCAGTCACAGTTGCATGAAGCATAAATCCTGGCAGCAAAGACTGAATGCTCAGCTTCATTGATTTTTCTACCTGCAACAGATAAACAGAAATGAAAGACTGAAGACCTTCAAACAGAAGCAGCAACCAACCATTTTCTTAATTCAGGTCATGCTCTCATTTTCTTCCTCTCCTCAGTTGCCATATAAATTTTATGTCTTGCCGATTTTGTTCTAGTTCATAAATCTAATTTTCAAAGATCAACAATTGCATACATAGATGACATGACAGTTTCATTCAGCTTGTGCTCCAATGCCCTATGATTGTGCTTCAACTGTTTGAATACCAGTGTGTGATCAGTTTCAACAAAAATGTACCTATCTGTGGCTTCACAAAATATAAAAATTCAAAAGTAATAATACTTTTGGAATCTAAGCCAATTAATTAACATGCCAATTAATTAACATGTTTTTGTTAGTGCCCATACCATCATTTCAGCACTATATAGCAAGTGTCCACATGCATACACAAAAAGCTAATATACCTACATAAATACATACACGCAATGTGACATACAAGTTGCACAAAAGCAACCCAAGCCATCAAATGGATTCCATAGCCATCTACTATGCAAACAGAAACTCACAACTGAGACGCTAATGATTTCTGGGTCAACAGAGATCGTCACAACTTGACTGTCATCAACGTCCATATCAGACGAATGTTCTTCTTCTAAGGAAATGGCACAATGCAAATACGACCCAACAGACAGATTCTTTCGATCTAAACCACACACAAAATATCCTTACAAGGAAAAAGTTCAAAGCAAAACTCATCAGTTTCACAAAACAACACTTTTAATGATGATAAATAAATGCACAAAACAATGCAATCAAGCAATGTTGGTAAAAAACAACTTGAATAAAATTTCACAATCAGAGCTTTGAATCTCCTTCTTCATCTGTGCATAAAACACAAATACACAAAATAACAATTAATTAATCTGTTGGTAAATTTATGCCAGGAAAAAGTTGAGCAGATGATATGATAGTCAGCATCAGTTGCTCCTGTTTAAGATTGGTTCCATCCCACAGATGGTACAAGTGTCCAGACACAGACCTTTGGTCCTTTAAGGTCGCCATTCACCTAATAATTAGGAACAATAGTAAAATAAAGAATCAAATTAGTAAAAATAAGAAAGTTATGAATAAGAAGTAATGAGTGAATGTAATTATTGTGACAGTAGATGAGAAACTGCTGTGTGTTATACAGACCAGAACCGAAAGCCTTGAGGTATTTGGCAGCAGCAACCTTGCTCAGAAAGGCTTTCACTTTCACACCTATGTCTATTAAGTATCCGTGGTCTTCACAGCTCGAAATGCATCCGGTCAAAACCTGCATTAAACAATGAAGCTTTTAGAAGTACAATAATAACAACAACAAACTTTAGAGAAGAACATCACCAGAAGAGGCACTTGCAATGAAATCACCACATGTCAAATGTCTATATCTGCCTATATCTGGGAGAAGGATTTCATCAGTCAATGATGTCAAAGTTGGTGAAGTGATTGCAGAGGTCAAACTGAGGTGGTTGAGATCAGAAGGTGGATACCTTCTGATCTCAACCAATTCTGATGAAATATTTTAGGTTGTTGCCACGGGAATGCTTGTGCTTGGCTGTGTTCGTCAGGTTCATGAGCTCGATATGGTTGTATCGTTGCCGAATGGTCTGACAGGAACCGTTGCTATCACAGACTTCTGTGATGCGTACACTTCTCTTCTAGAAGCTCTTGCTGATGGAACGGAGTTGGATCTGGCTGAAGACAAGGTCTGTTGTTTCTGCATCTGCAAGCTGCATCTGATCTCAACCAGATCAGAAGGTGGATATGTACTTCTAAAAGCTTCATTGTTTAATGCAGGTTTTGACCTGCATTGCCTCAAAGAGGCATTCAGTACCTAAGTCAGAAGAGGATCAGTAGATGAGTACAAGGACCTTAAGTTGAATAAGAACCAAGAGCGGGGGTAGCCAATGTAGGCGGTCAAACATAAAAGAGGGCAGAAGGCGAGCGGACAGCAGCATTCAACACAGATTAAAGAGGGGCCATGGCAAGGCATCAATTGATAATCCCTAACAAAACAAAGTTATTGCCCATACGAAATTCTCAGGTAAGACATTTTCTACATACCATTCCATTTTTCAGTGCAAATATGCTGCTGTTAACTTCTTTTGGATTAACTGTCAGCTTTACTACTTTCTTTTTCCCATTAACGGAAACTTCTTTGACTTTACAGCGAACAACACTTCCAACAGGAAAAATTTCATGCAGACTCAGAAGGTTCTACAACAGAAAGTGAATCGGTTAATTGCATGCAAACAACAGTAAAACTCATAGAACGTCACCTCACTATGTGCCTGTGGTGTGGTTAACAACATTCACACAGAATTTACTCAGAATGCAAAGAAATAATCCTTATATTATTCTGCATAGAATTGATGACCAATATATTCTTTTATTACCAACATTGGATATTGTTTAGTAGATGGATTATATGGCATTTATATAGCACCACTTCATGAAAAGTGGCGCTATATAAATTCAGCGCTCGTGAATAAGCTGATGCCCTGCGCTCAGCTTTCAAGTGGTATTTTAGAAAGATGTTACAGATTACGATTACAATGAGAGACATGTCTTTCCATGCATGGGCTCACAAATTTGACCAAAAAAATTACCAAACTAGAACAATTCAGCTTGTTAGGGTCAACCATGTCAAAATGATAGCATGGTTGTAGTGACAAGTTTCAAAACACTGTAAAATATGCATGAAATGTAAAGCCTTAACTCTAGCCCGCCATAAAATTTTATATAACCAAGAAAATCGAAAGTCCACTTGGTAAAATAACAACAGCACCAACAAATATTAGTTAAGTATAACAAGAACACATTTCCTGAATGGAAGAGCATGAGAGTTGGTCTATGCAACAGCATTCGTGGCTTTTACATCATCGAGTCTTTTATAAATCTGAATTGTAGCAGCACACAAGATATAAACTTGTCAGTGATGCTATTTGCAATCTAGACATTACTGTATTAAAACATTTTCTCTCTGTTTCAATACTTCCCATGTTGAGTTATTAGTGACTCAATAAAGTTGAAACAACTCCAGAAGAGAGAAAGAGCAAAAGAAATTATTTTCAAGCTGAGCTTGAGCAACCATTGGAGAGAGAAAGAGAGAAACAACAGACCTTGTCTTCAGCCAGATCCAACTCCGTTCCATCAGCAAGAGCTTCTAGAAGAGAAGTGTACGCATCACAGAAGTCTGTGATAGCAACGGTTCCTGTCAGACCATTCGGCAACGATACAACCATATCGAGCTCATGAACCTGACGAACACAGCCAAGCACAAGCATTCCCGTGGCAACAACCTAAAATATTTCATCAGAATTGTTATTTACAGAAGGACAAAATAGTGTCAAAACATGCCTCGACTCAAATCAATCAGAAATTGACAAAACAGTTGCAAAACTTGACAAATGAGAAGCATCGAAATAACTCACAAAATGGAACATTTTAAAGGCAACCAATGATCATCACAGATACAAGAAGAAGAAAAGCATTAATCTCTAAACATGTGTCAGCGTAAAATAAAGAGTTACCTCTCCAAATGCCTTTTCTTCTTCATTTGACTCTTTTGAAGTCTTTGGTTTCTTGGGTTGAGAGTTCTGTTGATAAGAAAGTATATATAATGAAATAAATAAGTCTGTATGTGCAAGTATATAATAAATATATATTCGTTCATTGTGAAGATTTACATAAAAATCCTCTGAGCCCAAGCACTCTGTGCTGCTAAATAACATAACAGTTGATGCCATCTTCTAAATGCATAACAATTACTTGCAACTGGGGTGTGACCAGGAAGGAAGGCCTGATATACCCCAATAGTACAAATCCTCATAGGTCAGCTTCTCAGCACTTTCCTCGTGTGTCAACCTCAAATAGAAAAAAATCATAAACTCCCGAAAAAATACATTCAGAGTTTTTTATATTTCTTTAAAATAATTTACAGGTACAGTAGATGACAGCTCTAGAATTGTAATTTTTGACTTAAAATGCATAAATCCTCAGACACATTAATCATCAACTGCAAGTGAATAAGTAAGTGGTGAATCTTAGGAGGGTGCATGAATTCTGCTCATTGGAGACTAAACTGATGTGCACATCCAACATTTGCATTGAAAGTGCTGAATGAAAAAGATAAAAAGGAGAACTATTACTGGAAAGAGAAAATCTTGTTTGCCATCAGGAAATAGGTCATCATCTTGTTTCCTTTTCTTGGTAGGTTTATCCTTTTTGGGTGGTGCACCCCCTCGAGGAAAATCCTCACCAGACATAGTTGCAATGAGTCAGGATTTCAAAAATCTACAACAAATAGAAATAACATAAACTCACTTCTCATCACCTTTCATAGATATAGGTATCAGTGTCAAAATAAACAGACCAACATGTCCACAGGATTATTTTACCCAAAACGTAATGTAATGCAAATCGTAACAAATGTGTCACATCAGGGAGACCAGCTTATTCACAGGCAGTATACCAAATCTAGTCTGTAAGTTAGCATGTACTTTATTAAACTGCATGCAAAAGCACTAGCGGAACAGCATAAATGAACAACCAAAGAATGTACAATCAAAAAAGAATCATAACAGGCAATTTCAAAGCAGATGTTATTGCAGTTATGAGAGAGTGAGTAGGTGGCAAGCAATAGTTATTACGATTATCATAGGAATAGATTGATTTGTATAGCATTCGGGTGATAAAACCACACCCAGATTAGTGTCAGCATGCTGGATCTCTTTATTGTGCAATCAAGGATGGAGTGAGTAGGTAAAACGTTCTAAAGGAGGTAAAATACAACATAGAACATGGTTAGGGTTGTGTAACAAGGAAGAGAAAAGAGGAAACTGAATGGCCACAGAGGTCATCGAAAGTCACAGGTTTGGAAAAAGGCAGAAACTTGATCCATAATTCTTTAGTCAGTGGCAAAGGGATGATCCTTTCTACTATGATTATAAAAGGATGTAATAACATTCAAAGATTAACTGGTAGTGTTGATGTCAAATATTCATTAGGTGGATACATACAAGTCATTGCATACACCCTACGAATCAGCTTGTACAGTCTAATGACACATACCGCAATTTAACAGAATAATTCAATTTTCATGTCAGGTTAACATGCCAGTAGTTCCTTGGTCATTGGTAAAAGGCTGATATTCAGGGTCGTACCGAGGGGGGCCGTGGTCCAGGGTGCAAACGTGGAAGGGCGCAAATTTCAGGATTAAATAATATAAAATGCACTATTTTCAAAATGTGGGGGCGCCAGATTGATGCTAGGCACAGGGTGCAATTATAGCTCAGTACGGCCCTGCTGATCCTAGTGTGTAATACTTAAATGCACTATGTTTGCAATGGCATATGACGTGAAATTAGTAATTGCTCTACAAGTTTGTAGATATTTGTAAGTACGTACGACAATTTTCGTAAACATGGTCTCGTCGGCTATTTACTGTTGAAATAGTAAACATTTGTGAAAATTTGTCACAAAGAAAGGAATCGTCGAAGAATGCTGGGAATAGGCGCGTTTCTTGGCTGAGGCATGCTGGGACAAAGTTTCAAAACGCTTGTGCGTAGTTCCCAAGTACAAAAATACTCTAGCTGAAATACTCTATACTCAAAAATGCCAAAAAAACTCTATACTCAAATGCAGCACTCTATTTGAGCGTAATTGGGGCTGCCATCTTGTTTGGTAAAGGGCACATATACTCTTCAGGACTACTCCCAAAATATTTTGGTAACCAGCTGCATAGTTTTCACTTAAATTTAATAACAAGTTTAAAGCACGGTAGTGTGCAAAAATATCGATAATAGAGGATTCTTGCGAAATAAGATTCATTAATGAATAGCTAAACTGAAAGGGTTCGTAGTGAATCATCGAAACCCGAATCCCCCAAACTGATTTCCGCAGGTGTGGGTAAAATGCGAACCGTGAACCGATAAAATGCGATTTTGATTTCGATTGGCTGCCAAAAGTCACATGACCAGTTCGCGCCTATGGTTGCCTTTTATATTTTTATTCATGCAGCCAAAGGTTTTAAACGATACTAGCCATGACCCTGAAGCCTATCTATCTACTACACTAACCCTAATCCTAAACCTAACCGACCTTCACGATCCCCACCCTGACCCTAACCGACCCTCACAATGCCTTAACCGGGATCAACCCGAATCATCGAAACCCGAAAACGCCAGATTCCCCGAAAAAAGCAATGTACACTTGAAAGCCACTGAACTGTCTCCAAAAAGCGCAATTCATTCATCAATCCAGCTTCTGCAGGAATTCTTTTTATCCATCCAGCTTCCATTTAAGCAGAATCATTTTCATCAATCCGGCTGCGTTTTCGGGGATACGGCGGAAATCAGTTTCGGGGATTCGGCGATTCGCTACGCACCCCCTTAACCTGATCCGTTCGCGTCTATAGTTCGCATTTCGGTTCGCGTTTTACCGGTTCACAGTTTCGTATTTTACCAACACTCGATTTCCGCCGTATCCCCGAAAACGAAGCTGGATTGATGAAGAGGATTCTACCTAAATGGAAGCTGGATCGATGAAAAGAATTCACGCAGAAGCTGGATTGATGAACGAATGTTTTGAGACATTTCAGCGTTTTTCAATAGTACATTACTGTTTTCGGGGAATCGGGCTTTATGGCCTTTTCTGCGGTGTTTCGATGATTCGGGTTGATCCCAACTGGGAGCCTTGTTATCTTAAATGCTTACAATCGCGAGTGGGTTTTTCGTTACAACAAGCCTTAATATTATCGCCCACAATGTCCACGTGCGCTGTAATAAACCATTACAAAAGACGGATATTTTTATCTTCAACAATAAATAGTATGCACTAACACTTTTTATATCTGCCACAGTTTTCAAACAGCTCAAATACGGGTAATTTAAATATTTACAACATTTAGTCGATACAAGTAATCATAAAGGCTACAATATTCATCTCCGGATAAGACGGAAATGAAAGCAGGACATATCCTTTTATAGCCCAAATTTCGCTCAATGTTGAACTAATAGCAAAGGTGTCGTATATACAGGGCTGCAAACATGTTGGTTTGAGGTTATTTCGTTTTTTACAAAAAACCAGAAATGGCAATTTTTTAAATATATATTTACTTAATTTACTAATTTTACTATTATATTACTAATTGTGCGTTACTTAGTGGGAAATCAAGCTAAATTAATTATGTAAAGAAGTTGCAGCTCTTTTTCATGCTGTGTTTGATGCATTTTATAACAAAAACTAAAAACCAAATAAAACCAAATAACAGCTTTTGATTTGTTTAAATCTTGGTTTTTTGCACCCCTACGTATTTATGACACGTTTAAGTAATTACTAATTGGCCAGTTAGGTTGTCGCACGAATTGTGTGATGCCTGTGGCATCATGTGAAAGGTCTATGGTATTGTCTAAAACCTGACGTAGATGCTGTAGAAATGATATACCTCCGTCACTGACACACAAATCTCTGTGCCTCTGAATCGTTGTACAACTGTGTAAAGTTGGCTAAATGTACTGATAACACAATTGGACCCTACATACGACACGCCCTAAAGTAACCTAAATGGAACGTTTACGATACGGTTTGCACACTTCAGAATGATGACCGGCAAAATCTGCAGTGAAGCCAGACCATTGGACAGCCCGAAATATTTTCATTGCTGTCCACGAGCAAACTGTCAGGCAGACACAATGTTCTGTGCATATCTATGCAATTAAGCAGCACCGATATAAATAGAGCAATGCATAATGGGTCTAGTTGTCAATGCACATAACCGAAATATGCTCATAATTATGTTTAGTATATGCACATATCTGGAGTTGCCTTAGATTAAAATTGGACCAGTCAGCTTCAATGCATGGTAAGCGAATTATGCACTTACCGATTATGCGCTTACATGACATTGACTGTATTATAATTTTGTTGCAATGATTTGTACTGAAACAGGGATAATCCAAATTCGGGTTTGCAGTTAATATTTCTGATCTTGAGCAGGCTTCAGTGCATCCAAAGTTCTCTGATTCACATGGTGCTGCTTACACAAGCTCCCTTTAGCCTGCTCAGTTGGATTCCTGTAGAATTTAGAATATTGAAAATCCTTCGGGGGCTACAACAGGCAATCCTACCTACCTACCTACCTTCAGTCACCAATCTCTTGCTGTCCTTGCCTGCTATCTTTGAAATGGTACGTTTGGCAGAGCCAGAGCCGAGGTCGTGGGACCACATGCATTTCATATCACTGCCTCCAGGAATGGAACCAATTACCAATACATATACGATGCTTTAACTCAAAATTACAAATCTGGCTTTTAAATATCTTAATATCTACTTTATCTTCATGTAGTAACTAACCACACCTCATATTTCTTATTGCACTCAATCTGTATTTGTTATATTGAATTCAAATTTACATAATCGATTATCTTTATTTCTGTTTGAGTTTGTATCCATGGACAAGCGACTCAACACAACATAAAACACAAGTCAAGTGATCCACTAATTATTTACTTCAGATGACTAACACTGCAATCAAACATAACTTTGTGAATCGTTGCAAGAACCATCAAGAAACTTCATAAAATTTACTATATTCTCAATGTTGTGATCACATCTATAGCTACTTGCGAGTTGCAACTTAACCAACCAATGTCAACTAAAAGGAAAATTAACTGCATTGCAGTTTCTAATGTGAAACAAATACATAAAAAAATTCATAAAACTTCTTAAATCAATAGATGAAAAGCAATTAGATTACCAGCAAAAACCTAGATTTTAAGACCTCTTGTCTGACTTACTTAGTTAACAAAAGTCAACTGCGTCTTTAGTTGGAAATCATGCCATTGACAATATTATGTATCATCTTCATGTGAAAGTGCATAATAAAACTAGTCCAAGTTGGAGAAATTCAGACATGGGTTTAATGTCATTCGTCAAGGGTTTAAAATGCTGAATATTCTGCTGGAAACTACATTATCTACCACAAATAATAATGTTGACCATTGAGTAAAGCTATTTGCTAGTGTAATTGTGCTGTGCAACTCAAATTTACACCGAAACTAAAATCCATTAAAATACTATTACAGGTCGTGGTTATGATGACAATCCAACTCCTGCACCAACATAAAGCACAATGCAGATTCGCCTCACATTAACAGTCTGCATGCGGTCATTACAACAGTTGAATTATTCCAAAGCTATCTGTCTAACTCCACTGCAATGAAAAAACACAGATATTGCAATTGGAACATGACATGACAACCAATTAAACAGAAATTATGACTTAGAAATGGCGACCAATCATATAAACCATAGTCATCACCGGGACAAAACGGACTCAACTTCAGGACTCTACAATTTGAGCTCTATATATTAAAAAGATCATGCACAAACTCAGAAAAAAACTCAGAAAATACAGTACTGGTAAGCATATCTAAACAAAAGGTGCTTAATGAAAATTGTAACTTGAAGTTAGTGAGCTTTTGGATGAAGTTAATAAGCAGGACAAGAGCAAAAAACAGATTGTCCGTAAAAAATTTACATAGTACAACCTGTAATTTCTCACTTTACGACCATGTGATATACACTGCAGCAATATCCAGCATGCATTGGCAGATGCTTGTTTTCAGGACTATTGCAATTCCTAAATAAATCCATGAATATGTATTGCCTTTATTCAGAAGTGCTGGACAAAGGAAGTACAACTCTAAACTGCAGTACAAGGAAACGGAATATTTATACTTGCAAAGATCAAGATATGAACACAACCAATGTTTAAATTACCAACATACAAAACCATATTCACCTTGGTGTTGATAAAGAGCAGAAGACTTCTAATAAATTGATTGAGAAATCAATGCATTACAATGCTATGCAAAATAGCTGCTGTCAGTCATCCAAACCGATCAAATAGAAACTACACACTTCTTCTTTACATCAACTCTTTGTTTAAAAAATCCGATTCCCTATAAACATAGCAGCAAACTGCCACACTACAATTTATGCTAAATATATAATAGAACCAGACTTAGAGCCCAGCTTTGTCTATGACTTGAATTTAGAACACAGCTCTATGGTTGCTGCAATGAACGGACTGGAAAGGATATGGAAAGACAAACATGTGAGCATACACACAAAAAAAAGATTAGTGAGAGCAATGATCTTCCCTACAGTACTATATGGCTGTGAGACATGGACAATGACAAAGAACATGGAAAAGAAAATCAACGCATGCAAAATGTGGATGTGGAGGAAGATGCAGAGAATATCGTGGATGGAGAAGAAGACAAACGAAGAAGTGCACAGGAAGATTGGAGTCGAGAACGATGAGATGTTACAACAAACAGCGTTGAAAAGGAAGCTAGGGTTTTTCGGACATGTTATACGATCAAATGGAATGGAAAAGGAAATGATGCTGGCATGTGGAGGAGGAAGGAAGAAAAGAGGGCGCCCAAGGAAAAAATGGATGAATGTGATACATGAAAAAACTGAAATGAGCCTGGAGGAATTAAGAGATGTAACTTCGGACAGAAAAAACTGGAGAGAATTGGTCATGGCGGTCGCTAGATTTCCAAGAAATAACAGCACAAGGTGGCTCTATGGTTTAGATCAAGAAAAGCATAAGCATGCAGGCGAGTCAGTTGAATATTTTCAAAGTAGTTGGCATAGCTTGTGCATGGCTGTTTAATGGAAGATGGCCAGTTAAATTATGTCTATCAGCACAATTACTACAATAAGACATGCTTCCTGTTTCATAATAATTAAGTGCTGGTCACCAAAACAGGACTTCAGAGGCAAATGTATTTACCTGTCTATAAGGAATTTGTTACTAAAATTCTCAAAAGAGGTAATAAGAGACAAAAACATGTTAGATAACCTCAGTGACAAAGGACTCCTAGAAGGTGTAATCACAGAAAACATTCATTTAGCATTAAGTGATGATGGCTAATGGAAATTTAATCGAAATACTATGCTGCAGTTAATTTGATACAAGGCACAAAAGACTTCACAAGAGAAGGCATCCTACATTACATGAGAAAGTCTAATCATGATGCAGATCATCAGACCAAAACAAATGTAACTACCAGTACTAATATTAAATATCATTTAAAATAAAGAGTCTAACAAATTCATCCCAATGATCATAATACATATTATGTACAATGCATGCTAAATTATTGCAGGAACAACCGATGTTGTCACAGTATATGTACAGCAGCCTATTGTTTAGATTGTACAATCAAAAAACTCAAAATCTGTTTAGAACAGCACCAACGTAAAATAATTGATCTCGCTATCTGCAGGAAAAATAACACAATTTCGTTCAAAACATCACATAATACAAGACAATACACCTCAACATCATACCAATGCCCTTCACCGTCTGAAAGGAAAATCATTAACCTTATACATTGGGAAGGAAGGTTTATGCTGGGTGCAGTCAACGTATCACCAGCTGAGCGCAGCAAAGACACAAGGAATATAAAAACTCCAATTCATACTTAAACCTTTCAAATGAAATTCACACCCTCCAACGGCATAATGCCTAACCACACATAAATATTTAAAATCCTGTTTAATATTTAAATAGGAGTTCTAGAATAGACATCAATCTGAAAGAATACCAAACAGACAGATAGACTGAGATCACTATACCACCAGACAATAATATTTTCACAAATGACATGCAAACATATCAGATTAAATTTTACATTAATGTATTTGAAATTTAAAACAAGGAATCAAAGCACCAGAGATGATATGCAAGAAAGAGCACCAAATACCTCAACTAAGGAGCTGTCTACATTGAGCTGATGTTCTCATAAACAAATCCATGCAGACAAGCAATAATAACAAGCAACAGATGAATTCCTCTTCATAATTTGTCACCTGAATTGTATATGAAATGTCAGAAATTGTCAGAACACATGCTCTTAGACACAGCATGAACCTTCACAATTAATTTTTATGATAGTTGCAGAAAAATGCACAAATAAACCGATTCACATTAAACACTGGTCTCTATAATTTTTTATAAGTATGGTATTGCGATGACCACTCACCAACAATAACGACATTCAATTCTCACAGCTCGCACTTAGTTACAATAATTCACTAATATTAAGCTACACACTGCAAGGACCTAACATAATGAGTTGTGTGAATTGGATGTTGCTTCTCAAAATTGCGTTTTAAACAGGATGCAACAAATGATTTTAAGAAATTAAATAGAGAAATTAGGTCCATCGATTACAAAAAAGAGCAGGTGACATTTTGTTTTGTGGAGTATGAACCACAGAGACACCCAAGTATCTCATAGGAACTTCACAGCTAATCTATGTAATTAAAGCAAAAAATTTCAGAATCAACAAATTAATCAGAGATATCACATCTTGATGGAAGCATCAGGAAATACAAGCAGCTATTCTGGGATCAACCACAAATATTACAAAGTTACCAACAAAGCTATACACACATAAATATGCTAGATACTTTATGCATATTCTTGTTTCCCAAACACATGCATACATCATCACACAAAATGATGTTTACCTATACCAAAGGAATAACCATGTGCACAGATTACGCACAGATAGGTCTACACCCACCTATGCACGTCGTCAAGTATTAAGTGGAGTTAGGTGCTAACCAATATAAGAACAGAGGAAATAAAGTTTATGAAATAACATTAAGGACTTAAAACTAAAGAAAACCACTCCAACATCACCAGTCGTATGTTTCTAATGAGGGGAAAAAATCAAGCATACTCAGACGAAGAAGCCTCACTGAATGAAAGCTCAGGCACCTTCTAAGCACTAGCAAAGCCACTGTCGAGGTTGTCTATCTGTGCAGAGGAGGAGGAGGGGGAGGCAACAACCGGTTCTCGACTGGCACAATGATTCGGTTGACCGGTCGTATTGTCAACACTGGCACAACATGACCTGCTGAAAGTTAATACATACCAGTCATAATGTCAACATACCAATCATAATGTCACATCTGAAATCAATTTATGAACATGTCATCGATGCAAATCTTGATACTCAAGCACCAGTGTTTTCAAGTACTTGTACCTGTAACACAATCACCTCACATTATCTAATGTGTCAGAATTTGGGCAATTCAACATGATTTCAAGGAGTTTTGAAGCAATAACTTTTGCAAATCTGTATTTGTGAAGCCATTTAGCAGCAACTCACGGTAATCAACACAACAGGAAACTATTGTTAAACAGTGAAAAAAGTTTTAAGAAAATAGTATCTTTTTCTCTGGCTTTCTTGCATATAAAAATCAACAGTTATTTTGCATTAGCCAAAAAATAAAGGCAAAAAAGGACATGTGGTGCTTAATACTTTTGAATGTCAGACACGCTGTGAAAATTAAAATTCCTTAAATTTGATATCGTCCTTCTTCCAACATCTTTTGCTCAGAAGTGTACAAGCCTCAATTGCGTACTGCAGAGCAATTGTGCGCGAAGGACTTGCTCAAGGTCCCTACACAGTGACTGATGCCTTGGAAGTGGGTCAAACCCGCTCACTCAGCACACACAGGTTGACCGCTCTAACCAATCAGCCACCGTGCCACAGTGGTATACATCTTTGGGGTAACTCAGCCATTGCTATCATATCATGAAGACGACAATATATTTTCAGATTATCTCATTTAATTTTTGTCCTTTAATAGCACTGCTAATGGGATAAATTATAACCACAGCCACTATACGAGGCTCCTGAGATAAGCTATATATGTTACAGGCAATATGTGAAACCAGGGATTTTGTACAATGCCTAGGCAATATGTAAAACGCTACACTAATCCTAACCCTAACTGTTACCCTGACCCTAACCATAGCCCTACCCAAACACCAAATCGGGGATTTTACAAATTGCCTAAAACTAAAAAACCAAAACCCAGACTTAGGGTTAGGGCTAGGGGTCAGAGTTAGGTTCAGTCTAGGGTTAGGGTAGAGTTTTACAAATTGCCTGGGCATTTTACAAATTGCCTAGGCATTTTACAAACTGCATTGACTATAGATAGTTCTTCATAGCTGTGCATGTGGCAGGTTAACTACGCTTTGTCTATGGATGGCACTCGCTGCCACTGGCCAGATTTCCCGCTACTATTCGGTTCTTACCCGGATCCGGCAAATAGTTCATCCAAATACTCGGATTCGGTACTCGGTGGAAATTGTCTACTCGGTTATGCCCTGCTGATGTCCCTAGCAGCAACCATCAACTTATGCCTTATGATAATGTCTCAGCACTAAAGACTCGTTTATCAAAGCAAGTCCCACATTGTCATCTTACAACCAGTCAAACAGAGACACACAAAGTGTACATACAGCCAGTGGTCTTGCAACACTTTCTTAACCGTGAAACGACCGCTTGGATTTATCACCAGTAAATTCCTGATGAGCCTCTTTGCCTCGTTTGAGATCAGACTCCAATCATCAGATGGGAAGCCGTAATCAGCATTCTTGATGCATGTGAATAGACCGTCCTGAATGGAAAGAGAATAGTTGATGACGTCATCATCATCATCTCAATCACTGCAATTCATATTCAATCTTAGTTCATCTTGTACAAAGACATTCAAGAGCCACAAATCAGAGATGTCTCTGTTTTAGCATAAATGGTGTTACATTTATGTGGATAATGGAAAGGCAAAGGGAATATGGACAAAAAATACACATATGTTTCATCGATTATAGCAAAGCCATGAACTGATGTGGAAAACTCTAATAGAAATGGGTATACCAAAACATTTGATACAACTACTAAAGGGATTGTACAAAGACCAGGAAGCAGTAATAAGAACAGAATTTGGAGACACAGACAAATTTAAAATAAAGAAAGGGGTGAGGCAACGGTGCATCCTGTCCCCATTTCTTTTCAACCTGTATGCAGAAAGGATAATGAGGAGGGCAGAAATGGAAGAGGCAACTGAAGGAGTAAAGATAGTAGGAAGGACATTGATCAATAGGAAGGACAATAATCTAGAGAAAACAGTGCTATACTTCAACTTACAGAAGACAAAGATAATGACAACAGCTGATTGGGACAGTTTCGAGATAGACGGAGAGGAAATAGAGGTGGTAAAAAGCTTCATGTTCCTGGGATCATTTATAGAAAAAGAGGGAAATGAGTTATTCGGAAATAAAGAGAAGGGTGGCAATAGGGAAAGCTGCAATGAACGGACTGGAAAAGATATGGAAAGACAAACATGTGAGCATAGACACAAAAAAAAGATTAGTGAGAGCAATGATCTATCCTACAGTACTATATGGCTGTGAGACATGGACAATGACAAAGAGCATGGAAAAGAAAATCAACGCATGCGAAATGTGGATATGGAGGAAGATGCAGAAAATATCATGGACGGAGAAGAAGACAAACGAAGAAGTGCGCAGGAAGATTGGAGTCAAGAACGATGAGATGTTACAACAAACAGCGTTGAAAAGGAAGCTAGGGTTTTTCGGACATGCTATGCGATAAAATGGAATGGAAAAGGAAATGATGCTGGCATGTGGAGGAGGAAGGAAGAAAAGAGGGCACCCAAGGAAAAAATGGATGGATGTGATACATGAAAAAACTGAAATGAGCCTGGAGGAATTAAGAGATGCAACTTCGGACAGAAAAAACTGGAGAGGATTGGTGTTACATGCCAAAACGATGACAATAAAGTTCATCAATAAGCAATGGTGGTCAAATATGTAGAAAAGTCGCCATTCTCACACATATGTTGAACCCAACATATTTATGATTGGGGGCTTTCACACACAACTAATCAGTGACTTTCAACTATCAACTCCCATCTGGAGTTGATAGTTGAAAGTCACTGGAATGTGTTGCATCAAGGAAGAGGAGCAGTGAGAAGTTCTGCTCCAGCACACAGCACCCTCTGCATCTAGCAGTTCCTCACAAAGCGTAAGATAGTTATAACCATAACTAAAAAGACTTCTATAGCGCCGCCATAATAACACACAAAGCATCAACTGAAGGCACACTGAAACAAATTTGAAATCCCGTGAAATCCTAAGAGACAGAAAGACAGTCTAAGGTGCAGAATTAGGAGATCCCTTGAACGTCCAGGACTGGCTGTGGCATGCATCCCCATAAAGGTCAACAAACTCTGCAATGACTGATGACACCAAGCTTCTCATCCTTCCTTCAACGAATCCAGGATACCTTGCTTCACATGACAAGTTCTGAAGCTCAACAATGTCCGGGTAAGAACTGGTCGAACGGTTATAGATGAACAAGTCAAAACCGATCATTGTTATATTACTACTAGCAAAGCTGGATGCAGAAGTTCCAGTCTGCGGTAGTCACGTGTGACCATTCGCTGTCCAGAAATTCACGAAATCCTTAAACTAGCTCAGGAATGAAAACTCTGTTGAAATTCAAACTCACAAAAATTATAAAGCAAGGCATTTCAAACTATTCTATAAAAATTAAAGTTATAGGCAAACTCAAATGCCACCAAATGTTGTCTACAAGTATAAGATTTGCTGCCAAAGTCTGTGAATACAACAAAGTTTCTTTGAACTATATATTGATTCCTTTCCTAAAATCTGGCAATGTTCGCTGACATGCATACATTATATTTCTGAGAGGAATAGCCCACCTGATACTTTATAGATCTGGTCTCACTGAAATCACAGGAACCATTGCTCACTGATCTGTGATGAAATGGTAGGTAGCCACACAGCATGAAATACCTAGAGACACAAACATCTTAACCAATGACCATGACACTATATGCATTCACAGTAAAATTTCGGTATTATAAACTATGGCAATTAGAGCTACTAGCTGTAAGAACGCTGAAGGTTTTACTTAGACTAGCTCTACTATTATATCAGATGTTGACGAGTAGATTATGCTAGGGGAAACTAGCTACACATGAAGAGACGGTTAGAATACAACTTATCTTTATTAAATACAGAGAAGAAGAGGTAATAATAATAATATATATATAATGATTGTGACTAATACATAACTGTTACATGTACTTACTAATGCGAGTATGGGTGAGATGATAATGTCCAAACCTTAAGATGATACGAGTTGACGAGCCTGACAAGATAGTTAGAGTTCTTCGGAAGTCAGACTGCCCAGTTCCTAACAGTGTTACAGCTTATAAGTCACTTTCCTCAGCCAAAGAGGAAACTGGCCTATCCTAGAACAGACTACTTTGATTGGTCAGCTACTGACCTCTCAAGGATCAGCTACTGACCACTCTAGCAATGAGGGCTGACTGTAAGTGCTAGAGCCTACGTGAGAGATTGACAGAACCTATACTGTCCGAATTAGTAAATGTTCAGCAAAACCTAATGTATAATAATGATCTCTATATATATGTTTCAAGCCTATCTATTGTAATGTAATGTTCAGAATAATCACGGTTACATAGCTATACCAAGTAACAGGAAACAAGTAACAGTCGTAGGCCCAGACCAGGGATCGGCAACCTTTTGAGACGGAAGAGCCAAAAGTTATAATTTACAAAATTTCTCAGTTCTTAAAGAGGCACTAAAATTGTTGTTTCAATATTATGGTATTTTATTAAGATTAGGAATATAAATTTGATTTTTGATTGAAAATAAATGGCTTTAAATACGAAATAAGATTTAAAATTTAAACCTTAAATAAATGATTTTAATAGATCGCTACAATAGTTACATCAATGGGAGCACTGGCCTTGCATGTTTTTTGAAAGTTCGGTTAAATCTGGCTCATAACTTGTTATTTTTAGTTTCAAGCACGCCTCTAGATTTTTATTTGTTAGTTGGCTTCTTACTTTACTTTTTATTATATTCATGCAAGAGAACGCTTGCTCGCACGAGTATGTTGACCCGAAGATCGTCAGCACTCCAAATGACAACTTCTTCACCTCACTGTAGCATTCTGGAAGACTATTCCATGCGTCAAATATGAGTGCCTCAACTCGCGGTATTTCTTTTAGAGCTGTCCACTTGTGCAGCGCAACGTGCATGCTTTTCTGGACCTCCAACTCTTCTAACTTGCTCTTGAGTTCTGTGAACTTGCCACTCCACAAGTGTTTGGTTTTCATTCATGGTTTTTATCCTGTTTGCATATTTCTTTGAGTTTTGAAAATAAAATAATATAATTATTATTTTTTGCGCATGGAACTGGAAGGCCGCAATTCGACATCGAAAGAGACACAACTTGACATCGAAAGAGCCGCATGCGGCTCGCGAGCCGTGGGTTGCCGACCCCTGGCCCAGACCAATCCAAAGGAAACACGTACAAACACAGTTTTGCTTTATTGAACCGTTTTATATCAGTTCAAGCTTGATGGAAAGTTACTTTCAGCCTTTATCAAACTGCAGAATTTAAGATAATTGAAGTTGCACGGGTACTCTGCAACAAGATATCATCGGCCTAGCCGTAGCTGACTAATGAATAAGGTATGTCTGGTCACTGGAAAGGATAAGTCAACTAAAACTAGGTATTACTCAGTCTTTGACCTAAATCACAGACCTTCTGAATGGACAAAGACAAAGAAAGCTTTCATGACACCTTTCATGGCGTCACAAGCGTTGACAGTACCAACAGTTATCAGACGGTTGATAGACTGTCACAAAACGGAAATGGGTTCAGGGTCCAGTTGGCTATATCGATTGGTACACTCACAGTGGCGTTGCCAGAGTCACAAGGTCGGAAGGCAAGGCAGTCTCCAAAGGACTTTCAGCAGAGTGAAAAGCAGTCTGTCAGAGCAGAGAAAGGTATCCAGCAAGGAACTCTGTGACCTCATCCTGTTGTCTACACCAGCGTTTCCCAAACTGTGTTCCGCGGAACCCAAGGGTTCCGTAAGGCGAAGACAGGGGTTCCGCGGAAAGCATTCAACAAGCTTGAAACAATTTCAAATAAATTATACCAATTTTTCAGGCGGACTTGCAGTATATTTGACGCATTTTCGCCTTACAGGATTGCATGATTCTTTTCATAATCCCCGCTTCCAGTTTTAAAAAAATCTTTTCACGATTCCCGCTTCTACTTAGGCAGAACTCCACCTTCCAGTTAAAATCTCATCATCATTTCCGCTTCCAATTAAATGGCATTTTTTCATCAATTCTTTTCATTAATTAACCTTCTAGTTAACATCATTTCATCAATCAAGCTTGTACTGTAGTTAAAACATATATATATTATATATATATATATATTATATATATATTATATATATATATATATATTAATCAACCTGCCTTCTAATTAAGATAGAGCTTAAATTACGGAAATTATATCGTACATATCAGGCCGATACGGACGAGAGTGAGTCACCTAAACTTCAAATTTCACATTATGCGTAGGCCTATAGGATGCTTTTTCATAACATCTGTGAAGGCCTATAAGTTTATATGAAGAGAATTTATGTGTCTTTGTCATCGTTTTTTTGTGTTGTTATTAATCTAATCTAGGCCTAAATCTATATTGTCTGCATTCTAAAACGTTTGCAAAACCGGAACAGTGTTTAGTTTTGGACCGGGGTTCCGCCAAAAAAATTGGAGGTCAAAAGGGTTCGCGGTCAAAAGAGAATGGGAAACGCTGGTCTACACCGAAGTCTTTAGGCATTTCTGGCAAGCCGCTTCACTGGTTTCACTCAAACTTGAACGGGTGTATGTCCTGCACCATCCTTAGGTCCACTAGGTTTCATTTGGTTGCCACTCCTTTTGGTCTGCCACAGGGCTATGTTCTCAACATATTTTTACACACTTTACACACTGCTGATATTGTTGCAAATGCCCTGGCCTCCTGTGGCTTTTGAGTCGGCTCTATGCTGATGATAGACAGGCTCAGTGGTGATTAAGGATTACAACCAAAAAATAAATTTTAAAAATCAGCAAGATTAACTCTATTAACAGATTAACAGCGCATAGTAAAATACAGGTATGAGAAAGACACTGAAACACATACATGGCAACACCAAGACTCCAGAGGTCACAGCATTTGTCATAGCTTTGGCCTGGTTCCATCCACGCATCTATCGCTTCTGGAGCCATAAACTGAGGAGATCCAACCTACAATTCATTTCACGTATTACATGGGTGGAACTCAGGCCATCAACTCATCATAAAAAGAGAACTCGACATGCCAAGATTCCATATTGTGCTGCACTTAGAAGGTGTAGAAGAGACCCAAGTTATGTGAAAAACTTAGGTATATAAAAGGACGTGTATCAACCAATAGCAAACATCATCGTGGTTTGTCATCCAGGCACTTACTGATGATTCCATACGACAGCAGACATTATGGTTCATCAATTAAATACAGGATAAGAATCAGCATGCAGAGACAACTTCAGAGGAATTGGAAATTAGCCTCAGCAAAACCATCTCCATTGAATGGCTGTCACGATCTAATGACTTTCACCTCATCTTCGTAGTACGATTCGCTGTCTTCATTCAGTGAGAAACCATTTCTATAACAATTATTTGTTCAGATATTTATTTTATCATGGTTTTGTCTATTGTTTGCAGTTGTTCATCAGGACCCTACTGCCACTGATCAACAGACGAGCATTGTTCTAAATCAGTTAACAATGTTTAGGCACTGAGTGCACAGAGCACAGCTCTGAATAATTGTTCCTATTGAAGTGATGCCATAGAAAGAGATCCAGTATACAATTACCTTGACATCTGTACAACAGTTTGGTCACCTTGTCACCTTGTGCTGTCATTTCTTGGAAATCTAGCGACCGCCATGACCAATCCACTCCATTTTTTTCTTTCCGAAGTTGCATTCCTTAATTCCTCCAGGCTCATTCAGTTATTTCATGTATCACATCCATCCATTTTTTTATCCACATTTCGCATGCATTGATCTTCTTCTCCATGTTCTTTGTCATTGTCCACGTCTCGCAGCCATATAGTACTGTAGGGAAGGTCATTACCCTCATTAGCCTTTTCTTGTGTCTATGCTCACATGTGTGTCCTTCCATATCTGTTCCAATCCATTAATTGCAGCTTTCCCTATTGCCACCCTTTTCTTTATTTCCGAATAACTCATTTTCCTCTTTTTCTATTAATGATCCCAGGAACGTGAAGCTTGTTACCACCTCTATTTCCTCTCCATCTTTCTCGAAACTGTCCCAATCAGCTGTTGTCATTATCTTTGCCTTCTTTAAGTTGAAGTATAGGCCGGCCTTCTCACTTTCTCTCTTCAGTCTTCTTATCAGTTTTTCCAGATCTGCTTTCTTCCCTGCCAGTAGTGTTGTGTCATCCACATATCTCAGATTATTCAATGTCCTTCCTGCTATCTTTACTCCTCCATTTGCCTCTTCCATTTCCATTTCTTCTCTTCCAGAAATGCACCATTGCCTCACCCCTTTCTTGATTTTAAATTTGTCTGTGTCTCCAAATTCTGTTCTTATCACCGCCTCCTGGTCTTTGTACAATCCCTTTAGTAGTTGTATCAAGTGTTTTGGTATTCCCATTTCTATTAGAGTTTTCCACATCAGTTCATGGTTAATGCAGTCAAATGCTTTGCTATAATCGATGAAACATATGTGTATTTTCTTGTCCATATTTCCTTTGCCTTTCCATTATCCACCTGATGTTGGCATTATGATCTCGCGTTCCCCGGGATTTCCTAAATCCTGCCTGATTGTCCGGAAGCTCTCTCTCAATTATATTCTCCATTCTTTTATGAATTATTTTGAGTAGTATTTTGCTTGTGTGTGATATCAATGCTATTGTCCTGTAATTTTCACACTCTCTTGCATCTCCTTTCTTAAATAAAGGGATAAATATTTATCTCTTCCATTCCTCTGGCCATACTCCAGTTTTCCATATATTATTGCATATTTTTGTTATTGTCTTTATCATTGCGTCATCTCCCGCTTTTATCAATTCTATGGGTATTCCATCCTGACCTGGCGCTTTGTTGTCTTTCAGTTGTTTGATTGCCCATTCCACCTCTGCTTCCATAACCACCAGTTCCTTTTCGTGTTATGTTATATTGTTTTGTTCTATTTTTACTCTCTTGTCTTCGTTGTACAGCTCCTCCGTGTAGTCCTTCCATCTTTTCTTCATCCCCTCTTCATCACCAATTACGTTTCCATCTCCTGACTTCAGTGAGCCCATTCTAGGTGTAAATTTTCTCGTTATTGCCTTCACTTTTGAGAACATTTCTTTCGTTCTCCCTTGCTTTCTTTCTTCCTTCATTTCCCTGCACATTTCATTTAAATGTTTTTCTTTATCTTTCAGTGCCTGCTTTTGGAAGGCACTGTTCATTTCTCTTACTTTATCTTTGTTTCCTGCACTTTTGGTAGCCTTCCTTTCTCCCGCTATACTAATAGCTTCTAGCGATAGCCATGGTGTTGTTGTGAATTTCTTCTTCTTTGGGATGTGTTTCTAAGCAACTTCCAATATCGTTCCTTCATCTTCTCCCACAGGTTGTTTGTGTCATTAAAGATATTGTTTTAGGAAGATCCCAAGATGTTACATTTCATCCCAATTTTAGTCACCTCTTAAATCGCTTTCATGATCAATGAAAAGTCAATGACGAATGAGATTCAAAACTATGTTTACTACATTATAATCTATCACTTACTGCATGCCACAGAACTCGATTTCCAGCCAAGCTTTCCTGAAGTTCACTGGCCAGGTCAAAATCGCAAAGCTTGACAGGACTGAGCTGGTCTCGGCTAAAGCAGAGCATGTTCTCTGGTTTGATATCCTGATGTGCAATTCCTAAGTACAAATGAATGCAACAAAGAAACCGCTTATATGACGCGGGCATATTATTTCAAACTGAACAGATATTAAAGCGGCACAAATTTCAAGATGACAAGGCTCTGAGTTCAGCTCAATTTTACCAGAAAAAGTAGCAGTATGCAATATGTATTTATGATCAGTTCTGGACAAAGAATATAGGTATGGGAAGATTGGACAGTGTAAACCACAGGCTTAGGTCAGCTCAGTCATTTCTGAAGCTATGCGTTGCAGAAGTTACTACCGGCAATTAACATATTCCAACCGTTTTATTGATGCTTTGTTATAATTGCAATTGCTCCACTTGGTGGCACAACACTTTCCGTTCTCTTCTCAGCTGATTTGCCTCTGTCATTTCATTCTCAACTTAATTACAATGACATAGCATGTCATCAAAATGGCTAGGCTATCTTAATTACCCATAGTCACTATCTACCATGCCAATGTTTAATGACTAGCCACAAAACCACCCAGAAGATCAGTCATAAGACAGAGAGACTTCTCTGGTGGATATATAATAGGAAAACTGCAAGTTTTACTGTAAGTTGAGAAAGAAACGACATAAGTGACTGAACAGAATGGAAGAGACTGGGTGAGAGAGAGTTCCAAAATCCATTTACAGCGCCCAAAGAACAGTTCTGAATTTTAGCCGTCTGGCTAATAATATGATTGTCATTATAATGCATTTAGCAAGAGTCACAATCTAATCATCAAGAATCACTCAATGGTGTTGAGCAACTGTGGGAGAAGGTCCCTAAAGGCCCACATGCAGTAACTGCTTCAGGGACGCTTGAACCCACAATAAGGCATGGTCAGTTGAATAAGGCAAAAGGCTTACTAAGGATGTTATCATTAACAAAAACTTTGCCACACAACAGCCACTTGCCAGGTTCAATTGGCCAAATTCTCCAACATGACTCAGTCAAATTTGTTCTGTTAAATTATCAGTGATAATATCAAAGTCATTTAACTGTTTTATCAGATTGGCCACAGAGCAGAAAGACCTAAGACAGCTACTGACATGTAATTCTGAAAAGTAACATAAAAATTAATCATAGAACATCTGCCTAAATCAAACTAAGCGTGCGTTTACCAATATGCCATCTCCAGTAGATGTTTTCAGATATAGATTTGGACCAAGCCACCTAAAGCATGTAGTGTAAAAAACACAAGAATTGAAATGAATATGCAGAATCGTTCCAAATCAAACTCAGGATGCATGCACAGCATTAAATGGTCAATCCCAGTATTAATATTGAGACCTAGAGGCAAGCCCCAAAGTCAAGCACTGACCTTGACCATGTAAATACAAAAGAGAATTTGCAATATCCCAGACGACCGGTTGCGCCACATCTTCAGACAGCATCCCACGTTCAGTGATGTTCTCATCAAGAGTTCCACCTCCAATTCTCTCAAACACCAGACAGAACCTGAAAATAACAAATCAACTCATCAGGGATCTATTTTCAAAATACAAAATCTTTCTTACAGACCATCTGAATACTAACATATATATGCACGTATAAGTAGAGGTTTTTCGACAATTTCACTGTGCATAAGTTCATATTCTAGGGTCTAACTGAGAATCATGAAACCTGTTTTATTATAATTATACCATCAACTTAACTTTGAAATTAGGTTGGTGTTTAAAAGGGTTACAAGATGTCAAGCTTTTCCTGGGGATGTAACAATGTGCAACAACTTATATGAGGGTCGTTGACGTTCCCTAATCCAAGGTCACATTTTTAGGGGTCAACTCAAACTCAATGTCAACTTTTAGGCAAAATATTCAGCAAAATTTCCATCTGTTGTGCTATAGGAAATCTTCAAAAATAATTCACAAATTTTTAATGAACATCAACAAATAATGCCGTAGTTCAAAAGTGACATTCACAATTTCAGCAGAATTGGAGATATTTCATCATTGATTTTATCAGCTTAATAAGACTAAGGATGAATAATATTGGCAGGCTTAGCAATATTTTGTGGCAAAACCCATTGCAATCATCACATCTACAGAGAAATTCATTTCAGCAGACCATCAACATTTGAATCAGCGCTACAATCTCCAGACCTCAGAGAGAAATTTGGTCAACATGTAGTTAATAAGGGCACAATAAATGGGTCAATGAATTTACTTTGGAGGATGGACTTGCAGTCGGTAAAACTGCACAATGAAAGTGAGACATAGCAGTATATACCTTGTTTCTTCTTCAAAAAACTCAAGCAGCTGGACGATGTTTCTGTGATTTCTACACCGATGATAAATCTCTATCTCTTTGAAGACCTTAGCTCGAGAATTTCTTTTACTTTTGTACACAATCTGCAAAATAACAATTACTCAAAAGTAATAAAACTGTTTAAAGAACATTTAATCATGAGACATATCTTTACCCCTTTAACGCAGCCAGATTGGTTTTCCATACATTTTATTACGTGTGGTCATTAAAGTGTTATGACACACTCATCATCGTCTTCAGCTTCTCTCACATTAATGAAAACATTCAAATGCCCAAAATCTAGTCATTTGCCAAATAACAGAGTATAACCCCATTAGCATGTGATTATTGAGAGGCACCTTGTTGGAAACACACGTTATGTGTGCATGGGCTAACTTGTCTGCCAGCTACTTAAAGCAGTAACTTACCTTAATTTATAGTACTTTTTAAATGAATGCAAATGGTAATCTTGAACATCATTGTCATTGGAGCAATAGAATTGTTACCCCCTCCACACTTAGACTAAGTTATAATTGAACTTTGATATATCACTGCCTAAGAGCAAAACAAGACTGTATGATGACAAATATCATTAAGAACAGAACATTTTTCTAGTTAGCAAACTTTAGATCTAGTTAGCAAAACATCAGATCACCAGCAGTCACCAGTGGCAGGATAATGTGCCCATGCTGAACCCATCGGCTTTTGCTTATGTAACGATGCATATACACAGTTCAACTTATTCTGCCTTGATGCCTCTTCATATACATATTCATGAGTTCAATTGAGTTTTAATTAATCAATAACTACTGCAAACTTTCATCATCAATTATATTGCAAAAACAGTCAAAATCAGCAAAATATTTAAATAGAATTCTAAGATATAGATTGATTATAATCAATCAATGAACTAATCTAACTTATGACTACCTAGCCAGCCTAGATTAGCTAATAGCGCTTCTTAGGTCAGATATCTACCTCCCACGGGAATGGAGCAGATCTGCAGTGTATTTCTGTAGTGTTCATTTGGATTCTTTCTTTGTATAAATTCTGTCGATTGCTTCTTCTCGGATGATTGTTGCCTCTAGCCTCTTCACCTCAAATGCTTCTGTGCCGTCCTCCACTCGCACTCGTCACGTCCCAATGATGAATTGGACTTAATGTGATACTTGCGTAGCCTCGATTCCGTTGACAAGTATGTCAGAAGAGACACACTATAGATGCTGATATTAATCTCTCAGTCCATCTATATTAACGTGAAAAGAGTTTCTGCATTCCACCGTTCATGACCGATAGTTCGAGAACGAAAATAACTCCTGATTACACACGGAGAATACATCCATCATTACTCGACGATCACAGTACTGTTCGCCACTACACCATTCGCACCCCTCAGCAGTTCTAGACAAACCTGGGTCAAATAACTGTCCGAACTCCTAAAGCTTCTTTGAGAGTTCGCAACTTGAGAATTATGTGTTGACTTTTTCTCAGCACCAGCAATACTGAACATCTTATTGCAAACTCACGCAGCCCGGATAACGCATTTCCGCCGTACAATCCCCAGCAGACGACCGATGGCCAAAATCAGACCTTTTAACATTGCCTCCTGAATGTCAAATTGCCAACGACCAGTTCTCCCCAACAACACTGTTACTAAGGGCTCTAATTTAATCTTATAGCGCCTTTACATTATATTTATAGGCTGGCATTAATTAACTCTGAATTAATTTAAACTAATTAACGTTGACTGCATATTATAATGTTAATAATACATAAGAAATGTGGGTTTTAATAGGAACATCGCTACAGCTTATACTATACAATTTGTCTTTTGCTTATATATCAGATATGAATATATATATATCAGATGAGGAATTCATTTACCACATACTATTCTTAAACAATATCTACATATCTGTAGGCATTGCCCCTTCAACCTACATGTCATTCATCAACATGATATAAATGTCATTGACAGCATCACCCTATGATATAAAAGAGCAAGGGCAATTGGCAATGCTGTCAAAAGTAATGCCTGATGACATGATTCAGGATGACCACATACACGTTCTGTCTAACAAACAGAACAAAACAATGTCATCATCACTCTATCTTACTATTAGATTCAAGTAATAGCACTAAGGTCACACAAAATCACAACTTTCTTTGCTGTCTCATTGGTTGAGCTGACTCACTGGTTGAGCCAACTCATTGGTTGAGCATCGTACTTTGGAACTCATCATCATCCTTCAGAGGAGCCTAAAACAATACTTATTAAAATGTATATATATCACAATCTATAGTAAAATATGCAAAATGGTGCATCCTGTCCCATTTCTATTCAACCTGTATGCAGAAAGGATAAAAGGGCAGAAATGGAAGAGGAAACTGAAGGAGTAAAGATAGCAGGAAGGACAATGAATAATCTAAGATATGCAGATGACACAACACTACTGGCAGGGAAGAAAGCAGATCTGGCAAAACTGATAAAAAGGCTGAAGTAAGAAAGTTAGAAGGCAGGCCTATACTTCAACTTAAAGAAGACAAAGATAATGACAACAGCTGATTGGGACAGTTTTGAGATAGACGGAGAGGAAATAGAGGTGTTAACGGGCTTCACGTTCCTGGGATCATTTAGAGAAAAAGAGGGAAAAGAGTTATTCGGAAAAAAAGAAAAGGGTGACGATAGGGATAGCTGCAAATAATGGATTGGAACAGATATGGAAGGACACACATGTGAGCATAGACACAAAAAAAAGATTAGTTAGAGCAATGATCTTTCCTACAGTACTATATGGCTGTGAGACATGGACAATGACAAAGAACATGGAGAAAAAGATCAACGCATGCGAAATATTGGATATGGAGGAAGATGCAGAGAATATCATGGTTGGAGAAACAGACAAACGAAGGGAGGGGGTATGCAGGGAGATAGGAGTTGAGAATTGAGGATGAGAGATGAGACGCTACAACAAACAGCGTTGAGAAGGAAGCTGGGGTTCTTTGGACATGTTATGCGATCAGATGGATTGGAAAAGGAAATGATGCTGGCTTGTGGAGGAGAAAAGAGGTAACCCAAGGAAAAAATGAATGGACGAGATACACGAAAAACTGTTACGAACCTAGAGGAAAGAAAGAAGTGGAGAACGTTAATCATGACGGTCGCTAGAGTTCAACAAACTGACAGCACAAGGTGATGTAAAGTTTGTTTAGCTGGAAATACAGTTGAGTTTGCACTTCCAAATTCCCCCAAAATGATAACAAATAGTCCACTCTACTACGATAAATGTAACCCAATCACCATTCAAACAACCTCGCTGGTAGGTGTTTGACTGCCTTAACGTGCAACATGCCTTCATAGCAATGCCAGACATTTTATTTCTTGCATCAGAGAAGCTCTACTGCATGAACCGTGCTAAAAAGTGTGAAGCTGTTAGCTTGACTTGAATGAAAGCAGAACAGCAAGAGAGTGTGTGAGTGATCTCTCAAATGACATCAAAATCAGTTTGTTTACATTGGCTGCTGATCCATCAACTAGCATCGGTGCAACTGCACAAATGTGTATTTTTATCCACCCAGAGGACAAAAAAGAAGCACAGATTTATTTCAGGCATTCCTGAGTTTGTTTGAAACTTCAGAAGCACTTATACTATTGAGAGAAAACATTAACTTTTAAGGGGGCTGTCCACATATTATTATGTATGCAGCAAGGGGGAGTTTCGAATTTCGGCGATTTTGCGTCCTGGTGGGGAGGGAAAGGGGTTCCGAAAATATGTACGTACGCAAATATAACTGTCTAATTATGACGACCATAAAATCAGAACTGTAAACCCAATCCCAGACTATATTCCTGTTTAATCAATTTTATGTAACATTAAAACTTTTCAAAATGCAAGTGTTGTTAGTGTTTTATTTCTCTGTAACAGTTGAAAAATTTAAGCTGTTAATTTATATGATGCTTAACAAAAGAAATAGTCTATTGTAAAATCAATGTCTTATAGACGTCTTTAGCTGTTTAGCCTTTGCAATGGGGGCAGAGCTCAGATGTACGTACGCATGGGGAGGGGTCCACGAAATGTACACGGTGCAACAGAGGAGGGGGTCCGAAAATCCAATTTTTCTTTGCGTAATATGTGAATGGGCCCTAGCCATGACATGCTATGTAAATGTGTTATGTGCTTTGGAATCAAAATATTCACTTTAATTTCTTTTACCAGCTGTTAAATTTTAAGAAAAAACAGAATAAATTCAGACATTTTTGACAATACTGCATCCTTGTAACATGCAAACTCATGAAAAAAATGAATAAGTAGCCTGTAGTGAGAGATATAAGTTTTTCAAAATTTAAGGTAGATTGAAAGCAATTAATGATTAATTTCCTACTATTACATCTATTTCTATAAATACCTACAAGTGCACTTAAATCCAAATAAGCATAAATTGAATTAGTCAGATCACTGTAGCCAATGTCATGCAATTTCTTCATTCACAAAAACCTTTTGAAAACCAAATGTATTATTTTTAAAATTTTTCCTATTACCGAAATTTGATACCGCCCTTCTTCCAACATTTTTTGCGCAGAAGTGCACAGACACGCTTCGACAACGCAGTTGCAGTTGTACTGCAGAGCAATTGTGCGCGAAGGACTTGCTCAAGGTCGCTACACAGTGACTGCCCAGCCGAGGGTCGAACCCACTCGCTCAGGGCACACTGAACGTTAGTAGTAGTATTGTAGTATTAGTAGTGGTCTTATCGGTAGATCATACAGGAACTCTTGAGCTAAGCAATCAATCAGGATGTCTTTCATGAATACTTGTCCATAGCACCAATATATTAAAAGCCAGGAAAGTGACATCATGCAGAAACCCCCTCGTGCAGTAAAGTTACAACAATACTAGCGACAAACTGTTGGTAATGGCCGACAGAAGCCACAGACATATTGATGTTAAGAGGAAGGTTCTCATTCGACGGCAACTTGTTCTCCTCACTAATAGGTCTTAGGTTTGATCCACAAGTAGGCAAATGGCCCTGAAATAAGTTTAAAACATTTTGACAGAACTACTTTTAATAAATCTACTTACATATGAAAGACAGGCTTTGACGGCATCTGCCATCGTGAAGGAGTCAGTGGTCGAAGTTTGGTTGGGGTGTTAGTATGTGGTTGCCTTAGATGGCTACCAGGGTTCATCCTCTTACTAGGGGTTGCAGTGGGTCCCTTAGCTAAACTGGCACTTCCAACTGGCAACTTCTGATGACGACTCTCAGACAAGACCTAGATGAAACAGCATTTGAAACAAACATTTTACTTCAAAGTAGAATCAGTATGCAGATTAGAACAAAGAAAATCTATCTTCCAACTTTCTAAGAATACAGCCCAAAGCACTGATCAATATCAGTGATTCAGCAACATGACTTTATTTACTACAAAAAACATAGAATAATTCAGACTTCACTCCTGCATCATCAAAGCAATGGGAGATAGTTTTAAGTGTTTTAAGAGGTTCAGCTGAAGGTGAAATGACAATCAACATTGACAGTCTAATATAGAATCAGTTGGCCACAGAAGAAGCTGCGTGTAGTTTATCTATTGTTTCTTCGACAAGCATTCAACGTTATAAAAAAATACAAATACAACTTAAAATCATCAAGTATGTGATAATTTTATGGGTACTAACCCGTCGTAACTTGGGAGCAATGACACTGTTGGTTGTAGATGGGGTGAAACGCCTCTTCGTAGGTGATAGCGCCGGCTTACTACCAAACATTGTTTCTTCAGCGATCTGTTTAGCCTTCATCAGATGCTATAAAACGCACAAGATAGCTCCATAAAAAATAAATTGTTCGTTAATTCTCCTTCTCATCAGTTACCAAACTCAAATTTGTTTCCTAATTCACCTGGTAACCTATGTAAAACACATTCAGCCCATAATTATGAGAATATTGTCATGTGGGTCTCACATAACAAAACTGAGTCACTGATATTATAATTCCAAGTACTAAACGAGGGAAGTTTCTCCATTCTCCTTCTATACAAATGGAACCCTTCTAATCTGTTCTTGGTTGAACCAGTTGGCCAGATAGCTCAAAAGGCATCAGCATTGGTGTTCACAATCCAATAATTTATCTGTGATTAAACAGGGTGCAGGTAACATAGTTTATATGTAAATGAACAGGCACACACAACTAACTCCAAACTGTTGAAAGTCATTACTTGAAAATAAAGACTCAAAAATTATCAAGCAGAATCAAACTGCCAAAGTTAGTTGTGGTTAAAGATTCAACCAACTCCCTAAGAAGATGATAAACCGATAACAATGAGTGTATTTAAGTCATTTCAAGATTTTAGAGGGTTTACCTAGAGTACAAAGGCAAGATAGTCACTGCATTTGATGGTCAGATGGGGTGTTGCTTCCTGTGCACAAGGGAGAAACATAGGCATTGGCAGGAGACAAACATGAACAACACCAATTTGGTTGGACTAAACTTTCGACAGTGTAAATAAAATCAAGTATTGCTGATGGAAAAATAAAATTGAGCTTCAATAGTTATTTATTCAAAGCTTGTTTTTAAAGTCTCTGAATTTGTCCCCAAGAAATGTGATCTTCTCTGGTAGATTCAGACTAAAAATTCGTTCATACAGATCCCTAAAATGCAGAAACATGAAACTATTTAAACATATTTAATTATAAAAGAAAGACATAATAGGAAAAGTTTAAATGTTTCACTGATAAACTCATTCAGCTACTGGAGCACAGAAACGAAGAATTTTACAATAGTTGCTGATATGGACCACATTTGAAGAAGAAGAAGAAACACCTCCATCATTTGATACCCATAGACTGCACCTGATCCTGCCAATCGGTTAGAACACAGATTCAACAATTTCATGTTTATTTAAATGGAGTCTTGTTAAATGGCTTGTAACCTCAGCAGTGGCGTAGACAAGGGGGGGGGGGGTTTGGGGGGGGAATAAAAACCCCCCTCCCCATTACAAAAACAAAAACATTTGTTACTTCAGTAAGTATAAAAGTTCATTAAACTGATTGTTTGCAGTCCCAAAAGGCCTTCTAAACCAGTATAAATCAAGTTAAGTTAAGTTAAGTTTAAGTATTTCTTTTTTTAAATTTTATTTTGTTTAGTTTTGTCTGATGTCCCATACTTGTCTCCGTACTTTCATGGATTCAGCTAATGACGTCATTATTTTAATATATAGCGTCTTTATTGTTTTTAACGAAAACAAACAAACATTTTGAATAAAATATAAAATTTGTAATTTGATTCTTTGACATAGTTTAGAGAAAATTGTTTAGATTTAGTGGGGGTATTTCAGGGCTGCAAAAAATCAAGATTTTTATTAAACGTTCTAGACTAGTACAGATTAAAATAAAATAAATAATAATAGAACATTATGTCTAAGAAACGCCAGAGTAATAGTATTTTGAATTATTTGGATTTCAAACGTGTTCATACACCACCTGATGCCGCAGCTGAGTTACCAACTGAATGTTCAGTAGAAGTGGCTCCACTTTCATTGGTTGTGGAAACAATTGCAACAATCGAGAGCCATCGTGATGAAGTTGATCTGTCACCTTCACCAAACATTCGAACGACTCATACCAGCGACATCGGAAATTATGTCAATGTGAAGGTACCAAACGAGAAAAAAATCGATATGTTAAACAACATCTGGATGCCAAGCAGCACTTATGAATTTGCAGCAGGCAACAGAAATTTACGTTTTAAATACCATTGGTTTTCTCAGTGGAAATGGTTGGCATTCTCCGACTTGGAGCAGGGTGCATTTTGTAAATACTGTGTTCTTTTTGCTCAAGATGGAGCTGGCATAGGTCGCCAGCCGTTAGGCCAACTATGCAAAAAGAAATTTAACAAATGGAAAGATGCAAAAGAATGTTTTGATGCACATCAAACAAAAAAGTATCACCTAAATTGTATTGAAGAATCAGATATGCTGACTGGAATTGTGTCTGGAATTCAGGACCCCATCGAGATACAGTTGAACAAGGAAAGCCAACGTCAAGCTTTGGAAAATAGGAAAAAATAATTCCAATTATTGAAACGGTGTTGCTGTGTGGACGACAAGGGCTAGCTTTACGAGGTCACCGCGATTCTGGACCGATAACACTAGAAGAACCACTGGAGAACGATGGAAATTTTAGAGCAATTTTACGACATTGTGGTAGTATCAATGATGACACAAGAAACTTGCTTCTCTTGAGTGCAGGAAATGCACGATATACCAGTCCGACAATACAAAACAATATTATTACAGATTGCAACAGCATCATTTTGACAAAGCTGGTGAAACAAATAAATGAAGCTGCTTGTTTTACCATCTTGGCAGATGAAACGGCTGATATTTCAGGAGTGGAACAGTTATCCCTTTGTGCTAGATTTGTCGATATTTCAACAAATATAGTCAATGAAATATTTCTACAGTTTGAACCTCTCACTGAAGCAACTGGTATTGGCATAGCAACCAAAATCCTCGAAGCACTTAGTTCATATGGAATAGACTTGAGCAAAATGCGAGGGCAGGGATACGATGGAACAGCGGCAATGAGCGGTCAGTATAATGGAGTTCAGACACACATAAGGGCACGAATTCCAACAGCAATTTATGTCCATTGTGCTGCCCACAGCTTGAACAAAGCAATTTCAAATGCATGTGAAGTCCAGTCTGTTCGAAATTGTATGGGTGCAATAGGAAAAGTGTACAATATCTTAAATACACCAAAAAGGCAACTTGTTTTATCATCGGCCATATCAGAGGCATGTCCGAAGTCTAATATAACAAAATTGACGCAGATGTGTTCAACGAGATGGGTCGAAAGGCACAACTCTGTATCTGCATTTTTAGAACTTCAAGATGCTGTTTTCTCTGCCTTAGATGATATATCAGAATGGACTGATAGAGATACGTCATCACAAGCCACGCAGCTTCTATGCGCCATGAAGCAAGCAGAGTTCAACATTGCTCTGCATTGCACAGCTCAAGTGTTTAACTATAGCAAGCAACTTTGTAAAGAACTCCAAAAGATTGACCTTGATCTTGTGGAAGCCATGCACTCAGCAGAAGACATCATGGCAGAAGTGCAACGTTTGAGAGAAGAAGCAGATGATGAATTTTAAAAGTTGTATGTTGCTGTATCTGAGGTTGCAGAAAAACATGATTTTGCATTAAAGCGACCAAGAAAAGCTGCAAAACAAACTAAACGATGCAACATTTCAACTACCTCTGATGAGGAATATTACAAAATTGCAATTTACATTCCATTCTTGGACTCGTTCATAAGTCAACTTCAATCTAGATTCTTGGATCACAAGAGTGTTCTTCAAGGCTTCCAGTGTCTTCTTCCTAAAGATCCGAATAATTCACCATCTCGTGAACAGTTGGAGGACCTTAAGCATCTTGTGGAGTTTTATCATGAAGATCTAGATTGCGATGTAGATTCAGCTATTGCAGAAACGAAATTATGGTATCGTCGTCTGTCACGTGTGAGTCAAGATGATATTCCAAGAAATGCCTTAGACGCCCTGGCTGTCTGTAATGCAACATTGCAACCAAACATAAGAAAGCTTCTGCAAATCTTAGCTACACTACCCGTATCCACATGTACCAGAGAGCGGTCATTTTCGACTCTCCGACGATTGAAAACGTATCTACGAGACACTACCAGCGAAACACGACTCAATGGACTGGCCCTTTTGAATATCCATCGCGCACATACTCCAACTACCGATGAAATAATGAAGGAATTTATGAAACAGAAAAGGCGTTTGGACTTTGCTATAATGTAACAAAGTGACTATACATTATAGACAAACTGTTGCTGGTCATTGGTGTGCTGCACACCTTAGTTAACGGTGCTATAGTTAAACACTTGCACACCGTGTGCATTGAAGTCTTAAAGACCAAAATAAATTGACAATAATTTAATACTGTTGTTCACCTGAAAGTTCTACTTAAGTTGAAAGTTTTTAATGAAGTTGGTCCAAATTATTTGGATTTTTGTAATTTTAATGGAATCTGCATTATCAATGTGCCACAAAGACTGATTTGCATAGGCAGGGTTATTTTATAATCATATGAAATTTAAGGCTTGAGCATATGTTTGTAATTTTTTTCCATTGTTATAAAATCACTAGCTATGCGCCTTAGCTGATTTTAAAAAAAAGTATTTGTGTTTGTAATATCACAAAAAAACTCTTGCAGTGCAAAAAAGACTAAAATTTTAAAAAAATCCTGGCTCATTGAGCCCTCTAATTTATTGTAGATCTAGAGGGGAAAATGACTATCCCAAAAGTGCCTATACTAACCCCCCCCTTGGGGAAATCCTGCCTACGCCACTGAACCTCAGCCAGGATTTCATATATACTAGATATCTATTTGACATTTAACGTGCTGTGCATTTAACAACAGAGCTATTAAAGTGCAAAATGATTTAATAAAAAAACTTTAAAAATCCCCTTTTAATAAAAAAAAACAAAAGATAAATGCATTGTTCAGCTTAATGTTTCACATCTACATGGATAGAAAGAAACTAAAGTTGGGTTACTGTTCAGTAATTATGTGAATCAGCTTTGAAGTGTAGTGGCAAATTTTTTATTGTGTAAAAAAATAGCAAGAAACAATTGCAAAAGAACACTTCATAGTTTAAGCACAAGTTTTACTTTATAATTAGAATTATGCATTTACAACTAAACAAACAAACAAAGGACTTTTAAAACCTCATTTCTGGGATATTTGAAAAGTATTCACATTCAATTTGTGCCCAATTTATTTGTGCAATTTCAACCGTTTTGCCACAAATGCCCTTTTTAAACATCAAGTGAAAGCTAGTAAAACCTATATACTCACAAGGTAGAACAAATTAAATTATCTGAGAGGCAAACTAGTGTGTCTGAATATGCCTGTGTACTACAGCATGCATGAAAGTAATCTAAGTAAAGTGTAGAAAATTAATACAGCAAGGAACCAAAAGTAGTATAGCATGGAAAGTGATAGAGTACATACAGCTTGATGAAAACGTCATCTATGTGTTCCTGTACAGTACTAAACTAGTGAATTCACCAAATTAATTCGACTGGAACAAACCTTGTCTGTGTGTTGTCTTCCAGTTTAGTCAGAGCATCAACATAAACCGACCAAAGGTCTGTTCGATACGAATAGGTTCCTACAAGCTTCCCAAAAAATGCTATTCCGTGTTCTGAAGAACCATTTCTGAATTCTGCTTTTGCAAACTGTAATGTAACCGTAATCTCTGAAAAACAAAGAGTCAATTTAAAACAGAACTAAACATTGCGATTAAAAATTTCTCAGAGTAGCTATCATGAACACTTGTTAGTCTCAGTCTACAGGGCTAGAACTCCTCTCCCTTAGCAATTCATTCGTGCCCATGCCATTTCATTCTCCTTGAGGCTAATCCTTTTCAAATGGCTTATGCACCATTGGTTGCCTATCTGTCTTAATTGGTTGATCATCTGGTTATTAACCTGATTACAGCTTGAATCTGGTGTATCAATGAGCATCAGAAAGAAGTCAGTAGCTAATAGTAACAGAGGCTGAAAAGATGGCAAAGTAATTCTTTAGATTACACTGAGCTTTACTGAGATTTATGCAAGTGTTAATAAAATGGCAGAAGAGACACCATTCAACAGAAACGCTTAAGCCTTTTGGCTACCTGGTTTTGCAAGAGAACAGGCACTGAAAAATATTATAACATTTCTTGAAGGTGAGTAATTAAGATGATGACGAACAAGTAAACAGATAAACTGATGCATTACAAATTTATTGAATTCCTCTTTTAGTTTGAGATCTGATGTGGTAAGTCTGTCATGGCATTAAACTTTTTAGAACTGTATTCACAGATAAAGAAATTGGGTAACTGAGAGTTAGATATTAACATAACACATGAAATGAAGACTGCGAATGGAAAGAACAGGTCAGTCCAATCCCAACCAGTCAGAGAAGGAACAGGTCAGTCCAATCCCAACCAGTCAGAGAAGGAACAGGTCAGTCCAATCCCAACCAGTCAGAGAAGGAACAGGTCAGTCCAATCCCAACCAGTCAGAGAAGGAACAGGTCAGTCCAATCCCAACCAGTCAGAGAAGGAACAGGTCAGTCCAATCCCAACCAGTCAGAGAAGGAACAGGTCAGTCCAATCCCAACCAGTCAGAGAAGGAACAGGTCAGTCCAATCCCAACCAGTCAGAGAAGGAACAGGTCAGTCCAATCCCAACCAGTCAGAGAAGGAACAGGTCAGTCCAATCCCAACCAGTCAGAGAAGGAACAGTCAGTCCTACGATACCATTTGCTCATCAATATATGTTGTAACAAAAGTCAAAATATGAACAAGTTGTGGACATTCATTCTGCATAAGTCAGGAAAATTGAAAGAAAAAGCCTTCAGAATCGTGTTTTCACATACGTTGCTGCTTATCTAGGTATTTCTCACTCTGCTGAAGCAGATTGCGGCCATCTTCCAGTCGTCCAGTGGAATAAAGGAAACAGCCAAATGAAGTCCATGCCTCAGGCATATGCTTGAATTTCTGAAGTATAGTCTGGCCTATTTTTTCAGCATCCTAATAAACATAATAAACTCTCTCACTCAACTAAGAATACAGCAAAGTATATAACCAGTTACATTAAAAGCACAGTACTTTATAAATTTGACACAACAGAAGTATAAAGATAAATAATGATAATAAACTAGATGTTTACCCATCCTTAGGTTGCAGAGTTCACAAAGCTCAGAGGTCACTTGAAATTGCACGCCCATGGACCACATGCACAGCAATAGGCAATCGTACAGTGCAAATTTCATTAGTTTGAAAACAGAATCTTGAGTTGAAAGGTGGATCATGAAAAATTCGTGCGCGCATGTGGTGAACTCGCAGCTTGTTTCAGTTAATCTAACATTGTCACTTCCATGGTAAATAAATAGAGCAAAGAAGTCACCAGTGGTATTCATGGATGACAGAGAAGAACAACTGAAGTTGGACACCAAGTGGAGCACAGGAGATAAGAGAGTACTTAATCATTTGTTTTGAAAGCATTTACTGATCCTACAGAGACATCAAATCAAATTCTTGTACCTCCCATTTCTGGCATTTCTCAAAAACTTTGAGCAGATGACAAAGAGCAGGAAATTTGTCATTATGCTTCACAAATCGCTTCAGAATACCATCCAGTGAGCTCGATCCTCCGTATGTGCATTCCAAGTTTACATACGAAAACCAGATATTACGAATTTCCTGCTTTTCTCTGGAAAATACACAAATTGCAATATTACACTAGACTAAAACTAGTCTACAACATCAAAAACAGTGCAACTCAACCTGTTTGACATCGTGGACCACCCAAGAAATTATTCTTGAAGGCGAGGGCTGTACCAGTAAACTCAAAAGCAATGACTAAAATTTATTGAAAATTATTAACTGTATTCAAATTTGTTATGGAATAATCATAATGAATGGCATGTACGGCACATAGTCAAATGATAAGTTAAGTTACAAATGAAAAGCTATGCAAGTAGGGATGCATAGGGGCTGATGGTTGTTTTGATAGCACAGATCTAATGGCGGCTATGAATAGTCCTACAAGTTGGCATGCAAATACTTACTGATAGAAATTCGAAGGGTAAAGTGGATGCTTTAACATAAAGATTAATGGAGATAAAATGTAGACAAATCATAAAAGAATAAATTATGGCAGCAAGCATCGTATTCATGTAGGCTAACATGTTTATAATGTAGTTAGCACTGATCGATTATGAAAATACTCATTGAGAAGTTAGAAATCAACGTGGCCTACATTTGACCTGCACTGGCCAGATGGGAAATGTCACCAACCTTGCATGGGCCTGGTCATCAGCAAACAACTTAAAAACAGTTTTCATTATCAAGTACTAAATTAAAAAAATCAGCTTTCAAACATCATCATCTCTAGAACACACATACATGTAGTCCACTGCATCTTAAAGGCAGTTTAAAAAAGAAACGAACACATGTGTAAGTTGTGATATACTCATAGTTCTCATTAAATTTGTATGGCATAAGATAAGTAAATGCATTTGACCAGAGGAAATAAGTAAATACAGAAGACTCAGTCACTGTCTTAATGAAGACAGAAGCTGCACTGTTTTAGGTATTAAGGTATTATAGGTATTAAGGCACCTGCTTTGTGCATGATGAAAGACCATGCAAGAGCATTTCATTGATAAAATAAATTAAAACTTTGTAAGACAAATTAAAAGTTTTTGCAGTGTCTCTTCTTTAACAGAAATTTTCTTTTTTTGTTTAGTCAGAATGCCACAAAACCATCTAAAAATATATTTTACGGTGTCATTATTTCCATAATATGAGGATCAACTCATGTTAAGACAGATAAGAAAATTCCTCCTCTACACAGAGCATCATGCTTGGTCCACTGGAAGTCATGTGCATTGGAGGCACCAAATGGAAACACAGATTCACTTGGTCCATGACAATGATAAAGTTTCAGAGATTTCAGCTGATATCAAATGTAGAACTCTTTAAGAACATTTTCCAATTGAGTGAGAAATGATGATGAATCGATGAAAACTTTGATAAGTGAGTGATGTATCATGTATGATATAAGTTCAGTGATTGTAATTTTGCAATATATTCTAGTAAGCCTACATTGTGTTACGTGTGTTACAGTATACTGTCAGTCAGTCTTTCATTCATACTCAAAGCTGGAAGTAGTACCAGGCTCCCACTTTGCTCACCACGGCCTGAATACAGCCTATTCGTAAAACCATGGCGTTCGGGATTCACACAGGTACATCCTACAAGCAGGACCGGAATGTCACTCAGGCCGAGTCTACACAAGTAGTACAAAGGCAATGGTACATTTCAAAACATAACAAGCCTCACCAGAACATACATTAATTTAAATGTAAAATTCCAAAGCACAGGACTCCAGTGAGCTGATCATGCAAAGCCTTTAGCAGAGGTGTCAACAATAATCTAATTTCAATAAAAATGCATTTCTTTTTATCATTTATAATCCAGTTGAAAACTTTGCATGAATAAATTACTAATAATTCAGTCGATGGGTGACATTTCATCATTACACCATCAGCACAGAAGCTTCAAGTCTCTTAAATATGTTACGCATATCCTATGCAAACTCTGCCACTGTCCATAGCCTACTCTGGTAGTACCAGTTCTTAGCCTGGATAAGGGAGGAGGGAAACACTGGTCATCTGTGGTATAAAACAAAAATTAATAATAACAAGTCATGAATAAATAATAAAAAGCTCATCTGGTACCAATTGTCCCATCGTCCAATATACATTTTGGTTATAGCATTAACCACATATGGTTATGCATATCAAAGGCATGTCAAAACTCTTGTCAGTTAACAATTCCTGTGCAGTATAGCTTCACTGTTTGCTGATCAGTGAAAATGTAGGCAGAGGCGTACCGAGAGGGGCCAGCGGGGCCATGGCCCAGGGCACAAATGTGGAAAGGGAACAAATTTTCAGGATTTTATTCCATAAAATGCACTATTTTCGAAATGGGGGGGGGGGCGCCCGATTGATTCTAGGCGCAATTATAGCTCGGTACGGCCCTGAATGTCTACTCAGTTGGCATATATTGCCACTGTATAGCCTACAGTGAGTAAATCTATAGCAGTTTTACACCCAACAAGCACATTACAGCTAAAGGCTGCACAACTCATCTCATGCTGTGATAAGTTAACAAACTTCATTTCGATTCAAAGTAATCAGTTGCTCCGGTGAGCCAATGATAATCAACGCAATTTCGATTTCAAATTCTTATAATGCTCACCAGATGAATGTGGCCCCAAAGCCAGTGCTTAGGATCCGCTGGAAACTTGTCAACTGCTTGGCCTCTCTTTCTGACGTCAAGCAAAAGTAATACAAAACAATAGAAACCGTAGAGAATTGGCGTCAAAACAACCGACCAGATGACGAGCGACAGATTCAGCTCCATTGCAATAACAAAACTGTATTCTTTACAAATCGCTGACTGCGCTGTTAATCCACAGTCGTCGCTTGAAACCACAACGTAGTTACGTAGCCTATCGACCTCATTGAGAGCCAGACAAGTTGACGCAACAGCGCTACTAGTAATTGACTTGCCATTGGAGTCCTACGGAAGCGTGTACGTGCTACCAGTCGTAGGCCTAGATTCTGAACTGCAGGACTCAAAAATTTCTTCTTGGTTTAGTTCTAGTTGCTAACAATGGACTACTGCCCGTTAAAATTCGCGCTAAAAATCTTATAAATTGAGCTTTAAGTCTTTGTTTAATGTTCTGCATTTCAATAATTATAGGCTATATCTGTCTAGTTTGAGAATTGTAAACAAATCGTAGTTTGAATTGTGGTGATGTCCAGATTTTTAAAGGGAAATCATCGTGCATGTTATGCAGTTAAGTATTTCGGGTGTTGATCAGTGAAGTAAGACTTAAAACCGCACCTATGTAAAAAGGTGTAGTACTCTTACTGAAGTGAACTGAAGTGCTAATAATGGAAATATTTTTTAAACAAAGTAATATAACAATTCTTTGATTACATTAACATAGTTAGGGGGTCTACAGGCATAGGAGTAGACTCTGGAGGGGCGTTGTGAGTCCTCGTCTGTTAGGATATCATCTTTGGCAAATGCATTGGTTTCCAATTGCCTAGATTACTGCATTATTCAACAAGGTCATCTGATTATCTTTGTCTGGTCATACCTAAGTGAAGAACTGTTCTTGGTGAATGAGTATTTTCGGTAGTCCTACCAGATCTACTCATTGGAACTCTCTTCTTGTTTCTCTTTACTCTTCTCAGTCACTTGTGTCATTTTATTTTCAACTGAAAACTCACCTCTCTCTGTCTTACAGATCGATCTAATCAATGACCTAATTACGAATTGGTTTCATGTGCCATCAGTTGATGCTTTTGTGCATTAGACACCAGTACAATAGAATCTAATAATTATTACTTTGGGCACATCCATATATTACGTGCGCAAAAAAATCCGATTTTCGGACCACCATCCTCTGTTACACTGAGTACATTTCGTGGACCGCTCCCCCATGCGTTCGTACATTTGAGCTCTACCCCCCCCCCCATTGCAAAGGTTACATAGCTAAAGATATCTATAAGACATTGATTTTACCACAGGCTATTTTATTTTGTTAAGCATCATATTGAACAGCTTAAATTTATTAACTGTTATGAAGAAATGAAACACTAACAATATTTGCAGTTAAAAGTTTTAATGCTGCATAAAATTGATTAAGCAGGAATATAGTCTGATTGGGTTTATAGTCCTGCTTTTGATATTCCATATTGTTTACGTCATAATTAGAAAATTATATTTGCGTACGTACATATTTCTGGGTCCTCCCCTCACCCGTACGCAAAATCGCCGAAATTCGAAACCCCATCCCTCTCGCTGCGTACGTAATATGTGGACGGTCCCTTTCTCAATGCTTCAAGTCATAAGAAACTATACATCAAGTAGGCCTACACTGGTCCATCTAAATGCACACACTAGAGAGTACCTAGAACAGCAGCTCCACAAAATGTTCATTTCTAAAACTATTTTTAAAATACTATTTTATTTTGTATTTTCAAATTACCTCTGAGAAGTATTTTGCCCATTCTTGAAAGAGAGGAATAATTTTTTAGAACAAAATGTCTGCTCCCATGTTTTGTGAGATAGACTCCAGGATGACGCTTAGAATGTCAGTCACGTATAGTGGAACAGCTCCTTGCCATTCCATTAGAAGTGAAAGCCAGTCATCAATGGCAGGCTTGCCTTTCCTCAGCAACTGACACTTTTCCTATGCATCAAAACCTTGTTAAGCGACCATAGTATTCAAGTGACATAGTATTCATGACCACAAGGCAACTGAGGGAGCAGTGATGATACCTGATAGCTATTATTCTTAGCTATTATTCCACCACAATAAGAGACAATTTGCATCATGCCACTAACATGTTCAATGAAAACTGCCCTCTTTGTCAGTGAGACACTGGCCTAGGTCACAAGAGCCTCTGGCTTAAAGTGGCGCTATATAACTACTTGATTACGATGTCCGCATACATATTACATACATACATACATGCATATGTTCCCTCATACATGTATAAATGAATGCATGCATTATTGTGGTTTTAATTGTAAGTGCTCATTTATTTATGTATACCAGATCTTCAGGTAACTCATCTCAGGTGCTTCTGACCGGACAATGATTTATACGATCGCAATAGAACAGAATGGTCTTCAACCAGTTAGTAAAAGAGGTGTAGAAAGGAGAAGCTTATGTCACAGGAAGTCTTTTCCAGAATTAGGGATGAGGAGTAACCATGGCAAAGCTACATGTTACATCGTCATAGCAAGCGACCAGTGAAAAATAAGATCACCCTATGTTGCAGGAAGATCTTTGACAATGTAATGTGACAATAGCATACATAGCTCTCCATGGAATACATAGCTCTTCATGGAATACATAGCTCACCATGGAATACACAGCTCTCCATGATAGCATGGAGCAGAATGCGTCAAGCAATTATGCATTATCATAAGGATCTTAAACTTAAGCATCTTTGCATGGGCAACCAATGAAATTAGGGGGATATAATTATGACCAGGTAAAAATGAATCATTATCCGCCTGAGTGCATAAGTGCTTATGCAGACAATGAATGGTGCGGATCTGGCAAAGATGATAATAGGATGTTCTACAAGCTGTATTCACCTTCACCTTGTGCTGTTATTTCTTGGAAATCTAGCGACCGCCATGACCAATCCTCTCCAGTTTTTTCTGTCCGAAGTTGCATCTCTTAATTCCTCCAGGTTCATTTCAGTTTTTTCATGCATAACATCCATCCATTTTTTCCTTGGGCGCCCTCTTTTCTTCCTTCCTCCTCCACATGCCAGCATCATTTCCTTTTCCATTCCATTTGATCACATAACATGTTCGAAAAACCCTAGCTTCCTTCTCAACACTGTTTGTTGTAACATTTCATTATTCTCGACTCCAATCTTCCTGCGCACTTCTTCGTTTGTCTTCTTCTCCGTCCATGATATTCTCTGCATCTTCCTCCATATCCACATTTCGCATGCGTTGATTTTCTTCTCCATGTTCTTTGTCATTGTCCATGTCTCACAGCCCTATAGTACTGTAGGAAAGATCATTGCTCTAACTAATCTTTTTTTGTGTCTATGCTCACATGTTTGTCTTGCCATATCTTTTCCAGTCCGTTCATTGCAGCTTTCCCTATCGCCACCCTTCTCTTTATTTCCGAGTCACATTTTCCCTCTTTTTCTATTAATGATCCCAGGAACGTGAAGCTTGTTACCACCTCTATTTCCTCTCCGTCTATCTCGAAACTGTCCCAATCATCTGTTGTCATTATCTTTGTCTTCTTTAAGTTGAAGTATAGGCCTGCCTTCTCACTTTCTCTCTTCAGTCTTCTTATCAGATTTTCCAGATCTGCTTTCTTCCCTGCCAACAGAGAGATTATTCAATGTCCTTCCTGCATCTTTACTCCTTCAGTTGCCTCTTCCATTTCTGCCCTCCTCATTATCCTTTCGGCATACAGGTTGAAAAGAAATGGGGACAGGATGCACCCTTGCCTCACCCCTTTCTTGATTTTAGATTTGTCTGTTTCCAAATTCTGTTCTTATCACTGCTTCCTGGTATTTGTACAATCCCTTAATTTGATAATTGTATCAAGTGCTTTGGTATTCCCATTTCTATTAGAGTTTTCCACATCAGCTCATGGTTAATGCAGTCAAATGCTTTGCTATAATCGATGAAACATATGTGTATTTTTTGTCCATATTCCCTTTGCCTTTCCATTATCCACCTGATGTTGGCATTATGATCTCGCGTTCCCCGGGATTTCCTAAATCCTGCCTGATTGTCCGGAAGCTCTCTCTCAATTATATTCTCCATTCTTTTATGAATTATTTTGAGTAGTATTTTGCTTGTGTGTGATATCAATGCTATTGTCCTGTAATTTTCACACTCTCTTGCATCTCCTTTCTTAAATAAAGGGATAAATATTTATCTCTTCCATTCCTCTGGCCATACTCCAGTTTTCCATATATTATTGCATATTTTTGTTATTGTCTTTTATCATTGCGTCATCTCCCGCTTTTATCAATTCTATGGGTATTCCATCCTGACCTGGCGCTTTGTTGTCTTTCAGTTGTTTGATTGCCCATTCCACCTCTGCTTCCATAACCACCAGTTCCTTTTCGTGTTATGTTATATTGTTTTGTTCTATTTTTACTCTCTTGTCTTCGTTGTACAGCTCCTCCGTGTAGTCCTTCCATCTTTTCTTCATCCCCTCTTCATCACCAATTACGTTTCCATCTCCTGACTTCAGTGAGCCCATTCTAGGTGTAAATTTTCTCGTTATTGCCTTCATTTTTGAGAACATTTCTGTTGTTCTCCCTTTCTTTCCTTCTTCCTTCATTTCCCTGCACATTTCATTTAAATGTTTTTCTTTATCTTTCCGTGCTTCCTTTTGGAAGGCACTGTTCATTTCTCTTACTTTGTCTTTGTTTCCTGTGCTTTTTGCAGCTTTCCTTTCTACTGCTATACTAATAGCTTCCAACGATAGTCATGGTGTTGTTGTGAATTTCTTCTTCTTCGTGATGTGTTTCTCTGCAACTTCCAATATCGTTCCCTTCATCTTCTCCCACAGGTTGTTTGTGTCCTCCTCTACCTCCATCATGTCCCTCTCCAGTACTTCGTACCTATTCTTTATTTCCATCCTGTATTCCGGGGTGATGCCTTTGCAGTCTGGCTCTCCATGTTACATACATACGTCTTTTGAAAGTGAAGTTGTAAGTTATGCAAGAGGTTTATCTTTTGAGCTGCTCCATTTTATTTCATGTGGTCAGAGCCATACCAATGGGGGGGTCAATGGGGCCATGGCCCAGGGAGCATATGTGAAAATGGAACAAATTTCAGGATGGAATAACTTGTTAATCCATAAAATGCACTGTTTTCAAAGTGTGGGGCACCAGGTTGATGCTAGGCACATGGCGCAAATACTATTTCAAAATGTGGGGGATGCCAGATTGATGCTAGGCACAGGGCGCAATAAGAGCTCGGTACGGCCCTGCGTACGGTTCCACTCAATAATTCAGAGAACATTATAGTCCAATTTATTATGTATCTAATAGTTTGATGGTCAAAATATACCAATTCATTGAGTTAAGCTGGAGCCATGAAATATAAATTATCCAAAGTTATAACTGTAATTATTTAAAGTTCTGGTTAACAAAAGACTCGATCACTTCCCTTTCCAACATAACACTACTGTTTTGTTAGTCATGAAGCCGTAATCACAACACAGAAGTAGATATTTTACAAATCCATAACAAACACATTCGTGTGATACACAGAAGACAGGGTTTAACCCTTTAACGACCAGCGTGCACTAAATTGTAAGGCATAATCAATAACACTGGTCATTGCAGGGTTTTAAACAATCATGTAAAGGCTAGCAAAACAGAAACTGGCAAATTGAAGCCAAAAGTATCTGTGAGCCCAAGTAATGCAGAATTTTACACACATTCTCAAAAATAAAAACTGCACGAATCAAAGTTTAGTCATAATTAAACCAATACTGTCTCACTGATTAATTCGGGTAACACACAATCAAATATATTATGCATCCAGCTGTTTAATGGACAAACATGGATAGAAAAAATATTTACAACTTGGGGCACTTCACAAGTTGATCAATCGAAGTTGATCTGTACGAAGTATTACATAACAACAAATTAGATTTAATTATAATTTTAAACATCATAATAAAAAATCATATTTGATTAAATTTATGGATTTGTGCATCAAATTTCACAATTACCACATCTTTGTGATAATGGTGCTTAAATACTAACCAGTAGTTACAACAACAGAAGTTTTGACTCACTGTCAAAACTAATACTTGAAATTATACTTGTACTATTCAACAATTCCTACAAGTTAATAATAATACTAAGTTTAAAATCGGAATACATCAGTTCAAAAACTCAATGGACTGATAGTTTCATATGCTGTGAAACTCCTGCTGTGTGGTTTCTAGATTCTTGAAATGGCCTTCATGTACATTCCCTTCTCTGTCTTCATTACCAGACTCATCCTCTTCTCAACTTTGAAATCAGGATCAAGTTCAATGGTAAACCTATCAAATTATAACACATACGTGCAGTATCTAATAAATAATTCAGTTAAAATTTATGTAAAATGTAACATGTGTTTTCACTCACCATCACCTGCTTCTAGCTTCTCACCATCACCTGCTTCTAGCTTTTCTCCATCACCTGCTTCTAGCTTCTCACCATCACCTGCTTCTAGCTTCTCTCCATCACCTGCTTCTAGCTTCTCACCATACCTGCTTCTAGCTTCTCTCCATCACCTGCTTCTAGCTTTTCTCCATCACCTGCTTCTAGCTTCTCACCATCACCTGCTTCTAGCTTCTCTCCATCACCTGCTTCTAGCTTCTCTCCATCACCTGCTTCTAGCTTCTATCCATCACCTGCTTCTAGCTTCTCTATCAACCCTCAGAATATCCAATCTTCAAGAATTCCAATCCTGGTTCATTCATTCGTCCGTCTTTTCATCGATCTCTCATCCTAAACGAAACTCGCCTAAACCCTCTTCTATTCCCTCCCTTGCCATTGTTGCTCACAACTGGACATTGTTCTTCACTTGGCATCTCAGGACAACCCCTCTGACTTGACGTAATGCTCATTTATAAAACGATGCTCTGTAGCACTTCACAAATTCAGAATGTATAAACATGAAAATAACATATAACTGAATCAAATTGAATTGTTAGTATTTGCCCAAGACACATTTGCCGTACATGGGTTCAAATTCATTACTCTGTATGTTATTATGACTGTTACAGCCATTTGCAAGTCCCTGCAACAGTTCCAATTTGCAAGCAAAATCTGTGCAGATGCAACAGTTTTAATGTACACGATGAATTTGCATCACATTCATTGAAAGCAATTTCCTCCTTGCCTCAGTTTCCTCATATGCATGCTTTGAATTTATAGTGTTTAAAGAATTTACTAACTTTCTCAATATGCGAGCAAGAACGACCTTCTGTTCATGCATAGCAAAATGCTGACCTATACAGTTCCTTGTAACAAAACAAAGAAACAGATGTAGCAAAGTTGAGAGCCAACAAATTCAAATGTAACAAAAACAATACTTGGTCATCACTACAACGAGGAAGAGAGCTGATGAATCGGATCAGATAAAACTGTCTACTTCCAAATCCAAATGCACAGACGAGCGGACAGCTGACGTAGGTTGGTGGTATGAGTTTGTCATCTTAAAAGATCGTCCGTGACCTGGATGTAATGGTCAAGACTGATCAGTTGATGAAGTGTCATGTTAGACAGATCATGAGCAGAAGTGTTAGGCAATCGATTGCTGCCTTTCGGGCTGCAAAAGTCACCTTCTATGTGGTCACCCAGGTCGATCGTTGCAATAGCCTATTGGCAGGGGCATCCTGGCACCTGATGGGTAGTTTCCCATCAGTCCTGAATGCAGCAGCAGCAGCATCAAGGCTTGTGTGTAACGTAGAAAGTCTGACCATTACCATTGTTGTGCAATGTGTTGCACTGGCTACCTGTGGAGTACCATATGGAGCATAAACTATAAGTTATAGGCTTCCTGGTGGACAGTTCTCTGAATGGGTTGGTGCTGGAGTACCTCAGTGCACACTGCATTGGCATGGACCGTGCCCTCTCTGTCGTGGCCCATTGTGTTGGAATAGTAGGTTATTCCCAGTGTTATTTTGCTTCTCTGATAAATTTTACTTCTCCTTCTCAAATAATTTTACTTCTACTTCCACTTCAGCTTTTGTTTCAAATTTCCCGTGTAAACGACAAATGTTCCGTTTTTCTCAGTCTTTATGTTTAGGGCAAATTGCACACAATTGTCTCAATACTAAATGTCATCTTTCATTTAAGCTTTTATTCCAGCCCCAAACCGATTGTACATAGACTAACACAGTACTACTGTCCAAGTGACAAACACTGTTAATTGGAACAGCTATACTCTAAACCAAACAATGATCTTAGAGTTCATTTTTAGAAATACTCGCATCTCCAGAGATTGCTTTAACTTGTGTTAAGAAACAAATAGTTTACAGATATTATAAATAGTGGTTGAAAACAAATTACAATGCTTTATATTTTTAGATTGAAAATTTTAAAAATTAAAATTTTATATGTTCAATTCAATGAATTCATTCCAGCTGATGTTATGGATAGAGCTTCGTTTAGGGACCACACTTGCCAAGACAGTTTTATATTGTTCTGAACAAACTTAATTTCCTGCGATAAAAACGCCACATTCGTCTCCTGTTTTGCCACTTACCGCTAAGCATCGACACTCCATTTTGCCAACATCTGGGTTGTAATAAAAATATACCATACTGAACATTCTCCTTTATGGCCAGCCTGCATACTTGACAAACTCATAATTAAATTTAAAACCTTTTGCGCAGAAATCCTTATAAAATTTCATCGACCAATTGTAAGAAAAGTTTGATACATGCGCAGTTGACGGGCCTGATTATTTCTATGAGATTCACTTTAGCGCGAAGGTGACAATAATGGAGATATAATTATTTCTGGAATGCAGTAGCAATACTACTAATAGCGACCCACGGAAAGCGCATCTGAAATGTGTATTAAATTTCGTTCTGAAATTAATTTTACTTCTTACTCTTATTCACTTCGGGAGGTTTCCATTTCACTTGTTATTCTATTCTAGTTCTTAAAATAATTTTTATTCTTCTTCTACTGAATGAGAATCAAATAATTATTATTCTATTCAACTTCTAGTTCATGAATATAACACTGGTTATTCCACCCTTAATAGGCTCATCAACTGCTGTGGACACTTTCAAGGTTCATTATTTCAAGATTGATTACCTGATTAAGTCAGTGAGTTTGTTAAGCGCTCTTGTAATGTACGGCTGTAGAAATTATTGCTTTCATCAACATCACTATACTCAGTTAACTAAATAAACCTTTAGCATTGTAACAATGCAATGTTCTCTTATATCTTAATTTGCGATTTTGTGAATTAAATCATGTTAATGCACAGCTACAGTTTTGGCTTTTATGCACGTTTCATTGCCTTAATGGTTATATTATGCATATGGTTGTCAACCAAAGGAATTAAAACCACTTATGTTAGTGTCATGTTAATATTCCAAGTAAACTGAAAGTATGCTGTAGAATTTGAATAGAAATACATCATACTTTGAAATATACAAAGGGAGAATGAATTTTGTAAGAACAGTTATTTAAATGGATTTAGTGGCATCAATTTTTTAATTTAGACTTTTCCTTTATCACACACATAATAATAAAAACTTCAGTTCTTCATACCGTGGTCCAGCAGAGAATGGAAGGAATGCGTAAGTATCTTTCTTTTCTATGTTCTCAGGTAGAAATCTTTCTGGTCGATATTCCTGTTGCCAAATACACAATTTATAAAGCAGTAATTTAATATTCTTTCGACCTGCACTCCCAAGATCCTTCAGAGGCAAATAATTAGAATATTGGTCTCAATGTTAAGCTGATTTGTAATTTTCTGGGCTTTGGAGTTAGCATCATTGCATGTCAGTCCTTGACTCCTTCTTCCTTATGTTGCCAGTACTGAACAAGTTTTGTCTTTAAAGCCTGACTACATATGTGAATATGCATATTTGGCAAGGAATCATATACAGTATGTACTTTCCAGATCTTTCCTTTTTGGTTGAATTTGTGCTTGTCAGTGACAAAAGGTTGTATGAACATTGGGATTTATAGTGCTGTAGCGGTAAAATTTGAGGTGAGCACACGCTACCAGTGCTATAGTGAAAACATTAGAGGTGTATATACTAAACTATAGGTTATTTTCAGAGGTGATGACACGCTGTATACCCACGTATACCGTCATCTACAGCCCTGATTTACACTATTTGTGAAAACTAGCAAACTATTTGAAGTCTTCTAAACAAATGATTATAGCAGATCTCAACATAATATAGGTTCTACAACATTTACATAATATGTTTACACTACTGCAAGTAATTTTAGACTATAAGCAGACCATTGGTTCTTCCCAGACAGTATGATTGTGGTGAAGATTGTAGATATTGACATCGATGACAGAACCCTTTGGTAGCGTAACTTTATTGATAACCATCTCATTTTCTATTTGTCTTTGGACAAATGGAACTGGACAGTGAAGCCTCATTGACTCCTTGATGCAGAGTGTGAGATACTGCAGCTTAGCCAGGTCTTCCCTGAATAATGAAGTTCATGTAATGTATTGCAACATTTATATAGAGCCAGCAACATAACCTGCAATTGTTTTCTAAAGATTAGAGAAGAAACATTAATAAATAATGATATTTCTGATATTTTATGATATGAGATCAACTACAAAATAAAACAACTCAACATAATATGATACAATAAAATGTGAGAGAATAGAATTTCCTGTCAACTCTCTTGTTAACTGATGCCGAATAAAATAGATCTTTCAGAACTCGGGGACAAGATGGAGGTGGCAATCTATAAATAAATATATCGTAACAAGCAGTATCACATAAAATACTCAGAAATGTCAACTGCACACTTTCCTTAAACTGTCAAACTGTATTCGAACTCACAAGTACATGTCGAGTGTAAGAATACAATTATGTGCAGTTGAATTAAGCTAATCTCTCAAACATGCATACTATACAGTCCAGACAAATGAGCAGTACACTCGACACTGTCAGAAAACAATATTCAGGTGCGAGTCTAGAGTAAAACACAAAGATAGCAGAGTGAGCAGAAGAGAGACAAACAAGCAGAAAAGAGTGCAGAGATCAGGAGAGAGTACAGTCAGCAGAAAAGTGCACAGTGCATACCTTCCATCAACTTTCAGTTACACTTTGAAAGATTCATTTAACTTGGTAGATAAAAATGCTATTTCTTATTCAACACACACACAAACATTTCCTAATTGATTTTAAACTGCCTTAGGACAGATATGAGAATGGCAATACACACAATCGTGGACAGAGAAAAGTGGAGAAATTTTTGGAAAACCTCTTTGTCGGTTCATGCCTGACGGAAGAGAGAGACACAGAGGACAGGCAACTCTGTAGCACATAGATAAATACATAAATTCATGCACTGTGCATACATACAATGCATATATATATATAATATATGTATATATATAATATATGTATATATATATTGTTATGTCCCGAGTTATTAATAAAACTAGGGTATGATATATTACTCTTTATTTAACAGAAAAATAATGCTAACATATAAACTCATGGTGAAAAGGTCCATACCACAGCAGTTGCATTCGGAAAACAAAGCATGGAAACAGCACGTAGACGCCAACAGCTAACGTGTACGAAAACGTAAAGCAAACCCTGCCCAACGGCCACCAGAGAATACAACTGGAGAATTGACGGCTTAACTAAAACGACCAACGGGGTCGAGATCGAACGTCAATCTCCACGATTACTGTACAGACCAATCTTAAATACTCCTCCACTGTCTGACCTTTTTTAACAGAATTAATGCCCAGTTCCAAAACGTTTTAAATACGCATGTATCCCCAGATCACAGATGGTACACAAAACAATATATACAGAAATATATTCATATACATCATTAAGAACTAACCATTCAATGGTGTCATCTGTATGGTTTTGATCATCTAATATGCTGTCTATCTCTGCCTGACATTTCTTCTGAATTTCTGGATGTTCTGCCAATGAGTAGAGGGTCCAAGATATTGAGCTGGCAGTTGTGTCATGACCTGAAAGACCAAAATCCCAAATGAAATTAAAGGAGATCCAACAGTCAGCAACATAATTATCCTCTCAGCAAGAGCTAGAAATAGCTCAAGATGGTCAAACTACAGTTCTTGACTATAGGTAATAAATGGCAAGAAGGCATTATTCCTGTAGCAAATATCACAAAGAATGAAACAAATCATGATTCCCATTATTAGAGCTTCATAAGTTAGATAATGAATAGTAACTTGTGGCAATATGAACCTTCAAACAGAAAAGTGTCAACTTCATCTCTGATCTCCAGGTCTGCTAATCCCTTTCCATCTTCATCTTTGGCCATCAACAGAACATCCAAGAAATCCAGGTATCTGTCCTTCCGCAAAGCTTGTCCACTCTTTGCCTGCAACACAAAGACTTTGAATCATCTGCATTCAGAACCAGTTCTCAAATGTCATTAGAATCTTAAATGTAGGTTAAGTATTTCCCTAAAAATGAAATACACAAACTGCAAATGATACATAAATGTTAGATATAATTTAACAAACAGATCAAGGCAAATAACTTTAATATATAAACTAATAATCCTCTAATAATCAGCTACCATTTATGTTTAGGGTAAAGGTAGAAAGAAATAGCTTGATAAAAATTGATAACTATTTACTATCAATTTTTCAGAATTATACGATATACTTTTTGATCTTTATAAGATCTGAATTTTGACAGAATGACTAAAATTCACATTAGGCTTAAATCTAGATTACCAGCGTCTCTTTACGATTTCGTATGACTTCAGTTGATACGGAATGAACGAAGTCACAATGTCTTTTAAAATCTTGACCGTCTTTTGTAAAGTTGTAAATAAAGTCATAATGAAGCCACGGCTGCCTGTAAAAGATTATCCGTGAGCATTTAAGTTGATGAGAAAGGTAATTTATCTTAAAATGCACTTGACGAATTTACATCTGGATTTATACCAAGTCAGTCTTGGCAACTTCAGTAGCGATAGTCTTCATATAGACTTATGGAAAGTGAAGAAATATACTAAGCAATGCAGATGCAGCCCATATAATGAATCAATGATGGTTGAGTTAGACATTGATTGGAGAAGCTCCTGCAAATCATACAAATGCAGATCTATCCACTCAAAAAGATTTTGCATTTGTACAGCTGATAAAACTAATCGATTGTCTGAAATCCACCAGGACATGATATATGATAAGTAACTATGAAACCTCCCATCAGTGTTTAGCACAGAATTCCAGGAATGAATAGAATGGTTTCAGATCGTTTCAGATGGAATTAATACTAGGCATATTAAGACAAAGCAGAAATGCAACCAGAAATTTAGGCTTATCACACACTGCACCACTGAAGTGTGTACCAAATGTGTAACCAATGTATTAAGTGCGTCGTCACTGACCAGTGTTGGACCAGCATTGCAGCATGAATGAACGAACATAATGAATGGTCTGCTTCAGTGAGCAGCACTTTTCTAACTGAGAGGATCATTGAATGCCTACACTCTGCACTGCAAGGCAACCGCTCGAACCAATCAGCTAAATCATGGAAGAGGAAAGATTAAATATTGAACCTTCTCAGATAGACCTAACAATATGCCGAATAAGCCATGTCTCATGTCTTTTAACTTGGAATTGAAGATGAGCTTAGCAATAACTAACGAAAATAATTTTTTTATCAAGAAAGAGAACAAAACCTTAACAATTTTAAGCATTTCATGTTTCTGAATGTATGAAAACAAAAGGCTAAAGTATTTGCTCAGTAATTGCTTGTTCGATGTGGTCATTATATTTAAAACCATAAGAGCAATGATAATTCGTAAGTCAATACCATGAAACATTCATGCACTAGCACAATGACCAACTCAATAGTTTCTTCCTATTGTGGGCTTTAGTGGATATATACATAGGACTACATGTACATACCAAGATTACATCTTATAAATAACCTCAAACTACAGCATAGAAGAAATGGAAGATAGAAATTGAAATAACTGAAACCCGTCATGTTTGCACAATGAATTTGAAGCAATGAAAAGCAAGTAGGTAACGACTGATTGGTTGACTTACAGCGTACGTTTGACCCACAAATCACCAAGTCTATTCACAGCCTGAACATATGGATGACTCTCTCTAGACAACAAAGAACAAAATGAAACATAATGTAATGTAATCAGCAACTGTGCATCTCAAGTGTCATCAATCTGTCATCTGAGTTCACATTCTTTATAGAATCACAGACTACATACAGTCATGAACAATATGGTAAAGACTCGTACCCTTTCATCTGTACATCGTTCTCATATGAGCAGGCACAGCGCAGAATTATGTCAAAGGTCAGAAGTGAAATGTTACTGTAGAATTCAAAGCTGCAACCATCTTTGGCATATTTTGATAATTTATTCTAAAATGAACAAAACAAAAAGTGAACATTTATTGTATCACATTTACCCGCATCAACAGGAAGAGATATGTAACAAGTCAACAACGAGAGATACGGAACAAGTCTACAGGGGGAAATATGAAACAAGTTTATAGGGAAGATAGGGATCAAGTTAAAGGCAAGAGATAGGGAACAAGCCTACAGAGAGAGATTCATAATAATAATAATAATAATAATAATAATGGCAATTTACATGGCGCCGTCGTATGGCCGTCCAGTATTACAAGAGTGCCTCAAAAACAACCAACAAATGGAGTAAGTCATATATCTAAAAAACAGGAGCTTAGCATAGATTTAAAGAAGACTACTAAGTTTGTTAGTCTGATGGTGGAAGCGAGACTGTTCCAGCATCTGAGATTGGCAGACGAGGAAGCTCTTTCACTGAAGCGCGTCCTCATCCTTCGTACGCGGAAATCGGTTTTCTTAAGTGATCTAAGTCGCAACCCAGATACGCAGGAATGATTCCCGGAACTGAAGTCTTGAAAATACTTGGTAGCTGACACATGCAGTGATTTAGACACAAGCCTTAGGCTTGGAATCGATACAAAACGAAACATACAGTCAGTGGAGGACATTGAGAGGGAGAGGCATGACGTAGTTAATCGAATGTCCTCCCATTGCAAATAATAATTATGTCTTGCAGCGCTGCTAAGCACCAACTGAAGTACGTACAATTTTAATTGTAACTTGCAAACTTCTAACGAGAGGGGTGTCCAAAAGGGTAGTCCACAGGAGGTCAAGGTCTGATTTCCATATGGGTATAAGAGTAGCAATTAAGGCAGTGTCGCTTAGGGTGAGAGTTTTGAGGCAGAGGATTGGATGAGTCAGGGAAAGTGATATGGACGGAATGAAACTGTGAGTGGAGGTGATAGATCTAGAGAAGCCCGAGGAGGCAGATGGTGGTGGGTGGCTGGCAATGATGAAGAAGGAATCAAATATTTTTGGATTTCAGATGAGAGATTGTTCCAGAGGTGTGGTGCATTGTGGGTTGGGGCTCGATTGGAGAACTTGAGACACATAGTGACCAAGGGTCGAGAAAGGCCTAAATAGGAGGATGTTTGGGTTGAATAGGTCTGGTGGATGGTGAAGAGTTTGCAAAGAAATGTTGTAGGGAGTTGCATGTTAGCGCTTAGGACTTAAAGTGGATTTGCCCTGAGATTTTTAGTCATTGGAGTTATTTGAGGAGTGATATGATGATGCTTGGGTGTTCTGGTGATGGCTAGGGATAGAACCTTTGTCCTTTATGCACTGAGTGAACTTTTACCCTCAGATAAGAGTATATAAATGATGACAAATCTATGTAAAACACTTGACCTCCTCTTCCTGTAACCTCTGGCATGATCAGGAAACTCCAGCAGACAATGTGTACCAAATGATGAACAATCTTCATAAGCATTTCGCTGAAACCTCTTCACTTTCATCAAAGAGTCATTGTTTAAACAATAGCTTGCTAGGCAAGACATTCACACATCTGGATACATACACAGCTTAGTAATCATATCAGAAGCCTACTTCAACGAAATGTCACCACTAGAGAAGAAATTCATTGAACTCATGGTGAATTTTGTGGTAGGCCTACTTCCCCATAACTCAGGCAGTTATTGCCTGAGATGCAGCTGTTTCAATGTACTGATTTAGAGGTATGGTTTTTCCATTAGAAAATGAGGTGGCTCAGTCTCTTCTCTGCTTCTTACTTATATTGTCCATCAATTAATCAATCAATCAATTTTCGTTTATTCAGATATCGCGCTGACACAAACACAGCTTGTTACAATGGTCATTATAGGTACAGAATAATATTTAGTCAGTTTATGGTTATGCCAAATCAGACAATCAGTTAGTTTAAAAATTCAATAGATGAATTATGTTAGCATATATTTTTTTTAATGCTCTGGGTATAAAATGTCAAATATCTTTTTCAGTTAAAGCAAAGTCATGACTCTGGGGTCAGAGTTCATAACCACTCAATGGTCGATGTTTAAATTTTTCTCACATCTTTTCACAATGTTCCCTCTAAAGTGCACGGCTGTGCAGCTCACTAGAAAATTCCGTACACAAGGTTTAGGTAGCAAATACATATGAATCGCACCAACCACCTTCACCGGCTCCCTCTTTCTGCTTGTTCTCAGTTACAAGTCTCCTTCTCGTCTGTTGATCACACCTGGGTCTAGTCTCAAAGTACCTCTGTCAATCTATCTGAAGGCCGATCATCTCAGGGTCATCTCTTCATCCTCTTCCATCTCTCGATCAACTACCCTTTTGTTCCTTGGGTTAGGACTGACATGGTCCAATTCCGAGCTTTAGACAGCATTGGCCATTCAATGTAAATGATCCTCTACCATGCTCAGTGCTCACTATGATTCTGACAGGAAGTCCTCCTGCTTCTCTCCACTGTCAAAATCTTCTATTTTCTCTCAGTGAAATTCGCTCTAGAACTTCCTCTGATTGATCTGCATCGAGACATTATCAAACACGATTAACTCTTTGCTGTTCCTATTTTCAGACTAAATAATCAAACAAACATATGCTGTCACAGGTTCATGAAAACTGGTACCCGGCAACTCTTCGCCAAAATATAGGTTCAAATTCAATATTCAAACAATTGTATTAAAATTACAGAAGGTATATTTGTAAAAAAAAGCCTAAATTAGTCAATTCAGACAGAACTGCAAGATCGATTAGAACAATGGGTCTCATTACCAGAAACAGATTGGTAGCTTCGTTCTTGACTTTGATGTATGGCTTTAAAATGTCGAAATGAAAGGCTGGAGTGAGTAGCCTACGATTTCTTGCCCACTTTGCACCACCGCTAACAAGAAGCCCATCTCCAAGCCAACGTCGGCCATAGCCATAGACACCAAGTCCCATCGGCTTTGGTTCTAAGCAAACGACAGTAAGAGAAAGATATGTAATTTAGAAAATAAAATGAGCAACACAACCAACAACATTTCTGCATGCAGTTTCTTCTGAAAGTTACCTCTATTAGCAAATATTTAATGTAAGGTAATAAACTTTGTCCATCTTCTAAGACTCTCTCAGAAGACCAACATTGACAGATTACTTGACCTTAATTCCCTTCATAACTTTGCTCAACTACTAAGCCACAATGAACAATGATGAACAACGACTTTTGGTTCACCTGAAACTCAGCAAACAGTTTCACTCTCAGATTGGACTTTGATAAAATCTCTCTTAACAAATAAATAGGTCTACATAAAACCCACCTACAAAATAGAAAAATATATTGCAATCAACATCAAGTATTAACAGGCCCATGCTAAAATTCATTTCTTACACCAAGAAATTGTTCAATAACACATTGACCTTCAAGCATCTGGATATCATTATATCCAACGCTATTCTCATCATGCAATGGACAAACTGAACTCTAGTCTTGCTGTCTGTGTGAGTTACAAATCTGTGCATTACCATAACATTATGATAAAAATTAGCAGAGAGCATAAAAATGGTAGCAACAAATGAACTGTGAAACTAAATTAGTGCTAGACAGCAACCAGTGAAATCAGGGGTGGCGATCCCGGGGAGGGGGGGTCGAGGGAACAAGTCCCCTCACCTTTCACAATAAGGGGACATGCTATACGTTTGTCCCCCAACCTCAACCCATTCTTTTAATGGGTGTTCCCCCCACCTGCCAAATGAGATCGTCGCCTCTGAGTAAAATACTAAGAGTAATAGCGCTACATAAGTGGCATTCTCATGAGGCCATGGAGTGGAAACTGAAATTTATACGTAGAAAATGCATGCACAGAAACCTAGTAAGCTGAGAGCATGCATGATTAGATATAAAAGCTTTTCTACTATGTAGATGACTGTCAATAGAGGACAAGCAGTCACTCTTGCAGCATCCTTCCCTCTTTCCAAGTTGACCTCAGCTGTTGGAGCATCATAATTTGGCAGCAGATATTGAGAGCACAAAATAGAACACAGACCTGCAACTTCAATTAACAGCAGTGACCTACTTTCCATCACTGATTTGAGTGCTCTGTCACAAGAAAGGCTAGCTATCATTTTCAACCAATTGTCATCATAGTCCTACGTTTAAGGCCATTGCCGTCTAAGGCAAATTTGTTTCACTGGTCTTGATGAGTTTTAGCCATCCCAGAATGGTTTTTGGAAGTAATCTCTAGGCAATTGTTTAATGCTAGAGCGACCGGAAGCACCTAGGGGCAAAAAACAATAATATTATTATTATTAACATTAATAATAGTAATAATGCTCCTATTTCGGATGCCATGGCAATAGATGCATCCTACCCACCATCCACATCGACCTCATCATTTCAATAATAATAATAATAATAATAATAATAAATAATAATAATAATAAAAAGCTTCTTACGAGAATGATAATAATTATGATAATAGTAATAATAGTAATAAAAGTAATAATAATAGTAATAATAATATTATTATCCGTTGGCAATGCCAATGATGAATAATAATAATAATAATAATAATAATAATAGTAACAATAATAATAATATTAATAGAAAACTATTAATCTTATAAATATAGAAGTCTTTCTGTGTGTCACCCTGTTCGGCAATGCATTTCCACAGTTTTACAGCTATTGACTCGAAACCTTCGTCTTTGGTTTGGGGAACGCCTGGGACATGCAGTAGTGGGATTACTGAACCCTGCTGCCGCCCTCTGCCTGGCCTCCAGGGCCAAAAACCTATGGCACACCTCTCACACACCCATAAAAGCAAAGTTTCCTTCTAATTCGCCAGGATCGTGCCACCTGTGACATATCGTATACGTACCAGGTATACAGTATCGTTTGCACAAGCGGTCACATGGGTATGTACTAAAAACACTATTTATTTACATGTATATCTAGATTCCGTGTAGTCTCTCCGTTTATGCATTTGCACACTTTTACAGCTATTCACTCGAAACCTTCGCCGTTGGCTCGGGGAACACCTCGGACACCCAGTAGAGGGGGCGGCATTAGCACACATTTACAGCTATTCACTAGAAACCTTCGCCGTTGGCTTGGGGAACACCTCGGACACCCAGTAGAGGCCCTGGTGAGGAGGGAAACAGCTGCCGCCGTTTTCCTCCTCACCAGGGCCAAAAACCTGTCTTTACCTGGGCACCGGGTGCCCCAGGTAGTATTATCTAAAAGGGACAGCCAGTGTTTCATACACACACTATAGCAACTTAATTTGTTCTGAAGAACTCTCGAGTGCTTTGTACAGAGAGTATGAACTGACATCAACTCTTCAACCCTTAGCCACTTCATCAACCTGTCAGAGAATGAGAATGCCTGGAGGCAGTCAATAGTTGAATATCACAGTCTAAACTCTCTTATATATGGAAATCCCATGTCACCATTATTTGCCCCCCAAGCAGGGGATTTCCATTTTATTGCATTTGACCCTTTTATCACAGTCTAAACTCTCTTATATGGATATCCTATGTCACCATTATTTGCCTCACAAACAGACCCTCAAGTAAAAGGAGGCACAGAATATGAACTCACATTTATAAAAGAAACTCTAATACTTTATTAGTGAGGTTTGTTGATTGAAAAAAACAGAAGAATACAGCTACACTATGTCCAGGGATAAAGGATCGCTTATCATACTACAAAATAACAGGTGAATATTCAATGAGTTTTTAAATTCCAAATTTTTTTTTAAAGCTGATATAAATATCAACAAGATGTGGAGATGGTTGAATGTAGTGTTGTTTTAATAATGTTTTAAATTCAGTTTTAGTTTTAGTAATGATTGTTTCTCAATTCTAGTTTTAGTTTTCGTTGTAGCTTCTATGTCTCAATTATAGTTTTAGTTAGTTTTAGTTTTGTCAATTAAAAGTGTTGGTTTAGGTAGCTGATTTTAGTGTAAGTAATCTAACCCTAGTTTATAAGTAATTATAATTATAGTTTAGCTTAAGTATGCTAATTACAGCTTTAGTAGTTTAATATCAATTTAAGCTATAGCAATAATATTTTAATTCCAATTTAATTCTAATCAAATGTCAATGGTAGACCATAATTATTATGGTCTACCATTGACATTCGTCACACATGAGGCCAAAGACGAGAGAAATTTCAAACATTTCTGAATTAATTAAGTGAACTTAATACCATACATTTTTGCTAAATAAAAAACATAGGATTCGAATTCACGGTAAACGGTAACCGGAGGTAGACACATATCATTCTCCTTGTGTGTCTTAGAAGAGGTACTGTATGGTATAATGTCACATCATTTGCAGAATTATGTACAAATCATGCGAACAACGAATAAGTGCCTAACTACGTTAGGAACATTTTCAAGCAGAAATATTTGTTTTATTCGGGCTAAATATCATTTTAGTTTTCGTTGTATCTATTTTCGTTTCGTTTGAATTGCCACAAATTTCGTTTTAGTTTTAGTTTTTGTTGGTCCTGTGATTTAGTTTTAGTTTTATGTTAACAAAAACGTTTGAATTTCGTTAATTGCCATTTTCGTTTTAGTTTTCATTAACGAAAACAACACTAGTTGAATGGTAACATGCTGGTATGATGATCAGAAGGACATGGGTTCAATACCCACCAGCCCCATAAGGTTAACTAATCCTTCCATTACATAGGTGGCATTGCTAAAATGAGGAGTAGCAGCACAGATGGTGGCCAATTCAGGTTAGACCTGTTAAACTTGTAATAATCTGTTACAATTATATCATGTAATCAATACTAATCATATTGCAGTTTGTCAGTCTGAAATGAATAAACGCAGAGGATGTGGAATGAGAGACAATGTAATCTTGACTGGAGGTTAGGAGAAGAGCAGTGAAAACAGACAGGGTAGATCGGAAACTGATCCTCTAAGAAATGCTTACATTGATGATGATGAATTTTGTAAATTTCAAATATACAAAAACTCCGTGAAGAATGATAAAAATATCAGTTGTTTATCACATGCAGGCAACAAGCTAACTACTGTTATCAGAATTTCTTCCTTAACGGGGTAGTTAATAATTCAATATTATTCGTCATGGATAAAAGTGGTATCTACCAGCCGTGTGTAAAATAACTTTAGATGTCGATGGATGTACCGTGGTTAGCGCCGGCATTAGGAATCCCCTCCACAGAGCATGAGCCACTGGAAAACGAGCGCATCTGAGGCGCAGAAATTGAAGCCCAGCTTCATTTGGCCCTGGAAACTGACAACAAATACACTTGAGTAGATTTTAGTTGGAATCAAATGCATTGCATAATTATAAAAATGATATATTTGAAGTATAAAATTAGTCTAAGCTGCATTTTAAGAACTTGGCTGTCAAAGGCAATTAAACAGGTGGTGAGTCTTACAGAAGACGAGAATGTAACTTGGGTCGAGTTAACAGAAATAGCATGAAATGCATTGCATCTACATCTATAAATTTATTTAGCACTAACCAGGGAGGTGCTCTATGCTCATAGGCCTACTCCAAAAAAGAGGCTTTCTCTTCTAACAGCTCGATTCTAGCTGAAAATTTAGCTGCTGTGAAAGTCAAAATATACAAAACATTGTCTAAAACTTAGAGTTTGGCTATGTCTTGTCATATCAGGGCATTGTAATGGCATATATCAAAATCAAGCCATAGCCTTGCCAGACATTAATTTCAAAATACTGATTTGCAAAGTTTTCAGCTGCCCAGGCATTATCAATTGCCATTGTACATACTGCCACATCTCAGTGCCCATGTGAGCGACCACTACGTCAAAAGACATAAAAATTAGTTTCAAACTCTTAACTAATACCATCTGAAGGATGTACAATTCTTCTTGTTATGTACAAAACAACTAGACACTCTTTCAAATCATCATTTACTCCATTGATCCAAAAAAATAAAAAAAGACACGGATGCCCTAGGACCAATATAAAATTTTAGAAAGTAGAAGCAATTAGAATGCAATGGCTAATATCAATTATTATGGAGAACAGAGACATTTTTTAACCAGGTTTCATACTATCTTGAGATCGGTGCTGGGTGATTTATTGCGAGCAGGACAGAAATTCTGGCAGGCTTGTAGCAAAATAACAACCAGAACACAAGCTAAACTACCATTTGCAATGATGTAGTGCCACCGATCGACAGAAGGCCTAACCTAAGAATGGGCCTATCTGTGAAAATGTTGCTTTCATACCAAAGTACAGGCCATTTATGGTAAGCACGCCAAACAGGGCAAAAAACTATGATTGCCTTGTGTCAGGGCAACAACTAGGACAAAGGCTTCTATCAGGGCATTTGCCCTGCTATAGTGCCACTTTTACTGGTTGACAGTAACTCCTAAAATGTTAAGATAATATAAAGAAACCAAATTAATTAGCAATATGCATCGCTACCCACCAATGACCACAGTCAATAAAGGCCCAAGAAGTAACTGAAACATGGCAGCAACGTATTCCTGCATACTGGTGCCAAGTGGCGTCTATATAGCTGCTGTGTGCTGATATCTTACTGAAGTACGAGTTATCTCGTGCTTCGCGTCGACCCTCAACGAAATTAAACCAAGAGTTAACTCGTACTACGCAGTCAAAGTCTTAGGCCATAATGGCTTACTTATATATAAGTAAGCCGTCATAATAATCAAGAGAAACTTAGAAACTATAAATTATTAATGCCTACCAAATGAATGTGGCCCCAGAGCCAGTGTTTAGGATCCGATGGAAACTTGTCGACTGCTTGGCCTCTCTTTCTGACATCAATCAAAAGTGATACAAACCAATAGAAACCGTAGAGAATTGAGGCTAAAACAGCCGACCAGATGATGAGCGACAAATTCACCTCCATTGCAATAACAAAACTCTGTTCCTCGAGGACTCTTTAATCGCTCTGTCAATCCAACCAGTCAGTCGCTCGGTAGAACAGACAGCGTCGACGCAGCGTAAACAACTTACTCACGTAGTAAAAACCGTAGGCCCTTTAGGCTTAGACCGGACCCAGAAAGGTTGATAAGCGGGCCTGAGAACGGTTGATCTAACAGTTGCAAAGACCTTGGTCGAACTTATAATGCGTAACTGTTACTCGGTTAGCGGGCTACTACAGAAGCGCATAAGGGTTGTGGCAGAATCATAAAATTTATTGCCATGAGCCGTGCATCATAATATATATATATATATATATATATATATATATATATATATATATATATATATATATTATAATGTACGGTTTCAACCAGAGGTGCAGGATCTCAAATCTTTGTAAATTAAAAAATAGGCCCTAGCTGATATATTCATTATTTGCTATTCGAGTAGACATATAGTGTGAAGACTGAGGAGCAAGGTGCATTTTGTCGATTTTTTAAACATAAACACATTTCTGCGCATGTCATCTGGTCACGTTGATCGCCTTCTGCTTCGTTTTGACGATTATTTACATCTGAATAAAGAATTTACTCAGTAACTTCGAACATCTTGAAATTTTCTAGCGCTAGGTTAGCGTATCGGTCTTATTCGTCTGCTTCGTCAAGGATGTTGTCCCTTAACGAGGCATTTTTTTTGCAAGTTGCCTAGGCCATATGACTGCATCAGATCATTCCTTCTGATGTACATGACTGAGTCTCAGGTGTGTGCGGACGTGTACGCCCTTGAAGCCGAGTGAAGGGCGGCTGACGCGGCCGTTGGAGTGACCTCGACCGATATTCACAGGTGCAAGGCTATTCAATCTACTGATAAACACGCGACGAATGCCTTGCTATATCCTCCTTGCGCCTCGATGAATGTCCGAGCGTGCATCATCTTCCACCAGTGAGGGACATCGTCCCAATGTTTGCAAATCGTTTTTAACAGTCGTAGCTCTACCCTGTTGACGCAACTAGGCCCAGATACTCTGAACATCCATGAGATCAGTCAGCTGTTGATGGGAATCCTTTGGTTGGTTCCACTCCAGTGAGTGGGCCCACCACTGGTGACTGATTTCGGCTTACTGCGTCTAGTTTTGATAGCAGACGTTACTCGTTCACTATGACATTTTACATCATTTAGGCCAGCACAGAGAGCGCCTTTGAGAGGATATCCTGAATGGGGAGCTATATAAATGCTTGATTACAAAGAGTTAATAGCCGTCTGCTCATAGCACCGCTGACCACAGTGACCTAGAAGAAGACGACCAACCGCGGTGGTGATGGCGGTCGGATAAATTGAAAACCAACTCACTCTATATAATGTAATGGAGCATTTATATAGCACCACTCAAATCAGAGACGCTCATGACTCAACACATAGTTAAACAAAGAACAGGAAAGTCTTCAGGCGTTTCTGGAAGGAAGTAGGGGAGAGATGGAGCAACTCCACCCAAAGAGGAAGGGGATAATGTTCCATCTGATGGGACACATATAGGCGAAGCTCCTAGATCGAGCCGTGGCCGAGCGCATGTGGGGAACCACCAGAAGTCCGCAGGGAGAGGAAAGAAGGGAGACCTGGTGCGAAATAGAGGAGACTTTAGTGCATAGAGCCAAAAGGTAGGTGGGGCAGACCCAAGGAGACAGTTACGTATCAACACAAGGGTCTTGAAACGAGTGTGTCGAGGTGCTGGAAACCAGTGAAGGGATTCACAAAGGAAGAAATGTGACCAAATTTTGGGATTCTAATTGAGTGCACAAGCCATCCTCAAAGACCAGCTTGCTCATAATTCTAGTTTTGGCATGAGCATAATTGGAGTCATTGCTCTTGTTGAATAGGATTAGACAAAACAATGAGGACTTATTTCAAATATTTTGGTTGTGGTTGGCTAGAATTCATTGTTGTATAAAATGAGCTGGAAATTGATATTTTTGGTTGCACAGGAAGCCAATGCAATGATTTAAGTACATGTGTCACATGTATTTATCTTGATTTAGTATTGCTGTATTGGTAGTAACTCTGCTTCGGACTTAGTGATGCCAGCAACTGGCATCCATCAAGTAATTGAAACAAGCATCACAGGTTCACACACAAGAATCATGTTATATACATCAAACTCGTGATAATGAATAATATGCACCATTATTAATATGCCATGTCTACAATATGCACACTCGCATCAAGTCCAGTAAGGTAAAATTAATATAAATTGATTACAGATACAATACCATAAAATTTATATTTATAACGCATCCTAATAAAACACAGTCTTAAAAGAGACGTTAGAATGTAGTGACTAATCATAGTACTTGGAGAAGAGATGAGCTGGACCAGCTACTTCAAACATTCTGTTTCTGAATGGTACATTTGCTCTTTTGATTACAAAGTCTCCTTTTGAAGCTGATCACAATCCACATATTGCCATGAGAGCAACACATGGTATAACTAAATTTATAAGTAGGGAGGAGCAGAATCTGACATTACTTTGAACATCAAAACAAATATTTGAAAATATATCCGAGCCTAAAAAAACTCTGCAGTCAGTTTGTGGAAATCTGTACAGAATATACAGTGATCCATTGGGAATAGAAAAGCTGTATTGCCTTGCTAATTCCCCTTTGACTTTCCGAACAGCAATCCTTTGAAACCCTGAAACATATAAGTCAAACACAAGCAAAGGTTAGAAGAGTTGAAGATGCCATTAGATCAATGTACCTAAATTTTATATTTCACCTTATAAACGTGAACGAATGTCTTTGGCAACTTCACATCTGAGGTTGACTGATGAACCATAAGGAAAGCTATAGAAAAGGAATTTTAAAACTCCACGAAGCAATAGATTGAAAATGGAAACAAAACCTCTAATGCCAGTTGTCATTTTCTTCCTTGATATGTGTGACATGATGGTGGTCTGTATTCGAAAGTCCGAACGTAACGTGGATTACGTAGTACCGCTGCAGAATGGTCCACACCCTCACGGTGAGGGGGACCACGCGACTTGGACCGGGGGAGATGAAAGCGACATGGGAAGTTTAGCTTTTACTTAATCAGATGACAATATAAAAGGCAATGTACTCTGAAGTTGACAGCATATGCCAAGTACACGTGGAAGTAAAATTTCTCAAATATCAATAAAGGTGTTTTAATGTGAAACAAGTCACCAGTAGCTATGTAGGCTTAAAGACGCAAGTTAAAATGTGTAAGAGTACCTTTTGTTGGAAGATAGGTTGGTTTGCAGGTTTTCCATTTTTATCACTAGGACTTATCTGTAAAATAAAAATGCTAAGACTGACAGATATTCCAAAGCACCCTATGCATTTTACTTGCATGCCAAATTATTAATACTCTAGTGGGATTTTTACATAGCACAAATAAAGAGAATTGCAAGTATTCACCAATACATTACTTAAGTCATTCATAAACTTGTTAAAATACATTCCCAATCATAAAATATACGGATACAACAGATTCAGATATTCAAATTCAGATGCATATAAAATGTTCTAAATATATATATTTAAATGTGTAGGTCTATGTTAAATTATATACACAAACATTGAAGCAATAATATGTGTTATATACATATATATACATGATTATATGTATATACAACAGTACCTCAAAGGCAGCTTGGATTTGTTTTATGAAGTCTTCTGCATGAGGTTCACAATGAAAAACATGAGCAAATGTTCCCATGTCATCACTTTGTGTAAAAATTGCTGACAGTCTAAAAAACACATATCAGTCAGTCAGAAGCAAAGGCAAGTTTTAAATTGATACAGCTTATATGCTGAATTTTAATTTGGTGATGCATGGGCAAACAAGGTTCTTCCAAGTGGCTCTACCAACTATTACAGACAAGGTTCTTCCAAGTGGCTCTACCACCTATTACAGACAAGGTTCTTCCAAGTGGCTCTACCACCTATTACAGACAAGGTTCTTTTAAGTGGCTCTACCACCTATTACAGACAAGTATGTGCACAAACATTGTCAAACCTCGATTAATTTAATATAAAAGGTTTGCACTGACAAAAACAGGGTTCCAAGATCATTCAGGACAACACATTTTGATCCACATTCAGAATCAAGCTGAGATTCAAGAAAGGAATTTCACAACTCAAGTCTAAAACTACGCATTCAATTTCAAGGCACTCTTACCATTATTATTAAAAAATCAATTCTGCAACATTTCTTTCCACATTATCATTACATTTCCAGACATATAGTACATCAAGTTCACTTCAGGTGATAAATTGAGGAAATTTCCTGTTGTATCAAACACTGTATTAGCACTTGCATGTTTCTTACAACTCTGAATACACATGTTTGTTGCCAAAATGAATCTCAACTCATTCTATCAAAATCACTCAAACAAGAGTCTTAAAAGTAACTAAGTCGCTGGCCGTAAAAACAGACTCATGAACCCAGTGAAAAAGCTCACAGAAATCATACTGAAATACATTGTTCAGTAGCACTTCTGAACTTCATCAAAATAAATCTCTACAACCTAGATTGCACAGAAATATTCTAAATGGATATTAACATTGCTTCAACACCACAAGTAGTTTAAAACCGGTTCAGATGTGTTTCATATATTCAGTATTGTTGCTGATAATACCAATCTGCCTTTCTCTAAGCCCTAAATCAGCACTGAATTCGTAACTACCCCAACTCAATGCTCTGCCAATGTCTATGATGTAAGGATGGAGAAAAGAAAAGAAATGCAAAGCTGATACAAACTTTTTGTTCTTGGTAGACGATCCCATGTAGACGACACTTGGCTTCAGAAAAGTAGTAGACTTTCCTTCTGAATTCTGGAAGTGAAAGAAATTTAGGAGGATTTTGTAACTTTGTAAATTTGTAACTTTCATTTGTCTCTTACTTTACAAATCATGCCGCTACATCCAAACTGCTTACTTGGAAGTGCACTTGGCAGTGTTGATTTCCAGCCTGGCCCATTTGCAAGTTACTACTATCTCAATGGAATTCACTAAAATTGATTTTTGAGATTCAATCACTTTCTTGCTTTGCCACAAACAATAAAAGATTAATTAATTTATGAGGGCTTGTATAACACCCCTCAACAATACCTTCTAATAGAGTCCGCCAGGTGATAGAGAACAGTTTCAGATGCTTTAAACAAAACTATAATGCCAAGAATTAAAGGTCTACATGCCTGAAGTGTAAACATTCCACATGATACCTCCTTTAAGTTTCAGGTAATTAATAAATTTGCATTCATGAAACGTGTGATTAACACTAATGATGACAATGATGCATGAAGTCTATGTTAAACCTAATACTGGAACAACATGGTGACCCAGATAGTTTGGTGAGGATCTAGCCTTCTCATGGCATGGCATGCAACTAAGAGCTTCTGTCTCCAGACAGTCTCATTACATTCTTCGTTTTTCATTCTTCTCTTCCTATTACTAAAGCCAGTAGTAGTAGCAGCAGTTTTAGTACCATCATCATTGACTTGATGCAGTACTCACAAATAAGCTGGTGCCCCTCTTTTTGCCTTCAAGTGGCGTTTAAGAAGTTTGAACATTATGATCATCCTTATTATCTTATATTTCATCACATTATTATTAATGTTATAATCCCTATGTTCTTTATTAATACTATTAATACAATTTATTTATTCATTCAGTTTGCTTCTGCTGCAATTTACAGCATATTGTGGCTCAACAACAGAAATCAAATCCACAAAACAGCCGAAAAAGGCCTTAATGCTCTGAAAGTCAACGGCCACAGCATGACGAAATACCTGATCAGAGTAGGACGTAAAGCATAGTGGGGTCTCTGTTTTCAGCAAGTCACTATCAATCCACTATATGAGCACAGAGTAAAGTAATAAAATCACTGGAAATTAAGTAAATTTACTGCAAGTTCTTGAATGGCTATCGAGGTTGGTGAAAGTTGTAAGTCAACTCTGGCCCATTTTTCCCTTGGAATGTTTTTAAATACACTTTCGGTTGCACTGTTGAGTGCATCTTTACCTGAAACATCAACGTTAAATATGTGTGTAATTTAATTACCATAGTTCCATATATAATCTGACATCAGAAAAGCACCTCTTAAAGATAAACAAACTCATTAGTGGTAAGTGTGATAACCAATTTACAAGTCACAAACTGATTCAATTGATTAACAACTAAAACAAGGAGCAAGAAAATGGCCTCATCTGGGTCTTTTGTAAGCATGATATGAGACCAAGAAATCAATATGATAAAAAAACAGATTTGTACCTAAACAATTAAATTGATATTTGTTCTATGCCAAATAAGACCAAAGTGAGTTGCAGAAAAGAGAATTTCAGACTGAAATCAGAAGAAATGAAAATAAAGATGACTTCAAATGAAGAAATTATGAGACCAATTAATATACCAATTTGGCATCATTGCACAAAGGTCTTGTTACCTGGAGATTTGCCAACTTTGATCACTCCAATGTAGTTACATTCTGAGACAACAGACTTTCCATCAGCTGATCTCATCAAACTCACACCTCAAAATATATGACATTCGTAGTTGTCACAACACATTTGGCTTACAATTTTGTATTAATGTCAACAATTGCCAAAACAAACAATATTTAGGCAAGATTGCATGTTTATTTATACAGCTCTAGTGTAAATGATGGTTTAAAGATTCCCAAAAAACAACACAGATAATAGAGACATTCTATTTTATTCTATTTCCGGATTTATAAAGCGACACTCACAGTACAACTTGAGGCACTCATATCCTGCTAGATTTTGAACTGCTATATATGTGTAGCAGTAAAACAACTAATTCTCATTAGCGCAACCTTCTACAACTCAACTGAATGCCTTCCAAATAATTTAGGTATAACACTCATTAATAGAAGTAATAACTTATATGAAGTCTGAGTTGGTACTTTCTTGATCATGATTTCAGATTGTTTGATTGGTTGTTGCAGTTTAATAACATTGTGTGATAATATAGATCATTAGCATCGCCCTCCTCCTTTATCCAGGCTTGGGACTGGCACAGCCAGGGTGCGAACAGTGGCGGAGTTTTTCAGGAGTCACTAAAAGGTTGTCAAGTAATGCAATTGTGCAACTATTAGATTAAAACGGTTAAAATGCAAGAAGGAAACTGGAGCTATTGTAGAGTTTATGATTTTGCTGAGCTGGAGCCCTTGCCTGCAGCCTCATTCGTAGGACAGGCAGTTGTGCCATGTTTCAATGTCTCTGTGGCACTATCCAGCAGCATGCTATCCACCGATTTCCTTTTTGATTTCTCCAACTGTTCGATGGCCAATCGGTGACAGATGTTTCGAATTGTGCTCGCAATGTATTTAGCAGCAACGTCACACAGAAAGACACGGCAGACGTACTTCTGACTTGCGTTTCGAGTTACATATCCAAAATGTTTGCTACATCACAAAACACATTGTCTGCATTAGACACTATGAAGAAGCTACTAAGTAATTAAGTTATATATACAAGTACTTCTGTTAACTTTTTAATCTGATAACCATAACCAACCATTTTTATTGCATTCCTCAACCGAAGATAAATTTGACAAAAATAAACAATAACAAGTATATGAAACAGAAAAAACAGCTGAGGACCAATAGCAGGAAAAAGAAACCCCTAAGGGACCAGCAAGGTCTGGCTAACGAGGCCCACCCTTTCTCACATTAAATATAAGCAGCAGGAAAGAATTTTAATTATAGTATGAAGGTAACTTACAACATAACTAGTTAACTACAGAAAATACCGGCACCTCACTTTTAAACTCTAGCAACATTAAATAAGTAACCTTTGTATTTCTTATTAAATATTTTAGTACTTTGAGCTAAGCGAATGTCTACTGGAGTCATATTCCAAATTAGAGGACCAGAATATCTTATAGCAAATTGTCTAGTGTTTGTTCTACAAAAGGCTGGTCTGTAAGAGTCAATGGAGCGAATCTGGTAGGATTTACAAATGAGATTAGTATGAAGTAGTTATCAAAACACGATGAAAGCAGGTTATTAGTATATTTATACATGAACTCATTAGTCTGTAGGGAATTTATTTGAGATATAGTTAATACATTAATGGTGATAGGAAGGCTATAAATTTCCGTTCAGAATCATAGTAACCTGTTATTATGTGAACAGCTCCTTTTTGCAATGTATGTAATTTCTGCAATTAGCATTGTAATTAGATGCAGACACAACATTGCAATATGAGAGGTACAGGTGGATCATTGTGTAATTAAAAAGTATATTTATTTATTTCAGATTCACATTTAGGTGTGACCGTGTGCACGTTACAAATTTTAAAAAATTTAATAATAATAATAGGAAATACACTATTATGCCTATATTTTTGGCAATTTTAGTAGCTATGTTGGTTATGTGGTCGTTCCATGACAGAAACTCGTCAACCTGGATTCCAAGAAATTTTACCAACTTGACATGAGGAATTTGAAAATCATTAATTTTTTAAAGCTTCATTTATGGATGGAAGATTTGTTCGATGTGATCTGAATAAGATGCAATTGCTCTTGGCTATATTTAATGATAATTTATTAGAAGAAAATGACACCAGGCAGATTTTACCAACTTATGCACAGGATCTCAACCAAATCTGTTATATACCAGGAAAGAATTTAGTTAATTACTTCGCCAATTTATGCTCAGCAACAGGGCTGTTAGTGTCGCGATAAAGTATCGCGATACTTTGGTATCGGCTATCTTTTTGCAGTATCGCAGCGTGTATCGCGATAGTTTTATTTTGTCAGTATCATGTGTGTATCGTGATACCTTTTTAAGCCAATTGTCGATACGCGATACCGATACTTTTTTCTCACCATAATAAAAAAAATTTATATTTCTCTTCCACTTGAAATCTTTGCGATCAAGAAATGGTGAGCAATAAATCATCGCACTCAGAAAATTGTCTATTGTTCCAATCTATGATATATGATGTGAATTGTGAGGAAATTGGTTCCTCACAGAACTGCAGCAGCAGGCATATACCTGTATAATTTCATGCCCGTTAGATTTCGTAAATGCAGACTGCTAGGGTAGCACTAGTTTAAACAGGTTGCTACAGGGGTTGGGGTCTAGTAAGGAATGTGGACCGACTGGCCGGCTAAGGAGAACAGCCAGTGGCCGGCTGACTGACCAGATTGGACTGCCTGGCTGGCTTACCACTGGGCCAGAGGCTTAAAGAGGTGACTGGACAGAGGAGAAAGACAGATGAGGGATGTGAAAGAGAGAGAGACACAGGTAGAGTGAGATTTGACATTCGGTGGCTGGCTGAGGTAGATGATGGTTCTCTCTTTCTCTATCTGCTTTGATCGGAGCAGGGAGAGAGAGAGAGCAGCAACGGACGAGAGATAGAAGAAGCGCGGGCGGTGCCAGAAAGAGAGGTGAGATACGGTGATACAGTCTAGAGTAGCAGAGTTAGCTTAATCTTATAGAGTATAGTAAGACATTTTAGCAGACGGTCCACTTTCTTTGGCCAGAGGTAGACGATCGCCTCAGAGTCGTTTGAAGTGGCCGCATATAAGCTCTTTGACTCTTATAATTAAAGTATAGTTAGAATTGTGTGACATTGCTGAGATTGTGTTTGGTCATTTCAAAGAGATATATTAATATTGTCAAATCATTGCATTTGTAGTTATTTTGTACTTATATATAGAAAAAGGTCTTATCAAATGTGGCCCCGCTCCAGCCGGGATGCTTCCCCTATTAGGCCACCTGAACATCATGCAGGGTAGGAGCAAAAGCTCCCTAGGCTGTTACCTGGACTCACTAGCCATGAGTCCCCACTTGACCATGGGGCACGGGTGTCATTGGCCTCCTGGCATATGGACCCCTGCCTGCAGTCGACCCAAGACAGGTTAAAGCCCAGAAATCTAGGTCAGGGTGGGAGTTCGTCACAGAATATAAAGAATCTATAAATAGGGAAACGATCGGATATAGTGTTTTCCTTCTATGCACATCATTGAGTAGTAAAGTCAGCCCATATTCCATACGGAACGTTGGAGAGGTGCTCATCTCCTTTTCCGAGGCCCTTGAGCCAGTAACGAACAAATCCCAAGGTCCTGGACACGGGGCCAGTGATATCGTAGGACTTGCCGTTTACTTCCCAGCTTACTGCTTGGTAACTAAGGCATGTGTTCGCAAACAACTTGCCCAGGGTCGTTGCACGGAGTCGAACTCGCAACCGCATGCTACGCGAGCAAGCACATTACCAATAGGCCATCGTGTAGCACGCTTGAGTAGTACACATTTTTGAAAATAATAATTTTGATAATAATTGCAGTTTTCTGATTTTTTCATTAAAAAAATGTTGTTGCAATTATACAGATCTTTGACATGTGAAAATAATAATTGTAATTCTAGGCTAACGATTTTTCGTATGTAAAAAAAGTGTAATTATACTTCTTTTTCTTTAGCACATGTTATGTATGAATAAACAGGAAACTTGCTCATCGAAAGTATTGGTGAAAGTATTGGTATTGCAATACTTTTAAGAAAAAGTATTGGTATTGCAATACTTTTTTGATGAAGTATTGGTATCGCAATACTTTTTTCCAGTATTGTTAACAGCCCTGCTCAGCAAGCATAGTCTCTGGTGTAAACATAAGCTGCTGGCTAAACACATAGTTACAAACAGTCAATGTTTATTAAGAATTTCTTGTTGAATTGTTGCAACAAAAGACAGTTGTTAAATTCCGCTAATGAGTTCAATTGTATTGGCTGCCATTAGACATTTGGTGACTTCTAGTGATATCAGTACCTGTTTGGCTCCTTTCCAACTGCCCAGAACCGAATGGAATACAGGAAGTGCTCATCAAGAACTGCAACTGCGTCAGAGCTGAGCAGAGTTAAGACTCGCTTAATCTCAGAGGTCTCCAACAACATTTTGAAATTCTGAAGAAAATAAAATATATGTATGTTGAAGACTATAAAAACAATATTTATTCCAGCAAGTGATTAGTAAATGATTATACTAAGGCTTGGCATACGATAATGCTGCACATGACAAAGGTGCCTTTTAAGTGTCAACGTCTCTTCTTCAATGCTGTAAAATCTTATAAGCGAACCCAGACTTCAGAAATGAAAACAGAATCGATTGGTCAGTTAATTGGAAAATAGCCATCCCATCAGAAAATACTGTCATCACTGCAGTGTTATATGATTTCTGACATTAAATACAATGCAAACATACAGACGTGCATACATAACAGAAATCTGATTATCACTCTCAGATACTGCTTTGGCAAATGTGCATAACTGAGATGTCTTTGGTAAGCATACACATTAATCACTCTCAAACAATTGACAAAAACATATTTGCGGTTAGCAGATGTTCATCTTTGGCACAGAATACATTTCCAATCAGACACTTTCCTACATTCTTGTTGTCCTTAAGACTTTTCCAGATGTACTGAATATGAAGAGCAGAAATTCATAGATGCACTTGATACCGTATCATTAGACATTACATTAACCCTTTAACGACCAGCGTGTACTAAAGTGTAAGGCATAATCAATAACGCAGGTTGTTAAAGGGTTAAAGAATGCTTTGCTTTAGTTGCTCTGACCTTTGGCCACTCGTAGATGGAACGGTTGTCTTGACTGCGATGTGAATGTTGTGACATGCGACTGATGCACTGAGAGACGCAAACGGTGCATTGCTGTGGAGACAGGTCTTCGTCAGCAACCGCCAAAGACCCGAGGTACTGTACTGCATATCGGTTCCTCTTCACAGTTGCATCTTCTGACTTTGAGCTATGGAAAGATTTGTTTCAGTCATCAATATGGTTATATATGTCATGTCTTTCAGCAATCTCTGAAAAAATGTTTGATTATACCTTTGAGAGTTTTTGTTCCAAGCAACTTATTGTAACCAACGAATTTTAGTGCACTCTTCAGGCTCAATACAAAGAGAGGGAAGTCAATGAGATCATGGAAGGAAAGTAAGGTATATAGTCAGTAAAAGTGTATATTACCTTTGGATACTATTTCCAGTGACTGGCAGTTCAGGAACGACTGTCACCTAGATGGAAAAATGCAATACAAGTTTGATAAAACTCAATAAACAACACTTTTATTATCACGAACATGCCTTTATCATCTACGTCAACTCCTCATCATCCGTCACTCACTCTCCACTCAAGGCCCTCACATGGTCAACACTCTCTCCCAAGCACTGATTTGCACTAGGGTTGACACTCAGGTCAACTCCATCAATGCTGGTCTCTCTTCATTAAACCATTACAAGCTTCAGTCATCACCTAACACTACTGTCCGTCTCATTGGTGGTCTTTCAAAGTCTCATCACATATCTGCCTTCATTTAGAAAACGCTCAGCTGGCTTCCTTTACCTCAGTGAATTCAGTTCACTTGTACAACTCTTTGGTCAGAGCAGCTTCTTCGTAGCTTCAAACCTTATCCACCTTGGCATCTTCACTCCCTACCTGCTCTGCTGCCACAGGTCTTCTGTTTGTTTCCATCATTTGTGGTGATACTGTTCAATCAAGCTTTGCTCATGTTGGCCCCTCTGGCTTGAACCATCTTCCGCTGCAGAACTGCGAATTGAGCACCTCAGCCTTCCTTATCATGTTTCGGAAATGCCTTAAGACTATCATATTTGTAATTGTCAGAAGGGACTTAGGTCTGAAGCACCTCTTAATCTCTGAGTGGTACTTTATCAATGCTCAATTACAATTACAACCGGACAAGTTGTAAAATTACTGATGTTGAGCCTATATACAATGCACTAATGGCACACCATAGTCAAACTGTGACCACAACTGTATCCATATATGTATACATGCATATGTGCATATATACATGCATACACGTATGCATGCATACATAAGCATGTCCACATACATATATACATACATACATACATACATATTAATATATGCACATACATATCTATATATATATGCATGAATGCATGCATACATGTATTTATGTACACAAGCATGCAAGTATGTATATATGTATGCATGCTTTATATTTCTTATAATTGCCGCTAGATTGCCGCTAGATTGCCCCATGCTGGTAATAAATATTCCCGCAATCGAAGTGTTGAGAGGAATTAATGAACAGCTCTACCAGTTAAGCTTGTCATCAGATACTCAATTACTCATGCAAACAAAATTAATTAGACAAGGAATGAGAGCACCAGTAAATACGATGTCACGTTTTTAGTTAACATACAATGAAAACAGAATTAACTAAACATTCTTCCAGTTTATCACTCAAGACTCCTCTTGTCTAGTAGTTTTGAGTATGAAAAAACTATCCAAAGAAGCTATCAGATTGAGAAATAGTAATTGAGTAATTAAACTTTTTTTACTGAAATTCATTATGATAAAACCAATTCTATCGGAAGCTACTACCTCCGTTTTCTTTGAGGAATCTGAATCCGTCAGAGACTTAACCGATGCATAATCACCTTCGTCACTAATGATCATCACTCTTCCACCTACATATGCATAAATATTCTTTCCAGCATTTCTGCGCTGATCCTGGTCCACTTCAGAATAGAGGTCGTCAGCATCACCAATGTCATCTGCATTCTGAAGGTCATCCAAGTCTTCGTAACAACCATCGCCAATTGTCTGACCAACTTTACATTGTTTGATCTTAGGTTCTTTATTAACCACGCTATACAGTGGAGAAGCATTATCTGAGCTTTCCATGCCACCTTTCTCCATAGTGGATAATTTTTTCTTATTAACCTTTGCATATGTGACTTCTGGTGATGTACTGACAGCACTGACCACCTGACTGTCTTGAGGGATCTCTTTGATGGCAACCGTTTCAGATGTCCATTTGTCAACCGTAATAAAGACTGATTTCTTTCGAGCAATTGTCATGAAGACAGGGTCCTTCGAAGAAGACTTTTCACAATTATTATCTTCTTCTTCCATTGGTTTGATGGGATCATGATGGATGACCGAGTCACCAACATCCATGGCATAGTCGTCGGCAGCACTTTCTGGAGAATCAATCCAAATGTTTGTAGAGTGTTTGCCATAGTCAGTTTGTATATCACTGAACTTAGGAACTCCATCATACTGTACCTCCTCAGTTGCCAATGAGTGTCGGTCGATTGAGTTATGTCCACTATCAACGTCGGAATCTTCTGCATTTTCCTTAGAAATTAAAGTTTTTTGTGGATGCTCAAGTTGTTGCAGGCTACAATAGTTAGAAATGAGAAACTGCTTTAAAAAACAATAGTCAATGTAAAATCAATCTAATCACAAAGCACCCCCCCATATTGTCTTAGAAAAATCGAGTTCTAACATGAAGTAGCATATCTTGCAACTCTTTTAATTTCATAATTAAGCCAACATATTGACCATGCCTGAGAAAAACCTCTCAAATTGGAAAAGATTAATGTGCAACACATGCACTCAGAAAACTAAAACTCCTGTAATATATGATATATATATATCTTGATTATCTTATCTCTATATATGTAAAGAGAAGATTCTGTGTGTCTCTCTGTCCGGCTATGCATTTGCATAGTTGTAGAGCTATTGACTTGAAACCTTCACCCTTGGCTCAGGAAACACTTGGGACACGCAGTCGATGAGTTGGTGAACCTGTGGCTGCCGTCTTCCTGGTCTCCAGGGCAAAAATTCTATCTCAGGACTACTACCCCAAGGAGTCCACATAAAATCAAAGTTTCCTTCTCATTCGCCAGGAGCGTGTCGACAAAACCCCTGTTCCACATTTGCCGGCATGTGCATGTGATATCTGTCTGCCACACCTATTAATCTTTTACACCGTCATGAATGAATGGACAATTTGGGAGATAACGTACAGGTAGCAGATACAGAGTAGTTGACCATCGTTGCACAGTCAGTCAGGTGAGTATGTACTTTGAACGTATCAGTGTCTATACACAATTCCGTTTATGCATTTCCACATTTTTACAGCTATTCACTCGAAACCTTCACCGTTCGCTCGGAGAACACCTGGGACACCCAGTAGAGGGTTTGGTGAACCCCGCGGCCGCTGTCTTCCTCCTCTCCACGGCCAAAAACCTGTCTCAACCCATGCAGTGCCGGGTTTCCCAGCGTGTGTATATATATATATTTATTTATTTATAATCCTTGTCATGTTCACTCACAAACTCTGTAGTTTTGTGATGTAGCTATTTGTAACAACATTATTACAACCTGATGGAAGTATTCAGTTTCCCCTAATCAATCAACAGATCAGTCCTATCCATTGCAACATCAAATTCAGTTTCATTTTTATAAATTTTGTGAAGTTTCTCACACATTATCACAGATAAATGGATATAATTATATTTGTGGTTATACTTGGAAATTCGGTTCTGCACTTCTAGTTTCAATCCTTCTGCCATACTCTGACGACCCTGTGAACTTGAAACCGAAGAATCCTTATGGGCAGCAGGTTCCATATTCAATTATCCAATACTGTACCTAAAACCACAAATAACAATATGTATATATATATATATGTACGTAATTGTGAATAAGTTCTTTTATATATACATTTATATATATATATATATATTTAATTGTTGAAAAAAAATATTAATGACAAACTGCAGCCAGTTACACGAGATAGAAGTAAAGGTCAGTGATCAATAAGTGAGGAGTGTATCATGGCTATTATCAGAGAGCAAACCATACGTTTTGAAGAAAAGAAATTTAGTGTGTGCAATATTTTCCATACAACATAAACAAAACTATGTACTTCATGTGCCTTGGTTCATCCAGTTCAAACTGTCAACTCTTATGCACAGGTTCCTTGTCAGGGTAGCATGCAGCTCCTTCCTATCACATGACCCCCCCCTGTGCTTCAGCCTCCTCACTCCCTAGTTGCTCCACTCTTTGCTCAACCATATTATCAAAGCGGTCCTTGCTGGGTCTTGCCCCTGTCTATCTTTGCGATCTCTGCTACTCTACTTTTGAGTGTCCTGGATTCCCTTTCTGCTCTAATGAGTAAGGCCTGCTCATAGTTACAATTACCCACACAACTACTAAACAAATTCTCAGTGTTTGGCACCTCATACCAGAAAAAGGCTCCCGTTGGCATTGCGCTTGTCCCCCATGGTCCACTCTGACTCTCTTTATACTTGCCTAAAACTGTTCTTTTCAGCCACGCAAAGGTCAGGAGTGATCCTGAAGGAGAGCTCCAGACTCCTACTCAGCATGAGAAGGTCAATCATGTAGAAAAAAGCAAGAGTTAAAAGCACATTTTCTTCTTGAAATGCCCTTCCTGAACTGATGAATGTGGGTCTATGCGACTGTAGATGTAAGTGGCGTATTTTAAATAAGGTGCTGTATCCCATATTTCATGAGCATAAAACTCCTGTCCTGCATTGGCTCCTTAATATTAAATGTCTATTTGAGTGTTTTGCAATGGTCATTCCTTGTACCTACTCTATACAGCAAGCATTCCTTCCTTATTTACGAAATATCTGTCCATGGTCACCTCTATACTGACGATCTCCAAACCTTTGTATATGGTCTTCCGGCTGTGCAGCTCTATGTTGTGGATTCCATTGACTCAGTGCTACATAATATCCCATCATGGATGCTTGATAATTGACTTAACCTTAACTCCTGTAAGACTCAACTAATCGATTTGGTATGATGATATGCATTGTTTTTGTTGATATATTACTTAGTGAATTGATTTCATGTGCATTGTGTGAGATGCACTGTTGCTATGACGTTTATCTTGGTTCGGGGTTATTAATGTAATTGTGAAAGGATTTTCAATGACTGTGAATTGCGTCATTGGTTGTATAATTATCATATAATTATATGATATAATTATCATATAATGAAATTGGGCGACCTCTGTGGCATAGGCAAGGGGGGTTTTGGGGGTTAAACCCCCCCATTGGCATAGTTGAAAATATTTTTTAGCAACAACCTACAGAATAAGTTGGAATAATTTTGGGACCGTGCCCCTTGCTACTTGCTAGATGAATAACAGACACTCACAGTGCACTGGGTGCAGCATACCCGACTCCACGGAGGCAATAAGTTGGGATAATTTTGGGACCGTGTCCTCGTTAGAGGAATAACAGACACTCACATTGCACTGAGTGCAGCATAAGCGCCGAGTCCATGGAGGCAACAGCTGTGGCATAGATTTGATGCATACCTGATACCGTATACCAGGGTCACTCTGGCAGGGTGTAAATGAAGCAGAACTTAGCCTATAATGTGACAAGCGCAATTCAATTATTCAATTCAATCATCATTCAATCATTCAATATCATTCAATTAGATTCGGATATAGGACAGGGATATAAAACAGCTGTCATAACCCCTATACGTACTATATATGTAACTATATAAAATGGGTGTGCGTGTATATATTTAACTAATGTATTTATATATAAATATAAAGAGAAAGAAAGAGCGACTTGTGTATATAGGTCAGTTCATCCTTAGACACGATCATTGGACGCATTATATGTTCAGAAGTTTGAAACAGTTGAATATAAGTGAAAAATTATATAAATTGCTGCATTGCACAGTGGATCGATAAAATCAGTAGGCAAATTATCTCTATAGCTGGAAGGTGTTGTGGTAAGTTTAACTAAACATTGTTATCTCTTGCTATAAGATGTTGGGGCAAGAATAGCACTAAGCAAAGCCAAGCGATCTTTCCACAAGCAATGGCTCTCAACGTATTTGGATTCATTAGTGACAAAACTAAGGCTGTGGCATCGTCGTCTTTCACGCAAATAAACGGGTAGTGTGCCAGAAACTGCTTTGGACGCAATGCATTTGTGTCATTCAACAGTTCATCCAAATATTAAAAAGTTTTTGAAAATCTTGGCAACATTACATTGCCTGTTTCCATCTGTACAAGTTAGCGTTCTTTCTCAACACTTCGCCGTCTGAAAACATATCTCAGGAACTCGACAAGCAAAACTAGGCTGAATTGATTAGCTCTTCCACATGTTCACCGTGAAATGACCCCAACAACCGAGGAAATAATCAATGAACTACTGTAAAGCCAAGCAAGTTAAGACCAATATTCATTATGACTAAGGAATGAATAAATAAGATAGGCCCTAATGACAAGAAAACTTAACTTCTACTGATAATCAGAAGAAGTATATTAGCCTACTAAAATGTCAAGAAAAGAAAATCTGAGACTGACTTGCATAGGTAGGGCTTTTTTATAACCATATCTAATTTAAAGCTTGAGTATATGTTTGTAATTTTTTGTCCATTGTCATAATAATCCCCGGCTGTGCACCATAACGATTTTAATAAAAAGTATTTATATTTTTTAATATCACAAAGGAACTGTTGCAGTGCAAAAACAGGCTAAAATTTAAAAACATCCTGGCTCATTGAGCCCCCTAATTTATTGTAGATCTAGTGGGAAAAATGACTATCCCAAAAGTGCCTACACTAACCCCCCCTTGGGGAAATCCTGCCTACGCCACTGGCAGAAGCGGTTGGGGTTTCTCATTGTCCACTATATATTGTTAACGCGATTGTATTGTTTATTGGTGAACAATAAAGCATTTGATTGGGGGAAAAAAATCTGGTTTGTAACCAACAGCAGCTCCTTAAACTTGACCTCCTACTTCTGATGTCAATGTATTCTGACTTCACGTATTCACCCAGTTGTCCCTGAGTTGTGTGTCACAATTGAGAGTACCCTGTCATTCTCTTAACACCCTTTGCTAAATATTTTTGTGACTTAATGCACAAATCTCTGTCTGCTGTCTCTTCCCACTCTCTCCGGTCTGCTGATTGACCTGATCCTGATCTTCTAATCACACGAGCAAGGACAGCTATGACCCAACACCATGCCTCAGCCATCATGGGCCCTTCTATGTGACCTACTCCCTACTAATCTGTAGTAAGATTTTAGTTTGGGTCGTACCCTCGTCCCTTCACTGTCTAGAGACTTTCTAACTTCCTTAGGGCTATCACACTGAGAGCGCTTCTGATAAGTTTTGAATAGCTTAGACTAACAAACGCTATTTAAATTTTCACATACAATACAATTCTATAAAGCAGCAGTTCCCAACCTTTATTTTTTTTGTACCCCAAACCAAAAAAATATTGGCTTGTGTACCCCAACAGAAAAAACTTGTCAGAAACGTTCACTGGAAATCTATTTAATGAGAATAGACCATAGATTATTGGTCATAATATTTTTAATGAATTTTACTAAATTTATTATAATAAAATAATTATTGTTGTACAATGTACACAATAAAAGTAAAATTCTCTGATCTTATTTCCCATCTTTTCGACTAACATGAAGATAGCCTCAAATTAATCAATTCAACATGGAAGTTTAATTATTTAAAGCGAGCACGGGGCTTGCTTAGATTTGTGCAATTCTGCAATATCAGGCTTTATCAGTGTCAATTTTATACATATGTCTGGCTCAAGTTCAAGTTTCGATCTGTATTTGTTTTTTATTGCAAGTATCACAGAGAACCCAGTTTCACAGAGATATGACTTACTGAAGGGAATCCAAAACTTCACAGCTCTGTCAGAAATTGATGCATAAATTATCATCTCAATTGAATGTGTGCATGTCATAACCCTGTATATGCAAGCAGACTTCCTTCTATAAAGTACATGAAGTACAAGCAACAAAAATTATCTACTTTGCACCCATCCCTTGTTAAAATTTTAATTAGCCTCCTCAACCCTGTCTGAGATGCCAGCACTCCAGAGACCTTGATTAGGCTACCTTGTCCATTTGCAGTGTGTGGGGTACATTGATACTAGCACATCCAGCAAAGGAACTCTACCTATAGATCCACTAATATGACTTAAATTGGTATTTAAGGCCTGGCTGTACTAAATTAATACTAGGACCTCTATGAAGGAAATTTATATGTGAACATATGCCTGGGACCTAACACCCAGCTTCTTATCAGCAGTTAGACAGCACCCTACCTAGTCCCACTTCACTGCTAGTCTTGCTGGGCAATCCCTACATTAACTTGTATCACTACCCACGGGCTAGAGGAGGAAAAAGCCCATAAGAAATGCATTTCTTCTTTTGATATTCTACAGGTCAACATGTAAACTAGTTACCCTTATAGTTTGATCAATGTGAATAACGTATTGTGGCTTAAAAGAACTGCTTAACATGACACAAATAGAACTAAATTAGTGTCATAATAATAAACCACTTTGCATAAATTGATGAAACTGGAGATCAGATCAATTAAACAAGTAAGTAAAAGTAAGTATATTCTTTATTCAACCAACTGCTTATCCGCACTCTTGTGTACAATACATTTTAAAGAACAGTATTCTAATTAAACAATTGAAAAATAATTTCCTCTCTAGATTGTCTGCAACATACATGCAGTTGTGGGGATTAGCAGATCTTCTTAAAAATAGCAATACATTAATTTTAATACTACAACATTCTCATTAAAAAGGATTTTCGCTCTAGATTGTCTGCCTGTGGAATTTCACGGTCATGTGGGCACGGACGCAGGGAATGGAAGGTCGCCTTGACAGGAGGAAGGAACCGGTGCAGCACGTGACCTGGGTTCTCCAGTATCGCTTTGAAATGACCCGTATCGGCCAACCGGATCAAATGTACGAAAGGAGGAAAAATGTGGTCTTCACACAAAGTGATTTTCCATTTACTCATTGTCTGTTGTGTAATTGCAAGTTATGATTATTTTATGAGAGAACATTATTTTACTCTAACTACTTTGAGGATGTCTAATTGCTTGATATGTTTATTTTGAGAGTCTACATTGTTTTGAACCTTCATATTATGATGTGCCCACAGTGCGTTTGCAAGCGGTTCAATAAAATACATACATACTTACTTGCTTTTCTATAGAGGACAAAATTAATACTTTGCTGATATATCTTTCAGACGTGTAGGCACTACATCACAAAACTCTTAAGTCGATAACAGAAAGATACCGACGATTCGACGAACACATACAGTGGCGCCGACACTGTTTAAAGAATGCTGAAGGAATAATCATGACCAAGCAGCGTTATAAATAGAATAGGGCATGTCTTGCTTCAGTCTTTGACATGAACTATCCAGACCATAATCGTTAAGCCAACAGTTACAAATGACGAAAAAACGCAATTTAAACGCATCCTTTGTTAATCAACAGTTTGCAACAGTAGGCCTATATAGTTAACCAACCTGTAGACAGTATCGCCCCTCCGAGTTTGCACTTTGTAGACTTAACTTCAATCAAAATCACAAGAATAACTTTCAGCAAATCGCTGCCTAAACTAAGAAAAAAATATGCAAAAGAAAATAGTTTTCGACAAGCCTAATCCGTTGCCTATTACTAAGAGAAATATATGAAAAAGAACGTTATTCAGATAGTTACATACGCCCAGATACCTTTTTCAGACGAATCATAATCACTGTACCGTGCCTGATAGGACAGCCCAAAACCAACCAACCATCTCGTGACGTCATAGAAATAAGAGCCACTGTGACTGAAGTCTGTTTAGTCATGATTCTATGGAAAGCCAAATTGCATTAATGATCTCTTCCCAATAATAAATCACGATCTACCAGATCCGTTCAAAACCACGAGTAGAGAGGGCAGCACTAGTCATCTTTATTAGTAAACAGCGTTGTTGAAAAAGGAACGACCGACGCACCGGTGTATATATATATATATATATATATATATATATATATATATATATAAGTATAGATAAGTATATACAAGCCCATAAAGCAGAAGCAGGCTTAAAGCAGTTCGCTGTATGGGTGAGGTCTTACTATCGACACAGGGCACAAAATTAAACTATAACTCTACACAGGCGTTCAGATCAATCAATCAATCAAAAATACTTCATATAGCACCCCTTACGGGGGTCTGGAGGCAAATGGCTCCAATTTCAAGTAACGCGGATATGTTTTAGTCTTGGGTGGGTGGGGAATTTTCTGCCTTCCTGCAACTTGGGGGTTTGCCTCCATCATTCAGGTAGGGATTGACACCCCTGTAACTCTATACAACTATATTGGCAGGTCTGAGTGGTATAGGCTTCATTACATTTTGTCCAGCAATTTTCTCTTAAAATGTGATGTAAATATATACAAACACGTGTGGTGAAAATATCTACTGAAATTCATACATTATCTTAAAATTCTCAAGAAAATAGGCAGACAGAACCACATTGATGGTCAATGTGGTCAGCCTATTATAGGGAACAATTATGAAGGCTGTTGATAATTTAAGTTGGTCGATTATACAAGGAATTCATAATGTAAAATACTTTTGGCCTGATTTGTAGAATGCTAGCATGAACTTGTTTGTAGATTGTGTACATAATTATGTCTTATTTAGATGCAGATGTCTCACATTACAGGTTAATGTCATATTTTTTGCCTTACAACACTTTTTTGCATGTCAGAGACACTGCCAAACATTCATGTCTCCATGATGGGTCCAGTATGCTTGTGCACAGAATTTCTTCTTAATCTCTCTGTAGACCTCACATAAATTCCATTCATGCTGATCAAGCGACAAGAATTTGAGAAACTAATCACAACTTGGCGCAGAAACTCTGAACATCCACGCTGTCTGTTGATGGGAATCCGTTGATTGGCTCCATGCTTGTACCTGCCACTGGCTATTTCAGCTTAATGTGCACTGTTCTGCTAACTGATGCAAAATATTCATATGAAATGCCATTTAGGCTAACATCATTTAGGCCAGAGGACCTTGAAGTAGGTATCTTATAAATGTTCGATTACATTACAATACATAGTAAATGCAAGTAAAGTATTTGTTCCCCACATCTTTTTATTACACAATCATGCAGAAAAACACAATTTATCCTTTATTTTGATGTAAAGATGAGCATAATCAACACAATTAATCCTCTTGTACAATTTAACATGCACAATCGAATTACACCCTGACAAGGCAATCATGATTTAGAACACTTTATAAGAAGAAGTCGTAAAATTATTCCATAAATTTATGTCACATGATTATTGTTAGAAAGTGGCATCTAAGGCAATACAAAATTCAATTAATTAAATTTATGTAGGTGGTGATTTATATTAATTTTTATTTATATTCTTGCATGAACCTCACAAAGATGCTCGGCTACAAAAGATATTTCTCAAAAAAGTCTTAAATGTTTTGTGACTGCATGTGAAGAAAATGATTAGATCTTGACCTTTGTCTCAGAGTTTAAATGCAAATGCTTCCATTATTTGATTCATGCTGGTCATGCAGAAGCATACATGATTGTACAGTACACACTCCTGTCAGACAACTAGAGACGATAAATAACGAACAATGGAATGGCATTGTTAAATTCACAGGGCCCCAAAACATCAGTTCATACAGCTACACCATTGGAATCCAGTGAGGAGGAAAGTAATCTCTTTTCTCTACTTGATACTCCAACTGTGTGAAAGGCTTAGGCCAGTTATTATAATAAACTGTTGTTCCATTTGCAATCCAAGCTGCCCACCAACCAAATGAACCAACCGAAATTATAGAGTGATCACAGCTGCTCAAAATTGCCAGATCAACAACTTCCGAGTTACCAACAGAAAATGCTACATCATCTCCAGCTATATTTTCTTTTGCCCAGGCAATATCGTCGCTGCAAACGACGAAACAAACCGTGGTATAGTTGTGTCTAAAATAATTCATTGCTTTTAGAAAGTAATCTGAAGGTGCTGTGACATAACCATACTGTTTGTAATAGCCTTCAGTCATATCACCTCTCCTCACATGTATGCCCACACGAGTAACTTTATTGTTGTGCCATGAGCATGGTAAAGTATCAAAAAACTTCTGTGCTTCCTTTACGACATTGTGCCTGAAGACAAAATTGGTACGAATCTCAGCCTCTGCTCGACTGAAGTACTTCCAAGACTGCAGATACCCAACAAGTCGGACATTCATCCAAGAATCGAGGTTCATCAGGCTTATGTCATGTGCGCATCCACGCTTTCCATATTCCTCATAGGCTGTGTAGAACAGCATTGTATTCGCTATATTATTTGTTTTTCTAGCACTGATATTGAATATCTGTGTTAATCGTATTCCTTCCTGAATAATTGGAGTCATGTTATTGCTACGAGCGATGCCCAATAACGAAGCATATGCAAACATGCTGTTTCCAAGTCGACGTCCATCTCCACAGTCTGAAGTAATGAAGGTCACTGGTGTGGCATAAGAAAGGTGAATGTGTGTTGGACCATTGTTAAGGAATATCCGGTAATTTGTGAAAAGGCATAACAGCACGACAATGACGATTATGCAGAAAAATTGGTATTGAGCAGATCTAAGTGAAGACCGATGACACGTATCTGACAAATGCCTATATTTGACAATGTTACGCAACATGTGTTTTAACCGCCAGATAGCAACAGCCTGAATGAAATCATATATTCAGAAGAAGAGTTTCTACTCTACAGATAGGATGAGTCAATTTTCATTTGATATATCATCACCTGAAAAAGGAAAAAACAGACAGAGTTAGCAATTTGTGATAGGCCTACTCAAATTAAAAAAAAAACAACCAATACATAGCCATTGTACCTATTATATATTGCATTTTATCCAATAAAAGTAGAAAAAAATATAATCTAAATGAATTTACAATACATATTACATAAACTGTAATAACAAACTGCAATTTATTCATTCACTTACTCATTTTAAAACGCAGTCTAATCAGCTTAATGTGATGTCTAGCATCAGGAAGACGAATAACAATGCCAGTGGTGGCCACGATCAAAGGGGGTAAACCGTAAACCAAGGCTTCTTAGACAACCAAAGTATTATTGGTCAGTGAACATACATGCTGCTTCCATCTGGACTTGTCAGTCAGTCAGTCAGTCAGTCAGTCAGTCAGTCAGTCAGTCAGTCAGTCAGTCAGTCAATCAGTCAGTCAGTCAGTCAGTCAGTCAGTCAGTCAGTCAGTCAGTCAGTCAGTCAGTCAGTCAGTCAGTCAATCAGTCAGTCAGTCAGTCAGTCAGTCAGAACTTAACATAGCGCCCTTCAAGATATCTATTCAAAGCTGACAAGAATGGGTGGCCGAGGCGATTTAAAACCACAACACATGCGGGAAATGATTAAGGAAATAACTAACTTATCATACCAATAATACTGCATTTATAATAATCACATAGGACACAACGGACCGGAGTTTCATCACGGGCCATCACACCCTTATAAACAGTCGCCAATCAGACGATGACCCAGTTTCAGACAGTCCCAGAGACACCGAGAGGAAGTCCCAGAGACACTGAGAGGAAGTAATCTTTCTTGATATGCATTGGAAACAATTCAAGGATCTTGTAAATATTATTGACGTTGGAGATAGGTCTGAAGTTACAACGATTGCTGGTTTCAAGGTTAGGCTTTGATAAAAAGCAGGTCTAGAGCAGATTTTAACAACTGGTGTTGGGCACGAGACCAAAACCTCGAGACCAAGACCGAGAGGTCCGAGACCAAAACCAAGACCAGGCGGTCCGAGACCAAGACCAAGACTGGGTGGTCGGAGACCAAGACTCTTTTTTTTATAAAATATTCAATTTATTAAGACGCTAAAATGGAATAACATGCTTACAACATTAATTTTATTGCCGAAGAATACTAATGTTAATAATGGTCCAGAAAACAGTTTTACCGGCCAGTCTGAACTTTTGCGGGTTCAGCCCTTTGCTTCAGCCTGAGAATATCACACTATAAATTACTTACAGTATGCATATGATAGCCAAATGCTTTAAGACATCTGAACAAGTAGATTAACGTTCCATTTGAATGGTGTAGGCCTACTTGTACTCGGAATTGTAAGTTAACAGTGACTATACGTGGCCGACCACATAATTATTAGATTGTTCCAAAACCTTGAAATTTGTGAAAGCAAATTTTGAAATGGCTGGTTCCGTTGCAAATGCATTTTTTGCCCGTAGTAACATGCATATATAGATGGTCAGCACATCATAAATCTATAACAAGCGCATAGAGTCTCAACATCCGGTGTCTCAAATAATTAAAAAAAAACTGAAAAATATCAAAGAAATTGCTCTGATATCAAGAACGCTAACCTAAGATGGAAACCAATCCCAAGACCATTCCTTAAGGACCAAGACCGCAGTTTTCCAGTCTCGAGACCAAAACCGCGGTCTCGAGACCACATCCCTGGATTTTAAGCATGATGGAAAACACTCATGATCAGCAAAATACAGGAGGACCTTGGTAAAGTGTGCAAAGTTGGAGAAAACATCCGAACAAGAGACAACAAATGGCGTAGGTATGAAGTCCATTGCAGAAGATCTAGATCATTTTTAAGAAAGGGCTTAGAAATTTTCCAGCAAATTATACCCATTTCCGTTTTGCCGGCGTATTCTAAAATATTTGAAAAGGCGATGCACATCTGTTTGAGAAAATATCATTGATAAGCATCAAATTCTCTTTCACTCCCAACACGGATTCCAGTCTAATCATTCCACATATATGCCTCTGCTTTCCAAGCAGGATCTGGTCACGGAATCAATGGATAAGAATGAACATGCGATTGGTATCTTCCTAGATCTTGCAAAGGCTTCTGATATTATAGATCAAAATATCCTATTACTGAAACTTCACCATTATGGAATTCGTGGCACCCAACTTAACTGGACTAAAAGTTACTTAAATAATAGAAGCCAACTGGTCTACTGCAGTCATAAATATTCTAAACCCTATTTGATATGGCATTCCACAAGGATCCTTACATTATATATACATTTTTTAATTCATTATACATTAATGACCTTCCAGATGTATCACCCAATATTTCCTTTATTCTCTTTGCAAACGACACTAATCTGTTTGCCTCTCACAGATCTCTCCAAACTCTTATTAATACATTTAATGTAGAATTGGACTTGATATCTGAATGGCTTTATGTGAATAAACTGTCCCTTAATATCGGAAAAAACTAAATTTGTTGTTTTTCGCTCTCATAAGAAAGCCTTACCAGAAAATTAGCAGCCAATTAAATTAATGAATTCTCCAATTACTCAGGTCACCTCGCACCTGTTTCTAGGAGTCATAGTGGATCAGTACTTAACTTGGAAGGAGCATATTAGTGCAATCTCCCAAAAAAATCCAAAAACTTAGGCATTTTGTTTAGACTAACCAAAATATTACCTGCTAAAGCCCTTTCTACTCTTTACTTCTCGCTCATATACCCTTACCACACACCACTGTACTATTATCAGGGCTAGGGCTGTCAAACATCTGTTAAAGGTTAGGGCTGTTAAAATCCCAACCGGTTAACCGCCGTCCATGTGAGCGGTTAACTGGATAACCGTTGGTTTACTAATTTATTAGGGATTTTCTATGGGGGGAAGTAAAATATACAGGCCCGGCTACAGCAACTTTGCCGCAAACTGACTTAGTACTACTATAAATTATGTTTCATCTGGGCCATCTGACTACGGTCAGATGGCCCAGTAGTGCAGTTTATCAATGTGTGCTGTGCTAGACGGTCTTCGGCTGGGTCGTTGGCTCGTACTATAAATTAGAAATATATAGGTGGCCCAGTAGTATCAATGTGTGCTAGACGGTCTTCAGCTCGGTCGTTCGCCCGTCGCCCGACGATGTATCATGCAGACTTCGGGTGGTCTAAAAAGTTTAACTCCCTGAAATAAAATATCCCCTTGAGTAACAACAAGAAATAACATATTCTGAAACAAGAAGGATAAAGATTTAGAGGGTATATCATTTCAACGGTTAGCGGCAGGTGAATTTCACCAACCGGTTACTAATCAACGGTCGGTTAATCGGATAACCGTTGACAGCCCTAATCAGGGCCTCGCCATACACATCCAATCTCAATAAATAATCTATCATGTAGAAAAAAGCTATAAGATTTATGGTTGATTTAATATTGCCATTTAAAGCTTACACTAATGATGTATTTAAAACAAATTGATTACTGTCAATCATCCAGATCTACAAATTATAAATAGCCATTTTTAAGTCTCGAAATAGTCTAAAACAATTACCTAATATATTTCACGAATACGTCTGTTGTAACATGAGCTCCTCACACTATGCCATAAAAAATCCTCACTTCTTAATGGTTCCCTATGCCAGAACTAATGCTAGATTAAGTGCCAAGGTCCCAGGATTTGGAATGCTTTTCAGTTACCATTTATTTGCCATGCAGCATTAACTCAGCATAGGCATTATATTGCATTAATTAGAGCAAAGTTTTATCGATGGTACAGGGTACATCATGTATTGTACAAAAAGGCAGTTTGGTGTATTGAGTAGAGGGGTTAGTGGTGTGTACGTGGTGTGAATGGCTTAGGCCTGTAGGCCGTCAGAGCCCATTAATTTAGCTGTCAAAGTTAGGCCCTATTCCAATGCATAGGCATTATGGTGCATAAAATAGCAAAGTTTGGTTGATGGTACAGGGTACATTATGTAATGTAAAAAAATAGCGGTTTGGTGTATTGAGTAGAGGGGTTAGTGGTGTGTATGTGGTGATAATGCCGTAGACCTGTATGCCGTCAGAGCCTATTAATTTAGCTGTCAAAGTTAGGCCCTATTGCCATTAGTATGCATTTTATTGTATTTAATAGCAAAGTTTGGTTGATGGTACATGGTACATTATATATTGTACAAAAAAGCAATTTGGTGCATTGAGTAGAGCGGTTAGTGGAGTGTATGTAGTGTGAATGGCTTAGGCCTGTAGGCCGTCAGATCCCATTCATTTAGCTGTCAAAGTTAGGCCCTATTCCAATGCATAGGCATTATAGTGCATTAAATAGCCGTGCAAGACCGTTAATTTGGCTGTGGAAGTGATGCCATAACTTTTGAATAGCAAAGGCCATTGCCTGGGAATATCACTCTCCTGCCGAATGTGTCGTCGAATATGAAAGGGAATGTGTGTTTCAACATGACAGAAATGTTCCTCAGCGCTGCGTCCCAGTGTGTTCACCATGACTCTACGGCCACCCTTGTGCTTTACGTAAATTTCGCCTAAACTAGCGATAGATATTTACTTAAAATCATCAATATAGTACTAGTTCAATTGCAATTTTTTTTAAATTACTCACTACGCAACTTCTTCAACAATAACGAATTTTAACTAAATAAAACAATATATATTTGAGTCGACGAATCGCCACCACCGATCTAAATTTAGGTTAGATTGCCCCAACAGGCTCTGACGTGAGTGAACGAGGCGCCATCTTACAAGTAGTGTCTTACAAGTAGTGTCTTTCTATTTAGATTTGGTGGAGAAATGACTCTGACAAAACTACACGAGATATGCGTGGACGTATGGGAGACCGGGGATTGGCCAGAAGAATGGTCACAGACAATTTTTATTCCACTGCCGAAGAAAGGAAATCTACTTCACTGTGGTAATCACAGAACAATTGCGCTAGTCTCACATGCCAGTAAGATTTTGTTACGAGGGATACTGGAACGCATCCAGACCAAGCTGGAAACAGAGATCGCTGAAGAACAGGCTGGCTTTAGGCCAAGAAGAGGTACGCGAGATCAAATTGTGAACTTAAGAATCATCTTCGAGAAAGCGAGAGAAAGGAAACAACCACTGTACCTCTGCTTCATTGACTCTACAAAAGCTTTTGACATGATTCAACACGATCAACTATGGATAACCATGATGGAGATGGATTTCCCACCCCACCTCATTCAGCTATTGCGAAAACTCTACAAACAACAATGAGCTACTGTAAAGACAGACGGAATTATGTCGACATGATTTAGTATAAAAAAAGGAGTTCAACAAGGATGTAATTTATCACTAAGCCTGTTTAACATTCTGGCAGAGCAGGTAATGCGAAAAGCACTACTAGGCTACCACAAGGGATTCAGAATTGGAGGGAAGACTATAAATAACCTTAGATATGCTGATGATATAGTGCCACTTCACCTGAGGATTTACCGGAGTTGGTGCAACGTGTTGAGATTTCAGCAAAAGAATACAGTATGCTGATTAACGTAGCAAAGACAAAAGTAATGACACATAACAATTATACACTTTTAATCAAGGTGAACGGATACAAACTGGAACAACATACTTGGGGAACAGAGTAACGAAGGACGGGGACTGCGCGAGCGAGGTAAAATCAAGATTAGCTATGAGAATGTCAGTCATGTTTAAGGTGGTAAGCCTCTGGAAGAATAAATCAGTCAGTTCTAAAACCAAACTGCGACTCGTGAAGGCCTTGGCTTGACCAGTAGCAACGTATGGTTGTGAGGCGTGGACAATAAAGAAAGAAGAAGAGAAACGTATACAAGCATTTGAGAACAAGTGCATGAGGAAACTGCTCAGAATTCCATGGACAGCAATGGTGACAACCGAACAAGTGTATCAAATGGCGAAAGTTGACAGCAAACTGTTGGGCCACATCAAATCCAGAAAACTGCGGTACTTCGGGCACATCGTGAGACAGCCTAAAGACAGTATTGAGAACAGTGTGATGTTGAGTTTAGTGGAAGGAAGCCGAAGTCGTGGAAGACCCTAAATCGGCTGGTTTGACAATGTCATTGCGTGGACTGGTTTAAAAGGCACAAGCTTAATGAACATCGTAAGAGACAGAAAGCATTGGACATCACTTTCCCATTCATGTAGTCAACCGTCGCGAAGCGACGATGTGACATGACATGACCCTAGGATCTTATACAGCAAATGGGCAGAGTCGTAGGAAGTACCATTCACCTCATAATTTGCTGCAGGTCTATATAGATCATGCTAAAAATATATTTACACAGGACTTTATTCAGGAAGGTATATATTTATTTGTTTTGACATAATAATTTATAAATCATGCAGGATAATGTCAAGTATGCCCTTGTTACCGGAAGGCTACACGTCTTTAACGGAAAACAATTAAGAAAAGTTCTTTTAAAAGAACGGCCAAAGCTCGCTAGTCTAGGGTAGGTTCAACTGGGATCAACCCGAATCATCAAAACCCGAATCCCCGAAAACGTTGAAAATGCCAAAAAGCCCGATTCCCCGAAAACAGCAATGTGCTATTGAAAACGCCTAACTGTCTCAAAACAGCGCAATTCATTCATCAATCCAGTTTCTGTATGAATTCTTTTCATCTATCCAACTTCTGTTTAAGTAGAATTATTTTTCATCAATCCAGCTCCGTTTTCGGGGATACGGCGGAAATCAGTTTCGAGGATTTGGGTTTCGGCGATTCGCTACGCATCCGTTCAATTACCAGTGATGTATTACTCGTGTCCGGCGAAGGACTCGAGTCTGACTCGAGACCGTTTTTCGGAGGTCTCGGAATTACATGACTCGGACTTGGACTCGAAGCCCTCAACTCGAATTTTGACTTTGTCTCACTGCAGAAATTACGTGTGCTCACTGCTTACTTACTTGAAATGGCTACCATTCTAACCTAGATTGTATTTAGATCTGTGTTCTTGGCCAACTTCCAGTTAGTGTGTGTACGTTGTGCAGCGTGTTCGTGGTGCACACGCTGCTCAACGGTGCGTTGGAGAGTGGGGTATAGGTGGTGTGTGGAGCCATAACAGCTGTAGGGCCAGCCCCTGGGACTGGGAGAGGTCATTGCTCTGACCTGTGTTAGACAGCGGTCGGGGCTCTTTCTAATTATTAGATGTGACCGTTGTTCCTTCGCCTCCCTTGCGCCCCCAAATAATCATTGCCGTGTGTCTTCCGTGTTCGGTTGTGGGTGGGGTATTATTGGGGTGTCATAAACAGAGATAAGGGATAATGGAACCGTGTTTCAGTGCCCGCACTCCCCAATAAAGACTTTTTGACGGTCGATTTCCAACAAGACCTTTTATTGTGTGCTTTCGTGTACTTGGACTGGGACTCGTATATTTGGGACTCGCGACTCTAGCAACTCTGGACTCGGCGTAGGTGGACTCGACTCAGGTGGACTCGACTACATCACTGATCACTGTCAATTACCGGTACTCATTTTCATTCATTCACCCGGAAAATTGATATAACGTGAATTAATTTAGTGCTACTAATACTGTAATTACGACTATAGAGGCTATTTTCAAGGAATGTGAAGCTATTGTATTTAGTTTAAATAATGCACTTTATAAGTGTTCAGTAGGCCTATTCGTTTGCTGCAATGCAAAAAGAAATCCCACCATTCAGGATGATATCTTATGAGTCCCTATAAGTTTATAAGAGGATTTGATAACAATTATTTAATCCTACTTGAAACTGTATATTTTGAGCATTCATAATATATATATATATATATATATATATATATATATACACATCTTGCCCAATGGAAGATTTGACTACAGTAGCCAAGGTTTGAATGGTCAAATTTGAACTGGGGAGTTGAAAATATCCCGCATGTCAAGATGTTCCGAACAAAATTTTTACGAACCTTAAACCGGCATACAGAGGCTAAATTGTAGAGAGTAGCAGTGGGTGGGTGTGGGGGCACAAATTTGATCCTGTTGCGGTGTTTTGTTCAATCACCAGTTTAATGACATATCATGGCAACATTGGCTGCTGACGTCACATATAAACATCATAGGGGCTTACATTGGCAATTTTACAAGCAATTTCTAAGTACTGAAAGACATTTCAGCTGTTCAGATAGTTATCATATTTGAGTCACAGTTCCATTTACGCCCAATGTATACAAGAATCAATAGCACCGGCGATTTTGACCTTGACTGATCTGCAACAGCTAGGCCTATAGCAAACATATTATGACTTAAAAATTATCGAAAACTATTGCATTGTTCTGTTTTCATTTACATCACTTCATTATTTGTTAACTATAACTAGCAATTTCAACTGACCTTGGTAAGCCTCAAGTTTTATTCAGAGCTCCAGATTAGATAAATGTCTGCAATATTGTACTATGAAGAGACTAAAACACAACTTTCAGACTTAGATAAATGTCTGCAATATTGTACTATGAAAAAGAGACTAAAACACAACTTTCAGACTTAGATAAATGTCTGCAATATTGTACTACGAAAGAGCTACATTTCTAGTAATTCATAATTGTCATGGACAAAGCATATCTTATGCAACCTTTCTCCAGACAAACTTGAACGTTTGCTGTTTACTATTAATCCCATAGTGAAAAACATGGATTCAACTGCGACAGATGTGGACGATGATGACAAGTGAAGACGAGCAAGTTGGCTCATTATTGGAAAGTGTCCAGACTTGGCATTGCATTCCTAGAACTGCAGTACATCATCATCACAGGGGAGGTTTCTAGCTAGCAACTTTGACAGCAATGCGCAACATACATCCATAAAATTTATATACAATCATGTCCACTCAGCATATACAAATCATACAATATAGATGACTGAATTAAAAATGTATCAATGGGACATTGTATTGTAGTTGAAATTTATACACCACCTCGTGACAGTAGAGAGGCTCTGCACGTAGAAACTCTTGGGGAAGAGATAGGGTTTCAAGAAGCAGACAGGCATGGAGGAGACAGTGTGGAACCCAGATGGCATGGTAGATATGATTGAGGGAGGGAGGCTCAGGGTGGGTCCATGGGAGGCTATTACATAATGAAGGACCATAGTGCAAACTGCAACACATTGAGCACCTTTGATTAGGTTGTACTAGAAGAGGCGTTATAGAAATAAGTAAATACAATACAATACATGTGAAAGTAAGCCAACATATGGTATTTATTGTTACTCAAATTTATTTTTTATATGGCCATTACTAAAATAATATTAAAGTTAGGGATGAACAAAAACTCAGTTTGAAACTCAGCTCGGTCCAATTTTCTTGATACTCGGCAAAACTCGGACTTGGACAAACAATTTTTATTTACAAAACGACAATCGACCTAATTAAAACACAAATGCTGCTACTGTTAGTGCTTACAAGTTACTAATTCCTAGTGTTAACTAAGGCAAAACTAAATAATTCAATAAAGTTGTGCAAACTTCTAATCTAAAACTTCAAGACTTTTTAAATATTCGAAACTCAGCCTTTGCCTCGAACTTGGCAGAATTCAACTTGTAAAACTTGGTACTCGGCAAGAAGTTCAATTCTGTTCATCCCTGATTAAAATTCTCCATAAGAGAAGAAATGTTTAAATCACCAATGTCAACTGTTTCCATAAGTTTTATATTTGTATACCTCAGAATCTTCAAATTCCAGTCAAATTCCAGTCGCAATCGTTTCTTCGTCAGCTCGGGTGACTCTTTGATCTTGCCATGCTTGAAGGACGGTTCAAGGACAGCTGGCCTTTAATATGTATGAAACCTCATTCACAAGTATTTTTTGTAGCATCTTCAACAATTTCAGTGGCATCCTCTTTTGGTAGAATATTCTTGGTCTCTGAATTGAGAAGCTGATGCAACTAGACAGTTAAACTTTCAAGAAATCTATGAATAACTTCATCAGAAAAGCTTCCTTAATGGCCTTGATTTTCGGGTCACCTTGCACATGCATAGTTTGCAAATTCTCATTTTTCACAAGTGGCATTGTGGATATTGTCAGAGCAGTGCAGCAGAAAAAATCAGTAAATTCCTTAAATTGATGTTAAGAAGCTTATGAATTCTATAAGGAAGTCTATCTCTTCTTCACGAAGACAGACATCAACACGTCCAGAACGTTTCAATGCATTCTGCACTACACGTTTCAGATGACAAATCGACTCAATCATGCACAGATTTGAGTTCCATCTTGTAGGACAGGCTGACCTCAGTGAAGCATGACTTCTGATAGCTCTCGAAATCACTTGCCTCAGGGGGTTCAGGTATAATGGCATATAGTGGGCGAAAACTGATCATCCATATCCAGCAATTCATTCACATCAGCTATCTTCTGTTCCAGTTCTTCACATAACTTTTTATCTGCTGAAGCTTCCCACTCATCTTCTATTAGCAGTGTTTTGAAGTGCAATGCAGTCATAATGTTGTGACACTTCCGAATAATACAGGTCATCTGTAGCCAGTAGAAGGTGCAAACTGTGAGCTACACAATGCTGGTAGTGTTCAACTTTAAGGATCTTCTAAGTTCCAACCATATTTGCTGCACCATCATGACAACTAGTAAAGTTTTTTGGGATCCTGGAAACACTGCTTTAGTAATACTTTAACATGATCAGCTATTGCTCTGGATGTGTGCTTTGGTATAACACGACAATCTGTGTTAGTCCACTCATTGAGAAATGACACTCAATTCGAGGTATGGTCCTGCCTTTTAACGATCTGTTCAACCATCAACCATAAGGCAAATTGACTTCACATTAGATAACTTTGACCTCACCGCCTATCGAATGGCTTCGAAAACGTCAACCAGAGCAGTATTCCCTAATGTTGCTGTTGTCGGGATATTGACTTGAGGCATATTATTGCTGAAAAACCATAGAAACCCACTCTTGGTGACAGATTCAAATGGAAGGAGATCACGGCAAAACCAAAGTGTCAGATCACGAGAAAGTTCATGGCTTGAAGTAGCTGAATGCTGAGTTTATCTAGAAGATATAAACTTAGGACAAACCAAAGAACATACAGGAATTGTCAGAGCTGAAGCTATGGGACTATCTGTTTTGATAAAAAAATATTTATTTGTTTTTATGATGCTATTTCTACAAAAGGTGTTAGATAGTATCGTCATTTTATCAAACTATTTGCAACGCAAGAACATTGACAATGCATTTACAAAACAATTGATCGAAGTTACAAGGAAAAGTTTGTTGAAATGAGAAGTGATGACAATCTAAATATAGCGGTCAAATCATTTATTATCGAAAAATGCTCAGAGCTAGATGTTGAAACAGAATTTAAAGAAAAGCGAGTTGCCAAAACGAAACGCATGCCAGGCGAACTTTGTAGAGATGAAAGGGTTGTGGATCCAACTGCACGCTTTAAATCTGAAACGTACTTCACTGTCTTGGATACACTTATAACACAAATAGATGAACATTTTGATGACTTTCGTAACACAGTTACTAATTTCTATTGTTTTGACCCATCACAAATATATGAAGCAAATACAGATTCTTTTTGAAGTCTGTGCGAAATTTACGAAAATGATATTAACATTGAAGAAGCAATCGTAGAATATGATACATTTTGTTAGTCTGGGCCCTAGGCAGCTATCTGTACTCTAACATGTCTAGACTGTATTCCTAAATGCTTGTGCATGAGGGATGGTCCTTCTCTATATAAGAGCGGATATGTAGGATCTGCTCCTTTTCTGCTTGTGAGTTTCCGGGTGAAACATGTTTTAGGCTTCTTGCCTGTTTTGTTGGTTTGTCGGTTTTTGTGGTTCTTCTACAGGTTATAGTTACCTCTTCATTATATTAACTAGGGTTTTATTAAACTACGAGCACAACTCGTGATTGTCTTTATGACCACATTGACCAGCCTTTGTAACTGCTATATATTTAAAATTATTGTTGTTGTGTCTATGTCATGGAAATTATAATTATCCCTAATTCTAACGAGTCTCTGTTCGTGAAATATAGGTCACTTCTAACAATTTAAAGACATGCTTACGTCAATATGTCCATCAGTGTCTAGTGAACTACAACTGAAAGAGGAGCTACCTTTCTTGATTGAAAAACAGATGGCACAAGGTCTCCCCAATTTGTCAATACTATATAAAAGTTACTTGACTCTTCCTGTTACATCTGCCACTGCTGAAAGAAGTTTAAGTAAATTGAAGACTATTGAATAACTTTTGACAATGACAAACGAACGTCTTTCTGGTTTCGCAATACTTTCAATTGAATGTGATCATGCCGAGAACATCGACTTTGAATCAACCGTTTCAATGCTTCAATGAAATCACACAGAAAGCAATTTATATAAACTAAGTTCTGCATTGGCATAAAGCCAATATCCACTAAATAACATTAATAAACATTTTTATATATAAGCATAAATTTATTTTACTCAAAACTTTAAAAAAGTTTCTGTTTAGATTCTTGATTCTGTTTGATGTATTCGGCTAAATCGGATGAATTATAATTAATTTACTATATTTAACTATGTAAGTACAAGCGCCCTCTTGAAATTCTCCTCGCCCCCATGCAATAAAACCTAAATCCGCCAGTGCGTGAGGGTCGGACGAATCAGAGAGAATCTTGACAGGAACTCGGAAGCGACGGCAGAAAGACGGTTCAAGCACAGAACAGCAGCCTGAGGCATTGAGAAAGTAGGGGGACAGGTTGATTTAGGACAGCTCAGAATGTACGAATAAGTAATGCTTTATACGTAATATAGTTCAACACTGTTAAGTAGAATCGTTATTAAAGTGGACACAAAGAAAACGAGTTGTTGAAGTTGTTGTTATATATATATAAATAAATATATTACATTCCATCCAAGAAGACTTCCTGCCGACCGGCGGAAGCCGCACCCACAACAAGTAAGAAGAATAAGATGACAGCTACGATTGGCTCTTATGCCATCTTATATACAACAGATGTCTTTACAAAATGACGAGACAAGTGATGACTATGGAACTTTAAAAAAACCACGACAGAGCTTGCGAGAAATGAAAGGATCACTGGGGATTTGAAGTGTAGGGAAGATTACGAACATGTGGCGATCTTATTGCTGAAGAAGCACGCTACCATACTAATTGTCACCTCAATTTCACATGTGGCAAGCTTAAACAGAGCACCAATGAACATGGTAGACTAACCAATCATGGAATGATGAGTATTTTTGAGAATTTGTGTCATTGCCACTGTTTGGATGGAGAATGCTGATAATGAACTGTACACCATCTCAGAACTTCATGAAAAAATGATTGAGCTGGTGCCTGATGACCAGGATAGTATGTGTACATCTAAATACTTGGAAACTTTGTTGTTGAAGCGTAAGGAAGGGGAGAACATATATTTTACATCCATCTGTGGTTGTAAGGATGTAATTTGCTTTCACAACATGGCAGCTCGTGTTGTGAATGGCAAGTGGTATGCTGATAGAGATGAGGACGATGAAAAGGAAAGTCAGCACATTATTACTGCTGCAGTGAAATTGAAATCAACATAGAATAGTATCAGTCCATTTCACACATTCTGTTGCTCAAGAATGGGTCCCGCCCTTACTGCATTTGTTCTTGAAGAATGTAATTTGTGATGAACCGAGGCAGATTGCTTGAGCCAATGTATAGTGCAAGCTCGTAGGCCTTGATCTGTTATGGCACCTGTTCTTTTTGGCGTTGGTGTCCTTAGATCATGAGCTGGCATTAAAATTACCACATTATCACGCTTTGGATTTTCAGAATCATATGACAAGGTGACTCGATACAGCAATTTATTGTTCAGAATCCTGAGATTGACCTTCCAGTGGAGTATCCTTCACCCAGTGGTCAGCCGATAACGTTGATCACAATGTGGCAACGCTTAATGAATTGGGAGTTTTCCATGAAATGGGAATTATTTCAATGTCTGAAGGACCTTTTGGGCCAGGATTAGAAGCTGTTCTGAAATGTATGCCAAGGGCCAAGGTGGTCAAACTGACTAGTGGTCATGGTATCCCTTTGCTAAATTATCCACAACCAAATGAGTCATTGATAAAATACAATCCCATTAATGATATCAGAACTTCCCAAGTCGTTTCAGATGAATTCAAGTTCGATTTGTTGTGGCATTTGGGATGGTCGTTCAGAAACGATACAGATCCATGACACAACTGGAGTGGCGTTTTGTACACTTTCACATCAGTGATTATGCTTCATCTGCAGATTTTCGAATGATGCCTCTCATTGACGTGAATCCACTCTGTCAACAGAGTTGCATATTGTCCACCTTAAACTTTGTTAAGAATAAGGCAGAATGACTGAAAGTAAAAACTGCATGCATGACATTTGATCAGCAATTATGGCTGAAAGCCATCAAAGTTATTCATTCAGAGAAATTTATAAACATAATATGCAGACTTTGTGGTTTCCATATGATAACAAGTTATCTTGGAAGCATTGGCATGGTTATGAGTGATAGTGTTGGGATGTTTTTATGGTGCAAATACTGTAGGACATATGATGCATACAGGAACAAATATAAAAATATTAGACTTAGAGCTGAGCACAATTATTATGCTGCTGAATTCTGTAAACATAATAACAATTTAAAGCAAACTTGGAGACTTATAAAATCTCTAGTGAAGATGGGACCCCAGGGATCCACCATTGAGGGATTGATGATTGATGGGATCAGAACTGATGATCCGGAAACCATGGCTAATAAATTTAACGATTACTTTGCAAATATTGCTAAATGTCTTGCTGATAAAATTCCAAAATCTCAAAAATCCTTCACTGCCTTTCTGAATCCTCCCTTGTTGCAATCCCTTGGGCTTAGTCTAACTACTCCTGAAGAGATTATAAATTTGGGTCTTACTATGCAGCCTTCCCATAGTAAAGGGGTGGACGACATTGACCTCTGCGTTGCTAGTAGGTATCTGTCTAGCGTGGCTCAGCCGCTTGCGGATGTCATAAATTGTTCATTTTCGTGTGGTACTTTTCCCCATGCATTGAAAATTGAAAAAATTGTGCCAACTTTTAAACAGGGTGAAAGGGACAATACTTCTCTAACTACAGGCCTATCTCTGTACTTCACTATTTTTCTAAATTTTTTGAGAAAATTATGTATGAGCGTTTGTATGGTTTTTTCACAAAAAATAATGTTATTTTTCCATCTCAACATGGTTTTCAAGCCAGCCATTCCCCATCCATGGCTCTGTTAAGCATGCAGGATAGAATATCTACTGCAATCGAGCATAATGAATAATACTCTTTAGGAATTTGTCTTGACCTGGCTAAGGCTTTTGATACAGTCGACCATAACATCTTAATTAGCAAGATATGGCATTTGTGGTATTCAACTGCAATGGTTTAAGAGCTATTTAGAAGATCGAACCCAATGTGTTTATTGTAATGGCTCCTTTTCTACTCTTAGATCCATCAAATTTGGAGTTCCTCAAGGATCCAACTTGGATACCGTACTTTTCCTTATCTATATAAACAATCTACCTAATGTTTGATCATGCTTGTACTTCATACTATTTGCTGACGACACTAATGTATTCTATTCTCATAGCTTCATTGACTCGTTATTTCAGATTGTGAATGCTGAACTGTCCTTAGCTGCTGAGTGGTTCTGTGCTAACAGACTTTCACTTAACCTGGATAAAACTAATTATGTGCTATTTAAATCTCATAGGAAATGTTGTCCTATACAGCAACCCAAGCTCAGTGTTAATATGATAATGTTAATGTTATTTAAATATGTTAATGATATTTGCCTCAGTCCTGCTGAGTCCACCAAATTCCTGGGATTATATGTCAATTAGCACCTGACTTGGAAATATATGAAAAATATTGCTTCAAAAATTGCCAAAAACACTCGAATTATTGCTCGCACTGCTCATATTGTACCTCCATCTATTCGGTTGAAATTATATTATTCTCTAGTATATCCGTACCTAGCATACTGCAATCCAACTGCAGGCCAATTAACCTCATGGTGAATTGCATATTGTAATTTGATAACTTTTGTTTATTTTAGTTATGATTCATGTGCATATTAGCTTATATTTAATTGCTGTCTTGCATTCGGCCATCTGCATTTGTCTTAAATTGTACGTAGGTGTCCCTACTAGCAAGATCGTTTTTTGATCCCTTCACGGCCCTTCCTTGTGGCCGCTATCAATTACAGTGATTGTAATTTGATTGTATATTCTAATTTTGTTGGTTACAGAAAATAAACGATTTGATTTGATGTCTGGCAAGTAGGTTTGGGCAAAATAATCAATTAATCAAGCTTCACTAATCGATTAATCAAGGCTCCAAAAAAACTCGATTAATCACCTACTAATCAATTGTTCGATTAGCTCGATTAGTACAATAAGCTCGATTGTCTCAATTGTACAATTAGTACGATTATCTCAATTGTTCGATTAGTACAATTATCTCGATTGTTCGATTAAGCTTATCTCGATTGTTCGATTTAGTACGATTATGTTGATTAAGCATGATTAGCTCGATTATTAGAATGCCCTCACCCGTGCTGTCACCAAAATGGTGAAACCCCAAAGCATCAGGTCCCATATGGTACATATCACTCCTGTCCTCAAATCACTTCACTGGCTCCAAATACGTGAACGGATTGAATACAAGGTCATTTCACTCACTTACAATACACTCCAATCTTCACAGCCACCATATTTCTGTCAACTGTTCACGATTCAACAACATCGCTCAACTCGTTCCTCTTCCACCCTTACACTGCTTCGCCCTTCCTTCACCTAATCAGTCATCACTCAAATGTGCAAATCGTTCCATATCTACTGCTGTTCCGCCTCTTTGGAACAAACGCCCTCCAGCATTGAAGAAAAAATATCGGATCCATCGTACGAACTCACCATTGTCACCAATGCCTCACCTCTTTCCATCTCACCACAGGTTTTCCACTCAAAACTGAAACCATTGCTTTTTCACAAATCCTATCCTCAATCTCTTCCTTTGCCCGACCTTCCTCTCTGTTTCAACTCCAAACACCATCCGCATTAGCCTGTCTGGCAGTGTCTGACTGTCTGACCCTTTGGATTTCGACCCCCCCTCTACCTATCAATTCTGTTTTGATTAAGCACCTGTGAATAAGCTGATTCCCGCGACTTGGCTTTTGTGAGCGTTGTAGAAATGCTGGGATTACAATTGTACAATTAATTATCTCTATTGTGCAAGTTTAGTTCTTTCAAAAGAGCAACCCTTGTGTAAACTAGTGAACTTTGTAACTTGTAAAGTGTAAAATATTATGCTGGCATGCAATGAGTCAATGATCCAATTTCATGCTGTCATGAGTCTTGCGAGAGTTGAATTGTTGTTTTGATTCTTGTGCGTCGTGAACTTACCTGAACTACTATCACCATGGTGAAAAGAGAAATAGAGAATACCGTGAGCGCGCTATATTTACAAAATCCCTAGTCAATATTTAGAAATATTAGGCTGCCAAAGGTGATTGCGTTAATGTTCATATAAGTTAAGTCGTGATTATAAAATCTTGTTTTGGTAAATAAAATAGTGTAGCGGTCCTAGCGGATAGCATCTTGTTGCATCACACTGATCGCATTATAAGAATAACGGGCCCATGTATACAGATGGCGGTGTCATTAAATAGTTTGTCAAATAAACTAATAATACCCTAATGACAACATTTGATAGCCTATGCAAAAGAACTTATTTCGGTAATTATCGTTTTAGGGTCACAGATTCAACCACTTTATTGTTTAGCTTCCCAAATTAATTGCACCTGGTTTTGGTGCCTTTGTGCATTGCTCAATTTGTTGGCTTGTTGCCTGTTGTCACTTGGCAGTCACTGACAGTCGGTGTTGTGACATTAATACAATACTTTTCATCAATCCAGCTTCCATTTAAACACGATTCTTTTCATCACTTCCAGCTTCACCTACGGCATAATTCTTTTGATCAATCAGGCTTCTCCCAAATTGTGGGACAGTGGTCAGGAATTTGTGACGCTAAAACGATAAATTACCCTTATTTTACTGATTTTCAGATACAATGGCTGAACAAACGAGTCACCTAACTAGGCTAATTTGCGTAATATGCAAAAGAGTGAAGCTTTTCTAAACATTTGGTCTATTCAGTTTTGACCATGTTCTAACTTCAAGTTTCAGTACTTAGTATGACTAATGTAACAAGCTGCGTTTGTCGTCAGCATTATTTGTGCATAATCGAAAATTGATTGATAGATTGACTAGTTTAAGTAATTTGCTGAATTTCCTGTGTCGCCTAGGTTTTTCCGTTCCTACCGATGAGGTTTCTCATTTCAGTCAGCCTCTTTACAGGCTAATAACACTATTGAACTTCTACCCACGCACCTTAACTGTTTGACACAGTGGTCACTAGTCGTGGACTTGTGGTCAGCCGACAATGTAAACCATATTATTGCGACTTTGACTGGCCTTAACAACATTGTCATATGGCACCCATATCGAAATGATATGACTGGCGTACCCAAACATGTCGCATGCATGCCACAACCGCACATCGCATGCCAACCATATTCATTCATTATTGCAAAAATTTATATAGTGCCCCTTCAAGGTTACTACTCAGGAGCGCTCCCGACTCAACCCCGGCTGAAAAGAAGCGTCTTAAGGATACTGTAACATGCATCTGAATCAGTGACATGACCGAACTTCGGGATACGGCCAAAGAGGCGCACGGCCGTGCGCAGGACCCACTCCAACTGCCCAGTGGGTAGGCCAGCATAGACCACACAGCAATAGTCAAGGCGAGTGGCAATAAAAGAATGGATCAGGGTAGTGGTGGCATTGATGGTAAGAGAGCGGGAGACAACTCTCAGCTGGCGCAGCTGACGGTATGAAAATAATGTGACTGGCACACCCATATGGGTTGCACATTGCATCCATATGGCAATATGCGACATACACATATGAGGATTGTCACATCTCTTCCATCAAGCACGCCCATATTGGTTGCATATAGTATCCAGATGACGAACACATATGGGATTGCCACATTAGACAGTAGTTTGAGCATCAAAAATGTTACTTTTTGTTCATACTTTCACTTGGCAAAGTGGAATTTTTAAAAAATACATGTATATATTATTGAACTATTTACATTTCATTTTCCATCAACGAAAAGTTGCACATTTTGGAGAAATTAATTTGTAAAGTTAAATGACGCCTTACTGATATGTACTTACTGATTTATCGCAATTTTCGAACTGAGTTTACTTTTAAACCGTATCCAGATGCTTTCCGACTTCTGTTTGTTAACATGGATTCCTCACAAAAGTGTTGTTTACATGTTATTAACTCAGAACACGGTGAATTGATAGAATTTAGAATTGATAGATGTTGGAAGTGTTGTTTAGAATGTGTTGCTAAATGGAAGAAATTGGACGGTATATGTAAAGATATAGCTGTCGACTTTTCAACCTTGACAGATAGCTCGAATCGGAAACAAGGCTTACGGTATCACTTTAACTGCTACAAAAGATTTACAGATAAGCTACTCATTGAGATGGCTGAAAAATGCATGTCAAAATCGAAAATACATTTGCAAAGTTCCGATGGAATAGATGCAACAGCCAGTTATATTCCAGCCATGAAAAGAACACGCCAGTCTGTGACATCAATATTGACGCTTGCTCGTGTTAGACGCAATGAAATTGTTTTACCAGAAGAATGCATTATATGCAAGCAGGAAAAATATATCAGAGAAAGAATTTCACAAAAACGTGTGAAAGAAAAGTTGTCAAATTGTGAACTACCATCAGGTAGGCTTACTCCATAAATTGTATATATTTTTATGCCTATGTTTTAAAATGACAGCCTTTCCTTACTTGTTACTACAAAGCTTGTAAATAAATTCCGTAATTCTTGGGCATGATTTGAGTAAAGTGCATATTGATTCCAAGCGGTAATTATTTTAAGTGGAGGATACCGTTATTTGTCAAAGAAACGAACCTCCATTAGCATTCAATGTAATGTTGAACCTCTCTTACGGTAAACGGAGATCCTGCTAGAAAGAACGCCTAGTTCTGAAGATAGGCTGTCAAGGCAGACAAGGCCCTCTTTTCTGAGGTAAAGACAAATGACACCCACATTCTACATATTTTACTCCTACTGGCTTAGAGCAGCTACAGCCTTTGTCAGAGGCTGCCTGACTTTTACTCTGCCAGCAAAATATAACCATAAATTTATCCTACCAACACTGTATCAACAATCAGAAAAATCTGGCCTGCAATCTTATTTCCATATATGACTCTGTTGCAGTCCAATTTTGCTGTATGCAGTTGACGTGCATCGTCTGCTTTTGCCATGAAATGAATATATTATTTTTGTATTTGCTTTAAAGATTTATTGTTAGCAGAACTATCAAAAGAATTCATTTTCACTTATGTTTCAGGTGGATTACTTCTAGAAGCTGCCTTGAAACGCAATGATGAGCCTTTACTTCTCCAGATTCACGGAAAGGACTGTGTAGCAATTGAAGTGAGATACCATAGATCATGTCACAAAACCTACACAAGTTCTGTTTTCATGAATGAAAGTAAACCATTTAATTCCTCACACGAAAGGACTGTGTATGACGGAGAGTGTTTCCAGAAATTGTGAACTTATTGAGGAAAAATATTGCATGAGGGTGAAATAATTCGTATGGTTAAACTTTGTGATATCTTCAACAATATGTTAAAAGAAACAGATTCTTCTTTTGTGGGAGTGAAAAACTAGAAGGGAACTTGATAAAGCTTCAATTGAAAGAGAAGAAGTTCAAATTCAAGCAATAGTTAGCACAATGGAATCAATGGTAGATCCATTCAGTTACGAAGGAAAAGACTTGATAAATATTTCATCAGGTGTTGTAGCTCCTGTTGATGTCTGAAATGATCTTCAGTGTGCCTTTGAGATTGGAAAGTCTTGTGCAGAGAAGTTTGTGGAGGACAGAATTAGGATAAATGGAAGCGTAGATTTTTATACACCTTTAAAAACCAACAAGCTAAAAACATTTGCAACCATGGCAAGTAAGACAACAACAAAACTTACTTCAACAAGAGGGGATCTAAAATGCAGTGAAAAATTGTTTGCTCAACTATTGATTATTGGTCAGACAAGGAACACTGACCTGCATCATTTACTCACATATGCTCTTACAACAGTTCCGGCATCATTGGGTACAGGTGATGGACAGCTAGTTAAAATAGTTAAGTTAAAAATAATTAATGCATGAGGTGGAGCGTGTTGTCCAGGAAGTTGAATTGAAAGATGTTCTTCGAAATTCAGCTTTAATGATCAATGGCATGGCACTCATTCAGATGATTGGTACTGTACCAGGTACATTTTGTGCTCTTGCTCAGCAGTTGCTGGGAACTCTTCTCTTATTTCTCTTGGAAAATATTACAAATGTGGCAGAATAGACTTTGTTGTTAACAGGTATCCACAGATTAGCATTAAAAGTTGTGAGAGATCGCGACGTGCAGCAACAGGGTTACAAATTGTGCAGATCACTCGTCCAGAGCAAAAGACACCAAAACAATGTAAAAAATTTCGTTCAAGCGGTCATAACAACGAAGAACTCGTTGAATTTGTCTTTTGTGAATGGAAAAAATATGATACAGAAATTGTTGACATAGATTTATTTGTTTGTCACAAGAATTTGTCTTTTTTTTTCATCGTTTGAATAATGTTTTGGTTGTCAAAGAAGTCAAAGAACTAGAAAGTGACTATGAGGAAGCTGATACAAGACTAATTCTTCAAGCAAAACATGCTTCCCAAACATACTCTACAATCTTGATTACAAGTCCAGACACAGAAGTCATGCTGCTTTCACTTTATTTTGCTCATGAAATAACCAGTTCAAATTTTTTTGGTCACGGGAACAATGCAAGAATTGTTAACATGACCAGCCTATCACAAAGTTATGGGATCATAAAGAGCCAAGCATTACTAGGTCTACACGTGTTCACTGGTTGTGATTCTGCATTCAGAGGCAAAGGAAAAGTAAAAGCCATCAAGATTATGTTCGAGTATGAAGAATTTGTGACACTTTCAACAAACTTGGCCAGACCTGGGACATTACAGAAGAAGTGCTAAGCATCCTAGAAAAGTTTGTTTGTAGTTTGTATGGACAAAAAAGCTGTTCTAGTGTAAATAAAGCCAGGTATAATATTTTCACACTGAAATGTAGCAATGATGCTGGATTGTCACCGAATCGAGACTGTTTGAAACAACACGTCCTTCGTGCTAACTTTCAGTGTGCAATATATCGTTGATCACTTCACCAAATTATGTCAATGCCAAGTCCAGATGGACATGGCTGGAAGCTAAAAGGTGAAAATGAACTACTTATTAACTGGATGGAAGATGTGCCAGCTCCTGAGAATGTACTAAAAACTGTTCATTGTTCTTGCAAAAAGACAAAATGTAGCGGAAAAACCTGTTCATGCAAGAATGCGGAGCTGAAAGTGCAATGCACTGATCTCTGTGGTTGCATAGACTGCTGCAATAATCTTGACATTTGTGAAGAACTGGGAGTTGGTAACGAATCTGAAGATGATTCTGATGACGAATATTAAATTTCATGTTCATTGTTCAATGATAGTTATCGACATAGAGAATCCTTATATTATATAAAATATTGAACTTTGTCCTAGATATTCAATGTCATATATTCATATAATGTTTAATTCTTGTTTCCTCTGCTTTCTTGACATGACTGGAACTCATGAACACTGATGAAGAATGTTAAATTTCATGTTCAATAATAGTTATCGACATAGAGTATCAATTATATCAAATATTGAACTTTGTCCTACATACTCACTGTCATGTACTCCTAAAATGTTTAATTCTTGTTTCTTCTGATTTCATCTGAGTTCTTGGCCTGACAGGCACTCATAAACATCATGTAATTATCTCACTGCAAAGTAAATTTCAAGGTTAATGACATGTTTGATGATATTCTGAATGTCTGTTTTGAGGCTTGTATATAAAGTGTTATGAAAAATTAATGTGCGAGTTTTTTTTGATGGAATGTTTTTTACATGCTTAGATGAATGTCTTGTTATTAAAAAAATACTTTCCATGTTGCCAATTTGAAGTAGGAATGAAATTTTGTTAGAGCAAAGATACAAATGTCAAACTACTGCCTACATCCAATCCACAAGAAATGCGTATTAGGCCATGTAAATTCTCTGACGATGATTTAGTTGTATAAGTATTTTAATGTTTTTCTGCATTATGGTATATAAAATATATATAAAATATGGGTACCTGTCTATTATACGATGCCCAGAAAAGAAATATACCTAAATATATCTAAATGTAAGCGAGATTGATGAAAGAAATATACCTAATTGGAAGCGGGATTGATGAAAGAAATATACCTATGTATGTCTGTATGTATGTGTGTATGTAAGTATGTATGCATTCATGCATGTGTGTGTATGCGTGTTGTATGTGTGTATGTACGTATGTATGCATGCATGTGTGTATGCATGCATGCATGTAAGTATTTATGTATGCAAGTGTTTATGTATGCAAATATATTTTGGTCGAGCCTAAGGTCTACAAGGGTTGTGATTATAATAGCCTGCAGACACAGACACTTCATGCTGCCTTGAGTTGTCTTTTACAGTTGCTTCCTAAGGTTCATCCTGAATTGCCCAAAGATCCTCATACCATATTACCAGTTGCTGTTAAAAATATAGGTGTTGGCCATTACTATCATTTTGGGCTTGTCAATGGTTTGGTGAACATTATAGATGAATCTGGTGTCAAGGATGGCCTCATTAAGCTACAGATCAGCATTGATGGTCTACCAATATGCAAGAGTACAAATGCTCAGTTTTGGCCGATATTAGGGCTTGTGGCAAATTGTATCAAAAGAGAGCCATTTGTTATTGGATTGCTTGATGGTAACAGTAAACCAGATACTGTTGAATTTATCTGAAAGATTTTATCACGGAATTGGCAGTACGTCAACAGCAGAACTTGACCCATATGGATAAGATTTATGCAATACATTTGGTCGCAGTAGTTTGTGACACACCAGCACGTGCATTTGTCAAACACGTTATACAGGGTATTCAGGATGTGATAAATGTACACAGGGTGGCGTTTACTTTGAAAGACGTATGACATTTCCTCTGACAACAGCAACTTTGAGAACAGATGAATGAATCATTTCATGCCATGTTAGATGAAGAACATCAATTAGGGCAATATCCCTTTAATGACTTAAATATAGGAATGATAATATGATATCATGCTTCCCTTTGGATTACATGCATTTGATTTGTCTAGGCGTTACACGCAAGCTGTTGCATCTATGGATAAATGGTCCTCTGTCAACATGAATAGGGCCACAAGCTGTCAGAAATTTGTCTGACACTTCTTCAGATTAAAGATCAAGTTCCTGTGGCATTTGCACGCAAACCAAGGCAAATTAGTGAATTGGATCATTGGAAAGCAACAGAGCTAAGACTATTCCTGTTGTATACAGGGCCTACGTGTCTTTGCGGTATATTATCAGAAGAATTATACAGTAATTTCATGTTGCTATCAGTAGGCATGTCTATCTTGCTTAGCCCTGCTCTCTGTCTTGAGTATCGCCAGTTTGCTGGCGATTTACTCAAACTATTTGTTGAAAATGTGGGTGAATTGTATGGACAAGATATGCTGACATATAATATGCATGCTACTGTTCATCTAGCAGAAGTGAAATTGCATGGTTGCTTAGACAAGGTATCTGCATCTGTGTTAGAAAATTATCTTGGGAAATTGAAGAAGATGCTATGAGCACCATATGCACCCTTTCAGCAGGTTGTTAAGAGACTGTCAGAACGACTTATCAGTTCCTCGAATGTCTGAATGGAAATTCTGCACAAGGAATATCATGGGGACCACTGCCACCTCAGTTTAGTTTTTGCAAACAGTTTAAGGAAGGAATACCATCCGAAAGATTTCAAGAGTACTATTTTCCGCAAAGACAACTGTGTTAAAATCGGTGGTAATGTAGCTTTGGTGCGTAACTTTGCGATCACGAATGAATGGCAATTTGTTATTTTTCAAAATTTCAAAAAATGTCAGTCGTTTTACACTTATCCAGTAGATTCTTGTCAACTTGGAATCAATTCTGTATCATGCCTTGACCAAAATATATTAGTTGCTCCATTATCAGAAGTAACAAGCAAATGTGTACTGCTGTGTCAAGGTGGGCACAGCATAGCACTTCCATTTCTACATGTAAAATTATTCCATAAGCAAACATATAATGTGGTACTTTCTAGCAGTACATTTCTTAAACAAAATAACTATTAATTACTAATACTAATTAAGGACAGTGTAAGCTGTTACCATGGCAACAAAGGTTATCCAACGACGATACGTTGGAATAAATTGCACATTCATGAATTGTGTAGAGAGTTTTGGCAAAGCTTCTTGGAGTTAACAACGACACAGCAAAACTATACTTCAAAGTTAATCTTTAACTAGAGAGCACTACATAATTGCATCTGATCTTTGGGCTATCAACAGTAAGTTTTCAGTCATCCCTTTTCAAGATGGAACAATATCATTGGTATCAACACCATGGTTATGTGGAGTTGATCTATGTTACTGGCCTTCCAGTGGTGACATTCAAAAACTTGCAAGAAACCATGTTGTGATTGGAGACAATTGGAATAAATATCAATGCAGAATAATAGCAACGACACGTAAGAGTTGAATATTAAGTTTAAGTTACTTACTGTTACTATAGCAATTTGATTGTTTCAGAACTTTGTGAATATTAACTTTGCAGTTATAATCCCATATGAATGAGCTTGACACAAGAATTACATTCAATGTTTGCGCTGAGCTGTAGATTTTGATCTGTACAATGCATCTGGCTAGGCTCTACAGCTCGAAAACACACTGTGTACTCGGACTGTGCTGCCAGTGCACACAAAAGTGTGAACAATGCATTTAAAATCTAAAATATTTCTTCCATTCTTACAAAATGTTGCACACATAAATTTTCTTGTGCACATATTACGTTATCAGTGATTGCAGTATAATCAAAGATATGGAAAAATGAGAAGTATAAATTTAACCATATTTCTCACTACTGAAATTTTGATTCCTAGACACCTATGAGAGGATAAGGGAAGAAGAAGAGTTGGCGCAGGATACAGACAATGTCGATACTGGTGTTGAGGACATAATATCCGGGAAAACAAGTAGAACTAAGAAGTGTGCTTTTATAAATATAGAACAATGAACTGATGATCAGATGTGTATGCCGATCGGAATAATTTAAATATTTTTTCAAAGTCACCGTTAGCTATATGATGTGCTCTTCGGAGAAGTGTGCTGTGTAGGTCCAGCTTCCTTTATTATGGGTAGGAGAGTAAGTACCACAAACCCCATCTAAAATATTTCTTCCACTTGATTTTATCCAACTAGGCAATTGTTCTTAGCAAATTTTTCCTCTGAAATAGACCTGGACCAAGATATTGAGGCCAATTATGCAGTGTTGTCGTTTTTAGACGTCCATAACAATTTTGTTGAGGAAGATTCTCTTGACGAAGAAATGCCTGCATCGAAATCTCATCCACCTTCTAATGCAAAGAAGTCGAAACTAGTCAAGCCACCAACACCTCCTATTATATAAGCAGACAATGCATCAGATCAACCATCTAAGCAACAAACGGGGCTTGTGGTGGTACAGTACTCGCCTTCCAGTCAAAGATTGCGGGTTCGAATCTCGCTAGAAATAACTTCCCACGCATTGCAGGTGATCTAAGTCCACAAAAATATGGATCCTTATTCAAACAAGCTTGTCAAGTGATCCGGATGGCCAATTGTCAAGCGGGTGACAGCAGTCATCACCAACGCTTCATTGCGAAATAAGATTTGTAAGCTTCTGTGATATAATGATCGTATAAGGGTTAGAAATCACACTTGAAGTTTTTTTAAATTTGTGTTGAGTCTCTATTGGTGACATGTTTGTGCTTTTCTCTATTTCCTTTTATTATTGCAGGAGCAGTTCGATGGCACCGTAGGTTTTCAACGGTTACTAATTATGAGATTCGGCTTCGCTGTGCATCTTTTTTTTACAAATTCACGTGACAGAAAAGTGAAAGATGGAGCACACAATCAACTAAGCGACAAATCAACGGAATTCAATGCCAACAGTTCTGACACTGAATGACTGATTGCTTTGAAAATTTATTACATTTGCCAAAAAAAATGTCTTTACAGTTGAATGCATTCATATTTCATTTCTGACAATTGAACTTCTGAATATAAATTAAAAGCATTTATTTTCAAACAATTATGTTATTTTAAAAATTATGCTTAATGTGTCAAACTTTCCCAAGCTCGCTAGACCTACAGAAATAGGCCTGCATCAATCTAATTTTGTCAACATTGCAAATCGCGTTACAGAGGTCACAGGTCTCGACCTCGATGGATGGTCGCCATACAAGTGGTGACTATACAATATGTATAATAGCTATAATCGGAGAATGATCATTTCATGCATCCTTCTATATTAATTAAGTAACATTACTATGTTTTAAAGTGCCCTTTCCAAGTGTAACAATGTTACATACAACAGTAGTTTTACTTTCTATTATAAGTCACATATACTGTTGAATTTTGTTAAGTAACATGACTATTGTCAATTTTTAGGCAAGGCAATGTCTGGAATTCTGAATAATCATAAACTGTTACAAAAGTTGCTAATTATCTCTGAAACAATCTGCATTTAATCTCTGAAACAATCTGCATTTAATCTCTGAAACAATCTGCATTTAATCAGGAGTCATCCACTCCAAGACTTGGTGGGGGGGAGGGCGATTTTGCTTTTATCACCTTGGGGGGGATAGAAGCCCCTGATCTCAGGGCATAAAACTGTCAAACGAACATGTTGAGCCATTTGCATGCTCACTCAATGGACAGCAACAGTCACTGCAAAAGTTAAAATGTACAACCATAAAAACAGTTATGCTCACCAATCTGCTGAGATCAATGCAGAAATGGCAAATAAAAATTTATTACACAAGGTCCGGCGCGGCCAGCCCAGAACCAGAATGCTCAACGCCTGGTCTCGTCATCTCCCGGAGTTCGGGCTCGGAGCGAAGAAAAGCGGTTAAAAAACATCAGCCTCCAAGTCTGGTACGATCTCAATGTTTTATTTGGTTTCTTAGCTATGAGTTGGCTGGTTGTGTTTGAGCATTTCGATCGCTGGTTGGAGGAGGGTGTTGCGGAAAGTGCATGGTGAACAATGAGTTATCGTAGCGACCTCTAGCAACCATTTTTTTCTGTGCAGGCGGCTTCTTTGAGATCCCTTCTTGCTCGTCTGTAGCCCGTGTAGGTGGCGTCTATGAGCCCCTTCAGACCATGGCGGCTGGACTACCATGCGAAACATGTTTGTAGGACCCATTTCTTCCAACTGTCTGGGAAAAGATGGGAAGAAGTAATACAGAGCTATTGAGGTGACAGAACAAGCACAACTTGAAAATACATGCTGAAAACTTTGCCATTTATATAAATGCTCATGAGCAGTCTTTTGTTCCGGAAAACTCAGAAAACGAGCAAGATTGGCAGAAAATATCAGATTCAAAGAAACTTTAAAATTTGCTTAGAGCTACAGAGATTCGTAATTCCAGTGATGCTGCAGGTAATGATGTTAAGGATAACATCAGTTCTCCAGCTTGGCTTTGTCCAGCATTCGGTGAGCGACATATTGACATAAACCAGGGAATACAAAAGTTTGCAATAGTTGCTGTGGACAAGTCCATTGATGCCTTGCGAAAGTTGTTGGCAGTGAAATATATAATCTTGAGGATGTAGGACTAAATGTTAGAAAATTTGATGTCAATGATTTGCTTATAAAATTACAAGAGAACGCAGTTTTGATGAGCTGGATGCAACATCCCAGATACAAACAGCTTCTCTCTATGGTAGACAGAGCAGAGCCCACAGAGCAGATCTCCAAACGAAAAAATTTAATAAGCAATTTGAAATAGAATTTGGAAAGTTGTTACAATGTCTAAATGACATGTCTTACAATGTCAACAATGTGTTGCAAAATTGTCTCAATCTCATATACATCGGGCCACAGGTTCCATGGGTAAAGATGTTGTTGAAGCACGTCAACATAAAATCAGCACAGTTAATGACAGCAGGTCATAGAAGAACATCAACTACTGAAACTCCATGCCATACCTATGTTTATTGGCTCAACATCAAAAGGAGACATTTAAAAGATCTGGCATCGGAGGAAGAAAATGATTTGGGCTTTCAAGATACAAATGATGTGGCATTGTACAGAGAAAGGAAGAGAATGTCCACTGCCATCTTTCACTACTTTGTGAATGCAGATGCTGCTCACCAACCACATCTTCAGATGGACATTGAAGTAGGTCTGCAGTGAGATAGGAGAGACAGGATATCATGAGGAATCGTAAAGATATTTGATGATCTTGGTGATGCACTGCTCCATGCGTTAAATTAAATTCTTTGAGGAAGAACGAATTACAAGCAGCTCATACCGACCACTCCTCCTTTGCATAATAATCGCTCTGTGATTCAGACTGTTTTACCTAAAGTCACCTATTGGATAGTTCTCAACTGTTCCTGGCATACATTTACAATTGAAGATATGGGACACTCTGACAATAGAATGCAAAATATTGTTTATAACGCACAACACACTACGAATTTCCTTGTTTCTCAATTCTGCTCTCAAAGATTCCCTTACACAACTAAACGAGTCTGATCTTTATTCAAAAGTTTCTGAACGCATACATACTTTTACCAACCTTCTAGCCCAGCGTTTCCCAATCTCTTTTGGCCGTGGAACCCCTTTTGGTCTTAAATTTTTGGCGCCCGCCCAAAATTAAACATATTCTGTGGTAGGTACAAATGCTTGGGAATGCAGACAATTATAGGTTTAGGCCTAAATTTGATTAATAATAGCACAAATATTCATGACAAGGACATAATGAATTCTCTTTCATATAAAGTTACACACAGATGTTAAGTAAAATCCTCCAATTGTTCACACTGAAGGTTTTTCGCGGAACCCTTGTCTTCATCTCACGGAACCCTAGGGTTCCGCGGAACCCAGTTTGGGAAACGCTGTTCTAGCCCATCAGAATATTCAATAAATGACTCAAAACATTTGGACCAACCTGCAACTCTGTTATGCACAACTGGATCAAGCCACATCCTGTGGTTTGGTCCAAATGTGGAGACGAAATTATAAGAACACGGGTGGACTAAACCAATTGCTTTGACAAAGACGGCTGACTTACAAAAGAAACGGTTTCGTCTATCTGAAGTTGTGCGAAAAAATGTTGGAAGACGATTCCTCAACTGATGGTACGTTTATTTCAAATTGATATAAACATTATTTATTAAAATATTCTGTCTTTTGCAGCTAACATTTCAGCATCTAATTATTAGAAGGCCGTAAAAGATAATCTCAACTAGTTGTGTAGGATGTAGACAGTGCTCTTTAAGGGGATTGCGCTTGTATAAATAAAATTATAAAACGATATAGTTTCTTAACACTGTATGTAATAATGTAAACGAATTTGTCTCCAAATTCTACGTAGTTGTATTGAGTTTAGAGCAGTGCTGTCCAATGTGTGGCCCGCAGGCCGCATGCGGCCCGCGGGCTGATTTTAAATGGCCCGCCAGAGTTTGCCAAATTTTTGCAATTTTTGTAAAAAAATAATGTAAACACAATCGCTGGCCTACTTTAATAGCCATTCCATCGTAACAGGTTTTGCACGTGAGTTAAGATCAACAAAATATATAAGTTTTATATTGTAAACAATGTAAAGAGGATTACTGGTAACACCATCTATCAAATGATAATGAGAAATAGCTTTAATTACTAGAAAGTTCTCCGCCCGTCGAGCGGAAAACGTGAGCCACGAGTAATTGAAAGAAACACACCCGGTCAAAATTAATTAAACCGGAAGTGGATGTCTAGGACGCTACCACGTTTTGTATTATTATATTAATAACTATTAAAATTATTCTAAATAAATACACAATATTTTTATATCTAAAATATAAAAATGACAAGTAAACCAAGTGAAGCGAAAAAACGAAAAGTTACGGAAGAAAATCGTGCGTTTAACGCGTCGTGGGAATTGGATTTTGTGTTTACAATGTCAAATGATAAGCTGGTGTGTTTAATATGCCAGAACTCCATTTCTGTTTTGAAAAAAGCCAATCTACAGAGACACCACGCGTGTAAGCATGAAGATTTTAACAAACATTATCCAATTGGTACGAAAGTAAGAGAAGACAAAGTTGCATCTCTAAAACAGAATCTGAATGGCCAGCAGAGTGTTTTTCGTCGAATGTTGAGCTCAAGTGATTGTGCTACTGATGCATCTTTAAAGATAAGCTGGGTTTTAGCTAAAAAGCAGAAACCATATTCAGATGGTGAAACTGTTAAACTATGTTTCCAAGAAAGTGCAGATTCCTTGTTTGCTGAGTTTAAAAACAAAGAAGAGATCAAGAAACAGATATCAAATCTTCAGCTATCTCACCAGACTGTAGCAAGACGTGTTGAAATTATATCCAGTGATATATTGGAGCAGTTGCTTTTTGATTTGAAGAATGCATCCGGCTTCAGTCTTGCATTGGACGAGTCATGTGATGTCACTGACACTGAACAACTTATAATTTGGGTTAGATTTGACATGGAACATAAATTTAAAGAAGAGTTGTTGGCATTAATTCCATTGAAAAATACCACACGGGGCGAGGATATATACAACGGACTGAAGGAGTGTTTATTAAAAAATGGCATTGAGTTTAAGAAGCTCGTATCAGTTACCACGCATTGCCCCAGCAATGGTGGGGCGGAGATTGGGCCTGATTGGTCTGCTGATGGCAGATAATGATTTCCCAACTTTCCAAGCTTATCATTGTATCATACACCAGCAAGCTCTTTGCTTAAAACTGAAAGATGATGCACTGAAAAATGTGATGGATATTGTTGTTAAAATCGTAAACTTTATTCGAGCCAATCCTTTAAATCACCGGCAGTTTAAGACATTGTTAGAAGAGTACGAAAGCAATTATGGTGATTTTGTTCTTCATACTGATGTTCGTTGGTTGAGCAAAGGGAAGGTACTGGCGAGATTTTGGGATCTAATTGAAGAAGTCAAAATGTTTCTCGGTTTTAAATCCAAGAGAGAGTTGTTGAATTATTTGGAAATGCGTGTTTGTTGTAAGGCTGGCATTTCATACTGACACCACAGACCACCTGAACAAATTGAATTTGAAATTACAAGGCAGGTATCAAATATTGCCAACTCTGATGAAGGAAGTTAGCGTTTTTGAAGCAAAGCTAGATTTATTCATCAGTCAATTGAATCAGTCAAACTTAACCCACTTTCCTGCACTTTCCAAAGCTGCACAAGCATTTCCAGATGCAATCAAAAGCGAACAATTTCATATATCACAACAAAAATTGAAATTGGATTTCTCTGCTCGTTTCAGTGACATTCGCAGTCTGACTCCCCTGCTGCTTTTTGTTGAAAATCCATTCATGTGCGATATTTCTATCGTATCCTCAAAGATGCAGTTATTGGGAGGAGATGAAAGTGCAGTACAGCTTGAAATAATTGAAATGCAGCATAATGCGGCTCTTCGTGACAAACACAAGGATATTCAGCCAACTGAGTTCTGGATGACATATGTATCTTCTGAAGAATTTCCGAACATATCGAAATGTTGTAAAAAAGTATTGACGATGTTTGGAAGCACATACGTCTGTGAACCTGGATTTTCTGCAATGACCAACATCAATGGGCAGGACCTAAAAGTCCTGTCCCGCGTCCACAGATACACAGCCAGACGGTTTGTATAGGGCAGTGCTGTCCAACCTTTTTGGCACCGCGGGCCACTTAAAAATTATTATTGAAGCCGAGGGCCGCACAAGAAAACTCAGACTTAGCAATGTCTACAATTTTAAATTTTATTGAAAATTATAAACTTGTAAAAATTTATTATGCTATAATAATCGCATGTATGTATGCCCTATAATAGTTCAGCACCCAAGATTATATTAATTAAGTGAAAGAAACGTCCAAGCATGTTTTCAGTGAGATGTTTGGCTTTGAATTGTGCTTGCAATTTCCTGTCCCGCGTCCACAGATACACAGCCAGACGGTTTGTATAGGGCAGTGCTGTCCAACCTTTTTGGCACCGCGGGCCACTTAAAAATTATTATTGAAGCCGAGGGCCGCACAAGAAAACTCAGACTTAGCAATGTCTACAATTTTAAATTTTATTGAAAATTATAAACTTGTAAAAATTTATTATGCTATAATAATCGCATGTATGTATGCCCTATAATAGTTCAGCACCCAAGATTATATTAATTAAGTGAAAGAAACGTCCAAGCATGTTTTCAGTGAGATGTTTGGCTTTGAATTGTGCTTGCAATTTCCTGTCCCGCGTCCACAGATACACAGCCAGACGGTTTGTATAGGGCAGTGCTGTCCAACCTTTTTGGCACCGCGGGCCACTTAAAAATTATTATTGAAGCCAAGGGCCGCACAAGAAAACTCAGACTTAGCAATGTCTACAATTTTAAATTTTATTGAAAATTATAAACTTGTAAAAATTTATTATGCTATAATAATCGCATGTATGTATGCCCTATAATAGTTCAGCACCCAAGATTATATTAATTAAGTGAAAGAAACGTCCAAGCATGTTTTCAGTGAGATGTTTGGCTTTGAATTGTGCTTGCAATTTCTTTTATTTGTGGTTCAGTAACTGCTGCCCTCATTAGATTTTCTAAATGCTCATCAGTCAAAGAGTTTCGTTTCTTTGACTTGATGTTGGTCATTGCAGAAAATCCAGGTTCACAGACGATTAGGTCCCGAGACAGTTAGGTCCCAGGTCAATAAGGTACTGGACGGTTAGGTACAGCAACGAAACAATTAACCTTATTTGCTTAACTAGGGTCAATAAGGTTATAAAGAGAATAACTAGCTTAACAAGCTATTTGATCTGTATGTAGGAAATAGGCAAAGAAAGGGGTGCGAGTAAACTGGTCCCATTGTCTGTCATCTTGAATAGAACGGCAAAGGGACCGGAATAAACAAAACTCAAATAATTATGTAGTATATAAGAACCAGTTGGAAAGCGATTTCTGGAATAAATTTGTGAAGGAAAATAGTGTTAAAGTGTTAGTAAATTTCAACAACGTTAATGTAAGTAAAGATCAGGATTGAACCAACAATCATGCTGAAGCTGCTTATCGATGTCTTCAAACGGAATTCGATGTGACACACCCATCGATTTGGCGTTTCATCGATGTGTTGCGAACACTTCAGAAAAGCAGAGACTTACAATACGAAAATTACGTTGCAGGAGCACGGGCTCCTGATAAACGCCGAAAATATCAACTCAACTGGCAGATAATCGAATTTTGAACATTGTACAATCTTATACAGATCGTGAAATCATCGATTATCTTCGTGGGCTCTCTCACAACTTCCTTATGGAATGACAATAAGCTTTTAATTCACTTTTTATAAATGTTTAGTATTTCTTTTTCTTGCTCTATTAATAAACTTTCAATTTTGATATTAATTGACTTGTTTTAGTTTTGTTTACTTAATTGGCTAGTACTAAGATTACTAACAATAAGTTTAATTGTTTCGTTGCTGTACTTAACCGTCCAGTACCTTATTGACATGTACCGCTGTGGACGAGTCGATGATTGCGTTGAAGGGCAGATCCATATCAAAACAGTATATGCCCATGAAGCCAGTGAAGAGAGGGTACAAAGTCTGGTGTCTGGCTGATGCAAATACTGGGTACGTTTCTTCCTTTGAGGTCTACACTGGTAAGGCAAGTGGGAAAGTTGTTCATGACCACACATTTGGTGAACGCGTTGTGCTGAACTTGTGTAACCAAGCAAAATTGGTGTCATGGACTGTGGTTGCCTTTGACAACTTCTTCACATCAGTAAGGCTTGCTGAAGAACTGTACAAACGAGAGTTATATTCTGTTGGCACTGTCCGAGCTCATCGTAAGGGGTTACCTGAAATGCTCAAGAAGAAGTCAAAGATGAACAGAGGTGAATATGTTTATGCCACAAAGGGTGTTGCGTGTGCAACAATGGATGGATAACAAGGAAGTCAATTTGCTTTCGACGTGCTACAGTCCTAAAAATGTATCGGAAGTCAATAGACGTGCCAGAGAGGGAAGTCGTACTGCAGTATCATGTCCAGTTGCCATTGCCGAGTACAACCGGATCATGGGTGGTGTGGACAGATTTGATCAGCTACGGGAGCAGTACGCTGTTGGCAGAAGATCCACAAAGCATTGGAATAGGATCCTTTACTGGCTCATTGATCTTGCTGTTGTGAGCTCCTTCATCATGTACAAAGCAAACAAGCGGGAACATGAAAAATCTTCCATTGATCAGCTAAGTTTCCGCCTTCAGCTGGCACGTCAACTGACCAGTGGATACACTTTCACTCGTAAACGAGGCCGGGCAGTGTCCTTCCATGCAACTAACAGTCAGGTTCCAGATGATGTCAGACTGCAGCAGGTGGGAAACCACATGCTGCAAACAAACAAGACATTCCGGAGGTGTCGACTTTGTAGCAGTGTGTAAAAAACGTGAAAAGTGCACACGCTACACATGCACAGCGTGTGATGTTCCACTTTGTGTGGATCCATGTTTTCGTAAATTTCATGGATAGTAATATGTAAGCAAGAACAAACAATGGATTTGAGTAACAATATGCTTTTATATAGATATTGATGTTTCGCAGTGACTTGAATCAAAAGAAACTATTATTTGAGAACAAGCTTATTATTGCCATAGTATGCCGCTCATCCCGGGCGCTGGGAAGTATACTTCCCACTTTGTGGAGTGGCACTTTCCTTATGGATGTGTGTTTTGCAAATAGGATATCTTAGTTTGTTCATTTTTCATTGATTTTTGATGATATAATCTTATTTTTTACATGCCTACCTAAAATGGGCCCAGGAAAGGGTTAATGCACGGGCAGAGCATGGTCCACCACTGACCAGAGTCAAGAGTAAATTGTTAGCAGGGTTGCCCAGAAATGCACTCATCAAATGTTCTGACAACAGATGGATAACATAAGATCTTCTGGTGCAGAGGACGGAGAAATTCTTTGGTTCAATTCCAGACAACAAGTTCCCCGGCTGCTAATTCTTGATGGCCATACACACAACATTAAATTCCTGGAAATGATGAGACCAAGAAACTTTCTCATCTTTTGTTATCCAAGTCAAGTCACTGGCTACAGACAAACGCTTTTTCTCCAATTTAGCAATGCACTTTATTGCACTATATGTGATATTAGTTGCTGTTATATGTGAAAAATCGTCTGGATGTATAGTTGGTAGATTGACTTTTAGTGTACTGATCTGCAGCCCAAGTAATCATTTAGAGGACTTATTTAGCACCCCTCCAAGATGACTACTTGAACAAGTTGTGTAAAGCTCCCAAGGGGAGGCAAACATAAATGGAACTGCAATGTTCATTCCTACTACAAAAAAGCACATGAACAAGAGTAAATGTGGCATTGGGTGAAAGTGAATGGATAATAACCCGCAATTGCCACCGCTGAATAAATCAAGAACATGAAAACTTTCAGAGTTGGTCAGTTTCTGATCAAGAACAACCCAAGGTTGTGGACAGATGTCGAGAAGACAACGTAAGGGAAGTCAGCAGATATGGCCTGAAGATCTATATTTTTCTGTTGATGCCCATTACCCAGCCATGTAAATTATGGGTCATCAAGTAGTAGAACATAACTTAATAGAATTCATATTTACTAATGATGCGTGCTTAATACATGATACAAATAAAATATATTAAAATGGAATTTCATGTAAAGATTAGTTTGATTGCCATGTTGCTAAGATAGTGTTTACTAATAGATTCCAGAATCTAACACATTCACAGATAGTGATGACAATGTCAAGTGTGTGAATAAGCCATGAAAAGTAAAGCTACCAAGCATCAAATCTGAGGAAGACACATCACAATCGGAAACCAAGTTTGAAGCAGTGGATTCTGTAGCACTATTTCATTAGTTAACTACATTCTGTATAGTGAAATACAATTTGCATTACAGGAACATGGAGTCACATGGTTGTATCAAAGTTCTTTGTTGATTTGTCAATATAATAAAGGTTGCAAATTCATTAAAAAGGAGTCTCCTGAAATACCATTAGGAGCCGTACTATGCGGATATCGCCACTCAAGAATGCGGGAACGAGAAAAGCCATTCCGGAAAAGAGTAAGAAACCCCAGTCCACCACACTATTGCATTGCGTTAATTACAGATTCATAATTTTTTATTTCTAGTGTATACTGTAAGTAATAGTCTGCTTTTATGGGAATATGCATCAATCAATAGAGAATTCAGAATGTCAGAATTTTACCATCAGTTGCTTCATTTATTTAGGTGATACGATTCTAAAAGCCCCATCGCTATGAATTTTTCATGTGGGAAAATTATGTTAGAAATGGCTCTGGACAGTAATGCACAAGAGGCAAGACAATAGAAGATGCATATTATACAAAATTGGGTACATGAGCTAAGAGTGGCAGAAGAACAAAACGTTTGAAAAGAAAATCGATTTGTTGAGTGCTCCATTTCTGGTGAATCTTCAGCATCCATGAGCAGTTTTGCATGTCTGCCTGATTTTACTGCATTTCTTAAGAAATACATGTAAAGGATTTAAGTAGTTGAATAAGTTTTCCCACTCTTTGGTAACGCTGTCACAACAAAGAATGCTGCTGAGGACACAATAGTTCTCAAGAAGGAATCGACTGTGCCTTTTGTCCATAACTCATCACTGCATCATACTGATGATGACGACTCAAATCATGCACATCTCATAAATGTCAGTGTCGTCCACATACTCCGACTCGTTACAGGGAACTGCCGAATGGATATGGATGTTAAATTGTGTTATGGTTGATTGACTTTGACCTGTGATAGACCTGTTTGCCGAGAGAAGAAAGGAGAATAGGGTGTGCGAAGACAGAGTGCATTCTACCTGGCGCCATGAGAAGAGTCACATAAAGAGTATACAGAGAACATCTGTTGTATCAGTATTATAATATTGATGAAATGACAGAGTTTTAATAAAGTAATTGTACAAGAGGGCTTGGCGTCTCCTTGAACATCTGAGCAACAGAGAGAGATAGTAACTGCAAGAAGCATCAAAAGCCACTGAGGAGCCCTCTTCAAACAACATATATACACCTTGCAAATTGGTCACACGTTTGTTTCTACCCACTCATATAATTACATGCATGAAAATTATTAACCCTTTAGCCAGATGGTTCCCCATACATTTTAGTATGTGCTAATAGTTAAAGCTTTACACAGACATTTATCAGTTAGTACTAATGTAACAAAGAACACCAAACAACTTAGCTTCTTCGGTGTATGCTGTTTCCTGGTGCTGCTTGCCTGTCGGATGCAAATTTAGCACTTTGTGAAGCTAGCCAAGTCCCTTTCAAACAGCCACTTCTTCAATGTAAGTACCTGAACAGTAAACACTTCAATAAAGCCATCATGCCAAACTGGACCATTGTATACAATTTTATTATTAGTATGATATAAGACGATGGTTGGGTAACCAATCAGTCACATTTAAGCACCAGACTGTGAACCACTGCTCAAGTAGCACTGACCTAAGACATATAAATAATTATTGATATGCTAATTATGGTTGTTAATATCGGTTTTTGGGGCAAACCGATTATCGAATTTCAAAAACCGATTTTAAACCGGTTATCGGTTTTTATTAGTGTTCTTTGAAAAATATTGTAAATTGTAATATGCACGTGATTTTATGTATTACGTATCACAGTGCAGCGTCAACACTCGATACGGAAGTGTTTAAGTCACATTGTGACGTAATTTGGAACAAACAGAAGCCTGCAATGCTCAGCACTAACCCAAACCGACCTTCACTATGCCTACCCTGACCCTTAGTAACCGACGCTCACGATGCCGGCTTACTTATAGTAGTTAGGACTCAAACTTATGCATAATATTTTGGGTGTGGCTCGTATGCGGACACAGATTGCATATAATAATGCAATTGTAACACAATGATAACACGCGCACAGTAAAACCTATAATTTTTTATAATTATGCATCGTGAGGGTCGGTTAGGGTCAGCTTAACCATCATGAAGGTCATTTATGGTCAGGTTAAGCATCGTGAGGGTCGGTTAGGGTTAGTATTAGGGTTAGTGTAGTTTTAGACAAATACGAAGATTCGTTTTACTTACTCCTTTTTGTCAATCACGCCAGAACTATTTCGTTTTCACCAATGGCAGCAGACCAAAAGATCAAAAATATCATGTGTAGGTTCGAGTCCTAACTACTATGAGGTAAGCCCACGATGCCTAACCAACCCTCACAATGCTTTAGAAAAAATAAAATATTTTTCTTGTCATATTTTTGGGGTGAATTAACAGACTAGTACCGTCCTGTCGAGTACTAGGATGTCACTTTATTCATTACAGACATTGCCCGAAGTGCATCAGAACAGACGATCACTGATTGGCTGACACATTGTGGCTTCATATCCCTTCCAAGTTCCACCCTTCCATACCTGATATATGGGCGGGAGATCTAATAGCTTACACCGAGTTCCTAAATATCATCTCATTAGATTTATTTGTATTAAGTTTGATAGCCGAATTTAACTGTAGACACGTGGCAGCTAGTACATAGTTCTGTAGTCTAATCGTACGCGGTTCCAGACAGATGGTCTAATAAATCAATGTATGAGAAAACACTAAGTGCGCGCATCTGCCAAGCATCGTCGAACGAAAAAGCGCGGTAATTAGTTACTGACGCCTAAACCTTTAGGTTACACGACAGCAACCGCTTAGGCAAAGACCATCGACTTAACTATTTATTCCTTGCATTCGAGATAAGCCAAAACTATTGCAAAATCGAAGTTGATAACAGTCTTCAAAGCTTTCAGTCCAACGGCATTTATTCCCTCCCTCTCAGTCCAAGGATTCTCAGTCCCAGGTCTCTGAAAGTTTTTAATTGCGTATACCGGTTCTCTGTTTCACGCTGTTAACACGTAAGTAAGTATCAATTACAATAATACAAAACAATACAACTAAGCATATATAACGCGCTTTAACAAAACAAGTCTTCACTATCTTGTACGAAAGCGCGTTGCGCTGCATTCCTAGTCATAGCTCCGGAGACTAGGTAAGTCTTTAGTTGTGATTTAAATTGGACTGTGGAGTCTGGTTGGAAGGCCGCTCCATTCCATGAATCCTGCAGCCGAAAAGGCACGATTTCCAAACTTCTTATTGTAGTTATTGGTACAAGGAGCCCTCTTGAGTTAGTGGCAGAACATGGCGCGACCATGGATGTCATGTTCAACATTTTAATCAACCATAACAGGCACATATTGTTGTAATCACTCAATTGAAATTAAATTTTAGCTGGTGTAGGCCTATAGACCCTAATGAGGCAACTAGCGAAACGTTTCGTTCCTTTGGGGCATGCCTTTTGTTTGCTATTGTACTGTATACAAATGTGTTAACTATACTGTATATACTCACTTGTATAATTTCTTGTTTCTGCTGCTTCCGATTTGATGAACAATAAAGAACTTTTGACTTGATTGATTGATGCAAAAGGTTGATGGTAGCCGGCTATTATTGGTAGCTAATTTAGTTTTAATCAGGGTTGCATACATATATATGTTGATTTTTTTTGGTTATTTAGGTTTTTTTACAAAAACCAAAATACGAAAAATTTAAATTTTGATTTTTCTGTTTTTTAAAATATTTTTATTCAATTTATTAATATTACTATTATATTACTAATCGTCAGGCCCGCCGAGAGGGGGGGCAGAGGAGGCAACTGCCCAGGGGCCCGGCGAGTTTTAGGGGCCCGGCTCGGGCCCGCAATCAACTTTTGAAAATATTATGATCAGCTATAAAAAGTGTATTATTTATGTCTTTTTAAAATATAACTTAACTGAACTTAATTACAACCAGATTAAACTTCAAGCATTTGAATATTGCCATACTTATTTACCATTTTATCATTTTTATGTGGTATTATCACTATTATGTATATTGTATAATAATACTACGCTCATGCAATTTCGTCTTAGTACTTTCTTCTGCTGAAATAAACATCAATTTTTGAACACGAGTCACACGAGCGTCGATGATATTATTAACGATTTTGCTTCAGCCAAATCGAGAAAAGTTTGTTTTTGAAAACAACTGAATAAAATATTATACCATTAAACCATAAATTTAAAATACAATTTTTTTCAAATAACAACTGAATAAAATCATACCTTGTTTAACTCAACTGAAGTATAAGTACAAAGTATACGATCTGTCAATTTTTTAAAAATTCCCATAAAGCCTAAAGATAGTTTAGAGGCTCAGGCCCCGGGGGGCCCGTGACAGCCCTGCCTAGGGGCCCGAAATTTCTGTCGGCGGGCCTGCTAATTGTGCGTTATTCAGTCTGTAATCAAGCTAAATTAAATATATAAAGCGAGTTGGAGCTCTTTTCATGTTGACAATGCTGTGTTTGATGCTTTATATAACAAAACTGTTGTGACAAAAAATCTTCGTTTTACAGGTAAACGTTTAAGAGATTTTCATCTTGGGGTCTTCACCCACTCTGAGAAATGATTATCGCGTGTCACTCACTGTAAACCAATTGTAAGCATAGGCCTACTTACTAGCTGACCACCGCTTATATTCTGAGATTATCATCTATAATTCTATATAGAGGTATCACCTACTCTCACTCTTATTAACAGATGATTATCGCGTGTCACTGACGGTTTGCTAACCAACTGAACGTAGGCTCTGTCTGCTAATTATTAGTTGACCTTCACCGCTTATTAAGGCGTGTAACGGACTGTATGCAGTATTTATGCATCCAGCAAGATAAATAAAGATTCAATACTGCATTCACTTTGTCTCCTGTACGGCACGATAATTAGTTGCTTGTTTTCATATATTTTACATAATGGTAGTTAAATATATAACTTGTCATCATCCATTCATACTTCACGCTAGGGGCAATTGTCAGAGGGCAAATGTCCGGGGGCAAATGTCCGTTCCCCACATCATGCCTTTCAGCAATAAGTTAGTTTGTTTAAGGATCAGAAGAGCTAAAGGTGTCCAGCTGCAATTCTTGTCGTTGTATTGGAAAGCCGTCAGACATTAAAATTCCTTAAGAAGTGTGCTGTACTGGAATATCCAGAAAGACACACAGATTAATGTTCCGGTTTCATTGAGTCACCAAGACCAGACAGCAGAAGCAAGCAGGGCTGCATAACTCTACTAAAAGGTGTAGGAAAGCCTCAAAAGTCCTAGTTTTAGATTTTTACATTTTTACTTCTCAGTTGAATATGGGACTAGAAATGTGTCTTAGCTGATCAGAATAATGCTTTAAAGTTTGTAGCAAGTGTATGTATGAGATTGCTAAGAAAATATAATTTTAGATTTCGTTATGCAAGTAAGTACTTCGTACCTTTGAGAATGCCCTTGAAAAAATAATGTTGAATTTCATCGTGCATCATACCTGGGCAAGTAGGGCCTAAATATCAAATCTAAATGACATCATATTTCACAGCACATCGGTCAAAAATCTGGGGGTCAGTGGGGGGCATAAGCTCAGTTGAGGGGTTTGGCCCCTCTGGCCCCCCTGTGGAGCCGCCATTGCTTACAGCGCCGGGGAATATTATTAAGCTAGTCTCTCTGACGTGGCTTTTTGGGCGCTGAGAAATTTTCGAAGAATTACTTTACATTACAATGTATGCTATTCATGCGATCATGCTATAGGCCTGTTGCTACGTCTGCACTCTGAATGCGCACGTCTGTTATGACAGTGACACAGTGTGACAGAGATATCGAATGAGGGTGTCTATAGCAAATTCTTTATGCACTTTGCATTCGGAAACCTCGAGATCTATAGGAGGGCTTATACAATAGGCCAACAGACATCCAAAAACAGAAGCACCCCGGTCAAAGAACTGCAGTGTCCGACTGTGCCCGTTCAAATGACGATTTGAAAATAGGCCCTAGGTCTAGTTTGAGATTTAAAGTTTTTAAGTATTTGATTTTAAATAAATTTTCGCACTTTTCTGTCGTCAAAATTGGTAATTGCATTGTATAAGCTAGCTTGTCATATGACATTGTTAGGAGGCTATTTCTACTCAATCGATAGAATATTGCCATTTGGTTGCGCATATCTGTCCCAAACGAATTAAAGTAAGAACATGTGTTTTCGGGACCCTCTTTTATCGTTCCATTTCCTTAAGATTAAGGGATTTTTGACTACATATAATTGATGTTGTAATTGTAAACTTGCCGGAGTGGGGCTCGACAAGGAGGACACGTTCGAAGTCCGACGATCCGCCCATGACAAACTTTACGCAAGCCAAGTTAAATAAAAGAGGGTTAAAAGGGCCAATGAACTAAGTGACAATGAGCTAAATTCTTCTTTTATTAATTCAAACTGACAAGTACGCACTACGCAGTATGATTAAAAGTCGTAGTATGAACACATGATTACGAGTTAATAAAAGTGTAGAATTTAACTGTACGAGCCATGCAAGACGCCACCACGTCCTTTTAATTCAATTAGTGCCACCTTGCGAATGACAGGCTGGAGAGTCAACCTTTGGGAGAAGGGTGGATATGGGCCTACGTATCGATTCCGCAGTCTACTGGATGGCCTGCTGCTGCTAGCGATGTCACCCCTCCCCAATAATAAGTAATTCATTTTCATTTTAGATCGAAAACCAGTAGCATTTGTATCAGGGATGCAAAAAACCAAGGTTTTTCAAAAATCAAAAGCTGCTTTTTGGTTTTATTTGGTTTCTGGATTTTTGTTTTGCCTTACATTCTGACACAACAGTTTTGTAATAAAAAGCATCAAACACACGATGAAACAGTGATACAACTCGTTTTTATAATTAACTACCTGGGGAACCCGACGTTGCACGGGTTGAGGCAGGTTTTTGGCCCTGAAGAACAGGAAGAGGGCGGCCGCGGGTTCATCAACCTCTCTACTGGGTGTCTCAGGTGTTCCCCGAGCGAACGGCGAAGGTTTCGACTTAATAGCTGTAAAAGTGTGCAAATGCCCACACAGAGAGACAGACTGTACACCTCCTACCTGTACGATATCTGCCAAACCGTCCATTCATTCACGACGGCGTGAAAGAAGATGAGGCGTGGCAGACTGAGAAATACACTTTCCTGGGGGTCCTGAGACAGGTTTTTGGCCGTGAAGCCCAGGAACAGCATGTATGCATAGCCGGACAGACGCACATGATCTTCCTTTTATATATAGAGACTAGCTGGGGCACCTGGTGCCCGGGTAAAGACAGGGTTTTGGACGAAGACGGCGACCGCCCCTCTAGTGGGTGTCCAAGGTGTTCCCCGTGCGAACGGCGAAGGTTTTAGTGAATAACTGTAAAAGTGTGCAAATGCTTAAACAGAGAGACAGACACATACTCAGAATCCAGATATACATGTAAATAAATAGTGTTTATAGTACATACCCACGTGACGGACACTGCAAACGAGACTACGTATACCTGGTATATATGTGTTCGATATGTCGCAGGTGACACGATCCTGGCGAATAAGAAGGAAACTTTGTTTTTATGGGTGTGTGAGAGGTGCGCCGTAGGTTTTTGGCCCTGGAGACCAGGGTTCATGAATCCATCGACTACGTATCCCAGGTATTCCCCGAGCCAACGGCGAAGGTTTAGAGTCAGTAGCTGTAAAACTGTTGAAATGCATCGCCGGACAGAGAGACACATGTAAAGAAAGCCTCCATTATTTATAAGATTTGACTTTATTTCGGACTGAATAACACACAATTAGGCTATAGTAATGCAATTTTGAAAAAGTAAGTAAGTATATTTTTTAATACCGTCTGCAAACGCACTACGGGTACATGAAAAAAAATAATAGGGCCTATTTATATAAAAGTTATATAAATTTGTAAAAGAAAGTGTTCATTTCAATCATTCATATTAAATCCACACGCAGGTTGGCAATAATGAGCAAGCAAAAATAACACGAATTGGTCCGGTAGGAGAATGAACATAGGCAACAAGATGACCTTAAAGATGACAGGCGATTTAGATGAAAACTGCAGCCATAAACGGCGCAAGCCACTCCATAGGAAACGTCATCTGGAGTGAATCGAACGCAACCCGATAGAACGTGTTGGTGCCAGACAAAATCGGGTCGATAGCGCCATCGAGTGAAGGCGCAGGCTCAGATCCCGAGATGTTGAAATCATGGAGTCAGAATACGACGCGAAGGGAGCGAAGTTGGCCGGCAAAGCGCAGTCGTCAAATCATCAGATCAGGCAGCGTTGGTGGAAAGTTGAGCATACGTCTATTTCGGTTGAGGATGATATATTTATAACAATAATCTTAGTAAATTGAATGAAAATATTGAAAAACAGCCCAAACAAAAATTTGCCGTTTTTCGTATCTTTTGTATTTTGCAAAAAGCACTTAACGTTGGACTAATAGTTTTGAAAATTCGTTGTCTTTGTATTGCGAAAACGAGGCCACGTGATCCATTTCCCGACAAGGTGCATGAAACCTAACCGAAGAAGTCCTTTTCATTTTATGGAAATTTTTCAGACATTATCGGCAATCTGTGAAAGCTTGGACGATATCATCATTCTTGGCCTCAGAACGCGTAGTAGTTCAACGTTAGTATTATTGCAGTTAAGTAATTGATCGCTTAGATCGTGTTAACAACGAAATCCAAAAGAATCTGGTAGCAAAGTTGGTGACGTCGTGGTGCGTGCTCGCATTCGAAGTAAGATATACACACCGCAGCCCTTCGTCTTTAGTGAACTCGCGCAGTGCGGAAGTCGTTTAATCAAATATGGCGACTGTGATTGATGCACCACACGGTGCTATTCTGACGGAGCACGGACGTTCGCAAGCAGATGGTGCTGCCAAACCGTTGACGACACACCTCGACCAGTCGAATTCTAGTGCGGACACACTGAAGAAAGAAGCTACAGCGCCGAGCGTGACCGCTAACAATAAACCAAGCAACGTGAAACCGAAAATTTTCGACAATAAAAACTTTGTAGAAGCACCGATTCCAGCCAAAAATCCGTGGATCAAAAACTCGAAGGACGCACTTCAGATTCAGCATCAACCACGTGAAAGTATGTTATCATTGCAATGTTATTAAAGTAATTTGCTACATGCGGCTTAGGCATTTGCAGTAAGCATGACTGATCAATGGGAACAGGTCAAAGCTCAAATGACGTGTACTTTGAATTTGAAATTTTACGTCGTATTGGTTTTTAACTTGGTGTTAGTAGCAGGTTACTCCATGTAATGACACATTTTTGCCTTGCAAGTTGTTTGCATGATGACTTCTCTTTAGAATGCTTTCAGAAATTATGTTAGAAATAATTTTTACTGTGTTTTTTGTCAATGAATCAGAAATTTCACCAAAATTTTATCCGAAGCATCAAGCGTGTGCGGTCTAGAATTATTTTGCACGAAATTGCATATCACATCATTGCACTATAGAAATTGAGCAAATATTGCGCTATAAAATCTGTAAAGATTGCGAATACTCACACGCATTGCGTGACTTTCGAAAAAGATAAATGACGGTATTTTAACATGGTTTCATAGGGAACTTTGAAAAATCATAAAATAAGTTAGGGTCGTTTCCTGAAATCGGGAATTAGTGCGTTTGACTACATTTAGTGCCAGGTATCTTTGGGTAAAATTTGGTGACATTCGGTCAATGGCCAAAGTCACGACTCGTACCATGATATTTACGTAATAAATATATATATATATATAGATATGTGACTCTTAATGAAGTTTTTGCAAATCTTTAGCATTTTTGGGGTCGTCCATTGATTATGTAAAAATGTAGGTAGGCAGGTTTGGAAAAGTTTGACATTTTTTGATAGGTAGGATAAGACTAAAAAATTGATGTTAAAATTATTGTTTGCAATGAATCAGAACTTTCAGATTGGTGGCTTAAGCGTGAAATAATAATAATATGACACATTCGATTTTTCATCTGTATCTGATATTTATGACAGATTCCATGGTGCAATGCTTCTAGGAACCGAAACCTCGGCTGCTAATTATGGCATAACATACTAATATGGATGTTAAACGAAAACTGGGTTTTCGGTTTAGAAAACGGTAACAGGTTTCTGTCATTTGTAACCGGTATTCGATTTAAAAAAACTTTTACATTTTATTTATATCGCCTATCCCGGATTAATTCCCATATATCTATTGGAAGATGCTGAAGTAAGTCAGTCAACTTCAAAGGTACAGATGCAACTAAGCGAAATATTTCCCATCTGCGTTTTCCAACAGGGTAATTAATAGCTGCGATTGCTAATAAACGACCCTTTTGTCGAGACAGGCCTAACGTGAGCTAGGGGAAGGGTAACCCGAGCCCAGGAAGATAGCAGCACTCAGACGGAAGACCTGACTTCAAAGTGCTCACGTAATACATGAAATAACGTGCAGAGTTGTGTTATATTACAATTTAAAATATTTTTCTAACAACACCAATGAAAACCGATTTTAAACCAGTTTTTTTAAATCCGGTAATCAATTTGCCCCATAAAGTGGTATTAACAACTCTGATACTAACAGTGGATTTGACCAACCAATTAGTTATAAATCTCGTTTTAAAACCAGAGTCAATATCATGACATTCTGTTAAAAATGTGATTTATCATCAAAAACTGTTTTTGCCCAGCAAAGTGAACTCAGATTGCTAGATTTATGGGTTTATTGTGAAGGTCAATAAAGGTATTCGTTTGAAAGATGTTTATATTCATGATGTCAAAGGAATTATATTGATCCATAGTTTATTATACAGCTGTTGCTAACCATCGTTTGTGATATCGACTTTTACGTGGATGTGTGTGAAACTACAACTAGTTTATAATTTATTAGAGTTTGATAATAAAAACATATAAAGATCCAAATCTTTAATGCTACTGAGAGGCATGTATTAAAATTGACTAATATAATTTCAAATTTGATATTGTTATTTGAATGTGAAAAATATCTGATGTGATTCTGCATGCACTGGGTGCTTGGATTGTTGAGATAATTTATTGATTTTTGACTGTTGTTGACTGGGAGCAGGTCAAAAGCTGCATAGAATTTGTGTACATAATTAATGGTCAATTTCATTTGTTGTTACATTTTGTTCACTCGCCATGCTGCATAGAATCTTGAACCTACTTGATTCTGGACTGCCATAAATAGTTACTCCATGTACTTTCTTGGACCATGTAAAAATTGATCACAAGTTACTACAGAAGTAGAATTTTACTGCGCTGCAGATATGCATGACGCCCATCTTGTCCTGCATTTCATTTTGCCAACCCTTTGCCTAGCAAATGAGGTAGAAGGAGTCAATCTTGTTTTCTTCTGCTCTTTGTACAAGTGTGTTATGTGGACCTCAAAAACAACATGGTTATGGTGAACTGCAATAATGTTGGTTTAGAATTTTTGGTAGCTCTGAATCAAATGAATCAAAAATTCTAGGGTTTCAAATGTTCTTTGACAGCAGGGCTGAATGTACTGGTCATCTTTATATTTATTCAACTTTTTAATGACAATGTCACCCCTAGCTTAAGTGCTGTGGTTGCAAGCAGCTCATTATAAAATGCCAAAAATATATCTGACTGAATAATAACTGGAGTCCATATAACATTCTTCTTTAAAATCATCATATTATTTCAGCTTATTAAACATATTGCATTACCTGATACTAAAACCTGCAATAGAATGACATAGACATCATGCTTGAGAATAGTGCCTTTTCTTGGAAGAAATTGAAATTGTTAGGTTTTTAAATGAGCAGAAATATATTTTGTAACTGGTCAAGTGAATACCAAAAATTCAAGTGTTGAAAATAGAAAGCCATCATTTGTTTGCATGGATGATCAATTCAAAATACCTGTAGGGGTGACGTTTGAACTATGATCCACAAGTTATCTCATGCAAGGGCTGCAATACCATATTCCTATTGCAAGTGTTCACGGGACAAATGCTTTAAGGGTTGAGTTGAAGATTTTGTATAATGCATAAAACTACGTTTGTGATATTTGTTTATCTGAATGTTATTTTAAATGTATTTTAGCACCACAGCCAAGCACTTCTTCAACTGAAATAAGAAAGGTGCAAGAAACCAAGGTAACAGAATGTTTGCTAAAATGTTGTCTGTTACTCTTGTTTTCTGTCAAAACATATTATGCAGCTTTAAATGATAAGACTATCACTGCATTGAATGTAATATTAACCCTTAAATGGTGGTTATATACTTTGCCGTTGAAATGGTTATGATGTTGTGTGACATAACAAAGCCTGTTATATAAAGGTAGAAGGTGTTGGTGAATGAGAAGGCTTCATATGGGGTCATGGGCATGATGAGCATTATAATGTCTGGCATAGCAATGCAAATCATTTGAACTATTGATGGGTAATGTTTGGCCAAAAGTGGAAATGAAATTTTTGTAACATGAAAAAGGGTCTAATAGACATCTCTGAAACCACAATTCAGCGGTTTGATAACCTACCCTTTCCTATTAAGCATAGTGGATGGTAATTAATGTCAATAATGAAATTTTAACAGGGTGAAAAACTACTAATAATTTTTTTAGATTCTATATATATTTTTAGATTCTATATATATATATATATATATATATATATATAAGATAACTATTTTTATTATAGTTTGTGTTGCTAACAATTTAAAAAATATACAGTGCTTGCTGATGAGAAGATATTTTTGGGAAATTATACATTTAACAGTTATGATGCTGCACCATTTTTAAGGAATTGCATTTGTATTCTACAAGGATGCTATTTTGTTACTAATTTGCATATATGATCAAAGTGTGAAAGTCAGTTCAAGAGAGACTCCAGAGGCAAGATAGGCATGTATATGCATATACTATATATATATATATATATATATATATGTTTGTGCTTGGTGTTGTCATGTTCTGCTGTAAATAGTGTAATTGTTATTTAATTCTGTCTGTGCGTTAAAGCCTACCAAACTTGATGACTCTGATAACTGGCCAATGCTTGGTGAAGCTTCTGAGGTGAGTTTTTCACAATCTCTCTTTATTCATTCAGTTTAACATTTTCAACTATAACATTTTGCCTGTTTCAACCACAGAACTTTAACATTTTCACCTTAGGCACAATCCAAGTTTCTGACATTTCTTTTTCTTTGCCTTTTACTGTGAATTTACTTGTATTTTTATGTAACTTACTGTGGTTTACCAGCCTGAATAATAAACGAATATAATAATAATAATGATTTATATAGCGCTCCCTCAAGAAGTCTACTCAGAGGCACTCGCTGTCCAGCCGCGGAGATACAAGTCCGTGTTCGTTTGAGGTAGAAAGTGACAAAGGGACAAACAAAGTTTGTCTAAATTTTTCTCCATTTAATCCGATTGTTTATATTAGGCTCTCCATCCAATTTGGTCCTTCCCCTCTCTACCCCATTATTTGTTTGTTATCTCATCCACTCCATTATTTAATTTCCACTCTACCCCATTTGGTCTTCCCATCTTCATCTCATTAGGTCTTTCCCCTCTCAACACCATTATATCTTGCTCCCCTCTCCAACCATATTATTTCTTTCCAACTCCACCCCATTTGGTCGTTTTCCTCTCCACCCCATAAAATCCTTCCCATCTCGATCTCATTTGGTATGTCTTTCTCCCCTCACTAACCCCATTATTTCTTTCCTCCCTCCACTTCATGTGGTCGTTCACCTCTCTGTCCCGTTATTTCTTTCCCCTCTTCGCCCCATTAGATCTTTCCCCTCTCCGGTATCCACTCCATTATTTCGTTCCCTTCTCCACTCCTATCCTGTTAGGTTTTCCCCTCTTTACCCCATTATATCTTGTCCCTCTCCACCCCATTAGGTCTTTGCCCTGACCACCTTATTAGGTTTGTTTCTGTCACCATTTCAATCACCCCAATGAAGCATAAAACAAGATAGAATAAAATGGTTGTACATTCTGCAGTTAATGAGAACAGCGAATGAGAAGGATGACCAAGGCACCTGCTCTGTCCTAACGATCTTCAATTTGCTATGCCTCATCAGCATTCCTTTGTTTTTCTGCCATGTGTGCCCTGACCCACTGCGTGGGCATTTGGGACATTTGGGCCTTGCGCTCTGGTCTTACAAGGTGGAACTCTGAATGTGCAGTATATGTAGACGGATAATTCTTAGCCTAAGTGGCATTTTGATTTTACAACATGTATGGGCTTTGTTTCTTGTAATTTTACATTACAAAAGCTGATTTAGAAGACTTAAACTGTTAAATAAAGTTAAACTGTTCAAATAGACAGAAATGGTTGTCTAAGCTTAATATTCGTCTTTGGCGCCGAGTAACTCTTAGGAGAATGCAACAGTATCTAAACCATTTTTTTGGTGTCAATTTAAATATTATTTTTGCGTACGGCTGCAGTATTGATTCTGATGAATAAGCAGAAACACAATTCGGAAGTTCACAATCCTCCTGTCTAATATGATTCCAGTTTTTGACATGCTGACGTTGTGATTATGCACTGAAGAACGCATCCATTGCATTGGAATTATCAATATGTTGTCTTTGAGACTTATCATCATGCACTTGAACAACAGACGAGTTTCATATTGAGAGATATTAAGACTGTTTCTTTCTTTTTTGATTTACTTTCTGATTTATAGTCTGAGGTTTTGTTTATGAATTACTATGGTCCTCTCTGGTACTTCATGGACTTGTTAGCATCACTGGTGTTACTGACTGAATGCAAATGAAACTGGGTTTTCTGTTGAACTTTCAGACTAATAAACCAACCAAACCAAGTCCAAAGCCAACTGCAGGACAGGAGAGTTCTACGGTGCCTGTAACTGACGCTGTGCCATCGGTTTCGTCGGCTGCTATTTCGCCGCCTGCAGAAGCAGCCAAACCGGCACACAAGCAAGAGTCATCTGGTGCCTGGGAGGCAGCTGAAGCGGCGCCAGTCGTTGGTGGAGGACCCGGAGAATCCACGGCTGATCCAACTCCAAAGGAAGCGGCAGAAGCCACACAGAAGCAGCAGTCATCAGACTCTGGTGGGGATGACTCTGCCAAAGAGAACAAGGACACCAGTACAACGGAAAAACAGACGGCCTCAAAGACAAAGAGTTAGTAGTTGTTGAATAATGTATTTAGCTGTTGATTATCTGCAATGTCATGCGCTGGCTGCCAGTTCAATTCCGCATCGAGTTCAAGCTCTGTCTGCTTGTAAATCACTTCACAGAGCCCTGTCCGAATAGCTGCGCTCTTGCTGCTTTGGGATTGTGTTTTCTTGGCTGCCTGTCCTCGATGCAGAAACGATTTGCTTTTCTGTTCTCCAATTGGTTGACTCGGTGAACTTCAAATTTCATGCTAAAATCACTCAGGTTCAAGAACTCTTATCCTGCATGCTGTTTTTTGGCTATTTGCCTTGTGACAGCATAGCATGGTTGTGTGTTATACATCCTCTGCTGAGTATCTTAGTACTCTGCATTACTCGGACTTGGGACAAACAATCGGTCTGAGTATCGATAAAAATCGGCCTTCCAATTTTCTTATTTGAAATTGAAAATCGAATTTTTTTATTTACAAAACGCCGATCACGTTTATCATTTTACCACTTTATCACCTTTATTGTAAGAATTACAACAATAAATCAATTCTTGCATTTATTTTAAGTATAATGTTTGCTTTTTTCATCAAAACATGGCAGACAGTTTGTGTGACATGTATACATTGCATAGGCGCTCCCCCGTGCTGCGCGTTTGTAAATTGTCAATAGGTAAATGAAATCATAATGATATTGTGCAAACAGCAAGATAAAAGATTAAGAGAATCAGACATCTTTTAAATATTCTATGCTCGGAGTTGGTACAACTCGCTCGTCAAACTCAGAACTCTTTGGATGAAATTGACAATCGGTTCACCCCTGATATTATACATTGTTGTAATTATTATTTGCAGCTCATTTTCCATAGTAATTGGCACAGTCTTGCATATTTAGGCATTTTTATCAATTATCTGATTGATAAAGTTCTTGGATTAGATATTCTTTTGCCTAAAGTTCTTTTTCATCATATGTAAGGTTTTACTTCTTTGCTTTAGCAGTAATAAATTGGTACTTTCTGTAAAGAAATGACTTATTCTGTTTATACTTGAACACATGATGTACATCCTTTGAGAGACACAATCTAATTGTATAAAATGTGCGTAATATATTCATTTTGATGTGATGAAATTATCTTTCCACTTATAAATTTGTAGGCTCCAAACATAAATGGGTTCCGCTGAACCTTGAGCTTCCAAAGAATGACAGGAAGAAGAAATGGCCACGCCAGAATAGGCGAGAGAATGAGGGTCATCACGAGCAGGGCCCACCTTTAGCCTCAGACGGTGGTCAAGCACAGAGGAGAAGGGCTCGAGGGGGAAAAGACCAGAGACCTGGTGGACACCTGGGCCGTGAAAGGGGCATGGGGCGTGACAGAGGGGAACTCAGGAGTCAGGATGCAGATAATGACAGACATGATCAGACTTCAGCTGAAAAGAAAGGTTAGTTAATCATGTAAATTTATGCTGCTCTTTATTTGCATAAGAAGAAGCATTTTTGTCCAGTGTTGTTCTTAATGCACCTGCCACTGGTGACTCTTTCAGCTTACTGTTCATTATTTTTGCTAACTGATGTAAGTTGTCTGTATGAAGTGACATATGGGCCAGCCCAGAGGGTGCATATGATTGGGTAGATATCTTGAAGGAGCGCTATAGAAATGGTTGATTACATTAATAGATGTGACAACATTTTTAACACATAGGATGTAGAATGCTTGTGAAGACCTATGATATTTTGAGATTCAATTTAGTTTTGAATTTTGCTTGATGATTGAATTTTAAAGAAATTGATTTATGACAGTTGAAGTTAGCCATCTTCATTTAGCTATTTTTAATGGTTCATATGTTCTATGAAATTGAATATCTATTTATTTTAGGAACTCACTAGAACACTTTATATATGTCAATTTTATTCCTTTTCTGTTTTTTTTTAGATCAGCAGGATCGTAAAACTGTAACTCGTTCACTAAGCCCTGTACAACGTCGTGGCCGTGGTGGCTACAGAGGAAATAGGAAGGGGAGAAGTTCTGGACGTGGAGGATTCTATGGGTCTGAACAGACAGTCCCGGGTTATTACATGGACTTCAATGGTACATAAAAAACATTAATTTTAAACAATTGGCAACTGCCTAAATGCATACCTGCTTTAATAGTATGATGTTGGTGTTCGGGATGAATCTTGGGTTTGTGAATGATGGTAATAGTTCAAATAGTTTTTCTGCAATCCATTTTTCCTGATTTGTTGACATTAATACCTTCCTTGTTCACATTAATGCCTTCCTTCACATTAATACCTTCTTTGTACACAGCTTCAATTAATTTTCTTATTGTGAGCCTTAATTAGTGAAGTACAGAATAAGTCATCATTCTAACAGAATCTTAAATTAAATTTATTGACGATTCAAAACATCTTAAGGTCTTTAATTTGCTGATTGTGTAGTTTTCACATTTATAAGTTATGAGAAATACAGTGTATCTAGCTGGCAATTTTTTCCTGCATTTCACTAGCATGTTATAAATTCAGTTAATGTTATGAAATTTATAATTGATTAAGTGTTACTATCTAATGGTCTAGAGTATAGATCATTGGTGCTGAGGATTTCTGAGTGAAGGACTTGTTCCAAGGTGTGCTGTGTATGCAACAGTGTATAGTGGGGAGGCTCAGAGCCAACAGATACTCTCTGCAGCATGGGAATGGGTTGAATCCTTACTCTGCCCACTTAACAAGACATGCACTGCAACCAGTTTGCTGTTATGTCCAAAAAGTGATTATGTAACCAGTTCATTAAATGACATGACTTCTTCAAAGTGGCATGCAATTAAGAGCTTTCTTAAAGTGGCGTGCAATTAAGTGCTTTCTCAAAGAGGCATGAGATGTTGGGTGCATCAGTTAAGTTAATCAGTTAATACACAAGAGTTAATACACCTGTTAATTATGTCTACACTGATCTTGATCTGCCTTATTATGAGGTTCTGTTCTTACGGGTTCTTTCTCTTTTGCTAAATGTTAGGTTCAGCAGAAGAAAACTCTGTCGAAAGTCACATTATGCTACAGTGAATATGAATGTGAGATCTAGGTGTCTGTGCAAACTGTTTTCTATATACCGTCATGTAATTGTAATTTGTTATTACCGATATTGTTATTTTATGTTTTAGCTGCATTCCAGGAAGTACCAGTATCTTATTTTCCAGCTCCAATACAACAGGGAGGCATGGTGTTCTACAGTACCTTAAGTGCTGAGATTAAAAGGCAGATGTGAGTTTGATTTTACTAGATTTACTTGACTAAGTTTCTTCGTAGCATAATTTTTAAATATTTCTTTTAAATTGAAAGGCATTTAAATTGATCTTTTTCTTATTAGTGTTTTCTGACATGTATACTCTTCTTAGAGATTTATTGATTTTAATCCAGTTTTCAAATTTTAAACATATCGGTTGAATTTTCTGTTTGTAGTGAGTATTACTTTAGCGAGGACAACCTGTTGAAAGACATATTTTTGCGTAAGAACATGAACAAGGATGGGTGGGTGCCAGTGATACTGCTAATGACATTTCGGAAACTGAAAAATCTCACGCAAGACAGAGATTTTGTTGTTCAGGTTTGGCTTTCTTTTCATCTTCAATTTAGCATAATTATTTTAGATCTACTTTCAATGAAGACAAAACTTTTCTAGGGTTTACAAGAAAGTAATTTAAGTAAGTTGCCTTATTTGCATTGGGATTAGAAAATATGCATATATTTATATGGTCTGAAGAGACCTATCCAATATTTTTAGTAATTTTAATATTTTCTGGCTGCATCGATGTTAAATGTCTATATCAATGGAAGTTGGCAAAGAGCGATGTGGTTAAGCAAAACTTGCAGTACTTTGCAAAGGATCAGTAAGAAAGATTGAAATCAGTTTTTAAGACCAGTAAATGTTTGACTAAATGTTAGGATACGATGGTTTTATAATTTATGTAGTGTGTAAACTATGATCTGAGATTGTCTTTTAGACAATGCAATCTTCTGAAAATGTGGAGTTGTCTGCCGACGGCCAATTGTTGCGTCCTCACCTCAACCCGGAGAGGTGGCCATTTCTTAATTCACAGCTGAATGTCGATGTTCCGGAGTTTGTGCCACGCGTGGTGCTGGACGTTCACCAGACAGGTTTGACTTCTGCACTTGATCTGATGAATAATTATTATCAAAAAGTTATTTGTGGACAAATCAAGACCAGGATAAATGCTGCACTAGATTGTGTTGGAATTAGGTGGAAAAGCATGTTTTTAATGTTATGTAATGGAACACTTATATAGCGCCACTCAAATCAGAGGCGCTCACGACTCAACACAAAGCTAAATAGAAAAAAGGAAAGAGAGAGAGCAGCTTCCTAAGAGGAAGGGGAGGCTGTTCCAGCTGGTGGGACCCACGTATGCGTTAATTTTCGTATTGAAAACGTTATGAAAGCCTTACATAGACATTTAGAAACAGATATTTGTGTGAGCATGAATGCAGATATAATGTATGTGCTTAGTTTTTTAGAGTTTCAACTTTTATACATACATTCTTATTAAATACACCAGTGCACACTATATACAAGCAGTGTCGTGGATGCAGAAGTGTCTGAAAATATTGTTTGGGATGCTGGCCAGCAGAGTTGCATATGTATGCAAAGTACATATGCAGATATGCTTTTTATTATATTTTCATATGAAGACCCCAATTTATACATCTGACAGTGCAGACTGTTCTGAACATTTCAATACACATCCTTTGTGTTTTATGTCTTTACACAGTTGCCAACCAGAGGCTGATGTTTCAATCTGGACAATAATCATGCATACCATTGCTATTTATTTTTTTATTATATATCCGAATAGTGTTTGACAGATTTTGCACAAATCCACTTACTGTGTCAAAGATGATACTGATGACTAAGTCGACCTATACATTATATGACGCAAGGAGTCAAAACCCATCGCTTGTCGTTTTTGACTTTTTTATTAATTCATATTCTACAATGCATGTGGTTTCAAATAGCTTTTTTCTAACTTAAGCTATACTCGTTTGACTCTTTCATTAGTAAAATCATGATAACTGAGAAAATCAAAGTCAAAGTTTTGGAATATTCCTGTCATCCCAAGTTTTAAGCAACCATTGAATGTTCCACAATTTTGCTAGACAATAAAGAGCTCGGCATCTAAATATGGTTACTACTTTGCAAATTTTGGCTAGTCACCCAGTGGCGTATGAAATTTAGGTAGTTCACCTTAGAAAACATGCATATTTTAGCAATGCAAATCTTGACATCTCGTGCATTAAAAGTCATTTTCGCCAACAAAATATTTGAATTCAACATTTATAATCTCAGATATTGAAAGAAGACATATTTGTTTATAACAATATACCATAAAACACGATTTTCTGTGTTTTTGACTCCTCTCGCTATTTCAGCATTTATCTCAATAACTAGGAGCCGACAGGGGCGGGTTTTTACCCCTTGCGTCACATATGTTGTTGAAAGTTGAGTTGCAAGACTTATTGCTATCAGAAGCTGTAGGTCCAGGATTTAGGTCCGTAAAATGAGGCTTAATTATGAAAGTTCAATTAAGATATGCATAGCGGTAATTGATTGACCCTCCCTTCATCCATGACCCTGAGATATATGTGCACCGTTCTTTGTCTGGAGCGACAGTCGGGAAGCAAAGCATCTGTCATCAATCAGCTAAAACTAGGTCAAGAGTATCAATTTGTAGAGAGTCTCTCATGTTTGATAAGGACTGAAACGTGTCTAAGTTGCAATGAGCTCCTTTGTCTTATTAAGCTGAATAGAACGGAACAACTGTTGATATGCTTCTGCATTGGTTATGGCCAGGCCATCCTCACCTCTTATTCGATATAACCAGAGCTTGAAGTGGGGAAAAAGATTCGCCTATATATATATATATATATTTAAAGAGCCATTCCCCTCCCATCCGGGTATGCTTGCAGTCAGCCAAGAGAGGTGCCAGTATGGCATATCGTTTCATACCGTCCCAGTTCTAGCCCAGCATAAAACTGGGCTAGAACTGGGCATAAAACTGGGTAAAAACATGCAATAAAAGTCTTTTCCTACACGCACAGTCACTGGGAAAGAAAAGAGAAATGGCGATAAAGCGACACTAACTATTCGGTCTGGACTATTTAGAAATTTGTTTCCTACCCAGTTTCAAATACATATTGAATTTTTAATACATACTCGGTATATAAATATGCCAGTGCAGCATTTCACTTTCGCACTGTGCACCTTGAGATCTTAACCTCCTTAGCGTTAACCCCGAGTATGACTCGGGCCGGGAATTCCATGTAAAACTGGTTAACCCCAAATCACACTCAGACACTGGGACAATATAATTATATATTATAATATATTAGACATATTTCTACTAGGGCATAACCGAGTAGACAATTTCCACCGAGTACCGAATCTGAGTATTTGGATGCACTATTTGCCGGATCCGGGTACAAACCAAATAGTAGCGGCAAATCTGGCCAGCGACAGCTAGTACCATCCATGGGCAAAGCGTAGTTAACCTGCCATGTACACAGCTACGGAGAACTATCTATTGTCAATGCACAGTCTATAGCGATATCGTTCATATAGCGTATCGTCACACTCTAGACTATAACAATATATTTATTATTTAATAACTATTTGTGAAAAAAATATAAAACCATGTTATAAAATTTGAAATGTGACGTTATCAACAACGTCTTTACTCTGTTTACTGGTGATTTGGTTGCAACCTGGAAATGCAACCAACAGAAATTAAAATATATAAATTAACATAATAATTTTAAAGAAAATTCAATGAGATGTTGTCAAGTTGTTGTTTAATTAATCAATAATTTATAAGTAAGTCCGTTAATCCTAAATTTATTTGATGAAAAAATATTTTAAAAAAAAGTTTTCAAGAGAGTTATTTTTAGCTATTTGCAGATGTAATATTTGCCGAGGCGAATACTTCCAAATAGTCCAATATTTGTCCGAGGCGATTTCTGGTTATGCCCTAATTTATAATATATATATAGTATGTATTTATATTATATATCTATATATATATATATATAATTTATGTTAATTTATATATATATATTTATTTATTTTTACATAGATTTATATATATATATATTTATATATAGTTATAAATTTATTTATATATATGTAAATATATATTTATTTATATATATATATTTATTTATATTTACATATATACATTTATATTATATATATTTATATTATGTATTTATATTATATATATATATATATATATATCAGTGTTGGGTATGAGACCAAAACTTCGAGACCAAGACCGAGAGGTCCAAGACCAAGACCGGGTGGTCCGAGACCAAGACCGATGCTCTTATTTTATAAACAATTCAAAATATTAAGACACTAAAACGGAATACCACACTTAAAACATAAAAAATTTTTGCTGACGAATACTAATCTTAATAATGGTCCAGAAAAAAGTTTTACTGGCCAGTCTGAACTTTTGTGGGGTTCAGCCCTTGGCTTCGGCCGGAAAACATCACACTATAAATTACTTACAGAAGTTACAGTATACGATTTAAATACTTTAAGACAATTAGATAAACGTTCCGTTTGAGTGATGCAGGCCTGCTTGTACTCGGAATTGTAGGTTAATAGTGACTACACGAGGCTGACCATACAATTATGAGATTGTTCCAGAATCTTGAAATTTATGAAAGCAAATTTTGAAATGGCTGGTTCCATTGCAAATGCATTTTTGCCCATAGTAACATGTATATATATAGATGGTCTAAACACCGGTGTCTCTAATCAAAAATAACCGACAAATATCAAAGAAATTGCTCTGATACGGCAAATGACCAAGAACACTAACCTAAGACGAAGACCAATCCCAAGACCGTTCCTTTAAGACCAAGACCGACGCATCCAAGACCGATGGGTTCGAGACCAAGATCGCAGTTTTCCGGTCTTGAGGTCGTCTCGAGACCAAGACCGCGGTCTCCAGACCACATCCCTGATATTTATATATATATATTTATAATATATAATATATTAGACGAGAGCAAAGTTGTTTAGTTGGTAAAGTCAAACTACTTTTTTTTTTCATTTCTGAAAGAGAGTTTCTAGTATAATCGTCAATAAATGTAACATTTTTTACATGTTTTCCAAGATGGTAATGTAATGCTAAGGAGGTTAATAGAGCTGTCATATATCTTTTCTCATTTAGTCTACCCTCTTTGATCTTATGACCTGGGTGTAGCTTATGTTACATGTATAGAGAGATCTGAATGTCTATTTTTAGATTTATTAATGTTATTTCCTTTATTTTTCTAAGCCAAATTTCATAATATTAACTTCATTGTTGCTATGCATTGTCAAAGACTTTCAGTTGTATACAATGATTGTGATTTTATAGATTTCGGCATTTTCATGATATAACACTTTAAATTAGCATATCTTCGGTTCTACTGATGTCTCACTAATATTTTTGTTTTGTTAGGAATACGATTTCCATTGTATATTGTAGAACACAATTCAATAAATCTCATTTTCAGACAAATGCGACAGCGGGCTTTGATATAGCACCTCACAAATATATGTGTTTTCATTAGCATCAGGAGATTCTTTACAATCTTTAATTAGTATATCCACAACCCATATGGTTTATTTGGTCATTGTATCTAATAAAGGAGGTAGATACAGATGGAAAACAATACTTTTTAAATATCACATCTACTGGCTTCACACTATTAATCGATCTAAGTTACAGTCATGCTTTTCCCTTATGTTAAATAATGACACATTGAGTGAATATTCTAGCAGTAACTAATTGAAAGTGGCTTCGATTTTGTTTTCTGTGGTGTTGCTGAGTCTCTCATTGATTTGTTTCAGTGGATGATTATTATTTTCTTAGTTGATACAATGTATAATTTCTTCATCCAGTTTCTCTGCCAACGTCTCCTCTCGACAAAACTTCCAGTCGTGAAGAAGCGGCTCAGCCAAAGACTGAAGCAATTGAAGATGTACGGAAGGAAGATGCAGCGAAGGAGGATACACTTAGAGAAGATGATACACAGAAAGATGCATTTATTGATGATTACTTAGAGAATGATGAGTTTGATTACACTCTTCCTCTGCTTTCTTCAAGTGCACCTCGTCCCGAGGGAGAGTGGCGAACGGTGGGGAAAAGCAAGGGCAACGAACGGCTGGTTAGTAGTATTTGGATATAAAACAGCTCTTAAATATTATCTTTATGGAATTTTATAAAGCAGACATCGGGCTGTCATCTGGGGATTATGGGGACAAAGGGACTGGTGGTTGGGTTTGGCTGGGGGTTGAATTTGGTGCATGTGCCTGGGTGCATCAAGATACCCCCAAAGAGGCAAGTGACTGCATTGTTGCAGATTTGGTGACAACATTTAGGGCTAGCACAGAGTGCCTCTGATGTGTAGCGGCTCTATATAAATGCCCAGTGACGTCATGCAATTTCAACAGAAACTCAGAAGTTATTATGTGTATCTTTGTAGAAATCAAGGCAAAAGACAGAGCCTGCAGGACAATTAAATTTTGCACTCGATCACGAATTTGGGTAAGTCTGATAACTGCTAATATTTTCGACTTTAAAGAAGGGAAGAGACCACGCTTTCCTAATGTTAAGGGAATAGCCCACTCTTTCCTAATGTTATCTCTGTGAATTTGGCTGAGTGCTAAAGTAGAGTTTATCCTGAATAGCAGTACCATGTTTTCATAGGTCTGTCTTGGTTTCTGAATGAGGTGATTATACTTTTAAAGTTTCATGAAATGAGTTTTTGTGAAACAATTACAACTGTAATCAGTACAGTTGCACTGGATTTAATATAATTTCTGTAGACATTCATTTTGTCACCTGAGACAAGGGTAGACTTACATCTTTTCTATCATTTACAGCATCACTAAGTTACTGATACGAATATAGCAAAAATCGAATGGCACCTAAAAGATAAGTATTTTTAAAACTGTGATGTGATTCTTTAAGAAAACAATATTCCCAATGTGGGTTATGCAACTCTTTGGTACAGTTTGATTAACCTGTGTGGTCTGCCTGGGCCTTTGGATTGTGTTCAATCTATAACAGACTTTATTACATGTTTGAATATACAGAGAGGTTACTGTGCAGAGAAAGTCTTGGGTTTTTACTTATTGTCTTATTGTTTCCAGTAATTATTATAAAATTTTAAAATATAAACTGTAATGATTGGTTCCCCAAGTCTTTAGTACATGCTGTTCATTCACGTGTTTGAAATCTATGGGAAAAACTTATTCTGTCTCAATTATGCAATAGTGATCAATTCATGCTTTTTTTTACTTGTTTACAAGAATTCATTTTGACTTGTTTGTGAACCCAAAATTTATTTTTAATCACTTATTTCCTGCTTTTCAAGGGTTTTCGATGATTATGATGACGAAGATGTGGACGATTGCTTCCTGAACCATTTATTAGTTGTAACAGAGCACAGTGCAGCGGCAACTCCTATGAAGAAGCACGATCGCACAGGAGCCTTTGTGCCACGTTCCAAAATGAATGCCATGATTGCACGCCACATCAGCGAGTCGCTGCTCGAATATGAGCAGGAAATCTTTGCTGCCAACACACAGGTAGGCTCAGTGATTGAAAGACTGGAAACAATGACCCTCTGGTATTGAACATGACAGGTCACCATAGAAGTGTGACTGCACTTGGTCTATATGAGCCTGGGAGTTTTGTTTATACTGTGCCCCAAGTGAGGGTTATGGTTGTTGTTAATCTCTGTGTTCATCATGGACATTATCTATTATGGTCCTGAATGTGTGGCACAGTGGCTGATCGGTTAGAGCGGTTGGCCCGTAACACTAATTGTGCGCTGAGCGAGCGGGTTCAACCATCGTCTGAGGCATCAGTCACTCTGTAAGGATCTTGAGCAATTCCTTCGCACACAATTGTTCTGTTGTGCAACTGCAATTGCGCCGTTGAGGCGTGTGTGTGTGTGAGCAAAAATTTTGAAAGAAGGGCGATATCAAATTTCAAGAATTTTAATTATGCTGGCCACATTTTGATTCAGATTACTGAGACTTGGTGTTTGACAACCTTTAGTTGAATAGTTGTAGTTGAACATGATAAAACTTGCCTAAAGCAGATAGATTTTTCAATAAGAGTCTAATTTGTGACCATGTCTGATGAAACCCACACACAGTTGGAAGAGTTAATTTGTGGTTAGCACTCTCAGAAGGCAATTGTTTGGCATGAAATACATTAAAGTATCTTAAGTATTTTTGCTTTAAATTTAATGATGATGCCCAACAAATGATTAATTTATCATGTCCTGTTGGTGTCTTATACATTATTTCTTATGCTATGTTACATAAATGTTTATCTTGCCTAATGTACTATTTTTGTAACTGTTCACAACTCCTGGTCACAGCAATTTAGAAAATGTTGAAATTTTCTCATTGTTCTGACAAGCGTAAATTCTGTATTTCTCAAAAGTAGCCAAGAAAAAGCTAACTCTTCATAAAATTTTAACTTATTTACTATTTGTAGTTGAACATGGCCACTGTTTAAAAAACTAATGAGCTTTGCCAATGCAGTTCTTGTGTGGAGGAATTGAGGGTGTGTGTGTGTGTGGGATTGGACTTGTTTTCTTATTGCTTTTGATTTGTATGTGCAGAAGGAATTCCTTGAAGAATGCAAGACTCTTCGGGTAATCAATCAAGAGACGTTTAACGAATTGAAGACTGACATTATGATGCAAGAGGTTGATCTCAATCAAGGTCCTCCTCCTCCCCCTCCTTCGGCCATCGTATTCTCTGGTATGTGTCTTGACAACATAAGGCTTCTGCTCTAAATCTGCTACATGCTCACTATATAATGTGTTAGGTGTTCGGAAATAAAACGATGCAGTCTCAATTCTGATTTAAGCTGACCAATTTTTAACTCATTACTTTGCTTATGACTTATTCAGACGCACACACAACATCTTTTGTTATCTACATACTTGCCAACCAAATATAATGTCTTACATGTTTTGTTGTTGTTATGCTTTATATTGCAATGCCATTTGTTAAAGAAATGCAAACTCACCATCATAAACACTTGTTTGTGCTGTAGATGTATACAAGATGGTGCCAGACATGGCACACTCGCTGCCAACAGACATTCCTGTTCCACCAGGTGTTCATAGGACGCCCAAGACTCCACGAGGCAGTAATCTGGAGCCAAGATTCTACCCAGTCATCAAGGATGCCACTGTGCCTGATGCACAGGTAAGAAACAGCAGATGATCTCATGCGACCAAGACATCATACTCAATGATTATTATTATAATAAAAATAATATCTGGTCCTACTGTTTTACAGGAACATTTGTACTGATCTCGAGTCCCAGATAATTGCTAACATGTTCCAGAAAATTGCTAACATGGCCCAGATAATTGTTAACATGTCCCAGATAATTGTTAACATGTCCCAGATAATTGTTAACATGACCCAGATAATTGTTAACATGAACCAGATAATTGTTGACACGGGTGTGAGCAGGGTTTCTTTTATTTGCAAAATCTGGTCTCTTGTGGTTTTATTCAGATCAGTTCTTGAAGTTGTTCTGATGATGTTTCACGTTTCTCTTTAGGCCTTGAATCATTTGCTTCAATGTAGACACATTCTTCATCATTTGGGCTATTCTTTAAAAAATCTTTTGTACTGTGTAATGTTATAATACACGTGCAAGGATATATACACACTTTCTTGCAGTTTGTCTTAAGGCATTTTATTTGAAAAGTATTTATCATGTGGCTCTATTGTTTAATTAGCATGATGTACAAAGCATCTGAAATTGAGATTCGTCTTTGGTATTTGCCTAGCTTTATTTGTCTCGTTTATATGTTTAGACTCCTCGAAAGAAGAAGACTCGCCACAGTGAAAATCCTCCACAGGAAAGTCATGTTGGATGGGTGCTCGACTCCAGGGAGCACATGCCAACCGAAATAGGCCAAAGGTCAGCATTTCAAATGCAATCGTTTCAGTATTTAGCAACATTTTCTAAAGACTTTTTGTTTGTGTGGAGATGCCAAGTGATGTTTTTGGTTGGTTTTTGAAGGAACCATATTGTTTCTTTCAGATGTTCAGTTTTGTTCTGGTTTCCATTTGTTCAGCAAATTTCTTTATTTCTGAATGTCCTTGCAATGTAATGATTACTTTGCTCTATACTTTTGCATGTCTTGTCTTCTGCCCTCTTCTTTATTTCTACATTTCCTGCCTTCTGTTTCCATTTCAACAAAGGGCAGAAGAGAGTATAGGCATACTCATATACTGGAATTTTCCTTTTATCCTCCCATCTTCTCATGCACCATTGTTTAATTTCTATGTATGTTGGTGTGTTTGTTTCAGTGAATTAGCAGAGAGCTCGTCTGCATCTGTCAGCATTCCAATCGCTAACAGGAATCCATCGGAGTCAGAGCGCTATTCACGTCTACTTCTGCATGGCCATGAATTCAAATGGCAAAACTATCACTATTATCATGATAACTGTCTACGAGGTTTGTGCGCTCAAGTTTTCTTCTTCTGCATATGTGCTTCTCCTCTAAGCCTCCGTATGTGGAGTGTATTTTCAGTATACATAATTTTAATTATCTTTCAATTTATTTGCAATCTTATATTCTGCCCAGCTAAATATATTGGTTTTCAGTTCATTGTAAAATTTAGTTTGTTGAAAAAAATTGTGTGTACACACTGAATGCTTGTGTGCACAAGCTCCACAGCCCTTGTGCGCACACAGTTTTGAGGGGACACTGTTCTTGTTGCACCTACGATTATGTCCTTTCTTTCTTCTCTTTGTCTGTGGGAATGTTATGCTTAAAAGACTTTGTCCTTGTAAATTTTTTGGCAGTTTGCAAAACCCTGTTCGTAAAATGTTGAACACTGTTTTTCCGTTGTCTTTGAAGAATGAACATTTTTTGTAATGAAGTTTTAATTTTAAGAAGAGCAATTGGAATGTTGAACTGTTTTGAAAAGCGTGACTCTTTCAAGGAATTGTTTGATTTCTGACTGATTTGGTTGAGTCAGTCGTTTGTAGAGTTGTGTTCGTTAACAAAAATGAAAATGGCAATTCACAAAATTTAAACGTTTTCGTTAACGAAAACTGAAACTGAAACTAAATCAGAGACACAACGAAAACTAAAACTAAAGCGAAATTTGTGGCAACTAGAATGAAACGAAAATAGATGCAACAAAAACTAAAACGATATTTAGCCTGGATAGAAAAAATATTTCTGCTTCAAAATTTTCCTAACTTAGGCACATATTCGTTGTTTGCATGATTTGTATTTAATTCTGCAAATGATGTGATGTACCATACAGTACTTCTTCTAAGACACACGAGGAGAATGAGATGTGTCTACTTCCGGTTACTGTTTACCGCGAATTCGAATCCCATATTATTTAGCAAGAATGTATGGAACTTATTGCAAAAAGTTCACTTAATTAATTCAGAAATTTTGAAATTTTCATTTTCCGCTTTTTTGGTCTCACGTGTGACGAATGTCAGTGGCAGACCATAATAATTATGGTCTACCATTGAGTTCGATTAGAATTAAAGTAGATTTAAGGAATTATTGCTATTGCTTAAATTGATATTAAATTACTAAAGCTGTAACTAGCATACTTGAGTAAGCTAAATTATAATTAGCTTACTTAAACTAAATTCAGCTAGCTAAAACTAAAACTTTATTTGATAAAACTAAAACTAACTAAAACTATAATTGACAAAACTAAAACTAACTAAAACTATATTTGAGACATAGGAACTATAACTAAAACTATAATTGAGGAACAATCGTAACTAAAACTAAAAATGAAGACTAACAATCATAACTAAAACTAAAATTAAACCATTATTAAAACAACACTACTCGTTTGAAATGTTTCAGAGAGAAGTCGTCAGGGTGCTGGTTGTAATGAAATGAACACCCTCTTTCGGTTTTGGTCTTTCTTCTTACGGCACCATTTTCACAGAAAGATTTACAAGGAGTTTCGGCAACTGGCTGTAGAGGATGCTGCTGCAGGAGCCAGGTAATTGATGTGGCAGTGAACATCTTCCAATTGATGCAATCGCTGCCCAAGAAAGACTATTGAGAAATCTTGTTTTCTTATTACTGTTTGAAGTTGCGCTGTTGGTTTGGTTAGTCGATCTTTTAATGTTTATTTCTTCTTTTTCAAGAGACACTTCATAGATGAATTAGATCATAGTGTGTGCTGGCATTGTAAGAGATGCTTTAGAAGTGCGCCATCAAGTGTCTGAATACGTACTGGTACATACATTTACATGCACATTGTGAGAGAGTTCTTGTACAATGCACATCTTATACATCTCGCTTCCCTGGCATGCATCAGAGAGCTCTGTTTTATAGCCCTGATTGAGTCAGCTGTGCCTTCATCTGCTGCTGACAGTTGGGTCACTCAGGTTCTACATTGTAATGCTTCTTTACTTACTTTTGTGATGGATTGTCTGTTGGGGAAAGTCTTCTATTATGTGTCATTTGACTCTGTTCTTCAGACTGTCCCTCAATGCATTTGTTTGGATCAGTTAGTGTACCATGAGAGGTACTTGAAACATGGTGTATTAAACATCCTGACATTTACTTAGATATCCAGATTGATACATAATCGTCGTAATTGTGAGTTTACATAGCGCCAATATAAACAAACATTCTCCATTATGGAGAGCATCATTTCTACACAAGGCTTAGAACCAAGATGGTTTCTGTGTTTCAGTTACTGCTCATGCTTTTATCGCTACAGCATCTGTATCTTTTTATATTTGTTGTGCAATTTCAGATACGGCCTGGAATGCCTGTTCCGTTACTACAGCTATGGTCTTGAGAAACGATTTCGTCCAGACGTTTTTCAAGACTTCCAGGAGGAAACCATTCGCGACTACGAAAGTGGTCAGTTGCCATCATTTGACCAAACTCAAATATGGTCGATGTGTAATTAAACTGAGTTGTTAGTTATTTCATACCTGAAAGTTGCATTATGTGTTGAGATATCAGCAGAATTTTTGTGAGGTATTTAAAAGTTGCTGAACACTTAGTGTCTAGATGACTAACATTTAGTGTTCTAAATCATCCGAACTTCAATATATCACCAGATATGCTATATATGCTACCTAAATGTTCAAATGAATGAATACGTGATTTTGTCACTGTGAAATTGTTGTTAAAATTAACAGAAATTGATTTTGTTAGTGGAGTGACCCAGCAGTATAGGACCACACCATATACCAAATATTTAATTTTTATTTCAGCAGTTGATAATAAATTTTTATCTATTTTTATTTTTTAACATGTATATACTAATAATGGGCCATATATTTAGAGCCATCAACAGTTATGGTACCTTCACTGTTTGACCATCTTTGCATCGTATCTGCATGCCATTACAACCTATGTGTTGATTTTACAAATATTTTGTCATCTATGCGTCATTGTGTCATGTACAAAGGAGCGTCACCTGTAATCTGAAAAATACGGTATAGTAGGGAAATTGTTAACGAATGAGGAAGTATGACAGATTGTCAAATTTGTTACTGTGTGTTCATGCTTATAGGTCAATTGTATGGCCTGGAAAAGTTCTGGGCATTTCTTCAGTATTTCCCGAGAGGCAAAGATAGAAAGCTGGATGCAAGGATTAAAGTTGATCCCAGGATAAGCGAATGGCTGTCGAAATATCAACGGCTAGAAGACTTCCGAGTTGAGGTCTGTGTGTAAAATTCATCTCTGGTTCCTTTTTGGGGTAGAATTTACAGGATGAAATGGCTAATTCCAACATACTTTTTTAACAGAACTGTTAAAGTGAACAATTATGGTGTGAATTGTGTTCACCTCGCAATTCTCCGAGGTTTTATCAGACTGTTATCAAAGCTCCATGTGGCGCGTGGATTCCTGTGGCTGCTCTACCAATGCAACCACCGGGATGAAATTGTGCAAACGGAGTGGTTCCAGGCCCGGTCTCACAGCAAAGCAGCTTATATAATGTCTGTTTTAAAAGCCCCAAATCAAATCAAATATCTATTAATGATGATGTGAATTATTTTTGGTGATCTGCATTTGCTAAAAATGAAAGTAACATTTAAATGAAGAAGCATTAGTTTGCTTTGATATATGCGACTAATGCAATTAGTTTATTAAAAAAAGTGCATCACTCTGACATATACTAAGGAGTTTTTTAGATGTCATCCAGGTATAGAGACTGCATGAAACAGAGTTGTCTAATGTCTAGTGGTTAGCGTGCTACTGTTTCAAATCCTCGCCTGTGAGGAAACTATGACTATAATATGACTGATAGACTGATTGACCGTTGCTATGTGCCGTGGATTACCCAGCTAGTTAAACACTTCAATGACGACCTGCATTGGTGTCCATGTCACTTTTTGTATATATGCTTGTTGTTAAAGATAGGATTACTCTTCATCTTCCGCTCTAAGTAGATGGAAAGACATTGTTGGTTGTTAGTCTGACGTGAATTGTGTGGTGCATGTCTTTACAGCCACCCATTTCAGAATCTGGCGACGGAGTGAACGTACACCACAGCAGTCTGCCCAGTCGTTCAAGGCAGGACTCGGAACGGTCTAATCGGCCACGAAGGGACTCTGCCAGGCACACCGACCGCGAAAATGCATCGAGAGAAGTTCACACTCAAAAAACGAAGGCCGAAGCACCTTTGACCGGCGGCTCAGCTGCAGCAGCAGCATCTTCCGTAGGCAAGTCACATGACGGGAAGACGAGCGCAGACAAAGAGAAAGCGGCAGCTCCTCAGTCAGCAAAACAGAAAGAAACGAGAAGCAATCCATCAAAGGGTCCAGCCGCCGCTGGACCTAGTACGGTGCCTTTACAGAAGAAGGGAAGAACGAGTGGTGGTGATGTCATCAATTCAGAAACAGTTTCCGTTTCTGGGACTAAAACTGATGCGTTGACGCCCAAGGAGGGTCAGCCTGGGAAGAGCGAGTGACATTTCTGTCTTGAGTGATGATAAGGATTTTGTGTGAGTAGTTGCCAGGATGTTCTCTACTCTTATACGTTGCTTCTGTGTTTTTAACTTCGTAGCAAATGTGGATGCTTTTAAATCTGTAATCTTGATGGTTTAAAGAATTTGCAGTTGTTCTCGTATGCAAACATTTACAGAAGGAAAGAACACAGAATGATGGGAGGAAGGGCGTCGCAGCTCTTCATATGTACGACAGTGCTGGCTGTGTCTATTCAGATGGTGGTACACTGCTGTGGTTTGCAGTTGGTTAATTAATTAATTGCAATATGTTATGTGCCACTGGTATCCCAGACATTGTCGTGTCTGGCTTGGAGGATCTTTTGGCCAAATTAATTATAGCTTTTGGTGTACAGTGGCTACTGTTAAGATCTTTCATCGGCAAGTCTTGGTCATCCTCCTCTCGTCTTTATGCACTTGACTGCTTCCTCTTGACTGGCTCTCTTTGTTCACAAATCTTAGTCTCATTCTCTAGTATGACATGCAAGTGTTTTGATTTCGATTACTTTTCTTGTATTGTGATTAGTAGTAGCTTTAGAATATATGAATTCAAGGTTGAAATGATCTCTCAGGAATGAAGAAATAGGTTGGGAGTAGAAATGTTTTATTATTTTTATCCATTTATTATTGTTGCTCTTATGGGATTGGAACAACGATAACATTAGTTTAATGATTGGAAATGGATGTGTTATTCACCCAATGTTATAAAGTTTTATATGCTTTAAAAAAAATGTGAGTTTCGGTGGAGAAACATTTATTTTTTATTTGGTGCCCAATTTCGGTGGACATATTATTGCTCATTTAGTGCATTGTTGTGTTTATTTGAAAATGGAAATGGCTTGATGTTTATGAAAAACTATGGTATAAGCTTCGTAATAGAAATTTACACGCTTTCTCGTGCTGTCAATTGCCAGTAATGCATTTGGTTTAAAGCTGTGAGTGTCCATTATGATCACTAAAAGGTAAGATAATTATGTTTATGGTATGATAATTATGTAGACACTATCTCCAACAGGCGTGTTCTGTCAGATCAGTTTTCGTGAAGTATTTTGTCAGCTGAGCAACGGGCGATTGAGGTGCAGTCGATGTAAACTGTCTCTGGTTAACAGGTGGCTTTAAAGTGTGCAATACGTAAGAATGAAACACCACAGTGATGTAAATACTTGTTATCCATGCAGTTTAATATTAAAGATTTTTTGGTTTTGAGGGAATTATGCTTTTATTGGTGATGATTTCAAAAGTAAGTTCATGCTTCCATTGGCTTGAAATTGTTTCCTCTGATGTGTAATGTTTTGCAGATTGCTGTGACAGAAATGGAACTTGTGCCAGTCAATAATTTGACTATGTAACCACTGCGAGTGAGCAGTAGACCAGCGTGGTATTATTGTTTGGTATATTATTTTAGTACAGTGTGGATTTGTTGAGGAAAGCATGCGTTGTGATACAGAGTTTAAACCAGGCATGTATAAAAAAACTTGGTCTTCGGATATGGGTCGTTTGGTTTGTCCTCAGTGCGGCTCTGTCATGGACTCTCGTGCCTTCCTTGTTGCTACCCCCTAGCGAATATACCCCCTAGCGAATATACCCGACTATTAATGTTTGTTCGATGTCTTTTTCTTCCGGTAAGAAATGCCAGAAACTCACTATTTCTCATTGGCTCTTAGACATCTGGACACTAACAGCTCTTCGCCTGGCGACTGGCTAACTGAGCCTCAGATTCGTATTTCTGTGACAACGAATGTGCTAATGATGTTTGTAATATCACAATAATACTGATAGTAGATGTTTACAGCTGCCTTGGGGTCATTTCTGGGGTCATAGATAGCATTGCTTCTCATTAGACAGAATAGCACGTAAATGGGTGTGCCCACATGATGAGTCCACACTGTACTAATTGGTTCTGTGTGGCATACTCTTTGTTTGTTCACTTTTCTAAACATTTTGGTTGGGATGATCTACAGTCTAAAACTATATCTCTCTTTTGTAATACTGTTTTCAAGTGTTTTTTCAACCAAGCAGGAACGTTTTCTGGTAGTGTGTTGCGTTAAGTTGGCCTATAAAAGTTTGGGATTACTGGTGTTGCTTTTGCTATAGGTTGAATCAGTTTAAATAGAAAAAATGTTGCTGGTGTCTAACAGTCCAAGAAATTTCTTAAATTCTGTGGCTTTGCTTGGTTGTTGCCTTTTGTGCCATCAGTATTTTCAAATTCAGTTGTGCTAAGTTGAAAAATAGTTGGAGGTTGTGATCATGCTTTTTAAGGGCTTAAAATGACCTTTTACACAGTCTTGTTGTTTTTTTAGGTGGGATGATTTTTTATCTTCTTCCAAACTTCCCATTTATATAAGATAGTGTTTTTTTAGTTCTGTGTATGCATTAACTTTGCACACATACATATGCATATGTATGATTATATTATGTATTGTTAAGAGAGTGTGTGTGTCATTCATCATGTATATTTGCTTTATGAAATGGAAATTAAGCATCATTTGATAGTGTTAGTAGTATTAAATTTTATTCATTTATGTTCATTTTTAACATCCAGATAATGCTTAGTATACATGTTCTGTTTAACGTCAGGTTAAACCCACTATCATCTTTATTATTCATTTACTGTCTTGCAACATTTTCCACCCATTTCTTGTAACGGACATCCATACAGATGCAATAGATGAGTTGAACCGTCAAATGGACAATGGACATAGATAAATACTGCACTACCTCTTGGTATTTTGTTGAAATGGATGCTTTTGATTATGCTTTTCTTTTGGATTTGGTATGCTTTACTTTAATAATCTTGGAACCAATACATTTTACTGAGATCTTATCAGTTTATAATGATTGCATCAATTTGCCACCAATCTTTCCTTACTGGCACAAGTTTTTACGAAAAAGTGAAGATGTTTGTCCACATTTGCTGATAAGATAATGTAGATAATGAAATGTACAATTTCTGAAAGAAACCCCAATTAGAAACTCGTGTAGTGTGTAGTTAGTAGAGTGATATGATTTTAGAGTTTTCTGTGCTTGCAGACTGGTGTACAACTTAATCTTGTAAATGTCTCATAGCTTTGAAGTAATGTTGCCTGATATATTGCCGAAGCACGCAAGAATGTTACAACGTGATTATAATTTTATTTTTGCTAGATGAATTCACTTAGTTTTACTTTTTTCATGCTGTGGGTTTATGAATGCATTCACTGAATCTTCTGTAACAATAGAGTCATGTGTAACAATAGAGTCATGTCTGCTCTGATCCTCGGTTGACTAGGTCATTAAAGACTGTTGGCATTAGCAGTTGCTTCTCTTATTGCATGTGCAGTTTTGGCAAGAAGGCCAGAGCTTTAAGAACTGATTTGTGTATTAATGGTAATCATCCATTGTCTTAATTGGAAGTATCTGAACTTATTGCTGATGATGATGCAAATATTTCATTCATTCATTTATATTTATAGGTCATTACACAGGCTTTAACTGCCATCTTGGACAAAATTTATTTTAGAAGTTGTGCCACATCAGACAATGGTGAAACTGATTTTGTTTCAAATTATCAATAAACATTCTAGACAATTTTATGCTTACCTTGAATGCTCTTGTATTCTATTGATCCTTGTGTTTTAATGGCAAGTGGTGCCATAATATCTGATTTCTTACAAGTGCGTTGACCATAATATTGAGCTTGTCAAGTCTCTGGTGATGTTTCAGCTACTTTAACAGTCAGAACTGAAAGTAACGATTGGCTTCTGCTGCACCTGACACTTGATTCAACCTGATGCACAGTGACTTTCAGTAAGGTCTTCACAGTTGCCTTCACAGCTGTGTTCCCCAGCAAGGATCCATATGGGTGGTTTAACATGGCATGCTCTGTGAAATACTCTGTGAAATACGTGCTTTACAAAATGACTTGGGTCGATGACTTATTCTAGAAAGTAGACTCTTGTCTGTCCTGGTCTTTCCCAATTGGGGTTCTGTTGAAGGTGATGCATACCACCGTGTTCACTTGTATCTTTATTCTTCACGTTTGTCATGTTAGCCATCGAGGTGGAGGTGTTGTGCACTGCATATAATTATGATAGGTAACATTTACACGAGTTTGCCCATCTTGTCCACTTGCTATGGCCTTTTTATGATTTTGGTGGCAGATTGCAGCATCACTGTTGGTTGTCTGTGAGATATGTTTAGCAATTCTCTAGCATTGCTTCAAGGATTTTGTTTAGGAAACTGGATTGCACCAATCCATCCCATATATGTGCAGCTTAAGTGGCATTGATCTGACAAAGCTAGTGTTGATTCAATGGTTGGGCATTCATTTGCATTTACTTTATAATCTAAATCTAGTTTGCTTGCACTTGTGGTTGTGTCAACATTTATTTCATAAACATAATCCTATGTTTGGGTATAGGTAAAACATCTTGCACATTTATCCAGTGGTGTGGCATGGCAGTTAAAGGAGTTTAAATATACAGATTTGTGGATGTCCAAGAGAATTGCAAATTGGTCATTTAATGCAACATTTCTAATAGTTTGGCTATTAATCTTCAGTGGGTGGTATTTTAACACTAAGTAATTAGCTGGCAACTGGTTATAAAGCTGTCCAACTCGCCAACAATTTGATTTTGTGCTATGGAAGGAAGCGAGTTTTGAATTCTTGCTTTACTGGTATTTGGTAATTTTTACTATTGAATTTTCATTTGATTAAATAATATGGATTACTTTGCCCCATGTAACTTCTTCATTTTAAGCAACCTGTATTGCAGTTAGTTTTAGTTAAGTCTTGAAAGGATATATTTAAAAACTTGTAAAATTCATTGTTTGTGTTGTTAAATAGTAGAAGCCAAGTGTAGGGCACAACTCACATGAGCTCATTCAGCTCTTAAAGGCGAACTGTAGTTGCCAGAAGAGAAAGGCGAACTGGAGCTCAGTTTTACATTTGGTTCAGAGGACTGGCCACGTGTCCGCCTATATGCAGGATATTTTTACATTGGTTACCCATTCCTCTGCACATTGCATTCTGGATTTCTTGTCTGGCTGTGGTGCTGTACCTGCTTACCTTAGGGAGCTCTGCTGTCCTGTTGCCGGTAATAGAAATGCTGGCAGGATGCTGCGCTCTGCCTCGCAGGGTCCGCTCTGAAATCTGTCTTATTTGGCCAAGGTTGGACTGGGAGTGCCCAGGAGTAGATTTCTTGAAGAGGTGCTATATTAAGATTGATTTATTGAATGGGTATTAGGCAAACTGGATGAACCATGGTAAAAGATTTCTTGGGAAACTGGGATTCAGTTGATGGCTGTGGAATGCAGGACAGGTGGATGGATGGAGAATTTATGGACATCAGGAGATTGCTCCATAGTAAAGGTGGTTCATTGTTAGGATATGGGAAAGAGTGGGTTGATTGGTTGAGAGCAATATAGGTAACTGAAAGAACTTTCTGCCTGGCAGTGATTAGTGGATTGTGATTGATTTCGTGATGCAGGGGTGTCTTGGAAATGGCAGGTGAAGTAAATTAAATGAAAGCACATATATAACACAAAAGGAAAAGGTTTTAAGCTGATCAAGTTACTTAAAGCCCAAGGTTTGAGAGGCGTGGTCTAATGAATACCTGCCGCCTGCTAGCTACCAATCAGATCTCCCAAAAGCCTCTCATCCTCCTGGGGTACAATCTTAACCAAATGGACCGCTGTGGTCAGTCTATCTGAATAGGCTCAAATGGGTCAAGTATACAGCTGAGGGAAATGCACTGGAAATAACAATTGAAACAATGATCATGCTTCATAGTAGTCCTTATTAATTATATGTATCTACACACCTGTACTTCAATGCCACTCATATGCCTTCGTGTCTGTATTCGTGCTTGTGTTGGTTGTGGAACAGATATAATATTATTAGTTTCATCCCCTATGTATAGCACAGCACAGATTATATATATATACATATATACTTTATATACATATATATATATATATATATACTGGTCATTCGGTTGATGTGTCTATTCAGAGCCGTGCTCTCTGAATAGGGCTGCATAGATGTGGCTCCCTGTATGCTTGGACCTGAGCATATATTACAACACCTGGGGTCACACCAACTATACTAAGCAGATCTCGATCTCTCTCAATCTGTATATATATATGTATATTTATATAGTCACATATATTCTATATATATATATATATTATATATATATATATATAATATATATATTCTATATATATTCTATCATCTAGTATTCTTTTCAGTCTATTTCTGACTTACACACATATCTGTCGTTATTACGTAACTTTTAAATCAGCCTGAAGTCAAACCCTTGTGAATCCTATGTGCCGATGAAAAGAACACTGAACGAATCATATAAAACGCATAGAAAAACTAAGGTTTTGGTAAAAGGTCATGTCTAGGTCGAGGACATGAGAATTAGCAGTGCAGGTGTCGGTGAATGAAGAATCAAGGTTGAGGTAAAATGGACTTTTCTTGAGTTGTTCCCATGCAGCTATAGGCTAAGGTATATTTAGGTTGCTAAGTGCTTAGTCCTTCCTGTGCAGGTCTACACATCATTCAGCGCACCTCCTCAATTCGCCTCTAACCAAGCCCACGTTTAGGCCTCATCCCATGACACCTGTGCTGCCGCTGTGCGCGTGTGTTTATTCCTACAGGATAGGTATATGTAGAGACAGACAGACAGACAGACAGACAGACAATACCAAGGTGTGCAGGCATTTCAACTGAAAGGAATTGACCGGCAGAGGACTTGAATATGGCACATTTTGACTGTAGCCCTACTCAATGAGTTCAGGATTGATTGACAAGACAGTGGTAACTCGCTATTAAGTTTATCGCAAAACTGACTGCCCACAAAACTTCGCCTTTAAGCAGATGGATAACCTTTGTTTAGACTCTAGAACAAGCTGCAGGTGTAAACACTGGAAATTGCAAGTACAAGTTGGTTAACATTAAATTAAGACATTAATAGTTCACTTACATCTTCTACACTTATACTGTTTCATGCTAAATGCTGTAAGAAAAAAAGAAAATAGTTTAACAAAATGTTAACATCTTTGAACGAAAATGTGAGAAAAGCATAATTTACAAAAATACTGACATTCTTGCAACACCAAAATGTTAATATCCTAGAAAAAAAGGGAAAACATGTGAGTAAAGCATATTTAAAAGTAAAAAATACTGACATTCTCGTAAATCTTTAAAGATGGATATGTATTTAACAAGGCAGAAGAAACTTACCGGACAACTTTACAGATTCAACATTTCAAGGTATAATCAGATATATTTATACTATTTGTTACTGTAAATAGAGCCTTCGTCGCTCATGGGTTTTGAAACATCTGGCTGGCCAGTGCCCGCATTAAACAGTAAGCAAAGGCAGCATAACATAAGCAACTACATCTCTTGAGGTTCTTCTATAATTAAACAGTTATGCATAAGCTTAAGTGAGCAAAATCTGTGCTGCCGCTGTGCGCGTGTGTTTATTCCTACAGGATAGGTATATGTACAGACAGACAGACAGACAGACCATACCAAGGTGTGCAGGCATTTCAACTGAAAGGAATTGACCGGCAGAGGACTTGAATATGGCACATTTTGACTGTAGCCCTACTCAATGAGTTCAGGATTGATTGACAAGACAGTGGTAACTCGCTATTAAGTTTATCGCAAAACTGACTGCCCACAAAACTTCGCCTTTAAGCAGATGGATAACCTTTGTTTAGACTCTAGAACAAGCTGCAGGTGTAAACACTGGAAATTGCAAGTACAAGTTGGTTAACATTAAATTAAGACATTAATAGTTCACTTACATCTTCTACACTTATACTGTTTCATGCTAAATGCTGTAAGAAAAAAAGAAAATAGTTTAACAAAATGTTAACATCTTTGAACGAAAATGTGAGAAAAGCATAATTTACAAAAATACTGACATTCTTGCAACACCAAAATGTTAATATCCTAGAAAAAAAGGGAAAACATGTGAGTAAAGCATATTTAAAAGTAAAAAATACTGACATTCTCGTAAATCTTTAAAGATGGATATGTATTTAACAAGGCAGAAGAAACTTACCAGACAACTTTACAGATTCAACATTTCAAGGTATAATCAGATATATTTATACTATTTGTTACTGTAAATAGAGCCTTCGTCGCTCATGGGTTTTGAAACATCTGGCTGGCCAGTGCCCGCATTAAACAGTAAGCAAAGGCAGCATAACATAAGCAACTACATCTCTTGAGGTTCTTCTATAATTAAACAGTTATGCATAAGCTTAAGTGAGCAAAATCTGCAGCTACATGTGCAACGAGACACAATTCACAAAACATCACCTATCAATATGTTGGTCTGCGCCACTCAGGGTTAGAAGAGTCCTTCTGACAAGAAGCATTGCTCACTTTGCGGAAATTAAATTTGAAATCCTTGGCAAACGGGTTGTTCAGTGGTGCAAGATCTGTGCCAAAGTGAATGCTACCGGCAACGGAATCTTTGTCTGCACCGGTCACTTCTTTACTGATGTTGACCAACCCAAGAAGGCACCTCAGGCCAAGGAACCCAATGACAATAGCTTCCTTGTAGTTGATCATGTCTTCCTCGATCTCTGCTATCGCTATTGTGTCCTTAAATTCAGCAGTCAATTTACAACGCAAACGATCGACCAGGTGGACGTTCAGAGCACCTCCACCAGTTATAAGCAGGGAAAGTTGATGAGCAGTAAAGCCTTGGATCGACTTGGCAATCGCAGTCGTTATCTGTTGAGCAATGTGCTCCACCGTTGTAGCCAGAAGGTCACTGATCTCGTAACGCTACGAAAAGAAATATACAGTACAATTAATTTAGCACAGTGCATGGGAATAACTAGTGTGAACAATTAGTGTCAATGAAATTTTTTGCCCTAGGATTTTAAAGGCAGGTTAGGGGACAAGACAGCATTTAGTTTATTCAAACTAAGTAATATTATTGCAGAATGAAAGTAACTTTTATGACGAAAACTAGGAAAGAACCGACACTCCGCTTGGAACTCAGCTCAGGCTGAATTTCGCAAAACTCAGAATAAACTCGGACTTGGAGAAATAATGGGTCAGAGTTAAAAAATTTCAGATTTTCTGTTTTGAAAACTAAAATCAATTTTTTTATTTACAAAGGGACAATCGACCTAACTAGAAACACAAATACTGCTACTATTAGTACTTACTAGTTACTACTCCATAGTGTAAACTAAGGTAAAGCTAAAAATTCATAAAAATTGTGCAAACTGCCAAACTGAAAATCAAGAGAATGAGACTTTTTTTAAAAACATTCTAAACTCAGACTCGGCACAATTCAACTCGTAAAACTCGGTACTTGGCAATAAATTCAAACTTGTTTCATCCCTAGTGAAAACCTAATTATCCTAGTACCTACAGTCCTACACTACAATATTGACATAAGTTTTAAGTTATTCAATTTAATAAATGCATAAAATTTAAAAAAAAGGATCCCAGGTGCCAGGTCATCATTGTCATCATCCAGAAATAAAACTACAGGACACTTAATGTCTTCTGTCTGTTCAATCCATGATCACAACTGGATGACATCGTTGATTAGATAATGAAATCATTTATAAATGAAATTGACCATTTGTTAAACACTTTACAGATAGCAGTTCCGCAATTTCTATCTCCGAGGAACAGTGAATGTGTGATTACGTCACAACTTTAGAGAGTGAATTATTGAAACCATTGATGCAATTAACTCTATGAACCCTCCGTCATCTGTAGGCAAAAGGAGGTAATACTCGAGCTGTATAAAATATTGGTCATCCCACACTTGGGAGTATTGTGTGCAGCATGGAGCCCATATTGAGACAGGACATCGATAAGCTGGAGATGGTACAGAGGAGGGCGACAAAAATGATAAAAGGATTCAATAAACTGACATATGAAAACAGATTAAAGAAATGTGAATTAATACCCATGGAAAGACAAAGAATAAGTCTTATATGTCTAAATGTATAGACGTATAAGATTGCAACGAGAAAAGATTCAGTTTCAGCTCACAAACTTTTCAAATTATCTATTGTAGAGGTCAAAGGTCTTCAAGAAACTGGCTGGGTCTATTAGAGCTGTACCGATATCGCTTTTTGCCGGTTATTCGTTTGCCGATACCCGATTACTTAGCCGATTATTTTACCGAGTATTTCATTGTTTCCCATGATGACCGGTTCTAAAAGATAGACCTACTGCTACTGCCTATAGTTGTGATACAAGCAAACACTTGCTCCATAGGAGACGTATGCATGTAGTTGGGGACTAGGCAGCCAATACATATTATGCACACTGCCTGCTGTCGACCTTGCATGACAGAGGGGAGGAAAGATAATTTATGTAACTAGATGCTTTTTTCTAACATGCGAATTATGCCATTCCCTCCCCAGACAGGCCACTTTTAGGACTTGCCAATTTGGCCTAAATGACATTATTGTGCCCAGGGTAATTAAGCAGTGTGGCGTTTTTGCGCCGGGACTGCCGAGGAGTAGCGTTTGGTCTTCCTCTGTTTCTGTTGATTGAGCTTTTTCACTCCGCTGTGGGAGCATTTTTTGCTCCCAGTGGGAGCAATTTCGTTCCATCTGGGGAGCAATTTCGTTCCATCTGGGGAGCAATTTCGCTCCCTCTGGGGGAGCAATTTCGCTCCCTATGGGATCCCTCTGGGGCTATATAAGGGAGCGCAGAGTTGCACTCGGACAGACAGAGCTAGAGGCAGCAGAGCTAGAGCACACAGAAGGTCGGTAGGGAACGATAGGTTGATTCGTTGTGTTCGATGCTGATTTAGATAATAATAAAGTATATTGTCGAACAACGATTGACTTTGTCTCTAGCCTAGTGACTTTCGAATTCGTGGCAGCGCCAGACCAGCAGGTCCTACTCCGTGGACGATTGAGAAGACGGGGAAAACCTCGGAGCTCGGCCTTCCGGGGTACCAGAAGAAGACGGGAAGGAATTCAAGGTTTTTCCCAGGGCGTTCGCCCCTACTGCTGCTGACACGCGAACGCCTGGTCCCGGCTCCAACCGGGATTCGTCACAAGCAGGTACTATGACTCACTCTGCACACTGTAGACACTTTCCCACGGTACTATCAGTCTAGCACAATGGTTACTGGGTGGTCTGAAGTAGAAGCCCGAGTTTCCCACGCTATGGGAAGCGAACGGAATGCTGTCCTTCACAGACCCAATGATGTTGCTGTCGTCATTTTGCTCTTAAAGACTGAAAATAATATTATAAAATTTAAAAGAAAAATTTAATATCGGCGCCGATTATCTTGCTGATATCCGATCAATCAATACAGCTCTAGGGTCTATAAAGCAGAGGTTCTGCAGTGCCAAAGCGAACCTATAGAAAGAGCAAAATGATGGGACTATTTCAGATGTTACTACATTTAAGAAGAAACTGAGCAAATTTGGATATTACCTTCAAATCCAGAATTGGCTTCATGTTATGCTCGAACCATTCCCTGCCAAGTGATTTTGGTGGAAATTCCTTGAAGTAATCTAGACTGTTCAAGTTCCCTAAGACAGACTCAAGGACGTTGCCTGACTTTGCAATGGCTCCGTCCTCATCAAAATCAAGTCCAGTGTTGAGTCGCTCAACAAGGAAGTTCAAGGCCATGTTGCACACGCAAACGTCGTACGCTTCAGCTCTATTGCGAATAGAAACGTTGGCGATGCCTCCGAGGTTAAGACAGAGGTCATACTGTGCGAAGAGACACATTTCACCCATTGCAACAATTGGCGCTCCCTCTCCATGAAGAGCTACATCCTTCGATCGGAAATTGTTTACAACTAAACATCTAAACAAAAATTTATAAGGTTATTAAGTATAATAACTTGCTACAGGAACACATCCACTTAATGAAGACAAAGCAGAAATCTAGTTATAGGTTTTACAAACAGAACCAGAGTAATTTACAACAATCGATATATATTGCCCTTAGCATTATTATGTTGCTCATAGTAATAGCATTACAACAATGTTGCCATTAGCATTACTAAAATCATAACATCTAACAGCTTCTCAAGCGCCTCTCGAGGTACAACCTAATCAGAGGCACTCCCAGCACACAACTCCCATGAGAAAAGAAAACTAGACGACGAGTTAAAACAGCAATGCCCTGAGTTAGCACCTTGCTATAAACTGGAGAGAGGTCATTCCAGAGCAAAGCACCAACAGGAGTTCAAGCATAATGTTGGACTGCAAGTAGTTCAAGAAGAAGGTTATGATATTCCAATGAATGAATATATATATATATAAATGACTACAAAAGTCATGAAATCTGTCAATCCCAATTCTGTTATGTTCCACTAACAGGGCAGCTGTGTTCAACAATGCGTTGCCATTAACATTACTACAAAGTTTCCCTTAGCATTACTACAAAATTGCCTTGAGCATTACCATAAGGTAGCCCTTAGCATCACTACAATGTTAACCTTAGGTCCTTAGCATTACTATAATGTTCCCTTAACTTTAATATAACGCTGCCCTTAAGCATTACTACAATGTTGCCCTCAACATTATCACTACAATGTAAATCTTAGCATTACTACAATGTTGTCCTTTACTTTACAACAATGTTGGCATTATTATAATGCTGACCATAGTGTTGCTACAATGTTGCCCTTATCATAACTACAATGACACTATAATAGTTATCAAAAGAGACTAGAATCCATCAACACACATTCTAATCATATAATCAAGATAAATCACTCAATGAATTAAGTTGGGTTGCATGGCTAGTTTTACTTTAAAACTTAAATTCATCTCGCTTTTAGTAATCTAGCTATGGCTTGCAGTTGAAGTCTACAAACTTAAACAGTGCAATTTCCAATGCTTAAACTGCGAACGTCCAAACGTCTAAACGCCTTCAGTTGTCTAAATTCTCAGCTTCCTAACATATTATATAGACACAATTTTTCACACATCGAGATGATTGAGGTACTTTTATTTCGAAAGAATGGTTTAAAAATATGAGGTAAACAAGAGCCTAAAATGCACTCCATTTGGCATCAAATGCTCAAAATTTTACAGGCTCCAGGGGCTTTGCCCCAGACCCTGCTGGAAAGCTTACAAAGCTCCCCCAGACCTCCTAGTCGTTTATTGCCCCTCCAACCTCGAAGCTCTGGTGACGCCACTGCTCAGAAGGCTTAGTATTCTATAGAAAAACTGGACTTTTATGAAACAGCCAGAACAGCATTGATGCTACAATATGTGTGAATGAGTTTCATTGATAAATACACAGTAATACAAAGCAGATTCAGGTTATACAAAGAATAAGAGCAGATAAGAACCCGAAGTACAAGTGACGCTAGCATCTTATGAGAAGAATCCACATGAACAGAATCAGGAACATACACTTCCAGGATTTGATTCAAATACCATGACAACGACTGTAACTTTTGACCAATATATCAAGTTGAATGTTTAACTCTTCTTTTTCCACCATTACTCAGGGATGACCCACGGATGTGATTCGTGTACATGTAACTTTGATATGAAATAAGCTTTACAGGTGAGAAAGCTACCTTACGTTGGTAACATGCAACACCCTTGCTTCAAGTACACTTAGTGCAATAGCTACCTGACATAGGATGCGATGGTTTCCCCCTCTCCCAGCTGGAATGTCAGTCCTCGCGTTGGCTGATGGAAGATCGTGTGTCCGTGTGAAGCAATTAAATGAACGCTCTCTATGTTGTTGTCGTCAATGAACTTTCGGACATGCTGACCCAGTAAGTGACCGTAGTCGATGTGCAGTTTGATGAGGTCTTCACCACAGAGGACGGCCGCATTGCGAAGGCGCTCTACCCAGGCCTCCGTGTACACAATCGTGCAGGCCTTGATGATTCTATGGCTCCAGATGTCAGAGGCCAGGTCCCCGAGATATTCAGCACAACATAATTCAAGGCCGTTCATTGACGAGCCAGACATGAGGCCAATCACTGTGTAAGAAGCCATCTGCAAGAAGAAGACATGGCCATGCTAAAAAAAAGTTACAGTAAGTCTAGTCAACTAAAGGTGCTCATTCTCCCTAAATAGTCAGATGAAACCATTATTGTATTGGAGGGATGACCCATGGATGAGATTCATGTATGCTGTAACTATAGCTGTAATACGCTATAGTTACAGCTAGGACATAACCGGAAATCGCCTCGGACATTTGCCTCGGCTGAATATTGGACTATTCAGAAGTATTCGTGTCAGCAACTTTTACACCCGCAAATAGCTAAAAATAACTTCTTTTTTTAAAATTATTTTTTGTTATAAAATAATAATTTTTCATCAAATAAATTTAGAACTAATGGACTTATTTATAAGTTATTGATTCATTAAACAATAACTTAGCATTCCATTGAATTTTTTTTTTAATAATGATGTTAATTTACATATTTTAATTTCTTTTGATTGCATTACCCAGGTGGCAACCAAGTCAGTAATTTTCCCGCTTGAATTGCCTCCACCCACTTTCCGATACACATTAGAGAGTAACGACGGCGTTGATAACTTCATATTTCAAATTTTATAACAAGGTTTTGCATTTTTTTTCACAGATAAAGTTATTAAATAATAAATATATTGTTATAGCCTAGAGTGCAGGTTAACTACGTTTTGCCTACAGACGATACTCTCTGCCAGTCGCTTGCCAGATATGCCGCTACTATTCCGTTCGTACCGGGATCCGGCAAATAGTTCATCCAAATACTCAGATTCGGTACCCGGTGGAAATTGTCTACTCGGTTATGCCTAGTTACAGCATTTTGCTGTATTTGATTTTGTTTTTGATTTTGGTTCCTGCTTACAAGCAGCCCATGAGCCACATGCGACCCACTGCTTTAAAGTCTCTATCCAATTCTGGATTCCAGTTTGGTGACTGCTTCCTTGCAAAGGCACCATAAGTTCAGCATAATATGGTTCTCCCATAACCTAATGCTTTATTACATTACATAACATAATGAACATTTCCTAGGCTTAAAAATTAAGTGACTTTTCACACTCTCTCATAAAACTCTTTTAATGTCTCCAAATGTTCTTCCATCCTTTCGTATATCAATCAACCTAACTGAAAACAAATAAAACCCTGATCCAGATTCCTTGCCTGCATTGATCCCTCTCTGTGGAATGAAATTTTCCTTCTCTTTACTCTACAATGCCATATAAACCTTGGAGCAATTATTCCATCCAAGAATTGGGAGTGGGCATTTCAATGAGAGATCTCATCTCAATTAGGGGAAGTTAAAGGAATGGGGAGGGGAGACGGGGTTGGATTGTTCTAATGACTTTTGGCAAGGGTCTAGAAGCCCTTGTCTCTGTTTGCATCTCTGCCTCCTTCTCTAACATTAAAACCTTCATTTTCTCTGGCGGTACATCGAGCCGGGAGCACTTCTCAAGGGCTCATGCTAAGAGAAGTACTTTGTAAAGGATCTATGCAATACATTACTTTATCACCAATCCCCAACTTGTGATTTTTGCCTTCCTAACACCAGGCCACTCAACCAATTTCAGAAGTTTGTCTCTCATTCTGTCATCGATACTTTAAATTCACTACAGAGTGCAGCTAAGAAACTTACAATACTGGTACTCGTTGAGATATCAGCTGCACGATGATGTAATCAAATCAATAAAGAAACATGCCTTCATTGAAAAATGTAACACAATCAGAGCAAACTTTGACCTTGGTCACATCACATACTTGTCTGAACTTTGTAAATGCCATATCAGATGATTCATCTATCTATTATCACAAAGATTCATCTACTTACTGTGCATATATGTAGCCTAAGGACACCTCGAACACTTTAGGACTCAATTCAGTTACCACGACAACAGCCTATTTATTAATAATTATCAGTGCTTTTTATCACCTTTTTTCAAATTAATAAATAATAAAAATGGTAATTGTGCAAAAACTATGGAATTTGAAATAAAACTTAACAATTTCAATTTTTTACATTCTAAAAATAAGTAAGATTATGACCATTGTGTCCTATCAAATTAATTTTACTTGGTAGCTAATATTAGCATCATTTCTTTCGACAATAGGGCCTACGGATGCGTTCCGGCACCTTTTTCCATGCATTCCGGCACCGGCACCTTTTTCCATGAGTTCCGGCACCTTTTACCCTAGAAAAAAAGCACTGATAATTGGGTCTAGGACATTACCTCCGTGGACATTACCCTGGACATTACCCTCGGACATTACCCCTCCATTCCAATACATAATTAGAGTATGTATGTGTGTGTGCATGTATGCATGCATGTATGTATGTACGCATGTATGTATATAATGATGTATTCAATGCTGCATTTATGCATATAGGCATGTAAGTATGCATGTGCACATGTATGCATATAGGCATACATACAGGGATGTATGTATGTACATATACATGTATGTATGCATCTATATATGTATGTATGTATACATACGTGCATACATGCATATATACATGTATACATGCATGTATGCATATATGTATGTATGCATGCATGTATACATACATGTATATATGTATGCATGCATTTACGTATGTATATATGTATGTATGCCTGCATGTATGTATGTGTACATGAATGTATGTATACATGTATGTAAGTATGTATGCATGTATGTATATTTGCGCTATGGACATATTGTGATGTCCGGGGGTAATGTCTGGGGGGGGGGGGGTAATGTCCGGGGGGGTAATGTCTTGATACCCTGATAATTATCATCATAATACTCTGTCTCTCAGTCTCCATACCTACATATCCACAGAAAAAACAATAATGGGAAAAGCCGACTGAACAGTGACAGGCATATGCATTGGGATCGTAAAAGCGGGCATGGAAACCATGTCTTAAATGTTTGGGCATAAATAGGGCCTACCTCTGACGATGTCGCCTATGCTATTACAAACGACCAAATTCCAGTGACGAGCACTTTTGACTACTGTCAGTGGCGTCTCCACAGGGGGGGCCATGGCCTCCCTAACTGAGCTTGTGGATCCCCCACTGGCCCCCAGATTTTTTCCACAATGTGCTATGAAATATGGTGTCACTTAGATTCGATATTTACTTGCTAAGGTATGACGCATGATGAAATTCAGAATTATTTTGGGGGCATTGTCAAAGATACGAAGTACTGTAACTTGCATAAACGAAATCTGAAATTATTTTTTATGAAAATTTTCACAGGATCACTTATTTACTTGCGTAGAATTTTCAGTGATAGATATGGTCAGCGATCAGGTAATTGAAGAGGTCAAGGAATCTATACAGTTGTCAATCCTTGCTGATGGCACAAAGGATATTAGTCGCAGGTAGAGCTATTCTCTGTAATACGATTTATTAGCCAACAAGAATAAATATTTTCTAGATTTCAAATCAGCAATCATATTAGATGCAAAGCAATTGTCATGGCTTATTTTAGATGCTCTTAAGTCATTTGGGGCAAACATAGGTTCAGGTTTAGTTGGTCAAGGTCATGATGGTGCAAGTGTAATGAGCAGTGTTAATACAAGTGTCCAGCAGTTGGAGGGCACTGGCCATTTATTTCCATTGTCATGCACTTGAATTGAATGTATTTTCAGTTAATGAATCTTTTCCAGAAGCTAGAGATTTTTTGCATTACTTATAATTGAAAGGTTTTTGCTTCAAGCACATAGTGAATTACATCCTAGGGATCCGAAGGGGCAATTCCAGCAGATCAATGATACTAGATGGGCTTTCCGTATTGTTGCCTTTATGATCAATTAGATGCATTGGTATAATATGCTAGAGAATGTTGAGGGGGAAATGTTGAAGAGCAGTTGAAGGCTTGAAGCTAGATGCTTGCTAATATTACCAGACATTATGTATGTACATATTGTATAAATTCAACCCCTATATTCAAGTATTGAATTACAAGCCGCTACCGACGTTGTCAGGCATAAAACGGCCTCTTTCAAAGAAAAGATATGAAAGAGGGATCTTTGTAAAGGCAGAAGAGTAAAGTAAAAATTGCTAAATTGACCCAGTATTATCTAAGCAAGGTGTCTGACTGCCCGTTTAATGCCTATTCGTTTTTCTACCTCGGCAGTTGATGAAACTGTGGGACAACGTTCTCAAGCGAATGATAGTTCTGGCTTCCTTCTTGAACCATACAAACTTGCTTTTCATGAAATGTACAGAATGTCAAACATATCCATTGTTTTACCAATAACATCAACAGCCTGTCAGAAAAGCTTTTCTGCTCTGAAATTATTTAAAACATATCTAAAAAGCACTATGTCTGATATTTGTCTAAGTAGTCTGACAGTGTTGTCGATTGAATCTGTTCGTGAAGAGTCCATTACCATAGGTACCTTTGTGGATCAGTTTGAATTTTGACATGACAATCGTAAACCAGCTTTTCATAAGTGTATGTAATGTGCAGGGTCAATGCTTTACTTTTAAATAAAGTCATTTTATTTAAATATCTAGTTTGTGATGTGAAGATGTGTTGCTCTATAATACATGTACATGTATCTGGTCGATGTCACTCAGTGTGGAGCTATACCTAGCACTCTCAGTTTTGATAAAATTCGGGTATTCTATTGGCCCCCCTCCCGGGACCTTGGTCCCCTGAGCCGCCACTGACTACTGTAGTTATTAACTAGTAGTTATAACTACAATAGAAGAAGTAGCTGCCTAGTAGTTATAACTAGCTTTTAAGAAGTAGTAAAAAAAATAGTTATAACTACTTTTATCAAGTAGTTTTAAGTTAACTACAATTATTCACATTAACTACATTTTTTCCTATTTACTAATTCCGTCACACAGAGATTAACTGTTATTTCACAACAAACATGGACGTTGCCCATAATAATCTCATGAGTAAATTTGCCATGGAATCGTTTCATTAAAATTTGCACATACTATTGTGAGGAAGTGGGTTTCTCTCAGAACTATGGAGAAAGCTTAAGGCATTATGCCTGTTTAAAAGCATGCCTGGAGATTATTGCATGATAAGAACTAAAGTAAAGCGGTCTTAGAGGAGTTGGGGCTTATTATCCAGCATTAAGGAATGAGGAAAACAGCCAGTATGCGGCTTGAAGATCACAAGTAGGCGGCCGGGTTACAACTGGGTCTGAGAGATGTGATTGTCGAGTCAAGAATGACAGGGGTGAGAGAAAGAGACAGAGACAGACAGAGGGACAGACAGAGACAGACAGACAGAGACAGAAACACAACTGTAAGATGGGCCATTACTGGCTGGACAGATCAGTGATCGTATTAGATCTGAGCAGCGATTATCAACGTACGAGGACTTGAAGAAGCACAGTTGATGCAGACAGCAAAAGGTGAGATATACAGTGATATAGTATATCACTTGTAGTATAATATATATATATATATATCAGTGTTGTATGCAAGACTTGAAACTTAAAGTCCATGACGAGACTGAGACAGTGAGGTGCCAAGACCGAGACAGTGATATACCAAGATCGAGACCGAGACACCAGGTTCAAGACAGTACGAGACAGTGAAAGACAAGTGATCCTATATAAAATGCTGTAAAAGACCAATGTATCAGTTTCGGGAATCGGCTCTGAGGTTCATTTGTAATTTCAATTTGAAATTTATAATGTATAGTATCAATTCCTGAGAACAGTTTTTATATTGCCGCATTTTATCTTTTTTAATATCTCTTCGTTGGCCTATCTTCTGAATAGTGCAAAGAAAGCCTTTTTAGACACGTCTGAAATCTTCTACATGATTTTAAACAAGCAAATTCGATACCAAATTCCAAATGAAGTTAAAAAGTTGCGCTTATCCTTACTCATCCTGAGAAACTCAAAGTTGTTCCGATCGTTTCGGCTATGGTGGTTTTACATCAATGGCACGGCATAGCTATTGTTTCTCAATAACTTTACATTGAGTAAAAGGAAAATTCACAATATCATGCTAGCCCTCAGGCAATTTTCCACTTTAAGATAAATGAATTGATTTCATTATCCTGTGACTCTCGCATTAACCATAATTACCGTTTCTCGTAGATTCCGGTGTCAGTTTCTAGCGCAAGATTTTAAGACACTTAACGCGACACTTATCGAGACCGCTTGTTCGAGACAGAACAAGACTTTTACTTCAAGACAGTTTCTAAAAATTCTAGACACTACCTCGAGACCAAGACAGCAGGCTTCCGAGACCGAGACAATAAAAACCGTCTCGAGACCGAGACACTGTCTCGAGACCATACAACCCTGATAGATATACACTACTGTTTAATTCTGAACATTAACATTTTCTAAGAGTTTTACTGTTCTGGACTTTGTAGGCTAGACATTTTTGTAGTAGTAACAAGTTGGCTTATGTTACTGGTAAAACTGTGCTCTGATCAGGGTGCTTTGTAGCATCTGCCAGTAGTTCTTCTCCCTGTTAGTTTACAATTAGATATGTCATTGTGTTTCTGATCATTTTTATTACTTAGGGGTCGTTCACATATTATATAACGCATAAAATCCCAATTTTTCGCCCACCCCCTACCCCCTACCCCCCCAATAATGTTATATAACAGCAGCTGTGACCCACCCACCCCTATATTATATGACAGATATGCTACCTACCCCCCCCGTCTATAAGCACGCTGAAAGACATACAATCAACATAATGGTATTGAACAATTTGAAACTTTTATAACAATACGATGTTAGTTAGCACTTTAATAGTAGTGATTCAGCTGATAATTGCCTTTATCCATTGCAAGAACTGCAGTAAAAAATCATTATCTGCCCAATTAGCAATGTAACAAAAGCTACCACAAAATTGTGTACTCCCTCGTGCCAATGATGATTAGACCGGATGTATGAAGCTCCTCTGCATCTTAATAATTGGACTTTTAATGGCATTAAATTCACTTGTATTAATTACGGTAACTAATTAGGTAGTCGACGATTGTCGCCATGTATCTACACGTAAGCCTACTAATACAGCATGATAATACATGGTAGTGACGTACATCCTATTTAAAAGCACCATTTTAGTTTCCCTCCTTTTTTGCACTAGAAATGAGCATTATAGTATCACACAGAATGGATTGGTTTAATATTGAACTATCAGGTATTTATCGATACGTTCGCGGTACAACATTACTCTACCTATTTAATAGCGTATGATATATACAGGGTGTATACTACAACTGCAATTGGGTATTTAAGCAAACAAACTATTTACACATACTATAGAAAATTAAATAAAACATCTTGATAAGACCTACCAAAATAATTATTTCAAGTGAATAAATTTTAATTTAAACCAGACTCAAAACAAAGCACACAGAATTGAATTTTAGAGCTTTTAAAGCTATGCACAGGAAATTGTTAAAATTGTAAACAGGAAATTGTAAAAAGTGGATTTTTAAATAATAAATAAGGATGTCAAATCACTTCGCCAGGTGACAGCTTAATGGTGCAAGTTTTGGTTCACAACATATTGTGAACTTGGATTAAATGGTGAAGGTCCGTGGTACATGGAATTTCCAATTGGCAGGCAAACAGGCAAAATACAAAAGCTGAAAAAAAGTTTGTTATATAACAAAACCCTCAACCTACCTCCTCCACCCTACACAATATAACGCTAACAAAACCGGAACCCACCCACCTACCCCTTGAGCGTTATATAATATGTGAACGGCTCCTCACGTTGAATATCAGCAATTAATACAGGCAATAAATTTGCACACGCCTACTGCTTGGTGACTATCAAGGGAACCATGATATAACATTAGCAAAGTAGTTTTAAAAGTAGTTAACTACTTATGTGGTAGTTACAATAGTAGTTATAACTACTTGTCATCAAAAGCAGTTAAATAGTAGCTATAACTACATATTTTGTAAGTAGCTAGGAAGTAGTTTTTACTACTAGTCAAGTAGTTGGTGCCCATCACTGCCAAATTCACGGCACATGGCAACAGATAATTAATGCAAGAAAAACCAGTAATATATCAGCAATCTATCAGCATCTCATTTTGCAAAAACAACTTACGACCGAGAACAGTCTGACAATCCACTTGCGTAAAAGAAAAAGCTTGGTCTCAAAACAACGTCTGACATAAACCGACGACTGTCTTCCGAAACCTAAAACAGATCTAGGCCATTGTGTTTCTACCTTAAGGTGTAAAGTCCTCGCAGACGAAACACGCACATATGGTAAAGGTATATATAAATATATAACACATATATATATATAACATTATATATAATATATATATATAATATATATATATATAGTCCAACAGGCTGGCAGTCAAGCTGGCAGTCAGACAGAGTTATATATATATATAACATATATATATATATATATATATATAATATATATATAACATATATATATATATATATATATATAGTCCAACAGGCTGGCAGTCAAGCTGGCAGTCAGACAGAGTTGTTTTCAAACTGCACTATTTTTAGATGGTACTTGTATGGAGCGCGGTTGGTGTAAGTCAGTTATGCTTCTCGTCGTCCACAGTGTCATCAATTCAACTACGCCAGCCTGCCAGCTGCAGCTGCGGACGTTTCGGAAAGGTCGCCGATGTTTGAATCATTCTTCTCCCCTTCATCTATTTGCTTGCTAAGCTTACCTAATACTGATTTAGGATACGATGTTGACACGCAGCGTGCGAATATGGCACATGTACTATGGGCAGTCGCTCGATCTGTTGGTTCTCCTTCGGTCTACACAGACATTAGAAATTTAGAATAGGGTAAACTATAGGCCTAATATAATGGTAGCCTAATTAATAGACCTAGCCGCTTAGTAATCGTGAACTCGACATTTCTACAGCGCCACAATACAAAGTCGTGAGAACCATGCAGCTTATTCACAGTCGCATTATCAAACAAATCAAACAATCAGACGACTAATTAAAGGTGGATGTTTTTTTTTAGCTGAAGCAGCGATTGAGGTAATAATGATTAAATATCGGCATGAACTTGTCATGAATACGTTACTCGTCTGCCGCTGGCCGACACATTGCATAAGATCAAATTAAGTAAGACTTAGCTCCTATTTTCTCTGACTCGTCTAGGTCAAAGTAAATTACTGTTGAATTGAGTTTAGTGGGCGCTGTTGAGGATTTGTTACGCGAACCAATACAACTAGCTAGATCATTAAGATTGTTAGATCGATGAATCTTAAGGTTTCCATGCTGTTTGTCTCGCCATCGAAGGACTGTCGAGGTACCCGATCGAGGTGGTCCTTGCCGCGACCTTGCGAGGTACCCAGGGGTCAGGGATGTGGTCTCGAGACCGAAAAACTGCGGTCTTGGTCTCGAATGTGTCGGTCTTGGTCTCGGTCTCGGACTCGGACCATTGGTCTTGGTCTTGGTCTCGAATGCGTCGGTCTTGATCTTAAAGGAACGGTCGTGGGATTGGTCTCTGTCTTACTCTTAAGTTAGCATTCTTGGTCATTTGCCGTATCAGAGCAATTTCTCTGATATTTGTTGGTTATTTTTGATTATATTTAGGTTCTAGGCGATTGTTATCGATTATGACGTGCTGGCCATCTATATATACACGTTACTATGAGCAAAAAATGCATTTGCAACGGAACCAGCCTTTTCAGAATTTTCCAAGACCCTAATTTCAATTAGGGTCTTGGATCGATCTAATAATCATGTGGTCGGCCACGACGTCATTGCATGTTAACCTAGCCTACAATTCCGAGTACAAGTAGGCCTACACCATTCAAACGGAACGTTAATCTACTTGTCCAGATGTCTTGAAGTAGGCCTATTTACCTATCGCATGCTGTAAGTAATTTGTAGAGTGATATTCTCAAGCCGAAGCCAAGGGCTGAACTCCACAAAAGTTCGGACTGGCCGGTAAAACTGTTTCTGGACCATTATTAAGATTAGTAATAAAATTCAGCAATAAAATTAAAGTTTTAAGTTTGGTATTCCTTTTTAGCGACTTAATAAATTGAATTGTTTATAAAAAAGAGCATATCGGTCTTGGTCTCGGACCCTCGGTCTTGGTCTTGGTCTCGGATCACCCGGTCTTGGTCTTGGTCTTGAACCTCTCGGTCTTGGTCTCGGTCTTGTTCTCGAGGTTTTGGTCTCGTGCCCAACACTGCCAGAGGTGCAAAAAAACAAGAATTTTTTGCAAATCAAACATAGTTTTTGTGTGTTTTTGTTTTATTTTGCACTAAACACAGCATGAAAAGAGCTCCAACTCGTTTTATAATGAAATTAGCTTGATTTTGGACTGAATAACACACAATTAGTAATATAATAGTAATATTAGTAAATTGAATAAAAATATATAAAAAACCAAAGAACAAAAAATTGCCATTTTTCGTATCTTTTCGTTTTTTTTAAAAAAAACAAATAACCAATAAACCAAAATGTTTCCAGTCCTGGAGGTACCTAACTAGTAGTAAATGCGTCACGCGTGCAGAATTGCAGGTAGACATAACATCGATATTACGCCTGTGAATAAGCTGGTCCCGCGATTTCGCTTTTGTGGGCGCTGTAGAATTGTTGAGATTACGATTACGATATTTGGCAGTGCGTAGTTTGAACGTAGCAGCAGAAATTTACTTACTTGTTTGTCTGAAAATGGCGCACCTTTCGCGACGTCTACTATGACGTCTCATGCAATGGCATCTGATATACTGCGACAAAATTTGTAATCATAGATTCATAGGCGAGGATAGGCGTTTGTCAGTACGATTGTGGTAGATTTAGTCATTTCCTAACATGAAATCTGAAGTAATTCCTGTCGTTTGCTGATGAACTATCAAAAAATTACTAATATAAACACTACTAGGTGAGTACGGAAAAATGGCTGTTGGGTTCGAGCGTCGTTGGGTTCAAGCCGTGTTCTTACGCTTTTGTCGATGGGAGGTGATTGGATTAGTAGGCTAGGCCTGGGGCGGTATTCACAAGACAGAGCTAAGGTAATACGGTATTAGAGCCTACTTCGGGATTAGCTATACCCTGGCTAAAACTAACACGTGGTAGCTATTCACGAGTGCGACTTAGCGGGCGGAATAGTTAGTCTGGGTATAAGTACCGTATAACTGTAGATGACGGGCTACTGCGCATGCGCAAAAGTGTTGATGCGCTATGATACCGTTAAAGATATCAACGTTCACAAGCTTAAAGAATTTTGTTGACCAATGCATCAACATGAACGACTGCTTTACCTGCTTATTAAAACTGTATTTGTGTGGAAATTGCCTATAACTTAGGCACAATAAATCATATTCCTCCGCTTCCCAACTCTCGACTTAAAGTTACTCTGACCCCTCTGGAAACCGGACTTTCACCATTATCGGAACTTCCCTTAGGACAACCCCTCTGATTAGACGCAGCGTTCGTGAATAAGCTGGTGCTACGCTGTAGACTTGTGAGAACAATCCAATCCCAGCCAATAAATGGTAGGCCTATTATTATACGCAGCGCACTACAGTGGCGACATTTCGTATGCAATATGGTAAGGCATCTCGTCAAATTTGAAACATTTTTGACCCAAAAATTAAAAGCAATATAATTTTGGCGCTCAGTGAAAGAGGCGTGTCGCGGGCTTTACTCTCGCCACTCCTTCTTATTGATGACGAGAGTACCCACTGGTTCTTTCCTCTATCACCAAGCTCAGCAATACGACACACTTGAGGGTTTTTAATATGTATATTTAACTAAATATATATACACCACTCATCCTATCTACACTTACTGGAGTTATTAGTGTCTTTTTAGAAATGTTTACGTTGGAGACGGGATTCCCAACTACGTGGATTACCCTTATCGTCAGAACGACCTAACGTCTCCTCCAGTTCCGAAACAAGTCCCTGTTGCTTTGCTTGCTACTCTACATGAATCCTTCTAGAGGCGATTTCCTTCGCTATCCCAAACGCAAAACTCGTATCTCTATTGGATGACAGGTCACCTGCAGAAACCATTACTAAAGCCTGGTTGGTCGGGTCTTGGCGTCCCTAGCGTAATGTCAGATTCCTCGGGGCGTCCAGTTTCTGTTTGACTAGTGGCTGTATGGCTGGGTCTGGTCAGTGTCATAGACGGGTAACAGATCTCAGGGATCAAATTTCATTATTATTGTTCTACCACCTAGTGGGTTGCGCCATTCGTATCGGACATGTCCCCTATTCATGTTCCGTGTCAACCAGCCGGTCCAGACCCAATCTTCCACTGATTCATGAATTTCTTGTCTGTGGGTCGTAGCGATGGAAGGGACAGCCGTCTCTGACATCCTCCTGGCGGTGTCGGGTTTCGTTGTTTGACACCCCAATGATCTTTGCATAATCCTCATCGTCTGTATTGAGGCCGTCTGCTTTAGGCGAAGTCCATTGATGTCTCTCCTCTGAGGTTTCAGGTAGACATTCTCATCCGTAGACCTCCTACACCTCTGATGTTGATCGATGACTTTTATATAGTGCCATCGTCCAGAGTGTCGCGCGTCACAAGGCGAGTAAATCTAGTGCCTCTCAAACACATTTCAATGTCTAAATCGATGTCAAATGCGATGAAGCGCAAGGGCTGCTATCTTGCTTTTCGCCTTTAAGCTGGTATTAGCAGACTTAAACCTACCTCTAAGTGGGATTAGACTTATACTCCCAACTACAGGGCTAATACCGTCTCATGAATAGCGATATAACCCACTAGTCGGGTAGCCATATCTAATACGGGTATTAGCGTTAATCCTGTCTTGTGAATACCACCCCTGCTGTTTATCTGTATGGTCACCGCTGAAGGAACGTACTCCCCCATACCAAGCATTTGGTATGGGGGGGTATTTTTGTATGTACAACATTTCTGTAATCGCTGAGTACATATGTCAAGCAGGACATGTTTCATATGACGTAGTAACAACTTCTAGAACACTTATTGTATGGGTTAGTAACTAAGTCTGTATCTAAGAATAGTTATACGGAAAGAATGATTGGCGCTTGTTATTCGTATTTCCGGGAATTCTGGGTTATGCTGACAGACCACTGCAATTTCTGCAAATGCGGCAGAGGCACGCACGGAGATGACAGGTTTGGTGGGTGCCTTGGTGGTGGGATGTTTGATGGATACTTTGATGGGTGTTTTGCTGAATAACCTTTTGAGTGCTTTGATGGGTGTTTTATGGGTGTTTTGGTGGGTGATATGATGGGTGTTTATATGGAGGCTTTGGTGGTTTGGAGGGTGATTCGATGGGTGCTTTGGTGGGAGGTTTTATGGGTGCTTCAATGTGTGATTTGGTGAATGAATTGATGGGTGTTTCGGTTCGATGGTTTGGTGAGTGATTTGAAGGGTGTTTTGATGGGTGCCTGGTTGGGTGTTTTGGTGGAGGATTTGGTGAGTTTCTTGGTTGGGTGGTTTGCTGGGTGTTTTGGTGGGTGGTGTGTGGTTTGGTGGGTGGTGGGTGGTTTGGCGTGTGTCTTGGTTGAGTGGTTTGCTGGGTGTTTTGGTGGGTGGGGTGGTGGGTTATTTGGCGGTGGTTTAGTGGGTGGTTTGGTGTGTGTCTTGGTTAAGTGGTTTGGTGGGTGTTTTGGTGGGTGGTGGGTGGTTTGGCGTGTGTCTTGGTTGAGTGGTTTGCTGGATGTTTTGGTGGGTTATTTGGCAGGTGGTTTGGTGGGTGGTGTGTATGTGTCTTGGTTGAGTGGTGTGCTGGGTCTTTTGGTGGGTGGTGTGGCGGGTGGTTTGGTGCTTTGAATTTGAATTTTTATGAATTTGATATAGCGCCCTTTCAAGACGACTACTCAGAGGCGCAAATGGTTTGGTTGGTATTTTGGTTGGGTGGTTTGGAGAGTGGGTTGTTTGCTGGATGGTTTGCTGGTTTGCATAATTACCATTTTGGCAGATATCGTTGGTGAATCAATCTGTTCATCACTGATTGTACCTCGGCATGCTCCTGCTGCCCCACGTACCCCAACCAGGCCAGAGCTGCATACAGCATGCGGGCCACTGTTGTTGAATGCACCACGTCAAAGAGCAATAGTCCTGAGAGGCCATGCGCCACCATTATGCGCAAAGCATATGTTGATTGTCTTGCCTGACAAGAAGTTCAATTTATATGAGATCCAAAACTGAGGTTTTCAGTGACACCATACTTTTCACCCTTGGCAGTCCTGGCATCTCCCTTGGGTCCTCTCTTTGTCCCTGAGGACAGAGGGGACAAGGAGATGTTACCAATATAATTGTCAAAATATCATTTAGATAGTGATATTGATAGCAAATTGAATTATAGTTCTAGTGACGTTATTATTTCAGAAATATAATGATGACAATAAAGAATGCTGAAACCATTCATCGTTTGCATGTTCAAGAGATGGGCTGCAATTTGGGCTATGTTACATCATTTATTGTTTGAAAATAATAATAAAGTTCATGAATAGGATTTATTTTTAATCTAAATTATTTTTATGTTGGCTTTTATGTTGCTAGGAGCAATGATGGGCTATACTGCATTTCTACACTTACAAATATCAGCCGTCCTTTAATTGCTCTTATTTTGAAGAATGTCTAAAATAATTACTAAGGTGTTGAAAGAAATTTTTTAAATTATTATCCACAGTTAAAGAGTTATGCAAGCACTCTTTTCTGATAGGTTTTTATTTGTTTATATAAAGCATGGTCAATGAATACTACGATTCATTTTCAGATGCGATGAACAAAGCAGCTGAAGCACATTATAGATTAATAGAACATATACGATATGAAATTGCGATATGATAGTCTCACATAGTCTAATGGTGAACAAAACTGATTCAACCAATGTTTCATTAGTAAGAGAATGTTAATATTGCATACATGTGTTATTCCTGTGTTACATTGCGAATAAGATGCGATCTGATATTAAAGTGCATGCAATTTTTATTGCAGCAATATGATGTGGAAAGGATGAGATGGAAGAAGACAGCAGTGATGAACAGTTCTATTCCTTCTGTCATACAGAACGTATGATGGAAAAAATGGAGGCATATTTCAACCAGAACAAGGTCAGGTCACTATCATGATAACAACATTGCCTTTACATTTTTATGCGAAATAATTGTACTGCAGAGTATGAATTAGAACAGATGCCATATCATAACATACAAACTGCATTATACAATTGCAACATTAGGCTTTAGTAGTCCAGAATTAAGAGAATTATTGAGCAGATCCAATGACAATCTAATTTATGAAAATGAGCAAGGGCCTAAATGACGGCCATCTTGGCCTATGTAGATGCTTGGCCTATGTAGATGCTTGGCCTATGTAGATGCTTTACCCTACTTAGTCTACATGTGTAATTGTGTATCTTGATCGGCTCTCACCTTTGTCAAGTAGTACTTAGCTTATTTGTCGCAAATGTCAATTGAATTACTGTTAGTATTTGTGACTGATTTCACTTTGAAGGATCATCATGTAATATAATGTTTGTGTTATGATAATGACATTAGGGAAGTCCTTGGCTTAGATAGCATTTTATTTCGATTTATTGTTGTGTTACTTAAGCTATGTGATGTCACACTGGTGGCGGGACAAGTCCGAATTCCTGCCCACCGTTTAGTCCTGTGTGCTGCTTCGGACTATTTTGCAGCGATGTTCAACAGTGGTTTAAGTGAAACAAATCTAAGTGAAGTCGTTCTTAAGGATGTCAATCCAGATGCATTGGCAGTGCTCATCAAATATGTCTATTCAGGTGATCAGACAGTTTTATGCATGGATTTGCACAAGTATGCCTGTATTTCTTTTGTTTTCTTGCTTGTGTTCTTGTTACTTCTGTCATTTAATAGTAGTGCTGAATTCCAATGTTACTCTTAGCTTTGTTGTCTGTAAGGATAATTTACACATGGATTGGGACTAAATAATTATGTTTTTGTGTTGATATTAACTGCAAAGGCCAAATGTTTGTGTACTGGCCTTTTTTACTGACCTCTGTTTCTCAGATTTTGTCAAACTGTGCAACCAGTAGAGAAGAACTATATTGCAGTTTCTGAATTGTTTCCTTTATGTTTGCACTTTAGTCATAAAGATTTCTCAACTCCTGGGCTGTGATATCAAGGAATGTAGTCTTGTAGTAAATAAATAGATTGCCTTATCACAATTTGACCTGTGTATGAGTGAAATGCTGAAAGGCAGTGAAAAAAGACGGCTGTTAATTTGTTTTATTTTGTAGGCAAACTCGAAATAAAAGAAGAAACTGTTGAAAATCTTCTGTCAACATCTGCGCTTCTGCAGTTCAATGACGTCGTTAAGGATTGTTCGGCGTTCCTGATCAGGCGACTTCATCCTTCGAATTGCATTGGAATCAGTCGCTTTGCTGACTCTCAGGGATGTCTCAAACTGCAAAGAATTGCCAACGACTTTGTTTCAGTAGGAGTCTTAATAGTTTCATGATTTATGTCATCCACTGTACAGAGTGGTTATAAATTGTTTACCTAATATTCAGGGTGCTGAATATTAGGTAAATAAGTAAGTAAAACCTGTATGTTGTGATGATTCTGACATCAAGCAGATTGTCTCTGAATTCAACAGTTTTTCTCATGCAGAAGGTTTCTTCATTGAGCTCCTTACTTATGTTCCTTAAGTCTGAGTAAACTTCTACTTGCATGCAGAGAACTATCTGGCTAACAGTTCATATTTGATTAGTTAATTGTATTGTATTATATTTGCTCTGATGAAGGGCCATGTACAGAGTCTTGAACATCTTTGGCATACAGTTGACTCCTGACCAGATGCTTATTGCAATGGTAAGGAACAACAGCAGTTGGAACCATGTAGAGGATTGGGCTGAGCACCAATCCTTCTGGGATGCCAAACTCATCCCCAGCGTAAGGCATTATTGAGTCGTCAAGGACAACAAATCTGAGTATGACCCATGAGATAAGATTGAAGCCAAAGAAGAAGAAGTTGGCCAATCGCATGCGATTGCTGGTCAACGCTCTAGCAGGATATAGTGGTTGACCATATTGATAACAGAGGAGAGTGTGACTAAAATGAGTCAGACTCATTCAGAATGCTCCTTCGACTACTTTTATGCAGAATTAAAATTGAGAGGAATAAATTTAAATTAAACATGGTGCTGAGTAAATTTTCTGCAAATTGAAGATTTTTGTCGAGTTTTATACTGACTTATCACACTGGAGTTTTATTCTTGAAAGTGTTGTAATATTTGTTACTTTTTGCAGTAGGCTAGTGTTATACATATGATGTCTAAGGTCCAAAAGGAAGTAAACTGATTGAATGGTTAACAGTTGTTCGCTTTGCTCCTTTCGTTGCAGGAGAATTTTGTCGATGTGATCAATAACCAGGAATTCTTGTTGCTACCATCAGAGGAACTGGCAAAGCTTCTGACCAGGGATGACTTGAACGTACCATCTGAGGAAATGGTTTTCCATAGTCTCATCCTCTGGGCCAAACACAATCGAAGCAGCCTACAGTCTCTGCCGAGGCTCTTGGAATGTGTTCGTCTGCCTTTGCTCATACCTCAGGTCAGCAATGGGATCTGTCTGTTGTTCCTATCTATATGTGTATGTATCTAGTCACTTGGTGCAGTAAAGACTTAACTCAGGACTGGCTTTCGTTTGAAGTACCCTGGATCGACATGAGTTGTTAGGCGATGGTGCCTCTGAGAATTGATGAATGAAAGTGAAACTGGTTGATGGAAGATGCAGTTAGATTCCTTAGGTCAGTGGTTCACAAACTTCTACAGAGCAAGGCTCATTTACTGAGTCATTCTATAAATCGCTCTTCACCTTAATTCAATTCATTTATCTTCTTTATTTTAAGGACAAGCAGGGCTTAAAGTGTGCCTGGACAGTCATGGACGGCGTCCATGCACTTATTTTCAAGGCTGGACGCCGTCCTGCCACTTATTTGGCCAGCAAAGCCTGGACGCCGTCCACGAACATCCATGCAACAGTGTAAATGTGGAAACATTTTACCAAATCAGTCGCTTGTCACTGGATACAATCAGGCTTAAAATGACCAAAAATGACGTGAAACCTCAAACCGGTCGTAATTGATATTAATGCAGAAACGATTACAAAAATATATATTTAATACAAATAATATATAAAACTTTTGTTTGGACTTTCATAAATGCTTCAAAAAAGATTTTTACCAAAAGCCCTATAATGTTACTAGATGGAAAATTATAATTTCGGTTCAGATTTCGCTATCTTTGTTGTCATATTTAATTAGGTTATAGTTCGAGATTTCTCGCCTTCCTGATCTCATTTTGAAGCAGAATATCTCATTTTCCTGTTCTATTAATAACATATGACCTTAGCCTATTTATTACGCACACAGCACAGATTGCCCAGAAAGAGGTCGACTTATGTAAACAATAACCGATACATGGTTAGCAACCGAAGCGCGTGATTTGATCACATGATACAATCTTGAACTGCGGTTGGCTGATGGTTTTAAGGTCAGCTATGCGCATGCGCACTCGGTATGACCCGGTCTTTTTAAATGTCACGCTCACACGGAATGCATTCTAGTTTGTTGATTTTGACATACTTAATTCTCGAAAATGGAAGAGATTATCACGAATTTGATTAATAATAAAGGGTCGGATCGAGCAAAAGAATTGTTGCAAGAGTATTTGACCATCGATCGCGATGACGATCGCGATGAAAGCGAGGTTTTTAGTGATGATGATTTTCGGACAGAATCTGATGCCAACAACGATTCAGATGACCAAGAAGAAAGTGAAATAAATGTTTCGGATTTTGAAGATGTCATGACGCACGCTAAAACATCTAGCGAGTTCGTAACTGATGACAATGCCATTGAATATCAGAAAGCGGCTGAATTCAGGTAAGCCCCGATTATTTTTTAAATACTTTGCACCACAGGATCCTTGTTTATAGACATTAACGTACTGTTTCTGATTCACTGCAACTCCTATATGAAAATCACTGTTTAAACTAAGCTCTAATTGAGCTAATTATTATTATAAGTTTCAGGCATAACTGTAAAGATTAGCCTGTTCTAGTTGAGCTTGTCTTTATAAATATTCAGGCACAACTACTAGGTTTAGACCCTCTTCTCACTGTGCTCGTTTTTATAAGACTTTAGGCATAACGGTTAGGTTTACAATCTGTATTATTGAGCTTATCTTTAAGTATTTAGTTATAAATGAAAAAGTTGTGTCATTTCCTCTCTTGCACTACTTCATCTTTTACAATCCTTATTGTGCAATGTACAAGTTTATCATTAATTGATTAAGTTAATGATAGGAAATAATAATTAGTATTTCAATTGCAATTTATTTTTTATCAGGATTCTTCTCGATAATCAATAATTGCAGTCTACCGGTTGATAAATCTTGTAAATTGCTGTTTGTTTTGAATGCAGGGCTTTTAGCATTGGCTTTGCTTTTTTGTTGCATGGCTTTTATAAAAGCAAACTGAAATGAATTTGATAAATAGAAAAAAGTATTTTTATATGGGTTGTTTATTTGTAGATGTCAATGTAAACTTAATAGTGGACTCCCATGCAGTAGCCAGTTTGCTCCAGAGGACATTGTCAGGCATAGAATGGAAATGGCTGCACTTGTCCCACGGGATCCAATTATGGTTTCTACTCGGCAAAATTTCTTGCACAATAAACATGTCCGATGAGACTTGTCACAGCAGGAAATCCAGCCAAGCGGTGCGTCAACATCAGCGAACATTATATTATTTGGAAAGCCGTCAGATCTGCCGTACAACCTTTAAGTTCATCCACGGGATTAGCCATGACAGACTGACGGGAGATTCTCAAGTGGTATAAAACAGAAGGTTTAACACCAAAAGAAAAACAAAGCGGTGGACGTAAGAACAACACCCACTGCTTTCAGTTTAGCGAAATTGAAGATATCATTCGCTTCCTGACAAATTATGCCAGTGAGCATGCGATGATGCTTCCTGGAAGGGTTCCTGGATTTAAGCGGGATGATATCAAGTTGCTGCCATCAAGCCACACCAAGACCAAAGTGTACGGCCTATACAAAACGTGCATGGAACAACATGGAAAACGAGTCGCTGGATTTTCGACCTTCAAACAGTACTGGCTTCAACTTGTTCCATTCGTCGTGACGTGCAACCCAATGACTGATTTGTGTTGGACTTGCCAAAACAACAACACGTTGATCTACCGTAATGCCAATATCGAGGATCATGAAAAAGGTTTGATTTGAACTGCATAGTTTTCTATGATTTTATAGAGAAAAGCAAGAAAGTAAGTTGTTTGGGAAATTTGAATTGCTGAAGTAGTGTTTTGTTGTTATTAGGAGCACCAAGCTGTGTTTGCATATGAGATTACAATTTGCACTTAACTAAATGGTGACAGGTTGACTAGAGCTTTTGACCTGTGACATGGTTTCAATCCTTGTCCAAGGAAGTTACTGCTTACTGACCTTGAGCAAGTTCATCATGCTCAATTGCACTGCAGTTGTATTGTATCGTATGACATAACATGGGTGTAAATGGCTCAGACGTTAGAAGCACTGCAAGTTAACCTGTGTCTATCTCTCCTATCTTCCTCTTCAAAACTGAGATAGTATCCATCATCCAAATCATTCCAGAACTGTTAAACTGAAGAATTTCTGCGCTATTGTTCCTTGGGGTGTCTTAAACATTAATTTTATATGGTGTCCAGAATTGCCTTGTTTGTTGCTAATTCAAAAATCCTGTAGCTGCACTGCCTTCTTTCAAATTAGAATCTTGTAGGTTTCGATTAGTTCACTGCTGCCCCTCGTTGAAATGGAAATTTCAATCTTTACAGATTCAATTTTATAAATATAGGACCAATGATGTTCTCTTGATAAATTATTACTTTTTAAATTAATTGTAATACATATTTTTCACAGGTGACCGGCTTCGTCAACAAGAACAGCATTTGAATGATGTCCAGATTGAACGATCACTCTACAAATCCATGGTTGACGAGGCAAAATCTGGAATTCGGTCTCTCTGATTTGCAAGCAAGTGCTCCATGTAGCCGCAGCATGTCCATGCACTACAGTTTTGACTATGCACAGCAATTACATTTGCCAAGTGATCCTTTACAGCCAGGACCAATATACTTCCTTGTTCCTCACCAGTTAGGCATAGTCAGATGTCTACCCTGAAGGTGTTCCTCGGCAAGTGAGCATTCTGACTGACGAAGTCCATCTTGTCAGTAAGGGTTCGAATGCTGTTGTGTCCTATTTGCATTATTTCTTTCAGCATTATGGATTTGGTGAGACTGATGTCAAGCTTCATTGTGATAACTGTTCAGGCCAAAACAAGAATCGTTTCATGCTTTGGTACTGTGCATGGAGGGTTGCCATTGGTCTTCACAAGTCTATAGTGTTGAATTTTTAAATCGTAGGACACACAAAGTTTGCCCCAGATTGGTGTTTTGGGCTTCTGAAACAGGCATTCAGACGCCATGCAGTGTCATCTCTGTCAGAAAATCTGTGGTGAATGGAAGTGCTTCTGTAAATCAGAGTCAGCTTGTTGGCCTGGAAGATTGAACATCCTTGGTCCCGGTTGGAGATTGGCAAGAACATCTGCGACCATATTTTTGGGCATTTTTTGGCATTAAAAAACATCGGCACTTCAGGTTAGATGAAGTGACATTCAACTACATAATTTTTGTCACTTACATGTGCAACAGAAAAAATGCATGGAAATTTGTAGATTTTTATTAGTGCCTGTCATTGCAGTACTTAACTATAATGCTACAAGTTATCTGTATGATAAAATTATTGTGCATATGTTTTTGTTTCTGTTCTGACCCTTTAAATATTATTTCAATTTCATTTCACCTTTGATTCCAAGCTATTTGTTGATTGGGTTTTCTACACTGGAGTGCTTCTAACTGGTTTACACTGCAAGAAGTACTTTGTAATTGTTTGAACATGATACAATGTATTATGCATTTCAGGTTTGATTCTGCTCACCCTGGGATGGTGTTTGCCAGGGTGTCACCTGAGGATCCAGAAGTGCCTTTCCAGCTTTTCAAGAGCAAAGATGCACTACCAATGGAAGCGCCAACTCCAATCACATCTCCAGGGATGGATGATGCAAGTAAGTGGTATCTATACCACAAGATTTGACCTTTTGTTGCAGATCCATGGAAGAATGTGATGTGTCCATTGCCCAAAGTACTGCAGCCTTCTCCAGCTGGACTTGAGGACAAAGAACCCTTGGAGAAAGCAGTTTCCATTGAGAATTCTGGACGAAGACACCGCGCTTCCTCTTCTGTTGAACCAGATCCACCGGTCGGTGAAACACATAAAACTCGCGGACGTGGTGGCAGAAGACCTCTGTCTTCGCCGGTTGACACTGGAAGCATTGGCAAAGGGCAGACGGAAGGGAGGAGTTGTGGACGTGGTGTTGAAAATCGCGGGCGGGTTACTCGTTCTGGCCGAAATGTAAAACCAGTTGTCCGGCTGGAGTGACCTGCTAATTCATTTTTTATATATTCTAAATATTGTTTCATTATTATTATGTGGGTGAGCTCACTTGTGTTTTGGTTTGTGTGCTGAGTTGTCAATCGAGGGTTAAGTATTCAAATCTCCTGTAGGGCAGAGATTTGCATCAAGAATTCTGCTCTGCCTGCACCTCATTACCAACCAAGCTATGACGATTTCACTGATTGTACACTGTCGCTGGGAAGATGAGACAGTGAGGGAGAAGATTTGTCCCCTGCTCTGATATGCTGAGGCTAAGATATGAAGTTGCTAATGCTTCACACCAATGACTGCCTTTCCGGCTAGCTTAAAGGACCGTAGTTCTCTATTTCCTCTATAATTTAGATCTAAAATTTTGTCATTAATTTTTGTTGGATTGTTATATTTAATTCCTATAAAAAAAATTTTGCTCTTAAACGTCTGTTAGTATTAGACTGTATACCATAAGATTTGTCTTTTTGTTGTAGATCCATGGAAGAATGTGAATGCCTGTTGCTACACATGAACTCGAAGAAGACGCCTTGGACAAAACAGAGCCGAAAAGAAGACTGGACAAAAATACATCAATTCCTTTTTATCTCCGCCACTGCTTGTACTCTGGCAGTGCCAGTCCCAATCCTGGATAAAGGAGGAGGGCGACAGCACTAATATTTTTTTATCAAACAGTGTCGTTAAAATGAAGCTACTACATCCGTTGACGAGCCAGAGCCACCGATCGCCTTCACGCCAAACTGGACGACAAGATGCAGAAGACCTTTTAACACTTGCAGAGGGTCGACTGAAGGGTTGGATCATGTTTCCACAGGGGACCCAGAACACAAAGGAAGCACATCATCCTGTGGTGATTCAGGATCAACTGTTCCTAGAACATCTTAAACTCTAGGTGGTGTTGGGAGAAGACCCGTGTCTTTGCCAGTTGACGCTGAATACATAGTGTGACTGGAATAAACTATCATTTTATTTCTGTGTTTTTATTATTTGGATGTTAATTTTATCCATTACTGTATTGCAATATCTAATTCCTTAGCAGGTAATAGCTGCTTAACCTCTCTCGGAATTTGAGACTTTTGTAATAAAATTGACATTGGCAATTGACAAAGGTGGTGGTGGGAGAAGACCGGTGTCTTTGCCAGTTGACGCCGAAAACATAGTGTGACAGGAATAAAACTGTCATTTTATTTTAGTTTTCTGATTATTTGAATGTTAATTTTATCCATTGTTGTATTGCAATATTTAATTCCTCAGCAGAAAATAGCAGTTTAGCCTCTTTTAGAATCAAAGACTTTTCTAATTAAATTGACATTTTAGTGTCAATAATTTCTCGTTGGTAAACTGGAATAACTTTAATAATTTTTTTCTTGGTTGAGATATCTACACCATATTTGGACAGTACATTTTCAATCGCAGTAACTACAATTTCAAAAATTTCTTTTAAATCGGTTAAAAAACAATATCCATTGCTAAGGAGATTATAAAAATAATTTGACCAAACTTTGTACGCAGTTTTCTCAAATAAAGATTTACGTACCCATCGTTCTTGAAGTTCTATAACTTTGTTTGTATGTGAGACATAAACAAGCTGAAAACGGTTTTGGAAAGGTAAATCTTGCATCTACAAGATGATGCAATTAACAGAGAAAAAATATTTTGTACTTGTGACTGATTTCGTTGTGACAGGACACAAATCCTCTATATGCGTACGTTATTACCAACAGGAAAAAGAGGAGGAAAAAATTTTGTGCTTTGCGCGTTTACAAACTTTATTTTATAAACTTTCAAAACGATGCTGGCGCCACTGGCTCCTTGTCAAGAATTTCGCCAAGGAAAGTAATTCACTGTAGGTCTATGCTTTAAATTACAACAAATATTTTATCAGCAAATAATTGACGACTAAATAATGACTGATGGACAAAAAGCCTAATGAATGATAAAAAATTTTATTTTTCGCCCATTGTATTTGGTTAAATAGAAGTTGGATTTATAATAATAATGTCTGTATATCCAGCTGGTTCAGCAAGAACCATTGTATTCAATTCAACTTCTGTTTAGGCAAATATTATTTTCAATTATCCAACTTTTATCTCAGTAGGCATTATGTTCATCTAAATAGCATCTATTTTGGAAGAATTTCGTTCACCCATCCAACTTCTCTATTCCAGCATCATTAATATCACCAATCCAACTATTATTTTTACGAACACAGTGGACCACAGTGCACACGAACCATTTGTCGTCGACTTAATATGTTGGTTATCTGCCATTGCAATCTTTAGTTCTTAACTTTGTGACACTAAATGAAGTCATACGTAATTTTATTAAAAACACTTATTTAAACAAGTTCCACTTAATTAGCAGTTGTTGTCTCGACAATTAAACAACACTAATTCTGATTATGATAGTCCTTCATCCTTAGGAATGCATGAGATTGTAATCATTATAGACTACTTAATTTCTCCTTTTTTCTTCATTCTACCATTATAATTTGAAATATTTTATAGTTACAATTAAATTTTTTGATAATTATAAGAAAATTTGCATTACATTCCTGACATCTGATTTGATTTTTGGGGGGCCTTGTGACGTGAAGTCGTATTTGAGGGGGTCGTGGCATTTGTGACGACGTGTAACAAAGGGGCGAGGGGTCAACAATCGTCCAAAATTGCGTGACGTCATTTATGGATGGCTCCCCTAGCGTCCAGGCACTTCTTTTTTGCACTTTAGGCACTGAGGACAAGCAATGTAACTCGTATCCAATCGCCGTGTAGCCATTACTTGTACACCATAATTACTTTTTCACATTTTTTTTACAGAAGAGGCTGATTTTTTTTTAGTTCTGGGGTCTGCCATCTAGCAACAGCATTCGTAGAGCAGAGTCATGACACCAAAGTTGGGAAAAACTGCCGTAGGTGGTTTGGTATGGTAGTAATTTTTACATTTTATGGATTTGTTTTTGTTTTAGTTTCTTGTGGACCAAGTACAGAACAATGAGTTTCTGCATGAAAACCTCCAATGCCAGCTGCTCATCATGGAAGCAATGAAATACCATTTGCTTCCAGAGAGGCGTCTTTCCATGCAGAGTACACTTACCAAGCCACGAAACTCCACGGTTGGAGTGCTGTATGCCGTTGGAGGCATGGACTCGGCTAAAGGTTGCCTTCCAATCTAACTTCATCTGATTCTCCTTGATGTCACCAGCTCTTGCGTAGAATTAGTTGAGATGTACTGTATATACTGTGAATGAATGACCTGACCCGTTTATGTGAACTGTTGCAACATCAACTGAACTTTAGTTTAAACTTTTCTGTATTCGCCCTTTTCCTTACTGAAACATTGCTACCCTGTCTTACGATATCAGGACTGATACCCAGTACTCTGGTACTCTAGAACTCACTTGTCATTAAAGTGTTAACTGGTTACTTAGATTCATGTGTGCATACTCTGCTAATCTGTGGTAGACATAGTTAAATATTTCTACCATCAAGTTGACACCTGACACAGACATACATGTACATGGGATATTATCAGTGTAGCTGTCCATGCCATTTTGACCTGCTTCTACCTGATGCTTGGTCATTAGATAGGGGTGCATAATAAATGCTTGATAATTTTATCAGGGCTGATAGGGCTAGATTGTTGTTCAATATAGCTACACTTCAACAATGCATAATCTACAAAAGATGCTTAATTCTGGTGTTGTTGTTGCTGGTGTAAAAGGTGGTTAGGCTGGATATGTGTGTGGTTCTATAGGAACAGTGAGCATGGAGAAGTACGACCTTCGGGTGAACCGTTGGACCCAGATGGAGAACATGAACGGTCGGAGGCTTCAGTTCGGAATCGCTGTCATCGACGACATCCTTTACGTCGTCGGAGGTCGAGAAGGACTGAAGACTCTGAACACCGTGGAATGCTATGATCCCAAGAAAAAGATCTGGTCTCTGCTGATGCCAATGGGAACCCATCGACACGGTTTAGGTTGACTTCGTCTTTATATCATGTCTTAATGAGCCTTTATGTTGCATCAGATGTTGAGTTTTAATAATAATGATTAAAGGTAGAGTTGAGATTTATTTACATGCCTGTGTAGAATATCATCAGCTCAATGATCTAGTCAGATCCAGACTCTTGAATGATTGTTGCTTGAGACCAGACACTGTTGCAGCTATGCAATGACACAGTTACAGCAATACATTTGCAGCAATATAATTAGTTAGCTATCCAATGCTTTACAACGATTTTTTTCAAGGCTCATTCTCAGTGATGGTCACACTTGATGTGAAGATTTTCACTTCCAGAACAATATATTATAAACGTTTTTTCCATATCCTGAATTGATTCTGTGTTAATTATTTAATGGTTGATTATGTTGCACTGCTGACGGGATCTGTCTGTTGCAGGGGTTGCAGCTCTGAAGGGTCCGATGTATGCAGTCGGAGGTCATGACGGATGGTCTTACCTGAACACGGTTGAGAGGTGGGATCCTCAGGCAAAGCAGTGGAGCTATGTTGCTCCAATGTCTACCCCACGCAGCACCGTGGGAGTGGCCGTCCTCCTCAACAGGTCATCATTTAGTCATTCTGTTTCTCTGGAAGAAATAGATTTCCATCAAATCATTGAATAATTAATGATTTGTTAAATGAACTGGATTCTGATTTAGAACTAGGGATCAACCGAAACCGGCTCGGACCGAATTTCGTAGTACTCAGCATAAACTCGGACAAACAGTGTTTTAATCTGTCTGATTTTCTGTTTTGAAGATGAAATTCGGATATTTTAATTTACAAAACAATAATCGACCTAACTAAAAACACAACTAATGCTACTATTGGTACTTACTAGTTATTACTTCTTAGTTTAAACTAAGGCAAAACTAAACACTTCATAAAAGTTTTGCCAATTACCACACTAAGGATCACGAGATTGAGACTTTGTTTAGATATTCTAAACTTGGACTCTGCAAAATTCAGCTAGTAAAACTCAGAGTCGACAAGAAATTGAGACTCGGTTCTTCCCAATAAAGAACAACCTCAAGATTTGTCTGCCATTTCAATGCTGAAAGTGCTGGTCTGAGTCGAGCCTCCTCCTCTGAGACGGATTCTATGTAGGACCTTGAAGTACACACAAATTCTTCAGTCTTCACAGCCCCATCCCATCGATTGACACTTCATCATTAGATACTGGCATGTACTATGTGCATTGTTATTATAACAATAATGGTTGATATTGATCTTTGAAGCCATTTGAAGATGTTTCTTAGTGGTACATTGAGTTGTCTGTCCTATTTTGACCCTCTAACATATGTCCAATGCCATTGGGTCGTAGCAGTTCTAACCCACCCATTCCAAAGAAGAAAGAGAGCAGTCCCTTTAGCTAGCCCCTAGAAACACCCGTGGATATGAAGTATTAGCAATGTCATAATTTATTTCTTAACCTTGGCATTTGAGATCAGGTTGCAAGCTCTTTTCCTTTTGATTGGTCTTTGTACTGATGTCATGGGGTAATTGACTTGGGGCATATGTGGAGCCAAAATCTCTACATGAATTTCTGTTGTGCTGTGGATTTGAACCTCTGAACCACATTGACCACCAGACCACTGCTGGAATTCAATCTGTAATTTTTATAGTGTGTTTACTAAATAATAGACATTGACTCTTATTTATCTAACTGATTTTACTTACTGATATTTTTTATCAACTGATATATAGTGTTGTTTTTGTTAACGCAAACGAAAATGTCAATTAACGAAATTTAAATGTCTTCGTTAACAAAAACTGAAACTAAAACGAAATTGCTGCAACTAAAACTAAAACGAAACTAGATGCAACGAAAACTAAAACGATATTTAGCCAGAATAAAACAAATATTTCTGCTTGAAAATGTTCCTATCTTAGGCACCTATTGTTTGCATGATTTGTACATGATTCTGCAGATGATGTGACGTTATGCCATGCAGTACCTCGTCTACAACACACGAGGAGAATGAGATGTGTCTACTTCCGGTTACCGTTTACCACGAATTCGAATCCTATATTTTTTATTTAGCAAAAATGTATGGTACTTACAGCGTAAAGTTCACTTAATTAATTAAGAAATGTGGAGATTTTCATTTCTTCATCTTTGGCCTCACGTGTGACGAATGTCAATGGTAGACCATAATAATTATGGTCTACCATTAACGATCGATTAGTATTTAATTAGAGTTAGTCAATCAATTATTGCTATAGCCTAAATTGATATTAAATTACTAAAGCTGTAACTGACATACTTAAGCTAACCTATAATTAGCTTACTTAAACTAAAATCAGCGACCTAAAACTAAAATTTTATTTGACAAAACTAAAACTAACTAAAACTATAATTGAGACATAGAAACTACAACAAAAACTAAAACTCAGAAAGAATTGTAACTAAAACTAAAAATGAAGACTAAAACTAAAATTAAAACATTATTAAAACAACACTACTGATATAGCAGACAACATTTTTCAGAGTCTGGTAACTGGGATGCAAAAGGCAGATCCAGGATGGCTTGAGTCCTGCTTAGTTTGGCAGTCTATGTGGCACAGATAGTTAGATGAAAACGAAGTATAAGATTATGTATAATTCTATATGAATGGAAATATCCTAAATAAGGTATTTACATTTAATGGTCTATTTCTGTTTGAACTTAAGAAAACCAGAATTCTCTGCATCCAATCAATTTAGCAGAAGTCACTTCATATGCATATTGCAGAGTTGTTGTGTGCTTTTGTACTTGTGAAGAAGAAGAAGGGTCTTTGCATTTGTTGTAGATTGTACGCTGTGGGAGGAAGGGATGGAAGCTCTTGTCTTCGATCTGTTGAATGTTTTGATCCACACACAAACAAGTGGGTGCTGTGTTCTCCCATGTCTAAGCGAAGGGGTGGCGTCGGAGTGGCGGCATGCAACGGATTTCTTTATGCTGTTGGCGGCCATGATGCGCCCGCAAGTAATCCGACCTCTAGTCGCTTTGACTGCGTTGAGAGGCAAGTAGAAGCCAATGATATTTACATTTTATGGGTTATTATTGTTATTACTAGATATTTGCAGGTCCTGCAGTAAAGTTAAAAGTTTCCCTTCCCTTCATTTCTTTCACTGCCCTTTTTCCCTTCCCTCCTGCTCCCACCCCTCTCGTGTAGGGAATTTTAAGTCATGAAAATGAAACAAAGACATCGGTTATCAAAGATAGGAGAGTTCCTTAAGCTTTAGAATCTGGTGGGAAAATGTAGATCCGTTAGTTCTTACCTTTTGAGAGTTTCACAACAGTTGCTGTTCAGTAACATCGGAAGAACGGCAAAGAAACATACTATACTATATAACTATACTTTCGTTACTGTTGTCAAACTGTTTTATTACGCATGAACACCAAGTTGTTATCTCTTTTTTTAACTTTTACATTGAAATTAAAGATTATTTTAGTGCCATCAGAACTGTGTTATCATTCTGCCTATCAGTCGTACTAACAGACCTGTTTAGCAAGTAAAAATGAATGTGAAAGTGATGTTACTGTTGCAAACAATTATCAATGTCGTAACTATGATGTTACAATAATTGTGGAAATGAAGAAGACACCAGATGAATTATCTTCATAGCAGACAGCTGCAGTGGAAGAAACTCACCCAACCTGCTTTGATATGAACATTTGCCTACATCAAACACAGAGCAGTTGTTAGTTTGCAGGAATTATGTGAATATATTCATGTTTAGGCCTACTATTAATTCAAACTGACACAAACTGTGATAGCAAGTCAGCAGATGATTACAAGTTATTAATTGAGTTGAATTTGACTGTTTGGCATCCATGCAAGAAGTCCATCTGGTCTTGCTTCTAATTTTACAAAGCCATCAAGCAAACGAAAGGCTGGGTGAATCATTGGGGGGACTGCTGTGTCCATACTGATTTTCTGCTTTTGTGTCTGAGTGTTACCATCCACATAAACCACTCCTCCTAAAAATCCCCACGAACCCCTCCTAAGATTTGCAAACTTATCAGTTATTTGTCAAGTATCTGTTGTCTATGCCAGTGCTACTCAAACTGTGGTCTGTGGCTGACTGGCTTCTGATTAGCTACTTGTGGCTATAGTTTGCTTTGAATACAGTTTCTTTTAGAACATAATGAGTGAAGCTCCTGAAATGCAGATCTCTGTCTTAGTAGACTGATCTTGTGAATATTGATCTGATTATGGTCTGGTTTTGTGCATCCGTTAATCTATGCTTTCTTTGACACCAGTTACAGACAAATAAATTAATAGTAATTAGTGTACATAATAGAATCTGTGTAATTCAGAAGGTTTAGTCTTCTGGTCTGGTGTGAGTATGTAATTGTATCATTGAGTTTTTGTCCTGCTTGGGAATAGGTATGATCCGAAGACAGACACTTGGACGACGGTTGCTCCCATCAGTTCTCCTCGGGATGCAGTCGGCGTCTGTGTCCTTGGTGGCAAACTCTATGCAGTCGGTGGATACGATGGACAGCAATATCTCAGTGACGTTGAATGCTACGACTCACAGCTGAACGAATGGACACCGGTCAGTTTTTTTCTGTGTCAGAAATCGAGTGTAGTACCACATGCATGTGGTCACTCGTTTCCTCTAGATCGAATACGGCTTTTTAAGTCGACTGTGGCGCAGTCGTGTTGTTGAGGAGAATACAGATGTGATGACTTTCCCAGGCTTGTCTTGATGGCAGCTCAATAATAGTTGTCAACTTGACACAGTGCATTGGCTATCATCTGGTCTGTTTAACTGATCACAGTCAGAGCTTACTGTGAAATTAATTCTTTTCTATGTCAGATGGATCTGACTTTGGTCTCGTGCCACTTCATATCAACAGTTGCTCTGTTAGTATTAGATTTCATTTAAACTCATCTTTTGACTTGTGAGGTTCATTGAGCAATTATAGCTCATTGTCTGTGTGAATTCACTCATTACTCCATAACCTGCTGTCAGAACCTCTGCTCCTCCTCAGATACAAGTAGTCTCTAAGCCACATTATTGTGTAGGACTGTCTTGGATTGTTGCACAGTTTGTAGTACTGTCTCTGAGGTACAAACAGCACCAACTGTTTTCTTTATTATTACGAATTTATTGAGCTCCACTGTCTAATGATGAAGCTTTAATCGATAGTACTGTGAGCAATTGGGAGTAAAGACTCTGCCCAAGGTCCCTATATATATATATATTATATATATATATATATTATACAAAACAACCGTACTGAAGAACTGCGACAAGCGAAAGAATTGGATCTCCAGTGACACCTTTGAATTAATAAGAAAGAAAAGAGAGGCAAAAACAAAGTCTCCAGAAGAGTACAAAATTCTACGAAATGAGGTACAACGGATGTTACGAAGAAACAAGCAGTCGGAATTGGATACATTATGCATCGAGCTGGAGGAGACCGAAAGGAAAGGTAACACCAGACCTGTATTTCAAATGGTGAAGAAGCTCACTGGCTCGTTCAAACCTCGAACCACAGCCATCAATGTCAACAACAACAAAAAACTTGTTGAACCGGAAAAAGTAAACCAACGATGGAAAGAATTTTGCGAAGGACTCTACAGCAATGAAAAAGAGGAAAAAGACATAAAAATCGAAATACTAGAAAAGGAACCACCTCCACTAAAAGAAGAAATAAAACGAGCCATATTGAAAGCAGCTTTGCGGAAGTCACCAGGCCCAGATGGCGTAGCTGCTGAGCTGTTTAGATTTGGTGGAGAAATGACTGACAAAACTACATGAGATATGTGTGGACGTATGGGAGACCGGGGATTGGCCAGAAGAATGGTCACAGTCAATTTTTATTTCACTGCCGAAGAAAGGAAATCTACTTCACTGTGGTAATCAAAGAACAATTGCGCTAGTCTCACATGCCAGTAAGATTTTGTTACGAGTGATACTGGAACGCTTCCAGACCAAGCTGGAAACAGAAATCGCTGAAGAACAGATGGAGATGGGTTTCCCACCCCACCTCATTCAGCTATTGCTAAATCTCTACAAACAACAATGAGCTACTGTAAAGACAGACGGAATTATGTCGACATGGTTTAGTATCAAGAAAGGAGTCCGACAAGGATGTAATTTATTACTAAGCCTGTTTAACATTCTGGCAGAGCAGGTAATGCGAAAAGCACTACTAGGCTACCACAAGGGATTCAGAATTGGAGGGAAAACTATAAATAACCTTAGATATGCTGATGACATCGTGCTACTGGCCACTTCACCTGAGGATTTACAGGAGTTGGTGCAACGTGTTGAGATAGCAGCAAAAGATGACAGTATGCTGATTAACGTAGCAAAGACAAAAGTAATGACAAATAACAATGATACACTTTTGATCAAGGTGAACGGATACAGACTGGAACAACATACTTGGGAAACAGAGTAACGAAGGCCGTTATAACTTTACATATATATATGTATATATATATATATATATATATATATATATATGTAAAGTTATAAACTACTAAGTTTGCTAGTTTTCTCCTTGATACACCCAACAGAATACAACATGTGTTATTCTTTATCTGTCTATTTTCAAGTCCATTCTAAATGTTGTGCTATCTGAATACATTACATTAGTATATATTGCAGGCAATTGTGCTTTGTCTGTAGGTTGCTCCTCTGTGTACAGGTCGTGCTGGTGCCTGCGTAGTTCATCTGAACAACTGTTGTTAAGCTCATGAAAGCAGAACATCGAACAACTCTTTTCAGCAAATACTCAGTAATAGGTCGGTTGTTCTTGGGTGTTGCATTTCCCACACTCTTTGATCGTTAGTTGAGCTCTATGCGGTGTTTGGCGAGGGACGAGGTGGCTGCAGCTTGGTCTTTCAGGTGTCTCATATGAAAACTATTCTGGTAATTTATTCACCTCGAAAAATTGTTTACTTACTAAATTGTTTGCTTGAGACTTTTCTGTTGGTATTTGGTTCAATTAGGGGCTTAACTGGCATGCACCTGGGTATATGTAATGACTTCTGGTCATGTTAGTTGCTGGTTTTCAATGTCTTCAGTGTACAATGCAATCCCATTTACGAGCAATATACTTAACACTTGGTTGCACTGCATCACCTGATACTAGTTGTTGAATGCAACTGACGGGATGACATGCAATACTTGGAACCAGTGTTGTGCTACATGGTAAGAAGCTATAAAATCAATCTGTATGCTTTCTAGCCACATTAAGACATACATGTACATTGGTGTCTTCTGCATGGCTTTGTCAATCCTCGACCATGTGTAAGTGGGTATAATGACGATATTATTATTATAACTTGTTATTCAGATTATCATTGTGTGGTAAGTGTACTCCCTCAGGATCAGCAATTATGTTAAGGACTGCTGCAGTTATTCACGAAATCAGGCATCATCCTCTGCAAAATCGATGATAAATATTATTATTATGATAAGTTCGCATGTGGACAAAGTCAAAGAAAGTCGGCAAATCTGTTTGGAAGACTTCCTTTAGTTAAGAAGTAGTTTCTTTGTTGCAGTTTGTATGTGTGTATGTATGAGAACACCTAAGGGAGGTAGATGGAGTAATGTTAATACCACCCTCCTTAAGTTGTTGTGTGCTTTTGTACTTGTGAAGAAGAAGAAGGGTCTTTGCGTTTGTTATAGATTGTACGCTGTGGGAGGAAGGGATGGAAGCTCTTGTCTTCGATCTGTTGAATGTTTTGATCCACACACAAACAAGTGGGCGCGGTGTTCTCGCATGTCTAAACTCAGCCTTCAGTTGTAAGGTTGTGTTGGTAAAATGGGTAGTTGGATGTAATGGATGCCTTGCATGGCTGTCATACAGTTAAATTGGACTCATGTAATAAATAAGTTGTGATCATTTGTTTGACTTTTCATCAAACCTGCGGTATGTGTCAGTTTTTCTATATTATTAGTATGGTGCATTTTAAAGTAACTCAGAGAGTTTATTGTAAAACTCGGAGCTGTCACAAACCATTAGTCTTAAGTATTCTGCAACTCTTCCTGAACAGTTGATCAAGTTATATATCTATATATATATATATAACTTGATCAACTGTATATATATATACACACATATAACTATATATATATATATATATATAGAGAGAGAGAGAGAGAGAGAGAGAGAGAAAAAGACCAACCACTGAGATACATGATTCTGCTTAAAAATTGGGACACTTAACAGTTTATTTTTTACCAGAGCGCTTAATTACAATGTCCTATCACTTACAACTCCATAAAATACTCCCAGTCTAAAATATCTTTGCAAACTCTTCACCGCCGTCCAGCCAACCTGCTCAACCCGATCGTCCTCTTGTCTCACCCTTACTCAACCCCCGGTCACTTCTCATCTCAAGTTCTCCAACCACGCCATATCCAACACATGTCTCTGGAACAACCTTCCTCCTGAATTCCGTGCTTTCTCGGTCCTCCATCATCACTGCCCGTCATACAACATCATCTGTCCCTAGCTCCTCATATCCATCACCCTTTGGGCTTTCCATTCTAAACTTAAGAGTCACCTTTTCAACAACTCTTACTCAGACTTGACATTTCACCTGTGAATTCTCGACCAAAACGACACCTTCCTTAACAGCTACTCTGCTGACCTTATGGAAACCGGAATCTGACCCACGGACAACAATCTTTGGAAAACACATCTGATTTGATGCAGCACTCGTGAACAAGCTGGTGCCCTGCGCTTGACTTTCAAGTGTCGCTTTAGAAGTTTGGAGATTATGATTTCCTGTGTAAGACCAACTGATAACATTGGATTCACTGAACTTTGTATATATTGTGCATAACGCATATGATCTGCCACATATGATTTCAGCAATGTTAAAAATTAATTAATATGATTCCAAAGGTTAATCATTTTGTGCAAACATGATAATCTGCCAGTTCTGGTCGATAGGTAATGCTGCAAGCGTATTCATATTGTCCGTTGATAACATGAGGTAAATGTTATCAATTGTACATTAGCATGATCTGGTGGTGTGTATCTTAATCTTATTTATTGTTATACTGCTAAGTGCTGAAATGAACTTTGTTAATGAAACTAGTATAAGTGCCATGCTTTAAAGTAACTATCGGTATGTTGTATAAAACACTGTTTTCAATGCATAATTTGTACTGTAATTCTTATGAACAAATGTTATCACGTTTGTGAGATGTACACTTTTAAACGATAGCCATTTGTGGAAGTTTTGTTGTACATTTTGTGCTTCAACGATGTGTGTCTGTTCTGTTCTCAGTTTTCAGGGACGCTGCAGTGTATCAACCATTTCAAGTGCATTGTGCTCCATGGAAATCATTTGTACAAAGTTTCTGTGTAGTTCTTTATCACCAGTTCTTATAATTAAGATCGTGTGTGAAATTGGGCTTTAATTTAGTTCTGCCGATAAACTGAACTTCACAAATCCAAGATTGCTATAACTTTGGCAAGACGATCCAAGTAATTTTGGCAAGACGATCCAAGTAATTGTTGCATAGAAGGTATTACTTAAAAATATCTCATCAAGAGAGAGGGGAAGGAGGTCATTGTATCCTATTGGTACCCGGGTAATGAATAAGCTAAAGGTTTATGCTTGCAATTGTAATAAAATTAAAATTTAGATTCTTGCTATTCTAGATATTGACAAATAGCACCAGGTACCATTTTTTTATGCAAGTAAACACGGGTTGAGTTTCAACCCGTGTTGGCTTTCAGTAACATTTGACAGCAAGTTCAGTGAATCTTCAATTCATTATAATGCACAAAATGATGCTATTGATACCATGATATACCATTAATACATTTGCAATGGCCGTGGTTATTACGTTTGTGATTTATATAGCACCACCATATTTAGTATTCGTTGTATTTAGGTCTGCTTCCACTGCACTAGTCGTTCATAATGATTTTCATTGATCAGATGCATGTTCTCATTGACACCAAATGCTGCAGATGTTATATTTTTATTTGTCTAAATTGTTGAGCTTTTCGGTTCAGTTACTATTCGTCGTCGTTTTGCTAGAGTTGCTCGACAACTTGCCGTGCCTGTCGACGAAGTGTTTGTTATTTGATGATGTATGTTGATGCTATGTTTGTAATTTAGTGGACCATTGTTATCGACTTATGAAATCAATAAAGTAAAGCACAAAGTCACTTTCTTCCTGTTACAAGAGCATTTCAAAGAGTCTTTTAATAATTGAAATTACGACCATTTATATAACACCGTTGGAAGCAAGATACTTCTAGGGTTGTAAGTAGTTTCTGTAAAACTCTGCTTGCAAGAGGAGTTCAAATGATGTTTTTATACAAATTTTAAGGACCCCTCGAAAGTACTCAGACATTGTCAATGGATGTAACAACTTCACTTCAACAAACTGAAAAAGGTTTAAAGGGTTATTTGACCTGTGCTCTCTCCTGCACTGCCTGTCCGACGCTTTCTATAAACTTCTCAAGACTTTCCTTTTTGACCAGGCCTGGGTCGGGAGCACCTCTGAATAGTTATTTGAAGAAGCGCTACATAAATTGCATTGACTGATCGATCATCATATGCTATAGTAACTGGTATTGGTAACCATATCAATGTGAATTTTATGCAATCATAGCTTGTTAAATGATGCCTACTGGTTAATATCACTTTTTGTATCAACCAAAGTACAATTGTTTTAAGTTCTTGCTGCTATTGAAACTTGGCTGTGCCTAAAGAGATGACAATATTTTACGATCTCTTAGTCGCTCCAGATAGCCTTCAACCATTTCATGCCCAGTTGGACGTGGCGGATAGTAATGTTTCGGCGGCCGGCCCTCTCGAAGTCTCAGAAAGTAGTGTGAATAGCGATAGTGTATGATTCCAAAACGCCCTCTTGCATGTTTCCGCATGCCTTTTACGGTCTTTGCTTTCCTCACAAAAGAATCCTCTAAAATGAAAAACAAGCAAATTATACTGTAAATAAAACTGCACAAAGCCAGTCAAAGCTACAAGAAAACCGTGAATGGAAGGGAGATTCTCTTGAGTTTATGATTGTCGAGTCTTTATTGGATTTTGAACTGAAATGCCATGTCACACTTTTACAGATTCACAATACATTTCCAGAATATGAAACTCATCCACAATATATTTCTAGTGTTTCAAGAACAAACATCCTCTGTTAGATTCAAATGTCTATTTATCGATAAATTTAAACATATCTCAGAGCATGGTTTGAGAATAAGCCAGAGAAGGAGCTGAAATGTCAAAACTTTCCTACTATTGATATAAATTATCCGCATTTCCACTCTGCATTTATCATAAAAACAATAGGAGAATTTATAAATGTTGAATAATGCAAACAAGGCATTTAACAATTTGTCCAATGGTCTTCCACATGTCTTGACACTGTTGTACTTGTACATAGGAACTTCTATTGCACATGAAAGACAGAGCAGCCCTCGATTAAAAAATTTTGATTTATTTTTTTGAACTGATTGACGAATAAACATTTTTATTGCAAGATAACTGCAAATTAATTGCATTTAGCAAAATGACTAACCTTAATTTAAAATCTATACATGGTTGAGTTTTTAATAACTTGTCAAACATAATTTCAAATAATCAGCACTTATGTTGACAAATAATTCTTTTTAGCTTTGGTGGCTTGCCACTTGCCACATAAGTTTAACAATATTTGCCACATACTGGCTCATCTACCTAGTAGCATCCTGCTGCGACCAAAGAAAAGGCTGAAATAAATTAGGCTGTTTTTCACAATAATTGTTACCAACAGAAAAATATAACATTTCGAAATTCCAGATTCATAATTGGTATTGGTTCTTTGGTTATATTCAGTATGGCATATTCGACAAAAAGTGATTTCGGTACCGCTGTATTAGCTACTATGTCCAAAGTCGATTTGGTTCAAGCATTTACCATTTAGGGCCCATCCATATATTATGCACTCACAAAAGTCGCATTTTCGGACCCCCCTATCTTGTTACACCATGAAGATTTTGTGGACCCTCCTCATGTGTAGGTACACCAGAGCTCTACCCCCTATTGCAAAGGCTAAATAGCTCCTCCCTCGCTGCATACGTAATATGTGGATGGCTCCTTAAGGGACCGTCCATAAAGTACGTCACGCTATTTTTGACAATTTTTAACCCCCCCTTCCCTCTGTCACAAATCTCGGACCCCCCCTAAAGTACGTCACACTTTCGGAATTTTTTTTTTTAATTAACACTTTTTTATTATTCCTTTTTTCTGCTTTGCAATTGCATCATATTCTTTTAAAAGTGATTCTACTTTCTCAAATACATTATCATCAGACTTTATTCTTTTCCATATCTCATTAACTTCTTTTTGGCAATCTGCTTTACTCGTGGTTGAGTGTGCTTTAACATAAGCATTATAAAGTGATGTATACAAGTTTCCTTTCTCCATCCTCACACGAGATTTTTCAAATATAAACTGAACAATAGCAATTAATATCTGAAAGTAAATATTATCAAAGGAAATTTATATTAATGATTACAATAGCATCAAGTTTTTGTAATATATTATAAGTAGTTTTTAATTTTATATTAATATATATTATATGAATACTTTGTTTTTTTCATAACACCCTCGTAACAACCCGCGAGCCTTTGGCCTCAGGCTTTTATGACTCTAGGGTTGTTACAGCGGGCAGTATGAATATTTATCCATGTGTTAACCTCTAATAAAAACGAAATTATAATTTAGATTTTCTTTCACCCCTTTACTAACTAAAAAATGGAACAGTCCAAATTCAAATGTTTCACAAAATTTTTGAAAATTATTTTTAAAGCTATTAAATTCTACTAAAAAAATAAAAAATAAATTAGAAATAAAATTTAAAAAAATAAATGTGTGATGTCACACATGGCCTGACCCCCTCCCCCTGTCACAAACTGTCACACTTTCTTACACCCCCTCCCCCCCTGGAGCATGACGTACTTTATGGACGGCCCCATAGCAGATTTTTCTCAATATCAATCATACAGATGATCGAGCACAATGTGCAATAAGTTACAACTAAGGTTGTCAAAAATGTTGAAATTATGACCGGGTACCCGTCAATCTGTGCACTGCGCAGATATTTGGTTAGGAAATGTGGGGAATTGCACCTTTTATGGAATATTAGGGACCCAAGAATTGATTTCATTGCCCGACCAGTCAGCCAATATGACCAACGAAATATTTCTGGCATATGTTCACGTAAAATCGTGCATTTTTACAGAATTTCGGGTACGCGAAAACCGATTTCATTACTCGGGTAGTCAGTCTCGGGCAGGCACCCATTGACAACCTTAGTTACAATCTCAAACAGTTCATGAATTTCAAAGAAGCACTTATTTTCCTGCAAGCCTTTATCGAAAGCTATGCATTCAGTGCAAACCATAGTGACAAGGTGCCACAACTTCTCTCATATATTTATTGGTTCATTGCTTAGGTTAACCATTAATTAGAAGTCCATGGAATAATTCTTGTTTGTTTTTCCCAGGGAAATCTGTCTATGGTGTAAAGGCAGATGCTATTTCTCAAGGCAAAAATTCCACTACAAATTGTTATTGGCACTTGAAATTATGAAGACATTAATGTCAATTAATCAACAGCTCTAAATAAAACGTAAAACAATTATTCTTCAGTCAATTACACCCAAAACTACAATTCTCATAAAACAATTTTTAAGGGAGAATTTGATTGAGGTTTAATGTTAGACAAAATTTCTCCATTGTCTTGACATAAAACCGCAAAAGGCATTTTGCATTGCTCCAAGTAACACAGACAGAACAAGACATGGAAACTGACCAATCCACAGGTTGGACTTGTACTCGACATGGTGCTGTTGTAGAGCCATTTCTTGTGCCTCTTCTATCACCTGTTTTATCAAACAAGACACCCTCAACTTCACATTATCCCACAGTTCAAGAACTAGGAGCAGTTCACACAAGGTTAGCTTCTCCAGTTTCTGACACTTGTAGAGAGAATGGAGAATCTCAGTTCACCCTCAGAAAATATGCTAACTACACAAACGATACCAGTCGAAACATAACGAAACCTCTTATACAGTTACTTTACTACAAGTTCAGACTCTGAGCAAGTCCTTCACTTGCAACTGGTCAACACCATCACCTGATGCTAGATAGTAGTGCTTAATAAATGCATAATAGTAACAATAACAACCTAATCATTCTGTTTCCCACAGATTCCGCTTCACAAAACTATTTTATCCCTTTAACAAAACAGTTGCCTCTAACAGGTCAGAAAACTGTTAAATACACATCCGCTGAGTCAGGTGGTTCACGAATTTTACTTCAATCATATAAATATACAATTATATCAGCTGACAGAATCACTTGCTATCAACACAAAAGGTTGAGAATAGAAATGAATCTGAAAAATTGCCTGTGACAAAAATGATTTGGGGACGATTCATCCCGGACGATTCATCCCCGGACGATTCATCCGGACCAATCATCAATCCAGTCAATCCAGGACCATTCATCCAAAGTGTCTTTAAATGCAATAATAAATTGCCGTTGTAAGGGCCATTGAACAGCAACCTTCTACCGTTGGTGTGTTACCACTTAGAGAAGAATGATTGTAACAGATGGGTGCTTGTCGTTTTGGGTGGCACCAAGGGTTCTCTTTAGACCCTATAAGGGGCTTTTGTATACTTGGAGGAGAAGTATTTTATTTCGAGGGTCAAGTAAGACCATTTCTTGCAATGCATTTCCACACTGGATTTTGGCTTGAGAATAACGGTAAGTTTGAAGGGTTAGCACTTACAGAAGAGTGACTCAAAGAGATGGGTGACTGTGGTTTCATGTAGCACCAGGTGTTCTCTTCAGGCCCTAGAAAAGGCTTTTACATACTTACAAAAATATGTTAAACAACATTTTTATTTTATTAACCTCTAGTATTTTATTTATCATTAAGTTGTGACAAATTTTGTCCATTTCCAAGTTTTAATTCAAGTTTTAATTGTGCGACAAATGCGCAATTGCACGAAGATACATAAACACAGTGGTTCTTCCGTATCCACCAACAGCGCGTCTCACTCTGTCGACCAAGTCGCGATATTTCTTGACACCAATATCCTGGATACCAGTAGTTGCTTGCATGAATGCTGCCTTCTGTTTCTGACTATCTTTCTCCAGCCCTTCAATCATCACCCATAGTGAAGGATGACTGCACATGAAGAGTGATTGGATGCCATGATGCCAGCCTTCCACTATGTTTGTTGTACGTGCTATACCATCTCCAGCAGATTCGTACTGGTTCCACATCGGGATTGGAAACATAGCTGGGCCATAATTGTCGCCTCTGCCTCGGAGTCGTCGACCTCTAATGTAGGTGTGCTCAAAGTAGGCTAGAAGTTCGTTCATTCTTTCGTGTTCTGCCATGTCTTCAGCTAGCAAGTCGAATGATTCAGCAACATCATCAACCGGTACATGTGCGAGTGCTGATAAACATCGAACACTTCCACGCAGCACGTCGTCAGTTTCGTAATCGTTCTTCATACCCAATTCATTGACCTTGCGCAGAACGCTCTGGTTGAGATGAAAGTAACATCCTGTTATCGAAGCTCCTGGAAATGCATGAGAAAATGCTCCCATTGCCGCTGACTCAAAATCGGTTAAGATCGTTTTTGGTGCAGCACTTGGCATAAGATTCTTCAATTCCACTATAAGACGGTCGTAGGTTGCTCGGGTCTTGTTCGGCAATAAACAATATACTGCGGCCGGGTTTATTCCGTTTATGAACTGAAAATGTATACTGTACATCTGGAAAAAGATGGAGGGTACCACCTTGAAAGTGCCATCAGCCAACCAGATGTCGGATCTGGCTAGACCATCAAGAAGCATTCTATCGCCCAAGATGATAAGCCGATCATCTCCCGATCCAGAATCAAATAATAGTAGATTGATAAATTTTGATGGGAAATCAAAGCTGAGATCTGTTGGTGTCGGTGGTAAGGTTTGCTGGTTTTGACCGCTTGACAATGCAACTTGGCGATGACGACGCAGAACACGGTTTAGTTGGGCAAGGCCATCAACACATGTGGCTCCAGATCAACCATAACCGCGCCAGAAGACGAACTTGGTGTCGCTATAGTTTCTGTCATTTTCTTCTTCATGTCTCCGATAGCTTTCCGTCCAAGTGCTGTTGCAACATTCCCGTTGTGAGTGTGGTCTGGTGACTGATCTCCGATCACAACATTGTTTGTATCTGTTAATAGCCGTGCTTTGCAGTTGAAAACCTGGTGTTTGCAACAGCGCCATTTTGTTTGTCCTTGTGCGTTTTCTCCTTTTCTCCAGTATTCATAGTTTCGATGTATGATCGTTCGCTTTCCACGTTTCGATGTTCCAAAATTTACTGTTGTCATAACGTTTTCTTTTATTGCTTTTTATTAATTATTGTTCATTAATTAATCAAAAAGCATATTTATTTATTGATATTTAGTTGTTTATGAATCAAAAAACACGCGCACTTTACAGACTGAACGCATACTTTGGTGACGTCATGTTTTTGGACGTAAGAAGAATTATTTTAGTAATTAAGATGGAATGTCTGGTGTAATGACGAACCTGATATTAACTAACCTCTGATATTGCTTATCGAAGGGGAAGTCAAACACTATAATTTAATTACTAATCGCCTCATATAATATGTAAAAAGGACTTTTTTAATTTATTTATTTTGGATGAATGGTCCTGGATTGACTTTCCGGATGAATCGTCCGCTGGATGAATCGTCCGCTGGATGAATCGTCCTGTGGATGAATCGTCCGAGGATGAATCGTCCGGGATGAATCGTCCGGGGATGAATCGTCCGCATACCGACAAAAATAGCTCCTCTTAACACTGTCAGAGATTGAGAGTAACTGACTTGCCATTTTGTCATGGATTTATTTTATGACCATTAAAGGGATAGTATTAAGAATTATAAACAATTGCACCAATGTAGATAATTAAACTAAAAGTTTAACCAATTGAATTTGCTTGAGGTACCTTCACAGGAACCATACAAGAGGAAGCTAGAACTTGTACTATCCATGTTACAAGGTGATAGCTCTAACCAATCTGCTACAGTGCTCCAAATTTTACTCATTCCTTTAGCCAAATACATTTTCTGTTGCTTGGATCGACAAGGTAAAAAGGTCGTGTCTTTAGGCAACCAGTTTCAATAGCAGCAAGAACTTGAATGAATGTTATGTGGTTGTACTCGATCAGCAACAGGTTCAATGGAATCCCTTACAGATAGTCATTCAGATAAATAATGTAATTGAGAAAATAATGAACTAGGCAAAAAACATTACAACAATACCTCTTTAATAATCGTTGCTCCATGTCTCTTGTAAAATGAGAGTTGCTTCAGTGCCTCGTCTACTGACATACCACGGACCTAAACAAAATCAAATTCCTAATTATTAAGTCAGACATCTCACAAAATGCAAGCACATGATGAACACATCAGAGATAATCTATCGATTAGACATATAGCTAATTTCAATCGATTAGCTACTACATCTTGCAAGCTTTAATTGATTATCAGATTTGAGAAGCTAATTCTAATCGATAAACCATTTAACTAATTGCATCCATATCTCAAATACGCACAGAAATAACTGAACAGGATAAGCAACTGCTATTTGAGATACTAAATTTATTACTGCAAGTTTTACGATCTGCACTTCAACCCAAACAGCAACATGAAAGAGACTTAACACCAACAATGAGCTGCAATGGTTTCACAATCGCTTTTAGTACACTCTCGTCATTAAAGGATTAAGCAACCATGGAGTAGTGAAATAGCCATTGCATTGAATTATAGTTTGGCATTGCAAAGCGTCTCTAGTAGGTGAACCGTTCAGAAGCGCTCTCCAAACAGTCAACCAGATAGAATTGTAGAGCAAACAGAAGAAGAAAGTGCATTTCAAAGAGACCGACCAATTGAACCACAGGATCGAGACTAAGTTCTAGAATGGGAACCAGAAGATCAAATCTATACACTTGAAAAAATTAAGAATGGAAGAAATCTAAGTGAAAGCAAAATGAAGGACAGAGCAGGAAATATAAATTATGCTAAGCATCAAGAAAATGTTTATCATAACATTGCATGCGGTAGACACGGTAAGCAACTGCTATTTGAGATACTAAATTTATTACTGCAAGTTTTACGATCTGCACTTCAACCCAAACAGCAACATGAAAGAGACTTAACACCAACAATGAGCTGCAATGGTTTCACAATCGCTTTTAGTACACTCTCGTCATTAAAGGATTAAGCAACCATGGAGTAGTGAAATAGCCATTGCATTGAATTATAGTTTGGCATTGCAAAGCGTCTCTAGTAGGTGAACCGTTCAGAAGCGCTCTCCAAACAGTCAACCAGATAGAATTGTAGAGCAAACAGAAGAAGAAAGTGCATTTCAAAGAGACCGACCAATTGAACCACAGGATCGAGACTAAGTTCTAGAATGGGAACCAGGAGATCAAATCTATACACTTGAAAAAATTAAGAATGGAAGAAATCTAAGTGAAAGCAAAATGAAGGACAGAGCAGGAAATATAAATTATGCTAAGCATCAAGAAAATGTTTATCATAACATTGCATGCGGTAGACATGACGAAATCTGATGTATTAGTTATGGCTCTAGCCAACAAGTTCTGAACTTCAAAGATGAGTGTTTGAAATGGAGATTCATAATTTATGCAATATTTAACTCACTTCATCGTCCACAATACAGGTATTAAAGTCAGTTTTGCCTCATACTCATCACTTACTCAACAAGGACATATGACTGCCTTTCCTAGGTGCCACAGGTTTCACTCTCGTCACACCTTCTTCTTGATGACGAGAGTATCCGTGGGTTCTTTCCTCTATCACCAAGCTCAGCAACACGACACACTTGAGGGTTTTTAATATGTATATTTAATTAAATATATACACACCACTCATCCTATCTACACTTACTGGAGTTATTAATGTCTGTTTAGAAATGTTTCTCTGGTTTACATTGGAGACGGGATTCCCAACTACGTTGATTACCCTTATCGTCAGAACGACCTAACGTCTCCTCCAGTTCCGAAACAAGTCCCTGTTCCTTTGCTTGCTACGCTATATGAATCCTTCTAGAGGCGATTTCCTTCGCCATCCCAAACGCAAAACTCGTATCTCTATTGGATGACAGGTCACTTGCAGACACCATTACTCAACCCTGGTTGTACGGGTCTTGGCGTCCCTAGCATAACGTCAGATTCCTAGGGGCGTCCAGTTACTGTTTGACTAGCGGCTGTTACGTAATAAGGCTGGGCCTTATTAGTGTCATTGAATTCCATTATTACAGTTATACCGCCTAACAGATTGCGCTGTTCGTATCGAAATTGTTCCCTATTCATGATCCGTGTCAACCAGCCGGTCCAGACCAAATCTCCAACTGATTCATGAATTTCTGGTCTGTGAGTCATAGAGATGGAAGGGGTAGGCGTCCGCCTCGAGGTGTCGGGTTTCGCTGCTTGACACTCCATTGATATTTGCATATTCCTTGGTGTCTGTATTGAGGCCTTCTGCTTCAGGCAAAGCACATTGATGTCTCCCATCTCATGTGTCAGGTAGACATTCTCATCCGTAGTCCTCCTACGCTTCTGCTGTCGATCGATGACTTTTATATAGCGTCATCGTCCAGAGTGACACGCGTCACACTAGGTTATATCTAAAACTAGAACGCTTATGGTAATTGAGCTTTTGGGATGCTGGACCTAGATTTTGGACCTCTCTACCTGTGGTGGCACTTTAGTCATTTCATTCTCAACAGAAAACCTACCTCTAAAACTTGTTTATCCACTCATAGGCTGATAATGGCTTGGTTTTGGTGTACCATCATTTGACACCTAGCAGGTTAAATACAATTATTATGAAGTTTTCTTACCAGACAAGCAATGTACCACAACTTCTTCTGGCTATATTTAACGTTGGGACGAAAGTGAACCACTTCCTGTAAGAAAGACATTGTCAAGGAATAGCAGAGGTCATCAATAGCCTCAGTCTGATGGCCTAATTAAATGCAGACCTAACTTATTTCATGACTGCTGAATGAATTGTATGTGGTCAAATAGTGGCTAAATAAAAAGCAGAATTGTAAGATTCTAAGAATTGTAAGAAACTACGATTAATATTAAGTAAGTAAGTATTTTATTAACCTCTTTAGCGTGTAGCCCGAGATAACTCAGGCTGCGTCGAGCATAGCTACTTCGGACCAAGAGGAAATGTCACAAGGCTGTTGTGTAGAGTGAGTCACAGTGCCTGGCTAATTACCCTGGGCATAGTTATGTCATCTCTACCAGCTGCAAACGACCACCGCCGGCACAATATAATAGGCCAAAGTGGCAAGTCATAACTGTGACTTGTCTGGGGAGGGAAAGACATGTTTGTTATAGGTCGTTAACATCGTTTTTTTGGGCAAACCGATTATTGGATTTTAAAAACCGATAATCGTTTTTTATTGGTGTTCTTAGAAAAATATTGTAAATTGTAATATAACACAAATTACACAACTATGCACTTTACTTTATGTATTACGCATCTCAATGCAGCGTCAACACTCGAAACCGAAGTATCGCGTGTTGACGCCGCACTGTTGCACACTAGTCAGTGAACTATCTTGCATACAATGAATAAAGTTGTTGTAAACCAAAATGTTAAGATAAAGAACAAAATTACCCTTTTTTATTGCAACTGCAATTGTATATTACTGTCGATGAAACATCCTAGAACTTACTGCTGGTCTCTGAGGTTCACCCGGCTGACGTGGAGGATAGACAATGTCGTTGTACTTAGGCCACTGCTGTGGCTCCTGGTGGACTCGGTAGCTTTTGAAGAGTGCGGGGCAAGTGTGTATATTCCTTTCCACAGATGGTGCTAAAGATGACCTATGTATAGCACATCAAAAACACTACAGAATGACACTTATATTGCACCAAGAACATCACACCACCACATCTGGTGGTCTATTTGCAAAGTGCAAACATATACACATACAGAAATTATCAAGTGCATTTCACCATTGACACACTAATCTGCCTTAATGACTGGGAGGCCAATTCGTAGGCAACATGACCGACGTCCATAGAGACCATGCATATTGCAAGTTATCTAGATTTTACTAATCAATTAATAATATAGCACTGACAGATAATTATAATTCTAACTGAAAATTCCAGGCTTTCTTTATTCTTCAGCGCTAGGGTGCAGGATGGAATTTCAAAACGTCAGAGGTTCCGACATAAAAGAAGATTAAGAACTACTGATATAGACGTTTACTGTTGCCAAGTCTGCATTTGACCATCAATGGATGAGTCCATTGCTAACAAATTGCAATTGATACCAGGTCCTTCACATATCTGGATGGGAACAGAGAGGCTCTGCATCGTCTGTCAACAACCGGAGACCGGGTCTAAATGTTGCCACATGCTCTGCTCACTACCCATCGCCGTCTTCGCTTTCGATGCCACTCTGCCCGGTGCACTCTTAATGTGATCAACTGTCTACATCTACCGACAGTGAATAAGCTAGTTCCTTGTGTTTGGCATTCAAGTGGCGCTTTAGAAGTTTGGAGATTACGATTAAGACGAGGTGCAATGGTGAATAACTTGGAACGTAAAAACAATAGATTACCACAATTCCCAGTTAGAAGTGCGAATGTCACACACCGCATCGTAGTAACCTCTAAGCCAATGGCTACAATGCATTATCTACTGCTAATTTACCTCAATGACCCTAGTCTGCCAACGTCGAAATACCTGTATTATCGCTCTCCAATCTTACCTCAGCAGCGCTGATACACCAATCGCCAAATTTCTCAAACCTAAAACATAGAGAGGATATCATTAAAGCCTATAAACAAATAAATAAACAAGCGGCACATGTTTCAAAAATTCAGTTTACATTTCGTAAATATATTTTAAAACTACCTGAAAACAAGGACATGCTTGCTCCCTATTCTACAAATTACGTACTCGTTAGCATTGCATGTTTGATTGCTGGTGCCATCTTGCGCGCTTCTAAAACGCAACAAAATGACATTCTAAAATTTATTACATTACTAAAATCCGTAATTCTATTCGTAGTAACTAGATCAAAACAATGCCCAAAGCGGACTAGTTGACGGAACCATCTTGTAATCGTAATCTACAAATTTGCTGGTTTATTCAAAAATAATCGAACTGCTTTATTAAGTACGTAAGTAAGTAAATTCTTAATTGAACCAACTGCATATCCGCACTCTGGTGTACAATAGTATCAATACATTATTTTGAAAGTACAGCATTCTAATAACCATCGGTATATATCGCAGATGAACGTCTAGCCTCGAATTGTGTCAGAGGGAACTTAAGGACAACTCTACCATCTTTGGTTAAAGAGGTTGAAACCATTGAGATTTATTATATACACAATAAATTGCACAATACAACAAGCATACAAGCTTTTCAGGTTTTTAACTTCGCCTGCCGGACCATGGACCTGTGGCCAAAAGGAGGACGTGATTAATTATATTCCCTTTGCTGGTCATCTGGTAAAATTTATTTATTTTTGTCAGCGGTCAGTGTTGTAAGCTGTCATTAAACTTTGGATCCACGAATCCCACAATCCAACCATTCCCGATGACGACGCTAATTTTCAACAAACGTAAATTTTCACATTGGCAATAAATTGATTTGTCAAACAAACTCTGTTTATCTAGTTTCTATTCTAAAAATCGACAGCGCGGGACAGCAATAATAATAATAAACGAGGAGGGAAGAGAGTTCAAGAGACCGAAGTCGATCGCTCTCGGATAGGCCAACATCGATAAGTTAACCTAGTTACAACTTGGGGGACAGCCAACATGATTATATGATGAAGTCAGTCTGGCTACCAGCTGAACCAAAAGTCGAGGTCTTTTATGAGGATTTATGTAGGGCATGTGCACGCGTCTAACAGTAAAAGTACACAACGTGTCAAATTTTATTATCGACCTCGAATCATTTGACTGATTGTTTAACTGATGCCAAGGTCGATGTAATTAGACGCAGAAAACAGAACAGTGAACTAGCTGCAGTTATCGGTGGCCGATAGTAGAGGTAATCGGGTTGTTGTCATGTTATTGGGTGATTAGCTGTAAAATAGTTTTGTATGCACTGCACATTTTAAGAAGGAGAGCTAAATAGGGAACATTTGTTAATGATGTTGATGTCTGTTACTGAAATTCTTAATTGGCACAGATAAATTGTGAAACCGGACAGACTTTCACTTGACGTAAGCAATCGGTTTTGTATATTTATTAAATTGGCAATAGGCCTAATCAGAATTTAAGGCTATCAACTAACGGTCATCGAAAGGGCAAACATGCAGTGGTTAGAGAGGGTGGAAGAAACCCCAGACTATATGTTCACAAAATTAGTGTTTCATAAGTGTGTTTAGCATGCTGCACTGAAAGTATCATGTTTTCTAATGACGACCCTAACCGACCCTGAAGACTTCTGTCCTGATCCTAAACGAGGCCTAACCTGATCCTCAAGACACCAAAATTCACACGAGTTATGCCAATAAACTTATGCACCCATATACTGCATGTTCAGCAGGTTTTTATTCCCACCGATGTAATGCCAAATTATTTCATATGATATCGGAAGTATACGCACTTCAATACCGCATGTTTTGGCATCGAAACAATGGCTATGACCACAATGCTATGACTTTGTTTGCTGTGCTAGATCTCTGTTGGGGTACATAAGAAAAACCTTCCAGTTTCATGATTATTATTCATGTTTACTTAAATGCTGGGAACTAATGGGTCAGTAGCTTGTGGCAGCAGAGATGGGAAGGCAACTGATTTCTGCAGATGGGAGAAAGGCATTCATTCTAGGGCATAACCGAGTAGACAATTTCCACCGAGTACCGAATTCGAATATTTGGATGCACTATTTGCCGGATCCGGTTACGAACTGAATAGTAGCGGCAAATCTGCCCAGCGACTGGCACGAGTACCATCCGTAGACAAAGCGTAGTTAACCTGCCACGTGCACAGCTATGGAGAACTATCTATAGTCAATGCAGAGTCTATAGCAATATTCTTCATATAGTGATTGTTGCACTCTAGGCTCTAACAATATATTTATTATTTAATAACATTATTTGTCAAAAAAGTAAAACCTTGTTAAAAAATCTGAAATATGAAGTCATCAACGACATCTTTACTCTCTGATGTTTACCGGAAATTGGGTTGAGCCAACTGAAGAAGGAAAATTACTGATATATTTGCCACCTGGGGAATGCAACCAAAAGAAATTAAAATATATAAATTAACATAATTATTTTAAAGAAAATTCAGTGGAATGTTAAGTTCTTGTTTAATTAATCAATAACTTATAAGTAAGTCTGTTAGTCCTAACTTTATTTTATGAAAAAATTATTTTATCAAAAAAAGTTATTTTTAGCTATTTGCGGGTGTAGTATTTGTCGAGGCGAATACTTCCGAATAGTCCAGTATTTGGCTGAGGCGAATGTCCGAGGCGATTTCCGGTTATGTCCTAATTCATTCATTGGTTAACATTTATGGTTTTGTGTATTAGACATACAAACTGAATGAGCTGTGTAAAGATCACATGATTATGCAATACTGGAAAAAAATGTTTATTATATGAAGCAGTATTGGATTGTTAAAAATATGCAAAAAACTACAGTGACAATTATTCTCCAGTCACTTCTGATGTTTAGCAGTGAGCGATGTCAAGATGGACAATTACCAGCATGGTCAATGTAATCATAGTGACCAAAAATTCCTGAAATTGCCGGGACAGTCCCAGAAATCGATAAATTTGTCCCAGAAACGTCCTTTCTGGGATGATGTGATGTATCAGGATGCATTTTTTATTATTAAATACATAATATTTAAATATTTAGATCATTAAACAAGTAGCATTATAATACAAATGTAGTGTACTGCACAAAGTGTATAAATCTGTGGCACAATGTTGAAATTGGAGATTTAAGATTATGGCTGACTAATAACCTTTGGTCTACATTCTACAACTCTACATTTTCCAATCGACTCTGATAATATTATGTCTAATCGTAATCACTAACTCTAAACTTCTAAAGCGCCACTCGAAAGCAAATGCAGAGCACATCCTATCAGAGGCCGAGGGGTTGTCCAAAAGGGTAGTCTGAACGAGAGCTGCATCTAGGAGCCAGAGGGGCATAGTAACTGTTAAGGTGGGTGAGGTTTAGGTCAGGAATTGTAACGTGGAGTATAGAAAGAGTTAAGGTAGGAATTCTTGAAGGGGTGATACGTCAGTTCTAAGTGGGTGATAGATAGTGAATATCGACTGAGTGAGTGATAGAGTTTGCTGCTGTAAATTTTTCACAAAAGAAATTTATTGGTGGGTTATCATATTAATTAAACAGTTATGAAGTTTTGTTTACTTCTTAAGTTGTTTGACATCCTGTGCTTTTATCAGTGCAGTCAGCACTTCATCTGATACCTATAGATAATAGATTAATTAGGCTATATACCTACCCAGGTTATAGTAGGCTATTTGCCTGTCTACTTGGCTCTACAGATGTGATGTGTTGTCTGTCTGATTTTATTGGCAAAGTTCGTCAAATTTTATTGAAGTAAGATTTTAATACTTCTTCTGGTTGAAGTGTCAAAAAGTGTAGATCAGGTTATTTCAATGTCATAGGAAATGAGGATCACTTACGTTTAATGCCTTGTTATATCATTAAGTTTGTTTGATAGTCTAGTGGTTAGCTTACCAGTCTGCCAACTAGGAGGTCGGCAGGGCAGCAATTTTATTCCAGATTATCCACATCTGTGCCTCCTAGCACTCTGATGAGCATGCTGTCAGTGGGAAGATGAGACTGTGATGGAGAGGACTGGTCACCAGTCATCATGTGCTGAAAATGAAGTTGCTAATGCTTCATGTCATGGGTTGTCTCTCAGATTAGCTCAGTCCTGACTGGCTTAAGGGGCTTAAGGGGCTGTTGGTCCTATTTGTCCTCCTATTAGAGTTAAGAGTTTTGTGGTGGTTAGGTGTTTCAGTTAACAACACTGTGTAATAACAAAGATCCTCCTCCTTCATCCATGCTTAGGACTGGCACTGTCAGAGTACAAACAGTAGCAGATTAATTCTGTGGTGCACAAGTCTTGTGGGGACCTGGTGGTTCCACGCTCTCGTACCGCCATGCAGGCAAGCCGCGCCTTTTCGTGCGTTGGACTGTTACGTTGGAACTCCTTGCCATTACCAATTTGGAGTTTCCCACTGTGTGTAGCACACGAGACTTTTCTGGACTATTGAAGTCACATTTATTTCAGAACTGTTAAGTAGCTTCTGTAAGCGCCCTCATGAGGTTCTTGTAGGGCGCTATATAAATGTTCATATACATACATACATACATACATAAGACCCTGTGTGGTCAATTGAAAGAAGGAGTAGGGGATGCCCCTATTATTATTTTTGGTTGATTCAAAATCAGATTCACTATGGTGTTCTGGTATCAAAAACAAAACGTTGGCGGTTGTCCCAAAATTTATTTTGTGATTTTTATCTTAGCATTTTTTTCAAAATACTGATGATAATAATACTAGTACTAATGTTACCACTTAAAATTATTATATTGTTAATAATTTATCAATGTGAGATAATTTGTATGATTTATTATTGTGTCTCGAATATTGTGACTATTCTGTATACGGTTTTGACTCTCTTTGCAGTTTGAACTAAGAAATGGCTGAGATCGCCATGGAAACTCATGGCATGGGCCTCGAGTCACCGTCAAAGTCTGCGACGAGACAGATGCTTGATGCCATTTTCGATTTTAGTGGAGGAGTTGCAGGTAATTCTTTTGTGAGCAATGTTTGTGAGGTAATGAGATGCTACGAATGTTACTGCATTGCTCTTACGTGTGCTCCGCTCGTGCTATCTTTTGTAACAAATTCAAGTAAAACTATTTTGTTGTATATTTATAAAAAGTAACCCTTTGCCACCGCATTGGAGGTAAACCCTTTGGCTCAGGTGCAAAATCTGATTGAAATTTTCCTACCTTGCATATGTGTTAAGTACTTTAAATAGATGAATAAATTAATGAAGTTGACTATCTTTGGTGGTTGATTATATGGTATATTTACCCTTGATGGCGAAGTGGACCAGAAGTAGACTCATTAAATTGAAGTGATCAAAGGATGTGTCTTTAGATACAGTGTGTAAACTACACCACTTGTAAATGAAGGGGCAATGCTAATAGACTATATGTTTAGACTCTTCACTTTTTCTATGACATGTTTACCTATTGAGAGCTCTCTAGTTTTGACATTTAGTTAAGCTAATTTAAAATTTGAATCCTGTCCCTGAATGTGATTCGGTTGTTGTGTGTTATCGTGATTTTCCTCATTATTGTCTAGGTTACCCAATTTGGTGGGACCATCTATCCCTGAAGTTCTGGGGGCATTCCCTTAGTAACCACAACATTGTAAATAACTATGTACAGTGTCCTTATTGTTGTCAGATCTCTTATATATTGGGTGCAGGTAAATACAACAGAATTGAATGCTATTTACGTGTGAGATGTTGATTGTCTTTAGGTGGGACAGCATCAGTTTATGTAGGGCAGCCATTGGACACCGTCAAAGTGAAGATGCAGACTTTCCCAGCGATGTATCACAATGGCTTGCAGTGCTTCCGGGTCACCTTGAAACAGGAGGGAATCGTTCACGGCCTCTACGCCGGCACCATTCCAAGTCTGGCCGCCCAGGTCTCTGAGAATGCAGTTCTCTTCATGGCGTATGGACTGTGCCAGCGTGCTGTCATGACAGTCTGCAACCAGTCGAGCGTGTCGGAGCTGAGCATTCTGCAGAATGCAATGTCCGGCTGCTTTGCGGCGTTCTTCTCTTCTTTCGTTCTCTGTCCGACTGAGCTCATCAAGTGCAAACTCCAGGCAATGAAGGAGATGAAGGTTTCTGGCCGAATTGCATCACAAGCATCAAAGTCTGTACAGAAGCACATGTTAGTATTCATGAACTACATAATCTAATAGTGTATGCTCACATAAGCTAAAAGTTTCTTTTCTGGTAGCCATCACAGGCCACTCTAATCATGATTTGCAATTGGAATTTGTTGACTCTGTGATTCTAGTCATTAGTGGTAGTCAAACTAGTCATCATTATTGTAAGCTGTCATCGCCTGTCTATCGGTGTCAATAATAAATATTCGTTTATTGATATAATTAGGGCGTAACCGAGTAGACAATTTCCACCGAGTACCGAATCTGAGTATTTGGATGCAGTATTTGCCAGATCCGGGTACGAACCGAATAGTAGTGGCAGTGAGTACCATCGGCAGGCGAAGCTTAAAATTTTTGAATTTCATCAGTTTCCCCGTGTCGTGTAATGAAAAATTGGCAAAATAAATGTTTGTGCCTGTTATAACTACTAATGCAGCTTTAATTTTTTCTTTTCATGTTTAGATTGTTAAATGTTTATTAAAAAAATTATTGAATTAAAATTATTTTATTATTAACTATTTGGGTGTGTAATTTTTGCCGAGGCGAATACTTCCCAATAGTCCCAAAAACAGTATATTCGGCTGAGGTCTTGAGGCGATTTCTGGTTATGCCGTAGTTGTAATATGGAATGTATGCAAACACTATATGAATTGTCTGGTACCATAGTATGCCACGTTCAATCGAGGAGCAGATGTTAAAAAGGTGAGCATTCATTTAACTAGTTGCTATCATGAATTGCAAATCATTTTCTCTCTTGAGCTGTCAATATCATGAGCCTTCAATCAATGTCACATATTATGCTGTCATACTGTTGGGTATAGAGCTAGGACATTCACTGTATCTGAGTCAACAGTATGAAATGTTGTTACGTTTTGGGATCTTGAGTATATATCTATATCTATATATGTCTATATGGTTAGAGGATTTTTGAAAGCTGTCAAAGACTTGTTTATTTATGTAATCTTATCAATAGCTTCTTAAGCGCATCTGCAGAGTATTTAGCTACTCTATCTTGTGCTTTTGAAATTGACTTATAATTATAACTATATAAGTACATGTTCGTCTTGTGCTGATCATGATTCAAATGGAATTCTTCCTTTCTTCCATTAATCATCTGCCTGTTTTTTGTTTGGCAGAGGTCCTTTGTCTTTGACTAAACAGATCTTAAGGGAAGATGGCTTTCGAGGTCTCTTCCGAGGCCTCGTTCCGACGTTCTTTAGGGAAATGCCCGGCTATTTCTTCTTCTTTGGTGGCTACGAGCTCAGCCGGACGCTGCTCACGCCTCCTGGAACAAAGAAAGAAGACCTCAGTAAGACGCATCTACATACCAATGCTCATTTCACTTGACAGAGCCACCTAGATGATGCACTCTATAGGCTTTATCGGAGATGAGCTTCTGGATATGTGTGTGCAATGGGCTATTGGTCTCACTGTTTGCAAGTGGCAGAGAGGATATTGAGACATTCATGAGACACTGTGACTGATTGGGGGCAGAGTACTCGCTTTGTACCACAGAGAGTAAGAGATCGAACCTACTCCTCTGAGACGTTTACCATGTATTGACCTTGACCTATTGACCAAGGACCTTTTGCAAGTCCTTGCTCTCATTGGCGCAGTGCCATCGATTGATGTTTGGTCAGTGTTAGAAGGCCCCTTGAACTGCATGGTATGTGTGCAATTGGTCTCACTGACATTGCAGTGTATTGCTGACAGGATTCGAGTCTAGCTGTTGTTTGAAATTACTATTTGATGAAAACAGTATTTTTTATTTTTATCAGAATTCTCTTAACAATCATGCTGCATTGCCATCTTTCATTGCTGATGAAGTTTTTGGTGTGCAGAATTAAGTGATTTTGAAATTTTTCGCCAGAAATAATTTGGGTGATTTCTGATTTAAAAACATTGCCTGAGATAAGGTTTTGTTTGTTGTAATGATGGTTGAAGTTTTATATTTGCTGATGATAGATGGGTTCATAAGAGTTTCTGCAATTTCTGTGCATGAAAATCCTTTCACATGTAGTTGCAATTGTAAATATTTAGGTCCGATGCGAACAATTGTCTGTGGTGGAATTGGTGGCATGGCTCTTTGGGCGGCCATTTTCCCAAGTGATGTCATCAAATCTCGTGTTCAGATACAGACGCATTCAGAGAAACCGCCTTCCTTCTTCATCATGCTTGCCAAGATTGCCCGAGAAGAAGGCAAGCCTTTGTTATCTGGTTAACTGTTGTATCTGTGGTCATTCATGACACACATATCAGGGTGGAAGTTGGAAACAGTAGATAAGCAGAACAAGGGAGAATCAAAATGTGGTTAGAAAACACTGTTAATCTTGATAATGACTGAATATTAAAAAAATTCTTATATAAATCTTTTCTGACCAATGTATCTAGTTATCGTAGTTATGAGATATTGCAATTCAGAATATACTAGCATGTTGGCAAAGTCTGTGAGGAAAATATATATAAATTGCAGTTTAGTACTAATTGTTTGCTATATATCGAATTATGGAATGATATCAGAGAAAGGTTCTTAAACTCAGTAACTTGGAAGTCAACATGTTTAGCAATGGACTGCAATTGTGATGTAGCATTTACCTGTTTTTGCTGTTAGTAGCATTAGAGATGCAATCTCAGGCTGTTCAATTTTATGTCGAAAGATGTTGATCAACTGCATGATGGTGAAATGTTTGTTACCATGAACTAGATTTTTTTCACTCACTTCACGGATTGAATGTCACAGGCCTAAAAATGCTGATTATGTATTATTATTTAAATTTTGTTGTTGTTTTCTTAGGAGTTCGTGCACTTTACAAAGGCCTTGGTCCAACACTTCTTCGTACATTTCCGGCAACTGGTGCCCTGTTCCTTGCCTATGAATACACCAAGAAGGGGCTGGCCACTCTGGCGGACAATGCGGGTGTGGTCTGACCCCTCAACTATTCCTCTAGGGCAAAGATCTGAAAACAGGCGCATTCTCACATCTGGTCTTTTTAACAATTGTTCTGCTCAAAATATGAGTTCTGGAATTGTATTATTTTAAATGTTTTATCTAGCCTGTAAATTAATGAGGCTTTCCAATTGTCAGAATTTATTTGTGCAATTTATGATGTTTCCATTATTTTGGATTCATATTTACTCTATTCAAATAAACTGTGCTTTTCATTGGATGTTAACTAAGTAGTTGTGAAGTTGATTGTGAAGATGGATTATGATGATTAGTTTGTTTACTAATAGGCCAATTTAGCCCAAGTGTGAGCTAATAGCCTAATGCTGTGCAGGTTATAATTATTTAGAGGATGGATAAGTGCTTGAAAGTAGAGCTGTGCCTATATCACTTTTTGCCGATTATGCGGATACCGGTTATTTCATTTGCCGATGCTGATTATATAGCTGATTATTTCACCGATTATTTCTTTGTGTTTGGCAAGATGTCCGGTTCCAAAAGATGGACCTACAGCTGCTACTGCTCATTGTTGTGATACAAGCGAAACACTTGCTCCGTAGGAGAGACGTATACCTGTAGTTGGGGACTAATCTTAGGCAAGCAATACAGATTAGGCACATCGCCCACCGTCGACCTTGCTTGACAGAGAGAAAAAGAGATATCTATGTAACTGGATGGTGTGTGGACGCCTTCTTCTAACAAACATGCCAATGATGCCATTCCCTCCCCAGACAAGCCACTTTTATGATGTGACGACTCACTCTGCACAACAGCTTTTCCACGTTTTATACTAGCACAATGCTTACTGGGTGGTCTGAAGCCACACGCTATGGGAACGGAATGCTCTCCTTCACAGACCCAATGATGTTGCTGTCGTCATTTTGCTCTTAAAGACTGAAAATGATATTATAAAAAAATTGTATAAGATAATTTTTAATGTTGGCGCCGATTATCTTATTGATATCCGATACTGCCGATATCTCTATAATCGGCCCCGATTATGAGTGCTGTCGATGTATTGGTACAGCTCTACTTGAAAGGTGGCTAAGTGTAGAGTGTTGCAGTAATATTGCAATGTATGAGTATTCTTCTATGTAACCTGGGGTTTCTTTCTGTGACTGCCTCTGAGGGATATTGTTTATAGGCATAACGATTAAATAAGACGTCTGTTATTGTTTTATGGATGGAAGAATATTGAACTTATTCAGATAATAATTATTTCAAAGACGCACATATGGTATGAGACGCTTGACACAGACTCACAGATGATAACAAGGCATAGATGATGCATTCTTTTTAGGCCTAAAGTCAGAGAACTATTATAATAAAACAATCTTGCAAACAAAGCTATGGTTGTGCTATTCTTCATAGAGGACAACAGGCTCCAAAATTTCTTTTTGGGCTGAAATAATTCATTATCGTGCATTCATCCAATTATCACTTCTAGTTGAAAGCTGGCGCCTTTTGATGATGCGTAGCCTGCTAAGTGCACGCTCAGGGGAACAGCTGGCTACTGGAAAAGTGACTTAAGATCCAGTACAATTATAGAATGTTAGGAGGATATTCAGACAGGTGAGAACCAATTGCAATTATATCTCCTTCAGGCTTCAATTAATTTCTCACAATGGAGGGGTCAGCCACACGGATCCTTCTTCTCCACTTTACTTTGTCACGAGTGTCTTCGTTTTTAAATTTTAGAGTCTTCAGGTTTTTTTATATCATATCTTCTGTCATCCCCGACTGCGTCGTCCGTTGACATCCGCTTTCATAATTCTTTTAATGCAGCTTTTGTTCTCTCAGAAAGCCTTGCAATTGAGCAAAAGCAAAGTTTGCATTTCCCTCCAATATTCTGGGCGTCCATAACGATAGCGTTTCTCCTGTACCAGAAGGAAAACCATCCAACAGCCCGACAGCTTTCTTTATTTCAGGGCAACAGCGAAACTATTAATTACATGACAAGGTTGAAGCAATGACCTTGGGTTTGGTACCAAATGCATAGGCCTAATGCTTAAGAATTTATTTCTTAGAGCTTTGTCTTATATACTTTATATTTTCTCCATCATAACCTTGTAGGCTTATGTCTATGGCTGCTGCTCTCAATGAATAAAGAAGCAATTCACAAAGCTGCATTCGTGAACTGTCTCCAGAACAAAAGATTACTTGTTCCCTTAGAAAACCCTGCCACCCATTTTGACATACACCTGTCGTCATCTCAGAGAGCACAATGCCCGTAGTCGTCTATTTCTACATGGTTACCTAGCAAATACTGTTGCTTCCTTCTGGTTGCTTCTGTCATGTTCAGCTGCCTCATGTGACCAACAATTTGCTCTATTGTCAATACCTTTATGACTGTCAGAAGTTGCTGTACATATGATGGTCTTACAGCAAGATCATTGTCACAAAGATGCAATCTTTAAGGGTAATCCTTCACCCATCTGTAAAATTACATTGTGTCAGATGCCTGATCAATTCTCTCAAGCAACGAACCTTGCGAAAAAGGTTTTTTCTGTAGTAGTTCCTAGTTCTGTAGCATCAGGATCAAACGATTAATTGAATTAATGATCGTTTTAATAATAACTTAATAAATAAATAAATAAAATTAATTTTTTCCTCTGGTTACTGGAGATTATCCCCCCCCAAGGAAATATTGGAAGCAGTCTGCTTCCACTGACATGCGTGTAGAAGCCCCTGGATTGATGAGCACCGGAACAGCCAGCATGCGAATGGAGCCCATGTGAGCCCATGTATCACAACAATAGGCAGTGGCAGCTGTAAGTCTATCTTTTGTAACTGGACATCTTGCCAAACACAAAGAAATAATCGACTATATAATCAGCATCGGCAAATGAAATAATCGGTATCGGCAAAAAGTGATATCGGTACAGCTCTACTTTCAAGCACTTACCCATCTTTTAAATAATTATAACCTGCACAGCATTAGGCTGTTAGCTCACATTTAGGCTAAATTGGCCTATTATTAAACAAACTATTCATCGTTATCTATCTCCACAGTCAACTCACAACTACATAGTGACATAGTCCTACATTGGACTCGTATAATATAGAGCCCATATGGCTCTCTGTTAGGGCCTACATGAGTCCAATGTCTAATGCCCATGAAAATACTTGCTCAAGAAGAGTCTTCGCAAAAATTAATCAGGTCGTTTAGTCTTTCTACAATTATAGGTTAAATTCTTATTTTGTAATATAGCAAGAAGCGACCAAACACTGGGAATAATTCTTAAAAATTCATTGGAGCCTTCATACTGAGAATTGTGTGATTGCAGTTGTTCTTAAGTCCACCACTTGAACGACGATAAATGACTTTGTGCTAGAACTTCAACAGGAAGACCTTGACATGTGTTCTTGCCTGGCTGCAGATGTTCTAGATATGTAGCAGTTCAGTAAGGAAAACATCATTGAAAAGAAGCCAACAGTAACTTCATTGAAAAGAAGCACATATATATATATATATATATATAAGGTATATATATATGTATACATATATATATATATATATGCTACTGTTAGCTTTTTTTCATTATATATATAAACATATATTTATATGTATTTATATATATAAATATATAAACATACATATTTATGTATATTTATATATATATATATATATATATATATATATATATATATTAAGGAGCAGAACTTCATAGATGAATAGGCCTACTAAGATGATAAGCCTAGCTACTACTACATGTAGGTTCGTCATTAGTTAAACATGCTATTCGTTTAGCCTTAGCGTCACAGTACGTAGTTAATAAAATAAAGTAAGTTGGTCCTGCTCGCGTAGGCCTACTCATTTGTATAATATATATATATATATATATATGTGTGTGTGTATTTGTGTTCGATAGCTTTTGAGACAGGGCATTATATAGTCCTGTATAGTGTATGCGTGTGTGTAGGCATGTGTGTGCACGTGCGTGTTGTGTGTGAGAGAGAGACAGAGAGGGAGACAGACAGACAGAAAGAGAGAGAAATTTTATTGCTTACATGTAGCTCAGCGGTCTGTAAAGGTCTCCTGTTGAATGTTGACTGTGTGACAGACTGACCCTCGTCCTGTTTGACTTTCAACCAAGAGATCAATTCAATAGCCGCCGAGAACTCGATATAAAACGATATATAATGCTAAGATTAGAAGAGACCAATCGTTCGTCTTAATTAGACCGTGGTTTAAATAGCATTTATGGTCTCTCTCTCCATGTTGTGCACAATATGACAAATAGCCCTAGTAATAATGGTCGGCCATGCAACAGTATTTAACGGTCATCAATAGTAACTGAAGTTCGGTACATAGACTAGGTCTACACAGAAGATGAGTACATATTTTAAAATTAGAAATATAGCCTTTAGGGGATCGCATGCAAATGGCGGTAATTATATCAAATGTCGGCGAATTGTACAATTCGAAACTAAGTGTCAAAATATCGGAATACGAAGTGAACTGTATGCTGAAAATAGCTACGCTGACCTAGATATTTGCATGAGAACGTTTTGTAAAACGTTTCATGTCGCCATGGTGTTCCGTTCGCGAGCCTTTGTTGGGACAGAAAGAAATATTGTCCGGTTCACACACAATTCTATCGCGCAAGTGTCCAAGACTCCAAGGCATCAAGACTGAGCACACTAAGACAATGTGGAGTAATTAGAAATAGGCAGATTTTAAATTGAGAATAAAAATAATCACATAGGACCCATATAATAGGCCTACCAATTAAGCGACTGAGAGTTGTAAAATCTAAACCTGGGCATCTCCCACTTACATGTATACGCCTATACGGTGGTGAGTAGGTAAGAATGCATTATGAATAATTCACATAATCTAATATTACGCAGTTTTAAGATTGTATAAGACATCAATAAAATCACAATAATATAACAAATTTTCAATATGCTCCCGAGAGGCGTATGCTTCATTATTCCGTCCGCTGAAGTTCGCTGACAACAGTAGGCCTAGGCCTAGGCCTAGCTTATAATTTATACATGACGAAGATTAGGTCGGCCTAGGCTAGATAATGTTGATGCGCATTGCGCAACAAAAGTCAACGAAATCAAACATAGCTATCGATCCCTACTGGTGCATAACTCTAGTTCTAGATTGTATCTACTGTAATTGCTGTAGTCTGTCATCGTCAGCTATGGTCTCATAGTCAGACAACGATGAATTCATTCACTCGTCTTCACTCTTTAGGCCTATCACTCATCTACAATCATATATTTAACCTACGCGTACTGTTATTCCGAGAGGTAACGTAGGCCCTATATAAACCTTCGGTCGCTCTATGTGATACGATCAATCATAATCTCGATCCAGCCAGAACGAAATCCGGTAGATAGGCCACACAAAAACTACTCAATAAAGCATAGGCCTATGTGGGACTGTGTATCCGATCATTTATTAAGTCCTTCAGTAAAACGAATGCCAGTGCGATATATCCCTAGAGAAGAGGAATTACATAATTAGGACTATATATATACGTACATAGTATACGCATGCATACATTAACAGGTACACATGCACACACATACGCAAACATCAGCACACACATAACACACACACACAATCTGCAAACACTTATAAGAGACGCCTTACGACATTTTTATAGCCCCATTAAGACCAGTTAAAGCAGAGAAGCTAACAAAGACGGGAGAGGCACTTATATCGGCTAATACCTGTAAACGCGCTTTTTAAAGAGTGTATTTGCAATAAATGCATTTATTATCATGGTTCTTCATCCGTCGTATAAATAGTCCTATAGTAAAGACTGAAGTTACAGACGACTTATTATTAAAATATCAGCAGCTGTCGAAGTTCTTACTGCAACAACAGTCGAAATGTGTTCGCTAAAGAACAGAACTTCTTCCGTCAGTCATCTCGCCATCTCTTTCAGAGTCTTGTTGTTGCTGCTGTTGCTGACTCTTCTTCATCCGGGCTTTTCTCTTAGACTCAACGGAGATCGAAAGAGTTGCAGCGTTGCTCGTAGTCTGGGATGTGTTTGCCGTGACGACCACCATCGGTTGGATGGAGAGTTGGATGGACAGTTGGTCTACAGAACGGACATCACATGCGATGGCTTTCCCTTGACTGAAGTTCCGCGGAATTTCTCCAGTCCGGACAGTCTTCGGATGCGCAGAACTGGACTCCAGCTGAGAGATGGAATTCCCTACCGCTCTCTGACGGACCTACGCATCGAAGGCAACGCCATTCCATACATTAGGGATGGTGCCTTCGAAGGACTTGACAACCTCATCACACTCATACTCGTCGATGATCAGATCAGAGTCCTCACTGGAAGGACCTTCGCGGGACTTCGAAATCTCGAATTCCTTAGTCTAGAAGGAAACGCCATCCTTCACATCAAAGCAGAAGTCTTCAGTGGCGTCAACATGCCCAACCTAAAGATCCTCAAACTTTCCAACTGTGGAATCTCTTCCTTGGACTCACACTCTTTCTCTGGTCTTCATCAGCTCTCTCTGCTCGACCTATCATCGAATCAAATGGAAATGCTTCCAGTTTTAGGAGACAGCACGGGCCTTCCATCTCTGAGGTCATTGGAATTATCCAGCAACCGTCTATTTGCTCTTAATGGCTCAACGTTCCAGTACCTGTCTTTTGTTCACCATCTCTACCTTAGCCACAATAGAATTTCCATGCTATTTCGCAATTCCTTCCCTCGCTCCATGCGAAGGACTCTGCTGAGCCTTCACCTCAGATATAATGGTCTGGAAGTGGTTGAAACACTCGCCTTTGGTCAGCTGGAAAGCCTCGCGACTCTGGACATCTCATTTAACAACCTCAGAACTCTAGATCCAGTTGATATCCCAGACAATGTGGAGAAAATCCTTATCCATGACAATCCGTGGACGTGCATGATCTGCGAAAATCGTTGGATCTTAAAAAACCCAAACGTAAGGAATTGGAACGAAGAGTTTTCTGTTACGTAAGTAGAATTCTAAATATATATATATATATATTATTATTAACTCAATAAAAGAATAGAAATATCCTCACGTGTGTGTGCGTGTGTGTGTGCGCATGTGCGTGGTAATGTGAGCATTGTGTATTGCTATATGTTAAAGTTTAGTGAGCATACTCCACTGTAGGACAGGCATCTGTTAGTATGGGTCGCTCGAATTGACAGAGGGTGGGTTGTCAGTAGGAGAGGAGGGATAGACTGACGGACGAAGAGTTGGAACTTGGACATATGGATGGACGGATGGACGGATGGATGGATGGATAGATGGATAGATGGATGGAGGGAAGGGTCGGATTGAAGAACGGTCGGACGGAGGGAGGCAGGGAGAACGGAAGGTCTGAGGGGGAGAGAGAAAGAGGATCATCATCAATCACAAATCACATGACCCATCTCTTGACATTTCCAAATTTTTCTTTAACCGTCGAGCATGGGTCATTGAGAGGTCAGGTAGGGGTCGCGTTGAGATCATCTAGAGGTCATCTAGAGGTCATCTAGAGGTCATGTAGAGTTCATATTGAGATCATGTAGAGGTCTGCTAAATGCTCTATAATCATAATTATGCTTCGGTTTTAAATGAAAAATCCAAATTAAATCCATTAATTACTTCTGGATGAGCAATTATATATATATATATATATATATATATGCGTGTATATATATATGTATATATATATACGTAGATGCATAAACCTACATACATAGTTGCATACATATATATATATATATGCACACATTTATCATAAATACATACCCTGCCTATCGATTATGTTTTGATTAAGCGCCTGTGAATAAGCTGGTTCCCGCGTCTCCGCTTTCGTGGGCGCCGTAGAAATGTTGAGATTACTGTGGCGTTCTGCAGCCCGAGCGCCTGCCTAGCGCTAACGGACGGTATCGACCCCAGCTCGCTGACACGCCTGGAGTCGCCCAAGTCACTTTCTTACCAAATCTCAATGCCAAACGGTTACTCTATATCTACCAGGATGTTCACTATCACCAGGCAAGATTAGGGACGGGTTTCTTCTCCAAGAAAGGTAACACGGCTCGAATTAGTAACGAGGTCTGACTGCCTATTCCGCGGTCGCCGGATGGGCAACGTTCTGAGGATGGCCGTACTCAAAACAGGGTTCATAATCATACCGGCAGGAGTCTTCCTCGCTTTGCATACCTTCCAAGCTACTAGCCTCGTCTTCCTCTACCTGATGTCGTACCGTTCAGCCTCTTGTGACTCTGAAACTATCGCCATAGGGACACCAAACGTCCTCTTAAGTTACGAGGTTCAGACATATTTGAAACAAGTCCATAAGCCATTTCGGCCTATACAATTATCGGTAGCTAAATCCAACGTCTTATACTCTTAGACATTACTGTCCCCAACTCTCTAACCTCTGTCGTCCTAGACACACCAGTCTCACAGCTCTTCGTCGTATCATGCTAGACACTTAGCTATCACGTCTTCTGCTCAACACGTATCTCTCGATCTATTTCCGTGTATGGCATAAACGGCCGCACACGTATATTTTGTTATGCCCATTTGACTGACTAAGTTCCCGTCCTCTGTGTTAGCAGTTACCCACCAACACTGATATATTCTGCTTCGATAAAAATGACACTGGCATGGTATTCACGGACACTGATAGTGAAGGTCTTCTGTCTATAACCTTCGCTATCTGCACACAGATCTTCGATCCGACCTACGCACGAGGGGGCCCGACCTCGCACTTTAGTCATCTCTCAGAACTGTGTGTGACGACAAACAACCATGTATTCACCTGGGTACCCGATTACCCAAACGTACTCGTATCGATCACTTCGATCAGACACGCAAGTAGATACACTTCGGGAAAACGGGAGGAGTATCTATGACTAACGTAGGTAGCCAACAGTAATATTTACGCATCGATCAATTCTTGGTCTGCTTACTATCTTTACCCTGGGTTTCCGACTGCCCAGACTTTCACGTCGGCCTCTTGGCCCATTTCCGTGTGTGGCATACCGGCCTCACACGCATAAGTGATCATGCACACGATTGACCGTCCTCTGCGTTGGCAGTTGTCCGCCAACACCGTAAAATATTCTGATACTCGGGAAACCAGGAGGAGTAACTGTGACCAACGTAGGTAACAAACAAGAGTACCTATCGAACGAGCATAAAGCCATCAAGAAGAGTTACTTGACTTGTAACCTGAAGGTATCAATCGGCACCAGTGTTTTCTCTTGTTTGTCACGTGCTCTTCTAAAGTGTTCACCCTCCACGTGTAATTCTAGCGGGTCCTTCGGGAATTTCCCCGATATTTCTATCGAACGTATTCAATGGGGAACTTTCCCCGTATGTGCCAACGCTGCACCGGCCGCTCTCTCGGTTTGTACGACTGCTACTGCGGGAATCTACCCGACTTGTATCTCTTGCGGCCACCAGAATTTTCATGTCTCCGACAACCTGCGGTAACTGGCAGGAGTAGCTATGACCGAACTAGATAGCCAACAAGTATATTTCTCGGCCTGCTTGCATCTGTCATATACTTTAGTATCCGATCAGCCAGACTCTCACATGTCTGTAACTCTCATCGACTTCGTTTATTCCTCCCATCGTAGGAACATATTTGTATTCGTCACCTAGGGCTCTGACCAACTCACGTTTCTCAGACTCGATTCTCTCACAGGCAACTGAAGTAGGTGTCACCACGTTACCTCTATGCTTCACACAGACCTGTATTATTATAATCACTTTCTCTGAAGCAATTGTACTCTGTCTCTTATACACTGGAACGAACCACTGGCAAACCTTTCGAGGAAGTCCTCGAAAAGAGATTATGTAGTTAGACCTACAAGAAGAAATTAGTAGACGCCTCGCGGGGAAACCGCGAGCCAAGATATTGCAACTAGACAGACAAGTGAATAGATTTCTGGAAAACCGAGAGGAGTAACCGTGACCAACATAGGTAGCCAGTAAGAATATTTACCTAAAGACCGTAAGACAATCAAGAAGACATACTGCGGGGACACCGCAAGTACAGATATTACGTTTATTAACTCAAGTAAAGATACGCGGGGAAACCGCGACCTAAGACATTGCGATCAGACACGCAAATCAACAGATTGCTGGTAAACGGGAGGAGTAAGTATGACCACCGTTAGGTAGCCAAGCATAGATATTTACGGAAAACCGTAAATAGAAAGAATATGCGGAGACGCCCACAATTGATCAGGTTTTTGACACCAAAGGGAACTTTCCCTGTATCGAACACACCAATGGGGTCACCCTCCCCGTATTTATCGAATGTATTCATGTTTTCCAGTATTTGTCAACGGCTTCTCAGGTAGCTCTCAGTCTGTTTCCAACGGCTTCACGGGGCCGCCCTCCCCGTCTTTTAACCAACGTGTACACTGGGGAATTCTTCCCGTAAATTGTCTCAACAGTCGCCATAATCTGTCTCGATGTAGCGTTCGGTTGCTCGGGGCTTTACCCGATCTCTATTTCTCACGATCGGACTTTCTCTGTCAGCCTGTTGACTCTTACGATCAGGGCACGGTCCGTCTTGCGATCGACGGCAGAGGGGCCCACCCCACCAGATCAGCGAAAAGCAGCACCAGCCTGACCGCGAGAGCGGCTGTCACTAGAGGTCGTATTTATATGGCAACACTCAACGATCCCTGGAGCGGTACGAGAACCACTCTACGTATGAAACAGTACGAACCACTGCTCCACATATATAGCGATGCACCGCATGTCAGGCTATACTCAAGCCAATTCATGCGTCTGCAAGCTATGCACTCGATTAAAAACCGCCGATCGATCTTCCTTCCTATACGCAACACTGTAAAAAAATAGACGTAAAATAACACGATGGCGAGCCGATTATTTAAATAAATCATTCATTCAAGCCTTGTGGCCTGTCCGCCACATTACTATTACGATTACATACTTGCAGGTACGCAATCTACGCATACATTTACACACATAGGCCTATACACATACCCATACATGTGGCCTTACATACATATAAATCCATAGACACATTATAATAGATAGGCATGCGTATAATAATGATGATCTTTTTAGATGACCTTCTTTCTTTTGCACAGGTTCACTCACATGACGAGCAACAAATCAAGTTGTGTTATTTGTATCTTTGATGAACTTGCATTTCCATCTTATAGCATGTAATTGATTTTGTATCTCATGACAGATGTAGCAGCTGGCCACACAAAGGACAGGCCTTCTTCAGCATTTCCCTGCCATCCGAGTGTAACCAGAGAGCTGAGACAAAGCCATCGCCAACAGTGAGCAACGATGCGAAGCCGAGATCCAACCACTTGTTCGTCTGGATGTCAACAGCCTCCGTATCAACCATAGGCATCATCGCTGCCATCCTCATCTATGTCCGATGCATCAGAGATCGATGTCAGTGGCAGACATCAAAGGCGAACATCACAAAGATGACCGCTGAGTCGAGACAATGCCTCGTCATTATTGATGACGATGGTAACACAACAACGACAAAGACTGACGTGTAGGACCCACTTCGTTAACTATTTCGAGTCGATTAGATTCTATGGGAAGATTGATGATATTTTTAGACCTTTTCACGCCTGTTGACTTCGTACAGTGACTTTTCCGACAATCTTCTGAAACTGATGAAAGATCTTCGATATTCTTCTAGGTAAGCTTATAAGTCGACATACTGTCGTCTGTTACAACCTGGCTGGAGACTGGAATTTTGTTCTTCCATAAACAATTGAAATAAACAGTTTGTTTTGACTAACGTGGGCGCTCATCACATTGTCCGGTATTCAAACAGACGTGATCTTCAATTCTTCAAACTAGAGCAGCTATGTATACGACCAGTCCTCTGCCTCAATTATTGGTCCTTGTCCTTGGAATGTGCTGTCTGCTCTCAGATTCTGGCGGTAATATCTCCTCCACCTTTGGTTTCTCAAAATATATTTCTTCTCTCTTGGCTTTACTGGTAGCGCCTCTGAACGGTTAACCCTATGAATGTCTTTATCCAATTCAATAAAATAAACGACAACTAGAGGGCGGGGAATGTGGACCCCATCATAATTTAGGTACACAGAGTTTCACGTTTGGCTTTGGTAGAACAGTCGTCGACTTCTAAACCGATGATCGTTGCCAGACAAAACCTGTTGCGATTAAACTACTTGTAAAGGTTTAAGCTTTTTATGATAAAGTCGGATGTTTAGTTGGATATGACGAAGTTCTGAACTGTGTTAGGAGAATAATATTAGAGTGACTCCGTATTTGATCCGTTTAACATGCAACAGCAATAACAACAACAGGCTGTTACTAAACGAGCAGAACTTTACAGACTTATCGTCACAGTAGTTAACTGAGTAGGTACTCATGCATACTCGTCTGTCTATCTGTCTGTGTGCTTTATATGTGTGTGTGAAAAGCATTCCTATTTCTAAATGCTACATAATTAAGTCTATTTGAAGTTGTTCGTGGGACTGCAATCACTTACATCGACTCTTTCTTGGAACAAGAACGCTTTCAAGTATTGTAACTCGCTATTGGCTTCGTGAGCTTCAGATAAACTGCTTTACATAATCATCATGTGAAAGATGAATCTTCTGTTGCAGTTGTGGATGTTAGAATGCAGGACCTGTTTGTGAAACTGGTTTCAGATGTAGAACCATCTTCTAGATCGTCTGGTTCCCTAAAATTGCATTTAGTATTGACAAAGAGGTCAACACATTTGATCTGCGGATCGTTGTTAGAAACATGAAGAACAACGTCGCTCTCGCTTATTGTCTCCAATTCTGTCGTCTGATTGGCAGAACGGCCTCTCTGTCGATTTGAATCCCTCGCAACTTCTGAGTGGAAACGATGATCGGTCGGTCGAGGAGAAGGAAGAATGGGATGAGGAGGAGGAAGGGACGTGAGAGAAGAGGAAGAATGAGGGCTAGGAGAAAGATTAGTGGAAGGAGGAGGAGGGGAGTGATGGGTGGAAGAGAGAGGGCCAGAGGAGAGATGAATTGAAGAAGGAAGGCTAGGAGAAGGAGTCTCAGAATGGAAGGAAGGCGAAGGAGGCGAAGGAGTGGAAGTGGAAAAGTGAGGAAGAGGAGTAGACTTAAAGCAAGTAGAAGTAATAGATGACGAAGAGGATGGATGGCGAGGTGACTGAGAAGTATGTCGAGGACAAGTAGGAAGAGGGTGAGGAGAAACAGGAGCACAATGAACAGGAACAGTAGGAGGATGAGGAGGAGGAGACACGACGGATTCAGAGGCTGCGTTGTTGTTGAAAGTGGTCCTTTGATGGTCGTCGTCTACGCTGTTATCTATGGTTGGATAACAACATCTCACAATCTCTGCCACAGCGTCGCGCATTAGACTCCTGATATCTACAAAACAAAACATTAGCTCAGATCATAAATGGTTAGCAAGCAATGAGCGGATTTAAGAACTATAAAATGTGAGGCTGCCACCGGTCTTGGAAAAATGTGCGTGACTGTCGTTAATATGGAATCCTACCTGAAAAATATCTCAGTTCTATTATATTTAATTACAGTCAATTTAAAAATTAAAAATGGGACTATTTTTGCGTCATCAACATTCAACAGTTGACCGAATAGGCGTAGGTACTAAGCCCTACTAGTTGCAAGAAACCTAAGCTGCTGATGTAATCGATTTGCACGCGTTTTTGCCCATACCCGATTTAACAACTCAAATCTTTTTATACCAGATCTGAAAACTGAAAGCAAAAAAACAAACCAAAACAAATTTAAAACAAGAAGGAGAACCCCGTCGCCACAAAAATTCTACCTTGCCCCTCTGAAAAAGCTGAAATGACGTCCCTGGCTAAGATTGAGAAGTTAAATGCTGAAAAAGTACAGGAATAAAGAAGATGACTTCTGAGAGTGAAACCACACCCGATGAAGGCTGGCTTTAAGGAAAATCAATTGATAGAATTATGTCACATTAGGACACGTTTAAGGCGTTAGCCGAAGTGTGTCTAAAAGTAGAAGCAGATAAAGGTGAAGGTCCTGTTGGAGGCACTGTAGAAAAGGTCATAGAAAAATCCCGAAGGAGAGAGAGAGAGAGAGAGAGAGAGAGAGAGAGAGAGAGAGAGAGAGACAGACAGACAGACAGACAGACAGACAGACAGACAGACAGACAGACAGACAGACAGACAGACAGACAGACAGACAGACAGACAGAGACAGAGACAGAGACAGAGACAGAGACAGAGACAGAGACAGAGACAGAGACAGAGACAGAGTAGGGGAGGGGAGGGAGGGTGACGAATACGGAGACGGCTAGGGAGAGGAAGAATACGTAGCTATTAAGTTATTAACTCACATTACCGTTCAAAGTTTTTAAATATTTCTTCTTTTCTTTAAGACACGATAACGCAATATTAAGTTCAACCCTATCTTTTGCACACAGTCAAAAGGATTTGACATCTTTAGTTACAGCTACAGACTGTTCAAAGCGAATACGTACGTGACTAAAGGCCTACGTCACAAATGATTCAATAACACAGGCAGACTTAGACTATGGCACTTGCCTGCTTTAGGTTGATGTTGCTGTTGGCTGGTGTAGTCGTCGTCGTCATGGCACATCACAATGTTGCACTGCCATTCTTCTCTGCACCTTCTACTTGTGTACTTGAGAAGTGACACTGCGCTGGCAACGCCGACAATGGCCGTTAGGATGAGCAGTCCCAGCCAGAGTGGACTGTCCAGCAGGACAACTGCAGGTCGATGAGGGACGCCGTGGTCAGCCATCGCTCCTCTCAGTCTCAGCAACCCAGCCTCATCAGGGCTTCAGCATCCTCCCAAGCGTCCATTCTATGCACCGTCAATAGACGCGCACTATGACATGACAGACCACAGAGCGATCATGTCCATCATTCATGTCTATGACGTCGACTTAAAAAGTCTAATTCAGCAAGGTCCGTTTACTTTTATACCAGCTGAGTGGATGTCCATAAGGCACCTCCAACACTTCAAACAAAAGCTCTTCTTCCATCTCCACCTAGACACGCCCTTCTCTACCTTTTCCCACTTCGACACGCCCTACTCGTGACATCCCATAAAATCGACTTTACGTGTTCGATTACTCCTTTTATCGCCGGAACATCTTCTATCTCTGATTCGATGTACAATAGTCAGTATTAATTATGTAGCGCAATCACCCTTCTTTTTACATTCACCTGAGGATAAGACTCGCGCGCATTCGACGCATACAGATTTCTTGGCAAATGAATCTGACTAAGTTCTTCAGGATATCTCGACATCCACGTGTGTGTCGCAGGCGTGCGCGTGTGTGCGTGAGTGTGTGAGTCTGCAGCAGAGGAAGGTTAAGGGCACGGGGTTAGCAGCGGTAGGAGATGGAAATAGAGCGGCAGAGGAGAGGAGTAGATGACGGACTGGAAGACGAGGTAAAGGAGGGGAAGGATGTGAGAGAATGGGATGTGAGAAAGAGAGAAGAGAAGAAGAGGGAGAAGGAGAGAGGGGAAGAAAAGGAAATGGAGGATGAGCGGTATATGTGACAGGGACAGTGAGGGTATGGGAGGGGAAGTCGAAGGCTGTATGAAGACAATTCAATGAATATTGTTAGCCTAACTGCAGCATCTATATAGGCCTAACCATTGAACTTAGATTTTCATCATTATTATCATCACCAGCAGCATCACGTCATCACCATCATGATGATAACAATCATAATCATCATCGCTACCAATTCCTGACGCCACCCGTTTGGCGGTGGTGGGTAAGAATATATGATCTCTATACTTTTGACTTCATTAATGATTTGCGTTAGCTATTGGAACAATTGAATGTGTTCGTTGGCCTATTTGTCATTTACAACTGTGTAGGCCTATTGTATTATTAACAGAATTCTATAGCGCCTCTTTCAGCGCAACGTAATCAGAGGCGCTCCCAGTGCGAAAATCCACCGGGAAAATAGAGTCTTAAGGATATGGACAGACGCAGATCGAAGTATCGCCAGTAAAAATGAAGAACGAATCGTAGAGGGAACTCGATGTATGTCTGTTTCTTTGTGTGTGTGTGTGTGTGTGTGTGTGTGTGTGTGTGTGTGTGTGTGTGTGTGTGTGTGTGTGTGTCTGTGTTTGTATGTTTCAGTGCGTCTGTGTGCGTGTGAGTGTAGGATTAGTGTTGACGGAAGAACGAGGAAGGAGACTGATTGGTAAGGGAGGCTGCAGATGGGCGCCGTCTGCGGTACGTCGAATGCACTCAGCATGGCTCCACTGTGGTGACTGCATGGATGATTCAGGTGCCAATGTGAACCAGTTGATTGGTTAATAAGGACATCCAACACACACACACCTACACACACCTACACACGCCCACATACACGCACACACGCACGCACACACACATACACACGCACCTACACACAAACACGCGCACGCACATACACCTACACACACTGCAATATATCAATAAGCCTAACGATAAATGCAGGTACATCCATTGATCTTCAAAGCCCTTCATCCACCTTTCAACGATGCCGCATTATCAGCACATCAAATAGGGTTATAGGCCTACGACAGCCGTGATTTTCTGGTGATATGAAGGGCACTTGTACTCTTACTGTATGACCTGGAAGAAACCTATCCACACTTCTTGGGGCAGCGACATGTGAATGCACCAGAACCATCATGTATGACACCTCTCCATAAACTAGTCACAGACTATTCACGAGATTCAATTACAAGTTCACAACACACGGCTTAAATTAGTCCAGATGACCTCCCGTTGCTCTTCGACCGTTGAAACTTGATGCCTTCTAGGAGCAAATACAGACCGGTGGCCGATTTCAACACTCAGGAAAAACCCATTCGCAGAATACGGCAAATAGCATTCAAACGGACAGCGGTGGTTTGTTTTTGTTAGTCATTCTGTGACGCTTCATAGCAAACTGGAAATGGCTACTACTAGTAGCAGGAGAAAATGCAAATTTTCGACACTTAGAAAATAAGCATCCGTGCTTTGTTAAACGACGCCCATTGCAAAGTACAATATTATTGAAAGCCTGATTTTATAAGCACCTTTTCAATGTCAGTTCGTTTCTTGTTTCATGTAGGCCTATACAGCGCTGATAAGCTGCAGCTGTTTCAGTTTGACATTTGGAATCAAATGAATATTGTATTGTATTGAATTGTATTGCTTGCTTAGTGATGCATGACTCCGGAGTGAAACATTCAATGCGTCCTCCTTTGCGGCATTTTGTGCTCGTGAATAAGCAAAGCGTTCGTGAAAATAAGCTTCAGCGTTCGTGAATATGCTCGTGCACTGCGCTTGGCTTCAAGTAGCGCTTCAGAAGTTTGGCGATTACGATTAGGCCTAGGCCTACGATTTGTCTTGGCAACCGCCGCAAAACACGTTTCTGGAAAACTCTAATTCTGCCGCATTTATGATTTGTGACCGACCGCAGACTTGAAAGATGAACCTTGGGAGACTCAAAAGAAGAGAATCATTATAGTTTTAGTAGTCAAATCTGAAGCACATGGTAGCGTGAACCAGCCTGGTGAAAAGAGAAGGCGAGATAGAACGCAGAATAACCGTAAGACGCCATAGATGAAAATACGATAACCACAACCATCCATTTATGGATTAGCCTATAATTGGTCTTAAAAGTGTTCATAAACCGAGACAGCCTGATCTCTAGCGATGTAGCATTCCATATCATATTAACGCATTTTAACGGGTCATTACAAATTGTCCATAGGTAAGCCTAGCACGACAGAAACATGTCCAAGGCTATAAACAGAGCGTAACAGAGCGTATACGGTTTAAACTTCAAAAGAATTGTAGTTGTAATTTCCAAACTCAAAGCGCCACTCGAAAGCCAAGCGTAGAGAAATAAGTAGCTTATTTACGATCGCTGCGTCGAATCAGGGTGTAGTTAGAGGGAGGTCAGAATTCCAGAGGGCCAAAGGAGGCAGAGAAAGTTTAAGATTCAATTTGTCCTAGAAAGAACTAACTCCCAGTTTAAAGTTGTACTATAAAAAATTATCGTAACTTCCCAATTCAATTTCTCACCGGAAGAATAAACTTTCTTATACGATTTGTCATTGGATGAAATAACTCCCTGACACAATTTATCCTAGAAAGAATCAACTCCTCGACCCAATCTATTCTAGAAAGAATCATCTTTTCGATTGAATTTATTCTAGGAAGACCTAGCTCCACCAGTCCTTTTGATCCAATCTGAAATGAAGACACTTCCTGGAGAGCGTATTTGCAGGGCGGAGTGCTTTGTTCTAGGATAACTTAAACTTCGGAGTCAATATATCCTAGGATAAAAGCACTGCTGGAGTAAATTTTGTCCGAGAGTGTAGGCCCTACTCAGCCTCCTATAGCTGTCCCTTCTCTGTCTCTGAATTTAACAAAACGTTAAGCCTTTACAAAGTGAACCGATTTTAATTGGACCAAATATAATACCATATACGTGGGTGCGTCGGAATACAGGCGCAGGGTTCAAGTGATAACAATTCGGATATGTCTTCACTTCCAACATCAACAATTTCCTCTAACATAATGCGATCTGCAAATCTTTTGAAAACATTCACTCCAGATGCAAACAAACTAAACCGATCTGGACTTTATTTGCGGGGAAGTGTCGTCCGGGAGGCCAGTCCTCTTCCTTCTCCTCTTCCTCTTCCTTCTCTTCCTCCTCTTCCACCTCGTTATGCCGCTCTTCCCTGGTTGACGAGGAATCCACCTCCGATGTACTGCGGCCGATTCGACGGCGGATTCGATTGGATTTTCATCGAAAGACGATTCTTCATCAGATCCCTAGGAACAACGAACAACGAAAAGATCTCCAACCGTAGAATGCATGCACGCACGCATTCACGTACTATTTAAGAGTATGAAGTGTGTGTGTGTGGGTTTGTGCGTGCGTGTGTTTGTGTGTGTGTGTGTGTGTGTGTGTGTGTGTGTACACGCATGTTTGTATGAGTGTACGTTCACGTAGGCCTATACACATATTTACGTATATATGTTTGTATGTTTGCATATTCACCCAAATACGTCCGTATAATCGTATACATATAATTATGTGTATGCCGAGATATATCCAAGTGTATATATACAATTGTACATGCATGTGTTACATGCATGTAACATGATTGTCAGCCACTTCATTGGCGTACATGTAAAGGCCTACAACTTTATAAGAGAGAGATGAAACATAAAATATCAAATCAGTGATCAGTCAATATATGAACGAACGATAGGCGATCGATAGCCTATAAATTACATAAATTAATCGTCGTCGGCGATAATCAAAGGCACAGGCGGAGATTTGGTCCTGGGTTTTAGGGGGTGGTGGGACAGGTTGACAACATTTTGGCTGACAGGTTTTTGAGGACAGGTTGTAAAAATTTCAATTCCCAAACATATGGATGTAGCAAAAAGGATGAACAGTGGAAACACTGTATACTAGACATATCCGTGAAATATTGGGGTGGATATAAGCAGCTTCATCCCCTTCACCTGAAATTTTTGAGAGGCCGTCTCCTCCTATTTCCCCCTAAATTTCAGCCTCTGGTCAAAGGCTTGCAGAAAATGCCCTATAACAATTTCTGTATCGTCTCCCTCCCCAATGCCCTACCTCTCATAGTGGATGTCAAATGCACTTCTTGTCATATTCTGACCTGTTGTCTGTCGCTTTTCAAAATCTTGCTGTCGCCAAATGAAAAATTATAAAACTAATTTTATATTTCATTATCTCATTTTCTTTTTGCATCAAATGCAACCATTAAACTTATTTTTCAATATATATCCCATTCAGATTTGGTTAAGCCCTCGTCTGATGATCGCTTCTACGCAAAGGCGGCAATCTCATTTTACGGGTAGAGGCAACACCCACCCGGCTATGAGAGAGGCAGGAAAGTCATGAGAGGGGTAGGAAAGTCATGAGAGGGGTAGGAAAGTCATGAGAGGGGTAGGAAAGTCATGAGAGGGGTAAGGGACAAACGTATAACTTTTTCTCTGCAAAAGGTCGATCGACCTCCGGATCGCCGCCCCTGCTTCTATGTCGGTCCCTATGTGTAAGTTTTGCATCAACGGGAAACAGTAATATCAGCCCCAAGAACCAGGCATGGGATAAAGTGCCATCAGCTTAATATTTCCTTGTCTCTGCATGCGAGGCCAGTTGGTCAATAGGTCTACTCATTCTCGCTCTATGATCTTCCGATCGACCGTCTATCATAAATGTTGGCTAATCGTCACAGACTTCAACTTTGCCACTTCTGTTTGCGAGAGATGGAACTTACAAGCCTTGATATATAACTGGTTGATTACATACATTTGCTAGAGCATGTGTTCCATGCATCTTTGCCATTCTGCACAGGCCTACTACTGATTCAGTCTGATTGTGACTTATTTGAATATATGGCCAGCACAGTCCGTAGCATAGATTCAAACAGGCAGCAGCGGTTAAATATCTCGCCTGCAGTGACCGCTTAGGCCTGTTACTTATTTAACAATGAGCAATGTCGAGTTTATAGAAACACAGGCCTACATCAGCCGATCGTAAGATCAGGCTTGGGCAGAAATTTCTTCAAAACATCGCAGATATGTCATACCCACTTGCGCCCCCTTCTGAACTGAGTAGATGCGACTGGAGACTGCATTAATTAAACTTAAATCACTGATCCGATCGCCATCTGATGAAACGAGAAGAAAGAAATAACCTATATTGGTGTAAACAGTTTTACATCTGGCGTTATAGATCGTAAATCGTAAAAATCAAAATTTATATAGTGCTCAAAAGAGTCAAAAAAGCGAAGTCGCGGGAACGAACTTAGATAGATTGGAAACCTTTGTAGAGAGCTAGGGTTAGGGCGACCGTGTGACGCCACCAAACGAACAGAAATACAATTTTGGCGGGCAATTGGATCAAAAAATTAGCGGCGAACTGCAAACACAGAGCAGATGTTTAGAGCAAAGAACCCTCGCTATACAAAACCATCATCGGCTTCTGTCGTATAAGAAATGATAGCTAGAACAATGGTCAACGACATTGAGTGGAATAACTGTCCATAGTTTTGTGAAAGCCGGCTGATCGGGTAGATATGAGTCTAAATATTATGACGAACCATATTTAGACAGTAGATAACAAAGTGCGATTCTAGCATAATAATAATATTAGTGAGCGACGCAGTTATAACAGCAGACGTGTTCTACGTCTTAGCCGTGAGCCCGGTTAGCTCAGTCGGTAGAGCATCAGACTTTTAAGAGCTGACAAGCCCCCAGTAATCTGAGGGTCATGGGTTCGAGTCCCATATCGGGCGCTACTTTTAGACCCAACAGCGAAATTCGTAATGATGATGTTCGATACAGACCTCACCACTTATTTGTTCAAGGTATCATTAGACTTCCCAATAGTGCAAGAAGGTTAATGAAATTTTCTCAACTTGGGACCGAAAGTTTTGCAATGTAAAAAATAACACACCTCCATCATCATTGCAATGTCAAAATTATGTCAAGGTTGTGATGCCTCAATTAACTTAGTGAGGTCATAACATGAGCTGATTTTCTCGTGAAAAGACATAACGGAATTTCTAGGGGTGTGATTTACTTACTTATTTAAGTGTTCTCGACCTTTGATCCTGAAGTATTTCTCTTTCACTTTGCGTAGTTCATCCACGAGTCGTTCGATATCCCATTTGTATTCACTCACCTGAGCCTCATGCATATTCAATTCAGACATCATTGCCTGTAACCAGATGAAATTATTCACATAATTATTATGCACAATGAACAAAAACGATAAGTAACCAGACTTCCATAATGCACTGAACACAAGTAGTTTAACACATTGTTAGACGAACGACTAGTAGAACATGCAGTTTGTTTGTGAAATCAGTGGAAATGGCCATTCCAGTGATCAAGGTCGTCTGAAGGTCAATTTTTGGTCCTAGGCACTCTTGCAATCATAGACAAAAACAATCACCTCTGCATTAAAGCCAAATGCATCCATTCACATTATTCATTGATTCATTGTTTAAAGCTCACACAATGTAGGTCGATGAGGCACAGCTGTACTTAGCTATAAGCTAATACATTAAATTTAAACTGTTTCAGTAAAATTGCAAAAAAATATAGAACTACAACTTGAGATTTCATTATCTCACTTGATTCTTGCATCAAACACAACCACTAAACTGCTTTTTCAATATATCCTATTCAGATTTGCATAGGCCTCTGAAAGATTCGTAGGATAAAACGGTCCTGCGATTGAGAATATATTATATAAACTCTGAATGTGTTAGTATGACGTCTGGCTCAATGTAAGACTTATAAGAGTACTTGTATATGAAGATGAAATAGTCTGGAAATGATTATTCACTCAATTACCACAGAAACTCTTCACAACAAAAGATGCTCAAATTCTAAGCGTGTTACCTTCATCTGTCCTGTCTTCCTCCGTATGAGCTTGTGAGCCATTGCCAGTTGCTCGGCTGCTTCGAGCCCTGGCTGTCGAGCAAGTATGCGTTTGAGCTCAACGTAGAGTTGCTCCTTTTCCTTGATGACCATTTCCTTCTCCACAACCTCTTCCGTCTTAAAGATCAATCGTCTTTGAATCGTCTGCATTTTCTGAATCATTTCATAAAGACTCGGATCGCTGCCCTGAAAAAAAGTAGTTCAACAAAGCCATTATATTCTGGAGATGAAATAGTTGCAGAATATGTAAACTCTTTACTATGTTTCTCATATGGAAAATTGAGGTCAACAGTGTTCTATCAAGGTCAACAAACACAGAAAATAAACAGCATCTTAACCCGGATTGACTTATCCTCCTGCCCGGCCTTTCAGTTGCTATCCAGCGTTTTACAAATTTCCACGCTTTCGACAGATTATGTAATAGATGTTATTGTTTGTACTAGTTAACTTATACATGTCATGCGCTTGCAGACGTCTCATTAAAGAGTATACTTAATTACTTACAACTAATCCATTTTAAGATCTGTATTAATGTAAACAGAATGTAATTATAATTTGAATGAGTTTGCTGTTGAGATTAGCTGAATGATTGAAGAAGAGAGGAGGCAGTCCCTTAAGTTAGCTCTGAGGCAGGTATCATCAGTACGAAGTCATTTCTTTAACCTAGACATACACTAGGGCGGGTGGCCAGTCCTCACCCTCGCCGTCTCATCTTTGCACTAACAGCGTATGGTCGAGATACTCATCATAGTGGAGTTAACAAGGGTTGCAAGTGGTACATAAACCTTGACCCAAACGTTTTGCCCTGGGAGGGTTCTGAAACCCTGGTTGACAGTCCACAATGCTAACCAGTAAACTATCAAGCACCTATTGTCTAAACTCAACAAGAAATAATTCAGTAACTGAATGAATCATTCCTTGAACGAGATCATTCACAAATTGAATCAGGAACTAGATGAACCATCTCATTAATAATTCATTCTTCATTTTAGTCATAAGTAATCCTACTGTTCTTCATCAGAGTGTTTGACTATTAAGTTCCCAGAGCCAAATCTAACTAAGAACACAGACAAGCAATTGAAGGTAAATTGCTAAGGTGGCTGACCTCAAGCTTACGCCATCTGTGGACATTCATTGGATTTTCCAATTCTTCTTCCAGTGCTTTACAGCGTGTTCGCACAAGCAACAGCTCCCTCTGTTGTCGATATAAATCTCGTCTGCAACAGAAAAGACAACAGAGCTGAGTTTTAACTGAGTTATAGACAAATAAGATACAAATGCAGTCTGCACTGTTTAACACTCTTATGATGACCTGCATTGGTTTTTGCAGAGGCTTTTAACGCACAATCATTGTTAAAGCATTGAAACATGCCTCAAGATACGTATTTCTACAGAACTGATGTGGCACGGTGGTCGATTAGTTAGAGACGTTGAGCTGTAACGTGTTTGAACCTCCTTCTGTTAGGCAGTAACAGTGTATGGACCTTGAGCAAGTCTTTCACTCACAAATGCTCTGTACCATCCAAGCTCTGTCGTAAGGTTACTTGTGTGAACTTTTGAACTCTGGAAGGAAGGGATCATCCATAAAATACAATTGTGCTTAGTTATAACTTTACACACACTAGAAATAATGGTTATTAATAATATTAATAATGGCTATTAATAATTAAATGTCATTTTGAATGTTGGCAAATAGTCAACTAAGCAGCATTCTTACATTAAAATGATGATCAGAAAGTTAAGTTTTAAGTTGACATGCGCAAACAATAGCGAACGAAGGTCAGACTAAATCGAACCTCATATCTTCAAGTGATGACAATCCTTTCTCAAGCATTGTCTTCTTACAGTGCAGATGACGTATTTCTTTCTTGAGGATGCGAATATCTTCCAGTCGCTGCTTGTACTGCATCTCTCCTTTGTTCAGTGTCACCTGCTGGATCTTGATTTTCTCATACAGGAGAGACAGTTCATCGTTACGTCTGACCAGCTGTGTACCCAGGATATCTCTTTCACAAACAACCTACAGTAACAATACATAAAAATGTGTCGTCTGAAATTCTGACATTTAGTGCTACAACCTCTTTCCTCATTTCTATACCCTTACGCTCATCTATTAATAAAGGTTTTGGTCTCAAAGATCACATCACGTCACTTTGACATTAGACACAGTAACAACTACTGTGGCTTCCCATCCGTACCCATAACCTTAAAATCTCCCTCCTCATGTATCATATCAGATCTCTCCTTCTAACATGACATCCATGTTTACTCAAGCTCGAACCCCATGCCTTATTGTCCCAGGCAGAAGGCTCTAACCAACGGTGCCACCATACACTGTGCCATACAGTCCTGGCAGTCATGTGGTTGAGAGATCGAGAGAATCAACAACTGAACAAAGAGTTCGACGAGCTGCGAGGTCAGAGAGAGGTCATCGAAGATCAGACAGGAAGGATGGAACACCACCAAACAATTCGATAGGAATGCGCTGAGAAACAAGGAGCCAGTGAAGGGTATATCGCATATATGGAAGCATAGTTAGGAAGGAGGTAAATGAGGCGAGTGGCTGATGGGTGTACTATATAAATTGTTCTGCATAGGTGCCATGTAAGTTTTCACACATAAATAAAAGTACTATATAAATTGTCCTAGAACGGTACTATTACATAAATTGTCCTGCATAAGTGCTATATAAATTGTTCTACAAAGGTAATATATAAATTATCCTACATAGGTAGACCTACTGTATAAATTATCCTACATAAGTGCTATATAAATTGTTCTACAAAGGTAATATATAAATTATCCTACATAGGTAGACCTACTGTATAAATTATCCAACATAAGTGCTATATAAAATGTCCTGTATAGGTAATAAATAAACTGTACTACATGTACATAGGTACAATATAAATTGTACTACATAGGTACTATATAAATTGTCCTATGTGGGTGCTAAATAAATTTTCCCTACATTGGTGCTATATAAACTCTATCATTACAATACACTGCAGTATACCTGGTCAATGTCCTTCTTCAGCTGTTCAACGGCTGCTTCAGCCCGAGCCACGATCCTCCTCAGTTGCCTCTCGCAAGCCTCCTGATCTTCAATTGTTTCCTGCAGCTCTGCCAACTGCTTCTTGAAGCGTTGAATCTCAAGCTGAAACCAAGGACAACTTCCCCTTGTAACGAAACCCATCAGAAGTGTCTCACTTAGGTCTAGTAGCAAGCAGATATTAAAAAAATTAGGCTGAGAAGGAGAAGGGTACATTATCTAGGATATCTAAGAAATTGTTTGCCTTATCATACTATGCAGCCTCCTATTGGTTTACCACGCGTTTCTTTACTCCCTTTGTCTTTCTTTAATACTTGTTCTTTCACATAGCCGGCCTTCAATAGCCAATATCTGATATGTCCCCTAATTTATCTTTGAACAAGGGACTTTTCTTTGGTTATCAGATCTTATTACCATAGACCTTTTAGTTATGATCTTAATTTAACAATCATCGCATTCAGCTCGGACCTGCGCCAAAAAGTGTAAACCATTTTATAAAATGTTGCACACACAAAATTTCAAAAAATTAGAGGGGACATTGCATGGCACTAATCAGATGCGGATGTTGCACTACAGGACTTATCTCCACCAGGCATCAATGTCACCGACCCATCAATCATGGACCACTTAAGTGAAGTTCTTAAGTTCTCATGACGCATGAAAGAGGCAGAGTCACGACTCGCAAAAGACTAGCGATTTTCCATCAAAAGGACTTTTTGGGGATGAATAAAAATGAGGGAACTTATGAAGACCTTCACCATTCATGACATCCGACTGAGGTCTATGGTTCTTTTCATTGTGCTGTTATTTTAAAAACACACTCAACCTTCAATAGCCAACTCATCAAATATAACTAATAGGCCACAGCCTTTGAGAGGTTCTTGGAAGGACGTTAAGAGTTTTATGCATGTAGCTTCACCAACCCTAATCTGTTGGGCAGCTAACCTTGAGAGCCTCTTTGTCCTTCTCCAGTCGTTGATTTTCCAGGTGTTCCTTGACGACGCAGGCGTCCTTGTAAGAGACCTCTTCCTTCAGCTGGTCTATCTGGTGATTGATCATTCCCATTCTCTTCCTCAGCTCTCCCATTTCATCCTGTAATCAGAATTTAAGAGACCTCCGTACTATTATCATTATTATTATCATTATTTATTATTATTATTATTAAATTTGTAACGCGCACAAGGTCACACCCAAGTGTGAATCTGAGGCGTGGATAGTCAGTCGCCAGGAGAAGATGCAATTAGGTTTCCAAATCCTTGAAAGCGAAAGAGAAATAGTGAGTTTTGAGTCGCTTTTTGAAGGAAGGAAGTGAATTTGAGCTACGAAGAGAGAGTGGCAGTCGATTCCATTCCCTAGGAGCAGAGACATGAAATGCACGAGAGCCCATAACTGTTATGCATCGTGGTTCAACTAAAAGACCCGTACTTGATGATCGTAAGCAACGAGGAGGAATGTAAGGAGTTAGAAGAGCATGAACATAGGTGTGATGAGGGCTTTGTAGGTCAAACAAGCTAACTTAAATTTGATTCTGAATTCAACAGGGAGCCAATGTAGCTGGTGGAGTAGGACAGAGGAGCATGTTCATAGTGGAACACGTAGCACTACTCGAGCTAAGGTATTTTGGATACGTTGAAGCCTTTTGAGTTCAAGGTCTGAGAGAACGACAAAAAGTGAATTAGCATAATCGAGGCGAGAGGAGACAAGTGAGCAGGCTATAGTTTCAGACATATTTTTAGTTAGAGCCGACCTTATGAGATGTATTGCCCTGATGTGGTAGAAACAAGATTTTCAAAGGCTTGTTATGTGAGGTTGAAATGTGAGCTTGCTGTCGAGGGTAACCCCAAGTGTTTTGACAGAGTCTGAAAGCGGCACAGCAGTGCCAGCCAGTTCAATGCTAGAGAGCATAGGGAAAGAACGCAGGCGTTGACATGAGCCAAATACAATTGCTTCAGACTTGTCTGGGTTTATGGCCAAACCATTGAAATAGAACCATGCATATATGGATGAGAGGCATTCTTCCAGTTTTAGTTTACCAGCTGATCAGTGTGTGAAAGAGCAATATGGAGCTATGTCGAATCCGTCAGATAATTGACTGTCTCCTTTCTCACCAGACAAACATACAACAGCTGTGCATTACATCAATGTAAACATAGAATAACTACGAATTACATCAACTGTAATCATGTAATCAGTAATAAATTCTAAAATTCAGACACCATGAAGGACACATAACATTTCCAGGTAAATATATAGTATTGAAAATTAAGTCTAAATTATATATATATATATATATATATATATATATATATATATATATATATATATATATATATATCACAAAACAATTTTTTTTCTAAACATAATAAATTTCAAATGAAAGAATCATCCTTGCAATCTGGAAAACAAGCAATTGTCCTGAGTTCCTCTCTGTCTAATATAATGTAATGTAAAAATATATTTATATGTTGCCTCTTCACCACGTATTCAACAGGTGTGTTGCATAACCAAGCTGTGAGCTTGAATATATTAATGAATATATATATCTCCTTTAGGTTTGAGTCAATCCCTCATGGGGGAGGGTCAGACAAGAACTGAAATGAATCTTCCTTTGTTGAATTACTTCCATTTTGTGATGCATGCACCTTCAAGAAATGCCATTGAGAAGATGTTTCAACTGATTTATCCCTAATGCAATCCATCATAAGCCACTCATGGCTATAAGCAAACTCCATCATAAGCCACTCATGGCTATAAACAAACTCCATCATAAGCCACTCATGGCTGTAAACAAACTTCATCATAAGCCACTCATGGCTATAAACAAACTCCATCATAAGCCACTCATGGCTATAAACCAACTTCATCATAAGCCACTCATGGCTAGAAGCCAACTTCATCATAAGCCACTCATGGCTGTAAACAAACTCCATCATAAGCCACTCATGAATGGCTACAAACCAACTCCATCAGAAGCCACTCATGGCTGTAAACACCAGGTACAGAAACTGACCGAAGCAAAGCGAAACGACCAACTTTTGACTGTAACACAATGTCATCTAAAATTTAGATAGCCTGTCTTTGTGATGTCTACCAGCAACAAAGTTAAGCCTATGAGGTGCTTTATTAATTAATGGGACACGGTGTCATAGCTAGAGCGCTCATCGTGTAGGGTGGAGATAATGGGTTCTCCCCTCCTTCACCTCCTCCTGCTCTCCTCCTCTTCCCTCCTCCTCTTCCTCCTCTTCCTCCTCCTCCTCCTCCTCCTCTTTCTCCTCCTGCTCCTCCTCCTCCTCCTCCTCCTCCACCTCCTCCACCTCCTCCTCCTATTCCTCGTCCTCCTGCTATTCCTCCTCGTCCTTCTATTCCTCCTCGTCCTTCTATTCCTCCTCGTCCTTCTATTCCTCTATAACAATATTAGTAAACGAAGGACTAACTTTGGTTTCGATGAGATTCTTGCTGAAGACGTTTCTATCGTTTCGAACGGCTTCGTACATGTTCTGTTGTTCTTTGAGACGAGACTCTGATTCCAGTTCTTTCTTCTTATGTTCAAGGATCTGAAGATCAAAGACTTTCATTTCTTCGTTCAGATGAAGAATCTGCAGCAGAACAATATATACATCAATCTAGAAATACAATACAGTCAAACATCAATCAAAGTCACAGAAATGTAATAATACATTGCTAACATTACCCTAAAAGTCACCATCCTAATTATCATTGCCCAAATGTCACCACTCCCGTAAATATAACCCCACAAGACAGAACCCTAGGAAGCATTACCCTAAAAATTGCCATCCTAATTATCATTACCCCATATGCAGCCACCCCAGAACCTATTGAGCCAAAAGTCACTACCTGGAAACTGTTAGTGTCCAAAATTGTGATAGAAATCACCATAACTGTCAATATTGACAAACTGTCAGTATAGAAATTATCAACACCCTGATAATTAACATTACCTTAAACATTGATACCTCCACTCAATATAAATTATATAATTACCAAATTCAACTAACTCTGTGTTTAAGATAGAAGATGGTAGAAAAGAAATCCATACATCAGCAACCAAGAAGTGATTAATTATTTTCTCACTAACAGAAAAGTTGAAAGGAGAGCCCTTCTGAATTTAACACGAAAGGGAAGTCAGTGAGAATTACCAATGGACAGGTAGGTATGATCGCTAACAATTATAACAAACT
>OY365815.1:7809566-7812066 GCA_959347315.1 Bimastos eiseni
CAGTGAGAATTACCAATGGACAGGTAGGTATGATCGCTAACAATTATAACAAACTGTTCTGCAAATGAAAAAATAGAGGAGAACGGATAGACATAATCACGTAGACTGAGGGCCGTAGAGTAATGAAGTACACTATGGAGCGCAGAACTGCAGGAAGAAGAAGAAGAAGAAGAAGAAGAAGAAGAAGAAGAAGAAGAAGAAGAAGAAGAGAAGAAAGAAGAAGAAGAAGAAGAAGAAGAAGAAGAAAGAAGAAGAAGAAGAAGAAGAAGAAGAAGAAGAAGAAGAAGAAGAAGAAGAAGAAGAAGAAGAAGAAGAAGAAGAAGAAGAAGAAGAAGAAGAAAGAGAAGAAGAAGAAGAAGAAGAAGAAGAAGAAGAAGAAGAAGAAGGAAGAAGAAGAAGAAGAAAAGAAGAAGAAGAAGAAGAAGAAGAAGAAGAAGAAGAAGAAGAAGAAGAAGAAGAAGAAGAAGAAGAAGAAGAAGAAGAAGAAGAAGAAGAAGAAGAAGAAGAAGAAGAAGAAGAAGAAGAAGAAGAAGAAGAAGAGAAGAAGAAGAAGAAGAAGAAGAAGAAGAAGAAGAAGAAGAAGAAGAAGAAGAAGAAGAAGAAGAAGAAGAAGAAGAAGAAGAAGAAGAAAGAAGAAGAAGAAGAAGAAGAAGAAGAAGAAGAAGAAGAAGAAGAAGAAGAAGAAGAAGAAGAAGAAGAAGAAGAAGAAGAAGAAGAAGAAGAAGAAGAAGAAGAAGAAGAAGAAGAAGAAGAAGAAGAAGAAGAAGAAGAAGAAGAAGAAGAAGAAGAAGAAGAAGAAGAAGAAGAAGAAGAAGAAGAAGAAGAAGAAGAAGAAGAAGAAGAAGAAGAAGAAGAAGAAGAAGAAGAAGAAGTGGGAGCTCGTTCCATGTTGTAATATAATTACACTACAAACATGAAAGCAGTAACGTAATACAAAGAGGCATTTATTTAGTCACTCTCAGGTGTATGACGAACCTTTGTGGTCAATCTGCCAGCCTGTTCTATGTGATCGTTCCGCATTTTCTCCAGGTGGAAGATGAGTTTACGCTGTTTGATGGCTTCGGTTCGAAAGTCGCCTATCTCTTTCCTTAGTTTAACAAGCGCCATTTCATGCATCCGAACGAGATCAGCGTTCTTCATTGTGTCATCATTCGCCTTCATCAGATCCTGTCAGACATATATCACCATCACCATTACCATCATCATCATCATCACCACCATCATCATCGGAAAATATTAGTACAGTCAGCATTGGTCACTATTATTCATATTATTAAGCATATGAAATATATGCATGCATTTGTGCATATATACATGCATATACAACTGCATGTATACATGAACATGATATTATTTAATTATAATACTGCATCACTACATAAGACAAACACTCTATAACTCAGATCATATTATAACTAGATCAGATTCTAACTAGATCAGTTTCAAACTAGATCAGATTCTAACTAGATCAGTTTCAAACTAGATCAGATTCTAACTAGATCAGACTAACACTTGATAAGATTCCAACTAGACCAGACATATCAGATTCTAACTACATCGAATTCCCACTGTATAAGATTATATCTAGATCAGATTCTAACTAGATCAGATTCTAACAAAATCATATTTAACTAGATCTGATTCGAACTAGATCAGACTAACACTTGATAAGATTCTAACTAGATCAGTTATATCAGATTACTTGATGAGATTCCAACTAACACATTTGATGTAATAATACACCAGACCCTAACCAGATCCGATTCTAATTAGATCAATTAGATCAGATTCTATCAATATCATATTCTAACTAAATCAGATTCTAACTAAATCCAATTCTAACTAGATCAGACTATCAGATTTTAACTACATTGGATTCCATCTATCAGGGGTGTAACAAGCGGGGAGGCAGAGGGGCACCGGACCCCCTTCGTTTCAAAACTGGGGGGCAAAGCCCCCCAGTTTTAGTGCTCAGTGCCCACCATGTGCCCGCCAAATCGGGTCTTTTTATGTTTCTCCAATGGCACTTTAAGATAACTTTTGTTAAAATAATTCGCGCCCCCCATTTTTCAAATTTCTGGGGGGCAAAATTCAAAAAGTGGGGGGCAATAAAATTATTTGCGCTTCTCGCAGTATTTTGCAAATTATGGCCCCCCACTTTCGAAACCTTGTTACACCTCTGCCATCTATATCAGATTCTAAGTAGATAAGATACTAATTAGATGAGGTTGTAACTCTATCATCACATTCCAACTGGATCTGACACTGAGTATTTCTGCACTGACTTTCTTAAGTATGTCTCTTTCCTTCGTAAGATCTTCAGCCACCTTTCGATCAGCCTGCGACTGTTTCATCAGTGTGTCAATACCTGATACACAGCAAACATACGTTTACGCTGCCTTTCATCAAAAAGTTATTGCAGATAGATTATTTAAATTAAACAGCATCCTGTTCACCATAAACCTGCAAGAGCAACAGTTGTCTATATTAATTTTGAATC
>OY365815.1:7817066-7837066 GCA_959347315.1 Bimastos eiseni
TGTAACGAACCTTGTTGCGATTGTATCGTGAATCTCCCGAATTTCAGAGATATCGCCTCGGCGTAGGCAAGGTGGCAATATGCGGATAAATTAGGAATGAGTTTGTCTATTGATGCGAGCATGGAGTCTCGGTGCAAGCTATTGAAAGCGTTCGAGATGTTAAGCTTCACCATTACTGAACTCGTGTCCATGCTGGTCAGGAATCGTCTGGCGGCGTGGGTTGCAGCCTCGCAGCCTCCGGGAACGCCAACCGCCAGTGGTTTAGGGGTTATGTACGGCGTGACACGTGGGACGGCGTATGCGTTGGCGCATTTAGATGCGAGTCGAAGCCTCACGTATCCAATGGCTATTGGCCTTAGAACACCACAGCTTTTACGGAGGGCGAAAAGAGTTCTTTCGAATAAGATAGGCCGTACATCTTGAGGGCAGATGCCGGCCAATAGTAGATTGATAAGAGCAGTCGTCGCTCTCAGCAGCCCGGATCCCGCGTCTAGATCTCCAATCAGTTCCGCCACGTGTTGGGGGCGCAGCCCATCAGGGCCGCCCGACGACCCCATCGGAAGAGAGCGCATCATTGTTCGAATCTCCAGCTCTGTGGCCTGGAAGGGTGCACTTGAGGTCGATCGAAGGATGGCTGGGCGGGCACGCGGCGGGGCAGGATGCTTTTGGCACAGAAGTTCCAGTGTCTCTTCATTAATCGGCGCTGGGGTGTTGTCAGAACAAAGTATGCGAGCTGCCGCACTAATGTTTCCGTCTTCCAGTTTTGCGGCTAATGCCGCCGCCAGCGCCTGTCTTCCATTCGAGCCCGTAGGCCTCTGTCCCTCGCGAGTGTCCGCGTCTGGTTGGAGGATAGTATCGGCCAAAGTCAGCCATCCGTCATAAAAATCTGCAATGCGCTTCTTGACGATGGACGCAAGATTGCGGCGTCGGCCCCCCCCTCAAAGGAGTTTCCAAAGTTCCCGCCCCAAAGGCGAGGAGGCGCCGCCATCATGCGAGGTTCGCAGGGTCCGCCAAAATGGACTCCCTAATGTCGGTTAGAAGGCGGCCAGCTCCTGATCTAGCTACCTTGGGAAAATGCCTGAGAAGACCTCGTGAGAGGCAAGGGCGTCGCATTGACCGGACAGGTCTCGGGTCCGAATCAGTGGCGGCATCGGTCGTCCGTTCTTCGTCGGTCGTGATTTGTTCGGGATTCGCATTTGTCGCGACGGTCATTGAGCCAAAAGGTGCCAAAGGGAATCCTGAAGATAAGGGCGGGTTATTCGAACCTGGACATGGATTGGCTCTGGGCCCGTGTTGGTGGACCATGCCGTCCTTGTTATGGAGTTGGCGAACTGAATGACATACATTGCCATTGCATGTCCCTTGTGCCTTCTTCTGTTTCAGTTCAAATATTCCTGTCAGGGTCGGTGAAACCATTCTCTTAGTGATTGTGCGATGTGTTAAATTGTGATTTTGATTCATTTGAGAATTTGGGAAACAGTGATATTGTTTTAATCTTCTGGTTTGAATTCTCCAGATTCAGTTCAGTTTGTTTACAGTTGCGCCGCCATTTAATAATAATAATAATAATAATAATAATAATAATATTATTATTATTATTATTATTATTATTATTATTGTGGCGGACTCGTTTCTACCCCGCTTCTGGGGTCAATTTGTAACGGATCCGATTCTACACTGCTTCTCATGTTTCAAATTGTCGCGAGTTTGGTTCACTTCCCCTAAGCTTCCGGTAGCCCAGGAGGTGGTTCAGCAGATTTCCCGAGTTCGATAGTCCGGTGAGCAAGTGTGGCTTTTTGGCGCAATGATGAGAGGTATTATCAATGTTGACGACGCCGTTTAGTTTCAATAAATAGACTGACAAGCGTTCTACGAACTTGGAATTTATTCATAAAATCAACAGAATTATCGCCGAATGCAACTCAAAACTGATTAACTGACTGCAACTCAAACCGTAATCGACTGGTCGAATCTCTCCGGACTAGTCGCTTAATGTTCAACAGTCCGGCTATTTATACATTTTATTGTCGATACAATGTACATACAATGTACTTACAATGTATATACAATGTATATACACTGTATATACAGGCTAGCCATAATATGGCTCATGAAAATTCATGGATACATTGTAGATACAATGTAGTTACAATGTATAGACATTGTATATACCAGCTAGATATAATCAGGCTCATGAATATTCATAGATACATTGTAGATACAATGTAGTTACAATGTATAGACACTGTATATACCAGCTAGATATAGTCAAGCTCATAAATATTCATAGATACATTGTAGATACAATGTATATACAATGTATATACAATGTATATACAATGTATATACAATGTATATACAATGTATATACAATGTATATACAATGGCGCCCATAGCCCACAGACCCGCAACACTAGGAGGCATCCTGGGAGGGAGGGCAACACACGGCCCGCAAGGCTATACCGCCACATTATTATTATTATTATTATTGTTATTATTATTATTTGGTTGATTTTCCATATATAACGACCGGATCGGCGGATATAAGGAATGGTTTATTATTATATATTATTATAAAATATTTCATCAGGGTCTTCAATGTAACTTAATGGTGATGTCGTCTGGAGTAGCCCTGCTCGTTGGACTCCTGAGCAGCGAAAGTTCCCTTGAAAGCAACTGCGTTTTAGCGTTGAATAGTCATGGAGATGCGCTGGTAGAGAAAAGTCGTCTCCCTCTGCTCCCCAGTGACGGCGCTCAGTTTGTGTCCCAGTTCTGAAAGGAAGGTTTGGCCTTCGAAATTGATAGGCCAATGGTTTCGAATGCCACCGGTGTGAAGACGTACCTGGTGGCTAGCTCGGCGTATTTCTGAGTCTTGAGGTTCGCCGCCCTCTCGGCCGCAGCGCCCGCTCTTTGTGACGTTTCTGGCAGATACGACATTGCCATTTTATCTGACACTGTCGCGTCCCATATCAAACACAGCCCCGCCCGCCATGGTATATGAGTGAGTCCGTCTGGTCTTTTACCATCAGATCGGGTCAAGCCCATCGGCTCTTTGACAGTGCCGTCCCATCTAGATTGTTTGTGAGCCCAATCTTCTTCTCCGGTACTTCGCTGGTTTCCCTCCATTTGGTCTGAAGGGTCCCCAGGGCAGGGTCCTTTTTGGGCTTTCCTCGCAGAATCCTTGTCTGGAGTATATCAGTGGCTGCGGCCGATGCCAAGAAGGCTGGAAGTGCCAGCGAAACCACTGATCGGATGCCCAGTCCTCCTCTTTTGATGGGCAGGATGGCTTGGAGCCATGCCTCGTCGGTGAGAACAAGATTGGGCACCTCAGCGAGGCCCACCCTCAAGGCCTTGTCATACTCCTCCAGTTCTTTGTGGCCTTCGCGTGGGCAGCTTCTAAGGGTATATAATAGTCGGGTGGCACTCATCGAGTATCGGAGCAAGATGAATGCGTCATGTGTGGCGATGGACGTTAGTTTTTTCATCATCATCATCATCATCATCATCATCATCATCATCATCATCATCATCATCATCATCATCATCGTCGTCGTCGTCGTCGTCGTCGTCGTCGTCATCATCATCATCATCATTAGGCCTATCATTTTTAGATAAAATGGATTGGTTTAGAAAATCGTGAGTTTCAGAATTTTCAAGAAACTCACAGTAGCTGAAAAATAAATATTTATTGAATGGATTTTAAAACGTCTGCCACTGTCTTACCTTAATCACTGCGTTTGCAGACTGATTGTCTTGCGTCAAAGTTCCGACGAGCAGCTCCTGATTGTTGAAATCATTCTGCAGCTTCTTATAACGGTCCATCACATCGGCCGCATCTCGTAACTGCTTTTCAACGAACACCTTCAAAATCCAAAACAAGCAAAGTGCTTCAGATACTTAAAAAAGATTCCATATTAACACCAATGAATGCAACATCCTCAAGAAATAAACCCCAAAACATTTTTTCCTTGCCCTCTGCACTGGCAGCGCTTCTGAACACTTAAATACAATAAACTCAACTGCCTGTTCAAGTCTCCTATAAAGCAGACAAGAGCTGCAGAAAAGAGGAGGAGAATTATTTCTATGAAACCTTTGACTCTTTCTGTTGAGTTTCCAGTCTGACTATATCCGTCTGGTATTTGTCAATCTGTTGTCTTAGGTTCTTTAGTTCAGCCGATCGATGTTCGAGATCTGCCGTGACATCCTTCATGTCTCGCTCGAGTTTCTCTTTTCGACGCTGTTCCCTAGTGCCATCATTCTCCTTCTGCTGAATCACGTTCTCCATCTGCAATGCATTGCCATTCATCCTTATCAATATCACCACCACCACTGCCCTCAGCATCATTATCAAGTATGTCATCATCATCACTTCATCATAACATCATCATCGTGGTCGTCATTAATTAATTAATCATTAGCCCTCCATATGGAACCAGCTTCCTCCTGCAGCATGTTCCTCCTTACTAACTTCTTTATTTCAAAACAAATTTCTTTTCTCAAGGACTAACTGACTTCTGGCTTACTGACGCACGAACCTACTACTGATCGACTGAACGACTGGTCGGTTGATCTTACCTTTATTATCTGATCCTGTGCCTCCCGATATTTAGTCGCTATGTGAGTCTGTTTTGTGTGCTGCTCACTCAACTGAGTCGTCAGACTCGTGACCTCTGTGACCTTCAGAGCAAGCTCTGTTGTCAGTTCTTCATTGACCCTGAGCAATTCTGCAATTCTGTTCAAAATAACAGCAAATATAAATGACCTTGGTGATTGATACTAAACAGAAAACAGCGGCCGCATCATCTGATGTCATATAACTCCGAGGCCATGGGACTCAAGCTTGGAAAGTCCTGTAGAGTGATAAACAAAGGCGATGCACGGAGCAGATGAAGGCAATTAGATAATGTGTCTTGTAGATGTTCCGATGAATAGAAGCATGGAGTCTAGATCGAGTTTCGAATCCCACAAATACCTGGATTCTTGATCATAGTTATTGTAACACACAGATTCTACATATGAACGATTTTGTAGTTTAGCTAAACACACAGATTAGAATAAAAGAAGACCAAGTTAAAGTAAAAACACGGGTTTTTCGGGACCCTCTTTTTTATCTGGTAGATACCCGAAACACTGACATTGACGGGAACATACCTGAAAAAGAGTTGAAAGATGTCCGACTGCGATAAACTTCACGCATGCCAAGTGAAATGAAAGAGGTAACATTTTTGGTATGCTTTTTGTCAATTTTTCAGCTATAATTATTTTTATCAATTTTTTCAGTTATGTCCGTCAAAATGTGATACATTGCGTCATTGTCGTACAAAATATCAGCTCTCTAGGTCGACGGGAACATACCTGAAAAAGAGTTGAAAGTTACATGAAAGAGGTAACATTTTTTGGTTGTGTTTTTGTCAATAATTATTTTTCAGTTATATTTTTATCAATTTTTTTAGTTTTGTCCGTAATAATTTGATACATTGCATTGTCATCCTCGCGTGAATTGTGTGCAAAATTTCAGCTCCCTAGGTCAACGGGAACATATCTGAAGAAGAGTTGAAAGATGTGCAACAGAGGTCCCTACCAACCGTGAAAAACTTTACGCAAGCCAAGTTACATAAAGAGGGTAAAAAGAGCTGTCCCTTATTCTTAAACTAACCCTGATGCAGCCATGGGTATGCGATTTGTTAGCAACTTCATTTTCTTAGCCCTGGCATATGATGGTGACCAGTCACCTCGCCATCTCATCTTCCCACAAACATTGCAAAGTGTATACCCATTATAAACCAAGTTGGATATACATTAGATAGGGCTGGACTTAGAGAAAAAATTGACATATATTTCTGCACTGCTGTGATTTTAATCCATCCTAACCTCTTGTTTTAATGTCAGTCACACTAACACTAGACCATGTGGCCAAGGAGGACGATCATGATTTTGAAATTCAAACGTCATTACTGTAGTCTTGGTTGTGAGTGGCCAGACCCATACACAGCGCACACAAACACACAGATCAAGGGTTGGTAAACAATAATTACGCTCATTTATATACCCTTCTTCCTGTCCAGTAATGGCAGTTCCTTGTTCTACTAGCTTTGTGAGATTGGCAACTTCCTTCTTCAGGTTGACTGTTGTGCTTCGTGCCAGAACCTCCTTCTCGTGAGCTGCCTCCACCAATCCCCATGCTTTTTCAACATCCTATCATAGAGTAAAGAGAGGTTTATCATAGACATGTCAATGACGACAGTGTACTAAAAGCAACTGGGAATGAGAATGAATGCAGGTCGCCGTTAATACATTAACACAAATCATATACATCTCTAGCACCAAATATCTTTGGAAACAGAATTGGTTTAGACTTTAGAGGTTCAAATTCAACTCCACAACACAACAAAACAGTGCAATTATGCAAAAAGAAATAAAATTTTATGAAGGATGCAGACCAGTAGATAAACGGCCAAAGAAGAAGCCAATGAAGCAGCCAAAGAAGCAATCAAGGAAGCAATCAAAGAAGCAGTCAAAGAAGCAATCAAAGAAGCAGCAAATGAAGCAGCCAAGAAGCAGCCAAGACATAACTATGTCTGTGTCTGGCCTTTAAAGAGCTTTCTGTAAACCTCTTAAAAGCGCCAAGAGCATGGCTGTACGAGGGATGAGGTTGACTTGAGCACAGCTCGAATGTCAGCTGGAAGATTGGTCCAAGATGGACCAACGCAGGACGCATGGGCCATAAAATTCTACATAATACATCAAAAACATTACGCCTGCTTAACAACTTCCTCACTGAGTGAATAGCACTCATTATAGCACGCATGACTGATTCTTTATCCAACCACTTCATACAGCAACAGAGAAATTCTTCTGCACAGGTAGCCTTGATCAGTCTAACGTCACAAAAGACTATGGTGTTTCTCGAGTAGGCCTACAGTAAGTGCTGCAAAATAACCCCAAATGTTAACCCCAAATCTCTCGATTATTCATTACAGTTCTTTGATTGTAAAAAAATCAGATAAAACTGGATCGCAGCGGATAGGCAGCGAATTCAAACCAAATCTTATAGTAAATGTGAGAGGAACGCACTACAGATCAGCTGCGAACTCTGCCTGTGTGTGCCAGCATTGCATACTTATGCGTACGTGTGTGTGTGTTTGGTATACACCACATTATATGAACGGTGGTGTTTACTGTTGTTGTTGATGAATGTAGATGATGTAGGTGTGTCTACCTGTTTGAGACTATCGATGAGAGCCTGGTCGTCCTGTGAGATCTTCAGCGCTGCCTGGACTTTGTTGGCATTCACTTGGATCTCGATATTCAGTTCGTGGCACTTCACCATCAACTTCCGTTCGTTTTCGTTTGACTTCTTCAGCGCATCGTACAGCTTCTCATACTCATGACGAAACTTCTCCAGCGACTGTTCGCCAGACAATTCGTGCAGAACGGCCACGAACTCCTTGTCGAGCACCTCATAAGTGACATCTTCTAGAATGCTTCGATCCTTTGACTTCTCCGTTGCATCCGGAACCTTCTTTGGCTACAGCACATACAACGAGCGTGTAAAACAAGCGATCAACTACAGCAATTGTCTATATCATATATCCTAGTCTATCACTTATAATGCTCGTTAATGATGAACAGATAGATAGACAGGCAGGCAGAGACAGACAGAGACAGACAGAGGCAGACGAAGACAGACGAAGAGACAGACCCTTACATGAACAAAACTAGAGAGGTCTTGCAAACTTCACACTATTAAAAGAGGATCATTGTTTCTCATTGATTGCTTTCCAGCATTTTTTCTCTTTCGGAAAAGACATTAGAAATTCGTCTGTGGATAAGGCTTGCGATTAATCAACATTCTAATCTTCTGTATCCTGCGATTTCCATCATCATCATTATGGCGAATTGCGGTTACATTTCATATAGGCCTAGTGGTTGAGACCTGAATAAGGAGTCGGGTCCTTTGTAACCGCCAATTGGCGCTTAAGGGTCATTCCATAATGACGTAACGCAATTTTGGACGATTTTTCACCTCCCTTCGTCACACCGACTCCCACGTCGTCACAAAAGTCATGATCCCTCAAATATGATGTCACAAAGCTCTGTCCCCGAAAAACCAGATAACCAGATGCCCTGATTGTTATATGCAGATTTTCTTATAATTGTAAAAACTAATTATTACTATAACAATACATTAAACTATAGGGCCTAGTAGCACAAATCAAGATAGAGAAAGTATAATTATTACACCCTACATAGTCAATAAGACAAAAAAACTCCGGTAGAATCATTACATTAATAATAAAAATGTTTTATAACAATAACTTAAACAACCCAAACTCCCTTCTTCCACGGAGAAGCAAAATGCTTCTTCATGGAATAATAGGGAGACCTATATAGATATTCCATTCAGATCCAGCTCTTCTTGCTGAGTTTATCCGTTGCCGACGTGAAGAGACTCAAAAGCTGGTCCTGTGCGTTATGGCGCAATTATTGATCCCTGCTCATGTGTTACAGAATGGCTGCCTCAACTCCAAAATCCCAGAATTGACACCGAGCGTAAAAGGGAATAATTCAAAAATTAGGATTTAATAATCATAATTAATGTTCCTAAATTGTGGTAACGTACACAATTAATTAAGTAGAACTCTGTTACTCTGCTTTGAGTGTACTGGGTCGCCGCTCTCTCCGCTCTACTGAGTGATGCCTGCTCATTGTCCCATTTGCAATGAATGAATGAAAGAATGAATGAATGAATGAATGAATGATCTATCGAAAGCATAGACATTTATAAAATGCCGGATATATCAACTGAAAGCTGGGCAGGACTGTAATTAAGTCAATAGGGACTAGAATTGATCTTAGGATTATTTTAGGATTATTTTATCTACGCAATTAATAAAGCACACATTGAATCATTTGATAACATTTGACATAATTAACAATTATAAAGTTTATTTCTTTCTTCTTCTTCTTCTCATTCTGCCTACGAGGACAGAAAACAAAAAGAAGAGTATAATCTCTGGCGAGACCTCACAATTGACAATTCCTCGAAACCCAACCATCACACAATCGAGAAGATTATTCCGCCGCTAATAATAAAGATAATAAGAAAGAAGAATATCTCTGGAGAGATCTATGGGCGTCTTATGACAGCAATGGTCTTTGACGTCTTATCATTTTATTGACTCACTGATGGGTGGGATAGTGCCAGTCCGAAAACTGATAAGGGAGCTTTTCTCAGTTACGATCGATGCAGCGTTGTTACTGAAACATATAAGTCTAAGCGCAGACCAATCGGTGCGTGACAACGTTTTTAATGTTAACAGAAGATTGTAATTGGAGTCCGTGTGTAAACTACTTTATTGCCCGTACAATGAGGGCCAGTCTCAAGCCTGGATAAAGGATGAGTCATCGTTAATTGTTATGACATCGCGTCTTTTAACAACAACTAAACAACCAGTTTGTGCTTGTAAAGTTGCGCAGTGGACCTCTGCGGAATTAGGCCTAAAGCCCAGCAACATCAAAGGGGCGACGCGTCAAACAATACGAGTACCACTCCTTGGAATAAGATCAGATTGGTTGGTTGTTTGACCAGGCATCAATCAGACAGCTTCAGATTACTATCTGATGATTTAATAAACGAGTAATAATTAGTCCGATCAAAGTTCTCTTCCACACGCAGACATTCAATATTTAAGGTTGGTCCATTGAAATTACCCTCCACGCACGTACATGTAGGCTTAATAGTCCTGGGTCCTTGCGAAGAGATTGTCTTCTGCTGCCCTCGCCACATATCAGAAAGACCTGTTTGATTTGTTCAGAATAATTTCAGATTGCTGCTTGTATTGATTTTGCCCATTGGTGGCAGACAGACAGCGCAGACAATCGTCGTTTAGCCTTCTCATTGCGTTTGATAGGGTTTGATTTGTTTGATCTGCCGCCGTTTAAAATGGACGACGCGCCATTTTAGAACCTCTGTAACTCCTCCCCTGATTGCACTCCGGCAGTGCCAGTCCCAAACCTGGCTAAAAAAGGGGGACGACACTAGCGATCTTTATTAAACTGAAACTATTCACAGCCCCATGCTAGCCCATCTGAAACAAGCCCCATGTCAATGTCCAACGTCTATGTCCAATTGACGCGCCTCTGCGCACGCGCGTTCGGGAATCGCATGGACAGAGGCGCGTCTATTGGGCATGTATACACGTCGTTACATGTCGTAACATGGTCACAGACATTTGAGTAGTTCTGGAAGTGACTCAAGCGGCTCCACGATTTGTTAAGTTTTGCTTAAACTGCCAAAATTATCTGTATGTAACCAATATTGAAGAATTTGCCGATGCAAAGCCGTCGGTAAACAATCTGATCCACGTTGAGTAGATTCTTAAATTAGTCCTCGACATTCGATCGTTTGTCGTGGAAAGTTCGACTTTAAATACATCGATTTATGAGCCTTTATAGAACTGTGCAGAACATTCGTAGATCTGCTGCTACTATTGTAGTAGATGTAATTCTTCGCCAATGATGACCTTGCGACAAGAATTATTAGGCTATCAGATTGAAAATACTGAATAGGATTTGTTTGTCAGATCTGTGAAGATATCGTAGATTCGCTAGACTGTCATACGGATGACACCTGCGAAAACTGGTAGATTAATGTCTCAATCGACTCCCATCGATGTCTGCAATCGATATTGTCCAGCGTATCATGCATGCAGTCTACACATTATTATTATTAATGACATTAGAGAAATAGACCTGAGCAAGACGGAAACCGCATAAAGCACACAAATTGAACCAAATGGCAGACCAATAATTAGAGAACAGTTCAAAGAGACCGCAGCATCGGAGTCGATTGTGTTTCAAAGAACTTGTCAAAAGCTCAAAGGAACTTCTGTAATAAGGTAAGAATTTAGCGACTGTTTATCTTTGTTTAGCCTAGTATTTCGCATATTATAAGTTATCGGTGCATGAATACTTGCATGAATTCATGCTTAGATCGAATCCAGCTAGCATATTGAAAAGTATTGGTATTGGAATACTTTACAGAAACAATATTGGTAGGCCTATTGGATTAGCAAAGCTTTTTTATTAGGAAGTATTGATTATGTTACTGCAATACTTTTTCCAGTATTGTAACAGCTATGATGTAGCACCACATTTGATACAGCGTTGAACCCTCCTCCCACTTATTCAATTCTTGTATGCTCGTACACGTCATTCGTATAGGCCTAACCGGCCCTAAAGTTTTCACTACATGTATCTCTAAACAGCGCCAGGCTATTATACACAGATGGCTTTCGAAGAGGTCTAAACTAGCGAGTCTTAAGATATAGAGTTTGACGAAACAAATAGAAAACCCTACATATCATTACAACTTCCAAGAGAGGCTTCTTCAAGTTTATAGGCCTAATGCAAGAGATTGCACGATCTGTTAGAGCTGACATTCTCTTGTAAACATAAGCGAGTGACAGTGAGAACTTCAATGCGGGCGTGCACACGGTTGAGCGCAGAGGTTCGCGTCCGCCTGCGCTGCGCCTTCTTCAAATCTCTACCTTGATTCAAAGCCAAACGAATGGTCAATGATTGGTCATCTGTAGCCTAACAGATGTCGTATTGTAATGCTTTTACCATAATAAGATAAATTTAAATAAAATAATATCGATTTATAAAAATTGTCTTCGAAGGTAATGAAGTCAAACTTGTATGGTGACCGAGGGCGAATAAGGATCGACTGTATAGAGCTTACATTGTAAGCAGCGAGACGCAGATTAAGCCTTAGCTTACCTAACCTTCATTTACCTAATCTTAGTAGAAGCTGCTGTTTAACAAAGCTGTGTGATGTCGAAGTGCATTAACGTCGCCCTCCTCTTTTATCCAGGCTTGGGACTGGTACTGTCAGAGTACGAGCAGTGGCTGAGTTCATTCGCTTGCATGAATTGCCTCACCTATATATATATATTTACATGTAGGCCTATAGGCTAACTTCTCGTCAATTAACTCCTCCACTGTTTGGACTTTAACAGTGCCAGTCCCAAACCTGGAGAAAGGAGGAGGGCGACACCAAATCATTTTCGATATGGAACGTGTCGTTAAAAAATCAACACAAAAAACTTCTCGTTAACTATAGTTGAGATAAGCTATGAGACTATTAGTTATTATATAAATGACTTCAAATACCTATTGTCCTACAGAAGCGGAACGATATAGAGCATAATAAATTACTTACCTCCGACATTGTAATATGTGAAAAACCGATGTGTGTATGTGTGTGTGTAGCCTATAGCACTGATGTGCTACGATAATAACTATATTGAACTGTCCGCAATAACTTGTGCAAGCGTTAGGTTAAGTCCACACTTAACTTATAAAGCGTCTAATGGCCGCCTAAATCGTTGCATATGTCGTCACCGCCGGGCTTTTCGCTGTCCAGATGAGAGCCTCATTTTAGGCTTTATACTTTAGGTTGCAATCTGTTACCATGGCGTCAAACGGACTTTTTCTATTTTCTATTATTACTACCTAGCCTAACTGAACTTGTAATCAAATCTTTAAATTACGTCATTTATCAGCCGTACAAATTGCGAAGGTGTCCTAAGCGAATTGATGAATTATTATTATTAAACTGTCATTTGTAACTCGCCTAAGCAAAATGAATATTGCACAAAAGCACTTAGAGGCCGTCCATAAATGACGTCACGCGCCTAGGGGCAGGGGGTCACCCATTTGTGACAAAGTGTGACGAGAAGGAGGGGGTCGACGAAATGTGACGTTACAGCATCACATCAAACGTCAAAATGAGTAATTTTATTACAGACTATCACTCAATTAAACAAATTCCACTTAATTGGCAGTAGCTGGAACCGGATTTCAACATACTTGTATTCTTAATTTTTTGGGTTTGTTTACTTTTACGGTTGGTTTCATTTTTGATGTTTTGAAAGTGAGACAGTCATTCTGTTACACACAAACAGGAATCTATTATACCGCCAAAACGCACCAGGCCACTAAAAGTCACTTCACGTCGGCAACGCGAACTAAGTAAATAAGTAGAGAATATTCTTTATTACTAATGGTAAGCACAAATGAAGAAAATGGAGAGAGTGTTGATTGGATAGACGAAGAAGGGCTGGATCTGAATGGAATATCTATGGAACAGGAGGAGGAGGAGATCCTAGCTCTCCCTATTTATTCCATGAAGGAACATTTTGTTTCTGCGTGGAGGAAGTTTAGATTGTTATTAAACATGCTTTTAAAAATGCAATGAGCTTTTTATCTCGAGGAATGCATAGGCCCAATGAGTATACTAGTTACACTTTTTCCATTTTCTTCGTTCTACCATATAGCCTAGTCTTAAGTGTTTTTACGTTATCATTAATTTATTAATATTTCTAAAAGGCTCCGAATTACGCCGTGGTTTTATAACTTAAGCGCCTGATTTGCATGTATTATGCTAGTCCTGCAGTGTCTCACTGTTACGTAAATGCAAATGACCGCTGTTATTTGCTGTGTGTCATGGAACTGTTTTTAATTGATGACACGCAACTAAGTCAGTCTCCTCATGAGTTAACGCTATAGAGACCCAGGCAATCGGACAGTTCGCCCCTTTCGATTGACACTTTGAAAGTTGTCGATACAGTAATACGTAGGCTATAGGAGTACACATCAAACAAATAAATATTTTCTTCAATACCTTCGTGCAATGCAAGCATACATAACCTACATGTCCGCTTCACAGAAGCCAATAATAGCTGCTGCATCTTCTACCGCAGCTTCAAGTGTTTCTGTTATCGTAAATCTGTAGCTCCACACCAAAAGAAACTCCTTCAAGGATTGAAGAGAAGGTACTCTTGTAACCGACCAGGCTATTATTATTATTATTATTATTATTATTATTATTATTATTATTATTATTATTATTATTATTATACATATATGTTTCACATTATGCTGTTATCGCCCATGATGAGCTAATGTAGTGTTGGCAATGTCCCGAAGAGGCAGACTGCGTTCCCACGCTGAAGAACAACTGAGATACGTTGGAACAGAAATGACGTCTCCATTGGATCGTGGGTTGCAGCACTCGTTCGACTACCCAACTCTGAGATGAACTGCAGTCCTTCACTGCTCCAAGCGCCGCCGGATTCCAAGGAGAGGGCTACGAAGTCGTGGGTGTTGGTTATGGTGGAATACTTGGCCCTCTTCGTCTTAGCTGCGCGTTCGGCTGCTTCGCCAGCTCTGATAGATGTGTCGACAAGATGTGACTTGGCGTAGGTGTCGGGCACTGTCACATCCCATGCCAGACATCGACCACGTGTCCAAGGAATGAGCGTGACGCCGTCCGGTCGCTTTCCATCTTCTCTTACCAAGCCGAGAGGTTCCTTTTGCGCTGGAATCTTCGCTCTGCCAAGAGCTCTCCAGATGACATAGTTCAACATGCTATGTCGTTGATGTTTTCCGCTGCCTCTTCTACAAATTAGTCCATGGAGCCCTTTTGCGTCGACGCTCTCTTGACATTGGTGATACAAATGTGGCTCGCAGAGCGTCGTTCCTAGCCTCAACCCGGCTGCCAGTCGTACATCCTCGTTTGAGAGGCGCAGGCCTAGGGCAGTCACAGGGGGCGCTAGCATCCAGTCTCCAGAATGAGGTGCTCGTGAGGCCAGCAGGCGAGCACGGTCGCATGGATTGTTATTGGAATCCAGCAGACCTTTCCATGCCTTGTCTGTGAATCGGAGGTCCCATTCTTTCTGGCGATAACTTGCTGCTCCTGTTGGTGGTTCTGCATCTGTCAGGGTCTTCCAAGCGTTGAGTGCTGAACTCGCAAGTTCATATGGTTCCTCAGCAGACTCTGTTGGTAGGATGCATGCCTGGAGTTCGCTTGTACTAGCAGCAGAAGCCAGAAAGGCAGAAAGTGCCAGCGTAGATGCACAACGAACTCCCAGACCACCATCTCTCACCGGCAAAGAAGCCTGGAGCCAGCGGTCATCGTCAAGGTCCACATTTAAAATGGTTGACAGTCCTTCTCTCAGCAGTTGATCAAACCGAGCCAAGCCCGGGCAATCAGCGCAGACGGCTGTACAAGAGCTTCGGTACACTTAGACTGTTTCTCAGCAGAACCAGAGCGTCATGTGTATAAAGCAAGGACAATCTTCCGATTGCCCTCTCGAGGTCATTGGCCTTTGAATTAACGACCATGTTCACAGCTGGACCTGAAATTAGAGGTGCACCCAACAAGGTCATGTCCTCGAGAGCTATGCTCGTGAACTCTTGGAACGCAGGGTCATTGTTCGGCATCTGGGTGTTGTGACACGCGATTTCGCATTTGCTGCGGTTCAATAGCAATCCCAGATTCTTTGATTCCTGCTCGATTAATTGAACGTCGTCGGCCACTGTTTCCTTGTTACCTCCCAATGTCAGGTCATCCAGATATCCGATACGCAGATCCGAACGAAGCTTCATCAGAATCGGTTGCAGCACAAGACAGAATTCCAGAGGTCCCAAAGGAACGCCTTGCTGCGTTCCTTCTTCGGATCGAATTGTGTTTGAACCATAGCGCAACAGTGGACGGTTTGAATAGGCAGCGTGAGCAAAGTGGTAGAGCTCTGGGATCTCTCTAGCAACTGCCTCTAGAAGACAATCTCTGCGCAGAGTGTTAAAGGCATTGGCGAAGTCGAGCTTTACTAGGACGCTGTCCTCAGGCATTGTGGAAATCCAGCGACGTGTCGCATGGACAGCTGCCTCAGCGCCTCCTGGAATGCCTACCCCAAGCTGAATGGGGCGAGCAGTTGAGACAGCCTTGTTACCGCATGCGAATTAGCGCACTTTGCCGCCAGACGACGCCATGTGTAGCCCACGGCGATCGGTCTTATGCCTCCGTCCTTCTTGCTCAGGGCTAAAAGGTTTGCCCCATAGATGACCTCATTCACCTCTTCGGATAGACCTCCCTTTAGGAGCAGATTGACAAGGTCAGATAGATGTTGCCCGATGTTGTCATCTACTCCATAGGCCATCAGATTCTTTAAGTGTTGTGGAGTAATGCCATCTGGACCACCAGCCGAACCCGCAGGGAAAGAGGAGATTGCCCTAGCGACATCTTCTTTAGAAACTTGAAGCGGGATGAAGCGATCGGAACTGTCTGGATCACATGGGGTTCTCCTGTCCACTGGTGCAGGCGGGTGCTTTTTCTTAAGCGCGGCCAGAGTTTCAGATGTGTCCAGTGCCGGTTTATCCTCGCTGCAGATGAGACGGATGGCTGCCTTGAAATTGCCTTCCTCCAGCTTGCTTGCAACTGTTGAGGCTAAATACCTGGCGTGGTCGCATTTAGCGGACTTGAGCTTACGACTTGACGTCAGTGGCAATTCATCGTTAGTCGACTGGTTTGGTTCCTGCAGTCCCCATTCAGTAATGCGGGACAAAATCATCTTGGTCATGTTGTGCTTTCGTCCACCTCTTCTTCGCTTCACTAGTACAGTTCCACCGAAGGCCAGCAAATCGAACCATTTTGCAACGCAATTTGGTTCTCTTACAATTGCTTGGATTATATCGGCCAGGAGAGCAGCACAAGATGGCCTTGTTGCTTTTGGGATTCTCTTAATCAGAAGACCGGGTGAAACAGGATGTGAGAGCTGAGAAGCGATCGGCCCAACGTCCGTCGACAGCTCCCGTGAGTAAGAGATCTGCACGCTAGTGGTAGAAGACGACTGTCTTGTGGTATTATGCTTTAAAGGGCCGTCCGCCGGTGGCTGGTCGGAACCTGGACAAGGGGCGGTTCGAGGGCCGTGCCGGTGCATCGTGCCATCTGAGGCATGGGTTTTGAAGGACAACCAACACACCCCGCAAACCCCCTGGCCCTTACAAGGTTTTTGACTCATCTGAGTTTCAAATCGGTTTGTTTTCAAATGCGCCGCCATTTAAACAGTAATCGTTGCCATTGGCAACGTTGACGTCGCTGGCCTTAAAGCATGGCAAGCGGCCATCAATTCAAATGCACGGCTACATATAAGTTGAAACGAAAGTTTGACAAACCAATCGTGTTGTGGTCTTGGCGAATAAGATGTGGTGAATATAATCAATCGGGTCACGAGTTGTTAATCCATTAGACGATGCTAAAATCCAACTCTGACGATTACTCGTTACGCGGTATTTTTGCTAAATAGTCGGACATTAAAAATTTTCCGCCCACCACGTCCGCTGCCTCAAATCGATTATTATTATTATTATATATTATTATATATTATTATTATTATTATTATTATTCATCATTGGCATTGCCAACGGATCTGTCATCATGCTATCTGGGTCGCCGCTTGTCAGTGGACTGTAATCTTGACATGGTGCCCTGAAAAGCCACCGCATTGAAACGATCAATGCCGACAAGTTCTGGAAAAGGAAGTTTGTCTCTCGGGTGTCACCGGTAGTTGTCGAAAGTCGGCGTCCAGTCTCAGACAGAAAGGCGAGGCCCTCACTATTGAGGGGACCGAAGGTTTCTATAGCGATTGGAACAAAAGTGTATTTCTTCTCTAGCTCAGAATATTTTGTGTGTTTCCTTGTGGCTGCTATCTCCGCCGCTCCTCCAGCTGTGGAAGCTGTTTCGGGGATATAAGAAGCGGCCACTGTGTCCACCACAGTTGCGTCCCAAAGTAAGGCCCGCCCCCCCTCCACGGTATCGGGGTCTGCCCGTCCGGTCTCTTTCCATCTAATCTGGAAAGACCTGACGGTTCCTTGACCGCTGGAGTACCGGCTCTGTTGAGGCTGCGATGGATAAGGTCGTTGATATTACAGTGTCTTGCTTGACGGCCAAAACCCAATGAACAGGACAGGCCATGTGCGCCTCTGGCTGAGACGAAGGCGCCGCATGCGCAGGTGTGCAGCTCACAGATGGCCACCCCTAAACGTAGGCCGACCATTATTATTATTATTATTATTATTATCATTATGCATTTTTTTAATAAGCGCCCCTATAAAATTATTATAAGAGCCAACGACCAAACGTCAATCAATGATTCTGAGCAGTTGTGAGTGAAGAACTTACTCAATACTATTCTTCCATTATTCCATTCACACTACATTCAGAGCCACTATGCCGTTGCTAAACTTCCATATAAAAGGAAGTATAATAGCCTATAGTTATATATGCTTCCTTATCCTGCCGGGGTCTTATTCTGCAGCCTACGACAAAGAGCGCCTAGGAAGTGCAAACGCCTAAGTTACCTAGAACAATTCATTCATTCATTACAAAGATTTATATAGCGCCCCTTCAAGGCTACTGCTCAGGAGCGCTTCCGACTCCGGCGCTGCTGAAAAGAACAGTTTAAAGGTGAGTATAAAAAGAGTCTGAGTGGACCCTGGGTGACAAACTCCGCCACTGTTTGGTCTTTGATATTGCCATTCCCAAGCGTGGAGAAAAAAGGAGGGCGACACCAAATCATCTTCGATATGGAACGGTGTCGCTAAAAAAATCAACAATAACCCTGGATGACAAGCGCAACGCCAACAGGAGGGTGTTCCACAGCGAGGAGTCAGCCACTGAAAATACACAACTTTGCTTAGTAGTTTTGCGGGCAAATGGGACAATGAGTAGACCCCGCTCAGTAGAGCGAGCCGTGAGATCGGTGACCCGGTGCACTCAAAGTAGAGTAACAGAGATCGCGAAGATTGGCAGAACTAAACATGGCTGATGCCAAACTCCTTTTTCTCCGTGATTGTTACTCAACCAAAACATGTCCTTCACCAACTCATATAGTACCTCCACTTCTCCAATTAAGACCTAGAGCGCACGGTCATATTCTTCCAACCAAGGATAGCTTACGACCTCGTTGCTTACGATCATCAAAATAATACAGGTCTTATGAACAGGAGAACTTAAGGCCTAGGCATGCAACTCTATTGACTAAGGGCGATTACGACTTTGGCGACATTCAATAGCAATATTGGCGACGATAAGAAATACGATGATGAAAAGGAGGAAGAGGATGCTAAGCAGAATAGAAGGGTAGCCTCTACTCCTTCTCCTCCTCCTCCTCCTCCTCCTCCTCTTCAGAGGAAGTAGACGACGATGACGTGAAGCTATAATATTGTCAAGATTCCGATTAACTAGTTACTGACGTCATCTCTATTATTGAAAGCTTATGACTAACGTACAAAAATTGATTTTATCTTATGAAAGGTTAGGCTAATTAATTCAAATTGTATTTTATGCACTCATCACTTACTAAAGGCCTAAAATTATATTCAAAATAATTCGAAAACGGGTGAGTCTTTTCATTGTATACATTTAATAAATTTGACTAATTTGCATTCTGATAGTTTCCTTATAAAGAGCGAACGCAATAAACAGAAATGACCAGACAAGAAACAATTAGGTCTATAGCTTGTAAGAAATGATGTATCGTAGGGAAATCCGCTTTTTTAATCTCGACAATTCAATTGCCAAGTGGTTAGGTCAACTTATGCGATGCTATGTGGCTTATATTTCGAGCCATCGTGTGATTAATGTTCATTTATTGCTAAGTAAAGGCTACGGATATATACACGGTGTCTCAAAAAATCCTGTGCAAAAATGTTTATGTCAGAACTTCATTAAATTTCCACCAATTTAAATAACTTTTGGTAGGTAGATGGCAAATGGCTGAAACTTTATAGAGCCGTTTTAATGACTGTCCATAAGTAAATCAGAACAAGTACAGTACACTTCATAGGCAGCATGCAGTTCAAAACCATTTCCCTTATGCGAAACTGCCTGGTTTGGGTTTCACCAACCTATGTGAGACTTTTCTGCACTTTCGTGTCCTCTTTAATTGCACGGGCCTCCTTTTGATCTTCCACTCGCGGCTTTCTTGTTGTTCCGCACATGCGCTCTGCCACATTCCAGTCGAAGAACTTTGCCTATGTTGCATGGCCCTGGAATTACTGACCCTCTCACCTTGCCAGTTTCGGAGACTCCTCTAAAAAGACTTTCCTGTTCCCTTGCCAAGCACAGACGCCCGTTGTGAGTGCTGCTGATT
>OY365815.1:7842066-7907066 GCA_959347315.1 Bimastos eiseni
GGCTGTCTTTTTACTTTAATCTTCAAATTTTAGGGCTTCAATCGAAGGTTTTTTGTTTTCTGTTTGAAGACCGGAATTGTTGATTCAAAAGTGTCTTTATAGCAGACGCTCTATTGACCCTTCCTTATATGATGTCTATTTGTCTTTGACAAAGGTGGGTAACTAACCGATTAATTTATAATTTATTATAAAAACAACAAATTCTTATTCTATCTGATTAGCTACTAGATTTTAATAATTTTCCTTTACTTGATTAGCAAATATTAGTTGTTAATACAAATTCTAATCAATTTAATCAATTCCAAGCAATTTTGCTAATAGTGCCCGTCACTAGCAGACCCACCGGGAGGGGACAGAGGAACAAATGCCCAGAGGCAAGGCGACTTTTAAGGGCCCAGACCTACAGATCAGCTTGCGATAAATATAATAATCAGCTATAGATCTACACACTACAGAGTTTAGGATTTGTGCTTTATTATATATTACATTACTGACGTTTAACCACAATTAGTTTAAGCTTCATGCAACTGGATATTACCGTAGGCCTATACTTGCTGGTCTTTGATAAGTAACATTTTGTCTGATATCTTCGACTGCACTTATAGTCCATATTAAGTAAAGCTTCTCTCCATCATTTTTAAAATTCACTCAATGCTAACAATGACATACATAGGGCCTACATAGGTATATATATATACATACATATGTATTAGGCCATAAAAAACTCTGGCCAATTTAACGATGTTCCGCCAACTGCTGGTCTTCACGTTCAGCTGATCTTTTGTCACTGTTATGCTATACGAGATATGTAAACATTGATAATTTTGATTTCACCATTATCTATTGATATCTCGATACCTTTTGGCTCGATGCGAGCCAGATACTTTCCCCAACTGTTGGAAGGCATCCGGTTAGGGAGCGCCTCTGAATCTAGAAGCGATCTGTATAAATTCTTATTGACTGAATAAATGAACGTGGACCTCAATGACCTGTCAAAGCATCTTTATTGAGCTGTTTAGTGTCCCTTAATCGACATCATTGGCCAATTAGACTCATGCTTGCCAAAGGCGTCGATAATAGCGTCACCGATTCGACGCCTGAGACAAGAAGATGATCTTTGGTCTGCTGAGTTCTACCTAAACAACTCAAACAGCGGATTCGCGATGTAATTTTGACGATCAAACTTCTCAATGCCTCTGCTGATAACGAAGGAAGGCGATGCCAATCATCTTTCTTCCGAAACACTCTCATTGGACATCAACTAAATTGCCCAATCTTTAATATTTTAGCCTACCATTGGGGAAATAAGTTAAGTTCCTGTTATTTGCTATATTATGGTTGTTAGAATCTATAGGGTTGTAGACAGCGCAGAGGCCATATGCATCTGCGTTGGACAAATGGCAAGCGTTGACTGAATATATCTTTACTTCCGCATGCATATATATGTATATGTAGAGTTGTACACACATATGTGCGGATGTATGTATAAAATAAATATATGTATGCATATATATGTGTGTACGCAATATTGTATATGGCCCATGCAACTAGACCAATGGGATAGCAATCAATGGACAATGGCATTTCGAAAGCTATTGTGTGATCACTGGGTTCGATGCCTTTGATCTGAGACCATTTGAAGTTTTGTATTTCCCATTGAATCACTCAATATATATATATATATATATATATATATATGCACACATAAAAATATATATATATATATAGACACGAGTTCAATGTCATGCTAGGAAATATTTTTATGTGTGCATAGCAATGTTTATGCAGCATTGTTAAAGCGATGTATTGTATTGAATTCAAAATCTTACTGATTTGTTCGCTGAAGGGAACCACTTCTCTTCGAGAATCTTACTATCGCATATCTCACGGTTCTCATCCGTGATTCTTATCACATTCTTCTGCTGACCTGTGATCTGGAGGGTATTCTTTGTGGTGCAATCGACCCCTAGTTCTTGCCATTGTGGGGATGGAAGTGTTGTCTGGATGTCTGGACTGATGTTCTTCCACGAGGAGCATTCCAAGAGCAGGGGTTCATATGCAGGTGTCGGGCATGTCGCACTCCTCGATCGCAGTTCATTTCATAGGTCTAATGATGGCAAACCACTTCATGACAAGTGCTGACTGCATATATCTTTGCTCCTGCTTCTGATGATTATCCATGCATGTACCTGATTCTGGTACAAACGAGCCGATTGATCTTCGTATAAAGGAGGTGAACATGAGTTTGGAACGTAGTTTCGCAGTATTGTTTCGCAGTATTGGTCTTTGACGTTTTTCCGCGTTGCGGATTTATTTGTCGTCTTTCATGAGTTTGGCAGGGGGCTTCCAAGTTGTTTTTTCGTTTCACACCATGCACCGGGTCTTTGGTCTTACATTTGCCTTTACTCGCGTTATTTACAAAACTTTATATTACCGTTTTACATAAATATCATTGTTTTAAAAATTCTCATTTTTGAGTTTTGAGCTTGTAGAAGATCCCTTCGGGTGATCGGTGTATCATTTCTGCCACTTTCTGTGTCAGTATTTGAAGAGAGACACGGGGAGAAAGACACTTATAGAAATAATGACACACACAGGGAAAGAGATAGAATGAGAGAGACAGATTAAGACAGATAGAGAAGCAAAAGACCGTCTATTAACGTCTAGTCGGGACACAGAAGATCCTCAGATTTGAACGACTTCCTCAGATTCAGTGAAGTTAGATCTTCAAAGGGCCTCCTATTTCATTCATCTTGGGCTTCTGACACCATCTCCAGCACACTAAAGTAAACAATTCGCTTATTAAGTAAACCGTTTGCTTGAACTTGACATTGAGTAACGTTAACTATACCTAAGCCATAGGGGTCTAACCATGCAAAACTTCTGCTTGTTGTATTGTTCTCCCGACTCTTTCAGATGGCATCTGCATCGTTTCTTGACTCGATCTAACCGTCTGTTTGCTCGATGGATTAAAGGTCTTCCGAGTCTCATTGTAACAGTACACAGAAGGTACGATATCGATTACGACGACCAGAGTTTCATTTTGAGAGCGCCGTTACTCCATGTGACCTCACTTAGCCTGTCAATTGGCCGGCGCCTTTTGTAGTCGTCCAATGACAATCGCAATGGCTGTTGACTGATAGGAAGCCCCCACCTCCTCGAATCGCCTCAAAAGACGGGGCTACACAGTTAACGGTCACCGATGTCAGAAGAATTATGGACTCAGAGGGGTTCGTATGACGGATCTGGTGAAGTCACAAAGTTCTCGAATTCTGCCGATCTTCAAGCGATTCAATCTTCCGGAAACCTGAGAAATATCTCTGTTAGAGAGTAAAGCGCAAATTAAGTTGCCTTCTAGGCCTACATGCATTGACGGAAACGATAATTAAACGTAATTTTTACAGGATTAACTGAAATTCCTGGAAGAGTCGAAGAATAATGGAAGACATGGACACCTCATCGTTCGCCCTCTTTGGTCAGAATCTGTGGACGGTCGACGAAAACGACGAGGGGTGAGTAACTGCAGAAAGTCAGACGATCTCTGCATTTCACTTTCTCTATGAGCTGCAAAGCCAGGCATCGCAGGCAATCATGCTACAGATTGATTTTAATATTCATTGAATAGAATTATATGATTTTGCGCAAAAAAACATTTAGTTGATCGGCGGATGGGAGCGCCATCTGTTGAACAACAGCTCTTTGTAGGCCTATAATCGTAATCATAATCTCCAAACTTCTAAAGCGCTGCTCGAAAGCTAGGCACAGGGTACTAGCTTATTCACGAGCACGTCAAGCCATAGGCGTCGTCAGAATGGCAGTCCGAAGGAGGTCAGAGTCAGTTCTCAGTTTGCAGAGGGTCCTAGGAGGCTGAGTAGCTGTGAAGGCTCAACAGGTTGATAATCGGAAGGTAGGCCTACATCTCCGGATCAGCGCTCCGTAGATCAAATGTATGCCTACTGGTCTGACGAATTGCCTAGCTCTTGAGTTGAACACTGTTAAGATTCTGTTCCGGATTATTTCGCCTGGCGTTGTTGCTATTTTGTGCGCCATTGCCAGTGGCGTAGGCAGGATTTTCCCATGGAGGGGGTTCGGGGTGTAGGGGTAGTTGTGTTCCTCACTCGATCTATGAAAAATTAGGGGGTCAATGAGTCAGGAATTTGTCTAAATTTTAGCTTTTTTCCCTGCAACAGTTTTGTGTGATACTGTAAAAATAAGAGAAATACGTTCACATTAAAAATTTAAAAAGCAGGCTATATAGCCCATAGCTATAGTGATTTTGATAACAATGAACCCAAAAGTATTTGAGACACTATTCTGAAAAATATTGGAAGAACGAATGTTATTATCGAATCAATCATCAATAATGCAAATTTAATTAACACTTACGCTAAGTTCATATATAGTGTTAGGGTCAGGGTTAGCATGTTATAATTTACTAATAGGTCCTTCTGTAATAATAAGCATTTGTTATTTAATATTTGTTACTTTACTAAAATTTTCTGATATTGTTTTGGATTACACTACAAATAATAGCAATCTGCTATTAGTTATTATAGTATGCTACTTGTTCAAAATATTTGAAAAGACGATAGGCCCACAATTAGTTCAGTGTAGTTGCTGAGTTGCTTAAGAGGCATTTGATTCGTCTTTAATTAAGCAGATTCTACGGTTGAATACTGCACTGCATAGGCGACAACGTATGCTGTTAATGAAAAAGTTTGCAACACTGCCAAAGGGAGGCTTAACCCCCCAAACTCCCCCTTGCCTACGCCACTGGCTATAGCAGTAGCCATTACACTTTGTATGCCAATAGCAACAATTGAAATACGTGCTCCAGTTACAACTTGTGCTAAACATTTTCACCAACAGGCAATAGGTCTATAAGACATACAGTGTGTACAGTGATTTAGAGTCATTAATCAAGGATTATGAGGTAACCGTAGTCACTATACATAATTATCTTACACTGTTCCTCGCATAGGAAATGTGTAAATGGCGTCTGTAATGTCATATTATAATTATACAATAAGAGCTATTGTATTTCTGTTACAACGGTGGTCACAGTGACTACATTGTATTTTGTTTGTCAAAAGTTGCTGTAACACCACAAGCACAGAAAACTTAAGCAATACTAAGTGGTGTTAGTACTTGGACGTATGGGTGACCGTCAACGTAAGAGCAGGCCCCAATGGGGCCAACGCAGCCTGCAATGCCTGTTAGCATTGGACATCTATGAGTTCTATGTTGAATTTCTTCTGAGAGGCTTCTGAATAGATTTGAGTAACAAAATAGATTTTCGTGTCAAAATGTAGTAAAACAATGCTGTGATTTACTTCCAACTTGTGGTTAAACAAACTTTCATAATTATTATAAACGTATTGGATATCTTTATGTCAGCAAAGCTTATGCAATCCTTTGTTTTGGTTTGTGCCATCTAGGTCGCCACCTATGCCAACTTGGTCGCCACCTATGCCAACTAGGCGCCAAAGTTCAAGAATCGCACTGTTTGGCAGCGTGAGTATAGGCTTATTGTTAATTTTCTGAGCTTCTGCTCCTGATATACACAACATATTAAACTGTATTCTCTTGCTGATGTTTTCTTTTGAATACTGAATAAATGCTGATGTTCTAAATGAACGAAACAACGAAAACAGCCTAATTCTGAATCTCAAATATTGCGCATCTAGAAGTTAGTATTCTCCTAAATGTGTTGGTCTAGTCAGAAATCTAGCATCGCCTAATTTGAACGTAGGAAAAACGGTGATCAAATAGGTCCATTTATGTGCAGCCATTTTTCTGGAAAGAGCGCGATAGGAACTTCACCAGTGCGTTAAGTGTTCGTCTGTCTCTGCGCTGGTAAAGGCCTACATGTATATAGGCCTATGTATAATATGTTTCTTGTAAACTTTCATTTGCTTCCTTCCTTTGTGAATTGTCACCTACATTGTAGCTGTGAACGGAATTGCTGAATATATCGGCCTCCCTCTGTCTATCTAGGGAAAGGGTTCATATCCAAATACTGATCTCTCCTCTACCTGGTTTTGCCGCTTTGCATATTATACATCGGAGTCAACAGTGACCGCCGATTCAACCCTCTCAATCGTTGCTCCCATTGGAGCATGAAGGTGGGGGGAAATCATAGAACAGCAACGGGTCATGGGGGTCATGCAGGCTGTTGAAAGGATTGACCCATACTAGGCATAAATTACAGCCCTAGATGTAGATTCCGACGAACATAATAAGGTGAATTCGGGTTATAGCTCTAGCAATGCGAAATGTCGTTGTTGGTCCGACGTAATTTGGCGCCCAACGGCCATGCGGACGATCGATGCGCTTCAGAGACAGTTGAATTAATAATTTTCCAGCAGGGCAGCGAGCGAATAAGCTACCACTCCCTCTGGTCAATAATTGTTCCGCATGAAGGGGATCTCGAATACCCGATGATGACCATCTCAGATACAGTGCAGACTTATGAGTGGGCCTGTAGGCCTAGTTGAATGGCTCAGCTGAAGGGAGCTTTGTCATCATTGGTGCATAGGCCTACAATAACTGCACTTGTGATCATACTGCGGTTTGTCAGTTTGAAATTAAACGAAGATTTATTTATTTATCTGTGTTATTGAAATGTCTTGTAAATCAAAAGTTTGTTATAGGCAGTTGGTCGAAGCAAAGCATAGGCTATACTCGTCTCATCTTAGGCCTATGTAATCTTGTGTGCATGTTGATGATTTGATAAAATAAAACTCTCAACGGTCATCTTGAGATGTTTGGTCTTCGAATTGAAAGGCTTTCAGATTCAAGTAAATTTTATTTGGTAACCAATAAAACATGAGAAAATGACAAACAACAAGTTTTCATAAATGGATAATCTGGTTAAACAGAGGAACCTAAAGGGGTCATTGACCCCGCTAACCAGAGGTCCTATGTAGAATTTTTAAACTGGCAATGGCCTATGGGTACCAGGATTAATTATATCGTAGAAATAAAATAGAAGTTAATCTCAACACGTGCCTTAACTGAGGGCTCAATGCATCCACTGAATAGACACAGATACAAACATTCAATGCTTAGAGGGGTCTACAAGCAAATAGAGGCGAAATTTATTTTAAAATAATCTAATATTTTATTTTTATATAGATTACACAGATAATATTATGAGGATCTTCTGGGACTTGCTGGACCTTCCATGTAAGATGAAGCCGATGGGATATTGCTTCATTACTCGTTAGGCATACATTGTAATTGTAATGAATGTAATCACAGATTTATATAGCGTCTTTTCGAAAGAGACTAGTCAGAGTCGCTCAAAAGTGGTAAGGTAAGCATACACATGTCTGCACTGTAGACAACGTAAAGTATGCCTGGCATCATGTATCGACTTCTCTAACCAATCGTAACTGAGCGTGAATTATATCTGTTGCATTATAGGATGACCAAGGAGACGTTTTCATGCGCCAGGCGTCTATGTCGTTGGACGATTGCAAGCCTCATCCAGACTCCACGCTCAACGATGACGAAACCACCGTGTCTAGTTATGGCACAGAGGGCAGAAAATCAAAGCGTGTCGCATTCACGTCCAGCAAGTCCCGGATGTCCGCCGTCAAGAAGCGCAGCAAGATCTGTTTGGAGAGGATCAGTGAAGCGACTCTCCTTCCTCCTCCTCTGAGAAGTGGAAAGCAATTGCGCAGGAATCTCTTTGACTGCGACAATAACGACGACACCGTGGCATCAGCCGACCCACTAATAAACAGTTCAACGGACGCATCATATCGTCACTCTTCAAGCATCCAGACGGCGACATCGTTGGTGTGGAAGAAGCACACCAGTCTACCAGAGTCAAGTAGGAGCTGTCAGTCCAAATCGAAGTTTCCGAAGTGTCATTCAGAGGCAGAAATGCTCATCACATCTGCGCTAAATAGATCCACTGATGACCAGAATCTCATCGGAGACTACAGTCGACCTTGTCGCCTGCCAGTCGTCGTCAGCGGAAAGCATCAGGATTTGAGAGCCATCTCACACGAAACAGTAAGTGACATGTTTACAATGCAAAAACTATATTTTACAAACAATTACCAAATTGCTTAAAGATGAAATTGCAATGGTTTCACAGGTAAATTCTATAACCTAACTATTTAACATGCATGACTTATATCATCATCATCGTCGTCATCATCATCATCATCACACGTCGTGGGCCACATATGTCCGATGGCATGCTTGTCAGGTTCTGTCAGTGCCGTCTTCTTGAAGTCAAGTCCGTCAGTTCCTGAAGTGGTCTTTTGCCCCAGCCAACAATATCATCGGGCCACTCCCTGTGACTGATATATTATACATGATTAGTTAATAAAGAAATACTTACTTATTTACTTATTTGTAGATGGCGAATGTTCTCAGTGGTGGATATTCATCTCTTGTGGAAGAGTACATCGTGATCGACTGTCGCTATCCATACGAATATGATGCCGGCCACATAATGGTAAGTGTTCGAAACAGTATGAGTGCTATGCTTATTCAGAAATACAGAATTTAATTGATTAATGTCACTTTTATTGCTTTTATTATATTCCACAGTGTTGCCAACTAAGTTATACTGACATTGGTTAGATTTACATGTCTCTGTCTAGGCAATTTTCAATTGCAAAGCACTTTTTGAACTCAACGGCCTAACCAATCTGAAGATATTGAAGTTCTAAGAAAATCTAAAAGGATTGTAAGGTCTGTCAAGTAAAGTTTGCACAGATGAAGAAAGATTTCAACTGGATATTCGTTTGCAAACATGATTTCATGGATGACAATTGATAAATGCTTTGCACTAAAGGCAAAGAATGATGATGCAAAGCCTATTAAGCACTTGCTGCAACGTATCACCTTAACTTGAAAGTTAAGCAGACTTGATTAAGAGGTGTCACACGTGTCCAAAGTCTAACTTTAGGAGAATTTGTAGATAACGGAAGATAAGGGAGAAACTCTACTGAAAAGAATGAAATGTAATGAAAGTCATTTATCACAAAATTATCCGCAATGTTTGAGTAGGTTGGGCTTTGTGTAACAATCTATGCTCAAGAGTTTTAACTCTTGTATTCAGCCGAAAGGCTTTGATTTTCCCCAGACTTTCCCTTAGCCTACTAGAACATTCTGATTCTGTCTTCTTTCCTTCAGATCAGATGTTCTTCCTCTTACTTAATTCACCAGATACGATAAGATTTTCACCGCTGCATTGCAGTGGCCAAAAACTGAACTTCATGAAGACAACACTGACACTTTTAAAATCAGTTATATATTATTATCATGCCACAGAAACCCTCTGCAGTTTATTGCAATTTATGAGACCCTTAAACCCTAAGTTAATTAACTGGCTATAGGCCTAGGATGGAATACATGTGAATGGTTTTGTTTGTTTGTTTCTGTAGGGAGCTAGAAACATCTACACAAAGGACGAAATCCTCAGCCAGTTCTTGAGCTCTCCTCCATCGCTTCAGTTCCTGCAAAGGAATCCAGTTCTCATTTTCCACTGTGAATTTTCTTCAGAAAGGGGACCAAAGCTGTAAGAGTTCAGCTTCCTTCATCACTTCGAGTCATTCGTAGTGTACATCATGTAGCCAAGAGCCTGTAGTACCATCCAGTACTCCACGCTCATGATGATCATTTTCATTCTTTTCATGAGTAGAGTTTCTCCCTCATCTGCTTTTTACAAATTCTCCACAAGATGGATCTGTGCGTATGTGAGTCCTCTGCTCTGTGTGTTGTAGATCAATAGTCTATATACCCAATGAAAGCACACATTTTATTCTTAATTTAATACCTGTTGCTTCTCCAACGTAGACTCAGTCTTCATTGATTTATCTGCATCCAGTGGCTCAGTTTTCGGCCAACCCCAGTCACATGAAATTCTTTTGCCATCTGAGTTAAATTGACCATAGCACATTAATACCATTTGCAGGATTAAATGAAATTTGTCCTTGTAATTCATCAACTTGTGCTGGACATTGGGTCCTACAAGGCTACAAGACAAAAATCCTCAAAATCGTGAAAGGCTGCCATTTTGTGCGTTGTTTTCTTCAGGCTTCGCTATCTGCGTAACAGAGATCGAAGTATTCATCAGGAAAACTACCCTGCTCTGTTTTATCCGGAGATTTACCTTCTAGAAGGCGGATACAAGGAGTTCTGCCAGTGGCATCTGAACCTATGTGAGCCAAAGAGCTACCTGCCAATGATTCATAGTAATCACACAAATGAGCTGGCTTACTATCGATCCAAGTCACGACTCTACACTTCCAAGCAATCTCTGGCAGCATCTAACTACGATACAATGGAGAAACAACGCAAGTTCAGCTCCTTCAGATGTTGAGAACTGCTCTATAAATAGACTCAATGAAGACGTCTAACAGACTGCAGTCATTGTGATCACGAGTGGCTTGCTCTAATGAAACATTCAGATAAAAGGTTTTCTGAGTTTCTACAAAGTTTGGAAGGACTGTACCAATCCATGACATTATTCACAACAACTGTGATATGTGTGATGGTTGAGTGTTGCTTGTGTGAAATGTTGAATATGATGGTCGAGTGTTGCTTGTGTGAAATGTTGAATAAGTGACTTGTATATGTGATGGTCGAGATGTGTGAAATGTTGAATGTGATGGTTGAGTGTTGCTTGCGTGAAATGTTGAATATGTGACTGGGGTATATGTGATGGTCGAGTGTTGCTTGTGTGAAATGTTGAATGTGATGGTTGAGTGTTGCTTGTGTGAAATGTTGAATATGTGACTGTGGTGTATGTGATGGTTGAGTGTTGCTTGTGTGACATGCTGAATATGTGACTGTGGTATATGTGATGGTTGAGTGCTGCTTGAGTGAAATGTTGAAATATGTGACTGGTATATGTGATGGTTGAGTGTTGCTTGTGTGAAATGTTGAATATGTGACTGTGGTATATTAGAATGAATGGTTGCTCATTATTGGTATGTAGAGGATGGATAACTTTCATAGACTCATCTGAAGCAGCTTCAGAGTAATAGGCTATAGATAGAGGTGCCTTACAATCCAAATGAAAACTCTTTGTTAATGGTAGGCTACGTATTTTGTATTAATTGAATCTGCTCTGTCTGCATTGAATAAATTCTGAATTTAAAAAAACTGTTTTTCATCCAACCATGCTGTTAAGTAATTGCTCATGGGGTAAAATGAAAAAGTTCTTTCATTCAGAAAGTATTAGATAACTTTAATTTAAAATTTCATTTTCTGCCAATTTTCTGGATTTGTATGTTCAGCTGAATATGTGTTGTCATCTGTATCTGTCAGCAAGGCCAGATAGAGCTCATCTAGAACCCATATTTCTACATGAGACACATATTGAGCCCACACGCCATTAAAATGCTCCTGGGGATGGGTTTTGTTTTGATGACAACATATTTTGTTGATCGTATCTTAAATTATGCATCATATGATGGACTGTGTCAGTAAAGCACAGTGCATTCCAGTGTGCCTGTGTAGGACTAGAAGAGTTGTAAAGTAATGTATCTACGGTGCTGTTGGTGATTGATTTTGTGGGGAAGTACGGAATAACTGTAAATGTGGGATGATTTGTGATATTATTCTGTATATCAGACAGCATTTCCGACTTCACAATAATTTACAATGTGTTCTTAAGAATTATTGTGTGAGTTTGTCAAGTTTTAAAACTTTACAACCTGATTAGCTTGTGAGTCTATGTGAAATTGAGTAAGGCCTACTGGTGTTGAAGGCTCTTTTGCCATCTCTCCTAGGATTTCAAACTACAATCAGAAAGTATATGAACTACTTATCAAGGCGAGTGACAACAAATCATTATTCATTTGGGCAATGGACTAATCATGGGTAGCGCTAGTGATAATTAGGAAGTGGAAGACAATTCAGCTGGACCTGGTCAATGTGCTTTCCTGGTCTAACTCATTTTGCCTTCAAAATCAAGTAGCTAAAAAGAGAAAATCTAACGCATTCTGGGTAAAATTAAAACACACAACAATTTTGCTACTATACATTAACCCTCGCCACGTGCCAGGCCCGATCGCGCATTTACGATTCCCACACTTGTACAAGGATATAATTAATATTTAAGAATCTGATGCCTTAAAATAATTCTGTTTAATATGCATCAAATCGCTCCATACCGATAATAATGCCTATTCATTAGGCTGGCATAACATTCAGCACCATCGTGAGCCGCGAAACATCCAACTTCCAGTGGCTATCGTAAATTAATCTGGTCTTAGTGTGTATTACTTCGTGCCAGTGGTTACTCATATAGACTGGTCTTACTGTTTATCTAATCATGCCAGTGGTTATTGTAAATTAGAATGGGCTTAGTGTGAATTACTTCATGCCAGTGGTTATCGTCAACTAGGCTGGTCTTAGTGTGTATTACTTCTTGCCAGTGGTTATCGTAAATTAGACTGGTCTTACTGCGAATCTGAACAAGCCAGTGGTTATCGTAAGATAGAGTGGTCTTAGCGTGTATTACTTCAAACCAGTGGTTATCGTAAATAGGACAGGATTTAGTGGGTATTACTTCATGATAGTGGTTATCGTAAATTAGACTGGTCTTAGCGTGCATTACTTCATTCCAGAGGCTATCGTAAATTAGACTGGTTTTAGTCAGTATTACTTCGTGCCAGTGGTAATCGTCAACTAGGCTGGTCTTAGTGTGTATTACTTCTTGCCAGTGGTTATCGTAAATTAGACTGGTCTTACTGCGAATCTGAACAAGCCAGTGGTTATCGTAAGATAGAGTGGTCTTAGCGTGTATTACTTCAAACCAGTGGTTATCGTAAATTAGACTGGTCTTAGCGTGCATTACTTCATTCCAGTGGCTATCGTAAATTAGACTGGTTTTAGTCAGTATTACTTCGTGACAGTGGTAATCGTCAACTAGGCTGGTCTTAGTGTGTATAACTTCTTGCCAGTGGTTATCGTAAATTAGACTGGTCTTACTGCGAATCTGAACAAGCCAGTGGTTATCGTAAGATAGAGTGGTCTTAGCGTGTATTGCTTCAAACCAGTGGCTATCGTAAATTAGACTGGTTTTAGTCAGTATTACTTCGTGCCAGTGGTAATCGTCAACTAGGCTGGTCTTAGTGTGTATTACTTCTTGCCAGTGGTTATCGTAAATTAGACTGGTCTTACTGCGAATCTGAACAAGCCAGTGGTTATCGTAAGATAGAGTGGTCTTAGCGTGTATTACTTCAAACCAGTGGTTATCGTAAATAGGACAGGATTTAGTGGGTATTACTTCATGATAGTGGTTATCGTAAATTAGACTGGTCTTAGCGTGCATTACTTCATTCCAGAGGCTATCGTAAATTAGACTGGTTTTAGTCAGTATTACTTCGTGCCAGTGGTAATCGTCAACTAGGCTGGTCTTAGTGTGTATTACTTCTTGCCAGTGGTTATCGTAAATTAGACTGGTCTTACTGCGAATCTGAACAAGCCAGTGGTTATCGTAAGATAGAGTGGTCTTAGCGTGTATTGCTTCAAACCAGTGGTTATCGTAAATTAGACTGGTCTTAGCGTGCATTACTTCATTCCAGTGGCTATCGTAAATTAGACTGGTTTTAGTCAGTATTACTTCGTGCCAGTGGTAATCGTCAACTAGGCTGGTCTTAGTGTGTATTACTTCTTGCCAGTGGTTATCGTAAATTAGACTGGTCTTACTGCGAATCTGAACAAGCCAGTGGTAATCGTAAGATAGAGTGGTCTTAGCGTGTATTGCTTCAAACCAGTGGTTATCGTAAATTAGACTGGTTTTAGTCAGTATTACTTCGTGCCAGTGGTAATCGTCAACTAGGCTGGTCTTAGTGTGTATTACTTCTTGCCAGTGGTTATCGTAAATTAGACTGGTCTTACTGCGAATCTGAACAAGCCAGTGGTTATCGTAAGATAGAGTGGTCTTAGCGTGTATTACTTCAAACCAGTGGTTATCGAAATAGGACAGGATTTAGTGGGTATTACTTCATGATAGTGGTTATCGTAAATTAGACTGGTCTTACTGCGAATCTGAACAAGCCAGTGGTTATCGTAAGATAGAGTGGTCTTAGCGTGTATTACTTCAAACCAGTGGTTATCGAAATAGGACAGGATTTAGTGGGTATTACTTCATGATAGTGGTTATCATAAATTAGACTGGTCTTAGCGTGCATTACTTCATTCCAGAGGCTATCGTAAATTAGACTGGTTTTAGTCAGTATTACTTCGTGCCAGTGGTAATCGTCAACTAGGCTGGTTTTAGTGTGTATTACTTCATGGCAGTGGTCATCGTAAATTAGACTGGTCTTAGTGTGTATTACTCCAAGCCAACGGTTATAGTAAATTAGACTGGTCTTAGTGTGTATTACTTCATGCCAGTGGTTATCATCAACTAGGATGGCCTTAGTGTGTATTCTATCATGCCAGTGGTTATCGTAAATTGGACTGGTCTTACTGTGTATTACATCACGCCAGTGGTTATCGTAAATTAGACTGATCTTACTGTGTATTACATCGTGCCAATAGTCATAGTCCAGGTGTGTATTACATCATACCAGAGTTATCAAAAATTAGACGGTTGCTAGTGTGTATCACTTCATATCCAGTGTTGATCGTTGATCATGCCAGTGGTCAACGTAAATTAGACCGGTCTTAGTGTGCATTACATCATGCCAGTGGTCATCGTAAATCAGTAATGTCCTAATGTGTAATACTTCATGCCAGTGGTTATTGCAAATTAGACTGGTTATACTGTGTATTACATCGTGCCGGTGGCTAGAGTAAATTAGACTGGTCTAGGTGTGCATTACATCATGGCAGTGGTTATCGTAAATTGGATTGGTTTTAGTGTGTATTACATCAAGCCAGTGGTTATCGCAAATTAGACGGGTCTTAGTGTGTATAATATAATGACAGTGGTTATCGCAAATTGGACTGGTCATAGTGTGTATTACATTATGCCAATGGTTATAGTAAAATAGACTGCTCTAGGTGTGTATTACTTCATGCCAGTGGTTATGGTAAATTAGGCTGGTCATAGCGTGTATTATATCATGCCAGTTGTTATCTATATGAACAGATCTTACTGTGTATTTAAACAATGCAGTGTTCATCGTAAATCAGACTGGTGATGGTGTGTAATACTTCATGCCAGTGTTTATAGTAAATTAGACAGGTCTTAGTGTGTATTACTTCGTGTAGTGGTTCACGTAAATGAGATTGGTCTTACTGTGTATTACATCATGCCAGTAGCTATAGTAAAGTACACTGGTTTACGTGTGTATTATTTCATGCCAGTGGTTATTGTAAATCAGACTGGTTATACTGTGTATTACATCATGCCGGTGGCTAGAGTAAATTAGACTGGTCTAGGTGTGCATTACATCATGCCGGTGGTTATCGTAAATTAGACTGGTTTTAGTGTGTATTACTTCATGCCAGTGGTTATCGTAAATTAGAGTGGTCTTAGAATGTATTACAGTATGGCAGTGGTTATCGTAAATTAGACTGCTCATAGCGTCTATTATATCATGTCAGCTGTGATCTATATGACAGCTCTTACTGTGTATTTAAACAAGCCAGTGGTTATCGTAAATTAGACTGATCTTATAGTGCATTACTTCATAAAAGTGGTCATCGCAATTTAGACTGGTCCTAGTGTGTATTACTCCAAGCCAGCGGTTATAGTAAATTAGACTGGTTTTAGTGAGTATTACTTATTGCCAGTGGTTTTATCGTCAACTAGGCTGATCTTAGCGTGTATTACTTCATGCCAGTGGTCATCGTAATCTAGACTGGTCTTAGTGTCCATTACGTCATGCCAGTGGTAACCATAAATCAGAAAGGTCTTAGTGTGTATCACTTCATGCCAGTGGTCATAGTAACTTTCATGAAGTAATTTGCGATGCCATTGGCAATCGTAAATCAGAAAGGTCTTAGTGTGTATTACTTCATGCCAGTGGTTATCGTAAATTGGACTGGTCTTACTGTGTTACATCATGCCACAGCTTATCGTAAATTGGACTGGTCTTACTGTGTATTACATCATGCCGGTGGTTATAGTAAATTAGACTGGTCTCGGTGTGCATTACATCATGGCAGTGGTTATCGTAAATTGGATTGGTTTTAGTGTGTATTACATCAAGCCAGTGGTTATCGCAAATTAGACGGGTCTTAGTGTGTATAATATAATGCCAGTGGTTATCGTAAATTAGGCTGGTCTTAGTGTGTATTAATTCGTGCCACTGGTTATCGCAAACTGGTCATAGTGTGTATTACATTATGCCAATGGTTATAGTAAAATAGACTGCTCTAGGCGAGTATTACATCATGCCAGTGGTTATCATAATAAATTAGACTGATCTTAGCGTGCATTACTTCATACCAGTGGTTATCGTAAATTAATCTGGTTTTAGTGTGTAATACATTGTGACAGTGGTTAGCGTAAATTAGACTGGTCTTAGTGTGTATTAGATCTTGCCAGTGGTTATCGTAAATTAGACTGGTCTTACTGCGAATCTGAACAAGCCAGTGGTTATCCTAAGATAGAGTGGTCTTAGCGTGCATTAGTTCAAACCTGTGGTTATCGTAAATAGGACAGGTTTTGGTGGGTGTTACTTCATGATAGTGGTTATCGTAAATTAGACTGGTCTTAATGCGTATTACATCATGCCAGTCGTAATCGTAAATCAGAAAGGTCTTAGTGTGTTCCACTTCATCCCAGTGGTTTTCGTAAATTAGACTGATCTTAGCGTGCATAACTTCATACCAGTGGTTAACGTAAATTATTCTGGTTTTAGAGTGTAATACTTTGTGCCAGTGGTTAGCGTAAATTAGACTGGTCTTAGTGTGTATTAGATCTTGCCAGTGGTTATCGTAAATTAGACTGGGCTTAGCGTGCATTATTTCATACCAATGGTCATCGTAAATCAAACTGGTGTTGGTGTGTATTACTTCATGGCAGTGGTAATCGTCAACTAGGCGGGTCATACTGTGTATTACATCATGCCGGTGGTTATCGTAAATTAGACTGGTCTTACTGTGAATCTAAAGAAGCCAGTGGTTATCGTAAATTAGACTGGCCTTACTGTGTACCTAAACAAAGCCGTGGTTTTCGTAAATTAGACTGATCTTAGCGTGCATTACTTCACAGCAGTGGTCATCGTCAACTAGGCCGGTCTTAGTGTGTATTACATGATGCCGGTGGTTAGCGTAAATTAAACTGGTCTTACTGTGAATCTACACAAGCCAGTGGTTTTCGTAAATTAGACTGATCTTAGCGTGCATTTCTTCATACCAGTGGTTATCGTAAATCAGACTGGTGTTAGTGTGTATTACTTCATGGCAGTGGTTATCGTCAAGTAGGCGGGTCTTACTGTGTATTACATCTTGCCGGTGGCTATAGTAAATTAGACTGGTCTAGGTGTGTATTACATTGTGCCAGAGGTTATCGTGAATTAGACTGATCTTAGCGTGTATCACATCATGCCAGAGGTTATCGTAAATTTGACTCGTCTGAGTGTGTATAACATCATGCCAGTGGTTATCGTAAATTAGGCTGGTCTTAGTGTGTATTACTTCGTGCCAGTGTTTATCGTAAATTAGACTGCTCTTATAGGGCATTACATCACGCCAGTGGTTATCGTAAATTAAACTGGTCATAGTGTGTATTATATAATGCCAGTTGTTATCTATATGGACAGGTCTTACTGTGTATCTAAACAAGCTAGTGGTTATCGTAAATTAGACTGATCTTAGCGTGCATTACCTCATACCAGTGGTTATCGTAAATTAATCTGGTTTTAGTGTGTAATACATTGTGCCAGTGGTTAGCGTAAATTAGACTGGTCTTAGTGTGTATTAGATCTTGCCAGTGGTTATCGTAAATTAGACTGGGCTTAGCGTGCATTACTTCATACCTGTGGTTATCGTAAATCAGACTGGTGTTGGTGTGTATTACTTCATGGCAGTGGTTATCGTCAACTAGGCGGGTCATACTGTGTATTACATCATGCCAGTGGTTATCGTAAATTAGACTGGTCATAGTGTGTATTATTTCATGCCAGTGGTTATCTATATGGAGAGGTCTTACTGTGTATCTAAAGAAGCTAGTGGTTATCGTTAATTAGGCAGATCTAAGCGTGCATTACTTCATACCAGTGGTTATAGTAAATTAGACTGGTCTTAGTGTGTATTACATCATGCCAATGGTCATCGTAAATTAGACTGGTCTTGGTGTGTACTACTTCATGCCAGTGGTTATCGTAAATTAGACTGGTCTTAGTGTGCATTACTTCATGCCAGTGGTTATCGTAAATTTGACTGCTTATCATAAATTAGACTGGTCTTAGTGTGTATTACATCATGCCAGTGGTTATCGTAAATTAGACTGGTCTTAGTGTGTACTACATCATGCCAGTGGTTATCGTAAATTAGACTGGTCTTAGTGAGTATTACTTCATGCCAGTGGTAATCGTAAATTAGACTGGTCTTAGTGTGTGTTACTTTATTCCAGTGGTTATCGTAACTTAGACTTGTCTCAGTGTGTATTATCTCATGCCAGTGGTTATCATATATTGATAGGTTTAACTTCATGCCAGTGGTCATCCTATATTGGCTGGTATTGTACTGAACTTACTTTGGGCTGAGTAAGGCTCCCTAATGGGCCTCTTTATGCTCCGGAGGGCTAGGTGATGTTGAGAACCCAATTGAGAGAAAGAGAACAGTTTGGTATCAAATTCTAAATTATTAGGAGTTGTGGCTTGTGCTATAGAAGTCCCCGAGGCCAGTTGGGCCTTATCACGAAGTCGGACACTTCGTCTTAAGGTCATATTGGGCTCTATCCATTCACTTCAACACACAGGTTCCCGATTCCCAACATTCTTAGAACTAGAAGAAGGAAGAGAGCAAGAAGATTCCAATGTACTTAATCTGACAGAATGTTTGTTTAAACTAGCCTCTTGTCATTCTGAAAGAGTATCTAAACGTTCATTTAGGCTTGTACTTGTCTCAATCATACTTGTCTGCATTATCTTCAACTGTTCTAGAATAGCTTCTGAAACTGAGGAGGTTCTTCTTTGGAATGAGGGTGCAGGACTTGGAATTCTTACTTCACCTATTTATCAACCTCTGCTATGTCAGACATGTTGATTATGACTAATATTAACTGACACAAGATTGAAAGATTAAATGTTTACTAAGCAACTAATGATTCTAACAACTACAATTATGATCCCAACAATTCTATGGAAGATTAAATGGCAAACAATGATAATAGGCACAGATTATCAAAGATAATCTCTTAGCAGCAACATTAGACATAACAACAATAATAACAATAATAATATCAATAACAGCAAAATACAACAGTTCAAGCATTCGAACATTGGGGCTTATCTAAAATAAGGACGTTACTGGCATGAGTAATAAACAGTTATTATTCCCCTTACTTTGTTTTCTTCACTCGTAATCTTCATCAGTAGCTTATGGCGACTTGGGTGTATCGATTTAAGCTTACTATGCTAACTGATCTACTATAAGACAACTCCAGTCAATAGTTTAACTATCATGACTACAGTTCCAGATCGCGATTCCTCCTTCACACGGACAACAGCCTTATATTCCGATGTTAACTGAATGATTGACACTTGCCTAAGGATGCATGGCGATTATAAAAGGATAGCCTCGTGACGTCATTTGCCGCGCGCGGGAAAGGCTTAATACCCCTTCCTCACAGGGTGCCAAAACGCTTAGCTACGCCTTGTCAGAGAACCAGATATCAGATAAGCGGTTTCCTGTCAATCACTGAGGCGACCTCCTATACCTATTGCATCAGCATTGCCCAATGCTCTACAATTATATATATACGCACAAAATGCAGGCACTAGGCTTAACTGAAACTTGGTAATGTAATGTAAGCCTTGTACAAACATTCTATGATCGTTACAGTATTACAGTGTTTCAAATTATACCAGTGGTTATCGTATATGGGCTGATCAAATTTCAAGTGCTCATATATCTTTAATGACAGCTGCAGAATGAAGACAACAACAGTGGAAAACTGATGTTAGATCAGATTGCTCCAATGTGAATTACCGCTCTTCCTAGGAGAAAGAAAACATCGCAAGGGCTTTTTCTTCCTTATTGCTACCACTACAGTTAATTACAACCGTATATATTTACTAACATGTTCTTTTGTTTGGGTTGCTGTAAACATTTGAATTTAATTAGCCCTAGTATTAACACTAATCTTAGTGTTTTTATATGATGCCTCATATACATGTATACATTATATTATACATTATATTATATTATATTATATTACTTACAGCGTTTAATCAAATGCCTTTAATCCTATTATAAACACTCGTCTTACTGGGTCTTACACATACCAATGAGCCTTGTATAATGTACATACAATGCCAATGATATTTATTTTATTCAACTGTGTTTTTGCACCATGGCAATGCCAATGACTCTTGTATACACATTGATCTTCTGACTTTAACCATGCCAATGATTTTTATTCTGGTCATAATACCATGTAAATGGATCATTAGCATAGTATTATGGTTTTACATGGATTTACAAAGGGCTTGAATTGGAAAATAAGAGATGTTGGTTAAGATACAAGCCATTCCTCTCCCCTCCCGATTAGGGTGTCTGGGCCAACAATGCATTTTAGAGCATTAGCTATAAAATGGAGTCAATTTTAGCATTTTCATTTATGAAATTTGCATTTTGTTATTATACATGTACAGTTTACACTGCTTTCAATCTGAGAAAGCGTCTTTCTGCAGTAGCCAACTTATGAAACAGCTATTTTGTGGTTGCATGTAATATGTATGGCTTTTTGGTCTGTGGAGGCACGGTCAAGCACCAATATGCTTGCAGTCGGCCAGAAGAGGTGCCGGTGTGGCACCATCATACCGTCTCACCTCAAGCTCTGGTTCCACACCATGCCAGGGTTACATAAACAGACTGGCTTAACATCATGATTATATTTCTTGTATATATACAGCGGTCTTGCTGAGTTTTATGCCAGGCCAAAGAAATTTTTATTCTGGTCTTACTGTGTATATATATATATGTATGTACCCAACGAATGATCCTCTTACATACATTTACATTGGTCTTACGGGTTTACATCATCCATGTAAATACGCTTGTCTTACTGGAATTTACATAATTAAATATTGATCTGACAGTGTTTCTTATTATACATTGATGGGTCTCACCGTGCTAATCTAATGACCCTTGGATACTTGGTGCTACAGAGTGCATCCCAATGCCATTGGTCTCCTATTATACCATTCAGGATGGTTTTAACAATATTTCCGTGATTATTTCATTTTCATTTTTACTAGCCTTTCTGAATTTTACACAATGCTAAAGATCCTCTTATGTAAATTGGTTTTAACAGAAGGACATGAGTCAAAATATTCCGAAAATCGGTCCATATAAAATATTTCATCATATTTATACCGGTATTTGATGTTTAGGACCCAGTATCCACTATCCACAAGTTACTAGGCAAAGTGTTCACAGTGAGGTTGTAAGGTTGTAGTTATTATATAATCCCTGGTGGAGTAGAATTGATAGGGTTAACCTTGACATTTGGGGTATTTATCTAAGAAAAAAATCAACTTATCTGGTATTCTGGCTTGGCAGTCTGGTGGAGCGGAATGAAGAAAACTTCAGATCATTCCAGTCTTCACAACGTTCAAATCTTATATGTATCCTTGTGCGTCACTAAGTTGTTCATGTATAAATTCTGGGTGATTCTTTTCCAAAGAGTCGTTAGTTGACTTGTAGTTAAAAACCTTCCAAAAATCAGTTCCTTATAAAATAGTTCATCATATTTATACCGGTATTTTAGGCTTAGCACATAGCCAATGATCTTATCATTTATATTGAACTTACTGAGTTTTAACAAAAGGTCATACATGCATGATTGCATGCCAATATACAAAACTAGGGCTTTACATAATTTTGTTATGTATGTATAACCGTTTGTTAAACTGCATATACAGCACGCTAGGTAAACAATCCTAACATCATAACATGTTTACTGGTCTTATTGGAACATATATCACCCAAACAGTATTCAGTGGAGTCGCCAGAGCTTCGGGGTTGGGGGGGGGCAAAATGCCCCTAACGACTAGGGGGTCTGGGGCAGCGTCGTAAGCTATCCAGCAGGGTCTGGGGTAGAGCCCCAGAAGTCTGCGAAATTTTGAGCATTCGATGCCAAATGGAGTGCATTTGTGGCAAACAAAAGCCCAAAATGTAATTCATTTGGCATCAAATGCTTAAAATTGTGCGGGCTTCTAAGGTTCCGCCCCGACAGAAAAATTTTGGGCTCTTGTTTACCTCATATTTTTAAACCATTCCTTCGAAATAAAAGTACCTGAATCATCTCGATTTGTGAAAAAATGCGCCTGTATAATAAGTTAGGAAGCTGAGAATTTAGACAACAGAAGGCGTTTAGACGATTGAGCGTTTGCAGTCGAAGCATTGGAAATTGCAGTGTCTTTCTAGACTTCTACTGCAAGCCATAGTCAGATTATTAAAAGCGAGATGAAGTTAAGTTATAAAGTAATACTAGCCGTGCAACCCAGCTTCATCTGGAAATGCATTTCTGTGTAGGGTTGCTTGCAAAATAGATGTTGTAAACAGTGGCTTTGCCAGAATTTGGAGGTTGAGGGAGCAAAAAGCCTAAACAACTAGGAGGTTTTTCTGTCGGGGCAGAACCCCAGAAGCCTGCGCAATTTTAAGCATTTGATGCCAAATGAATTACATTTCGGGCTTTTGTTTACCAAAAATTTTTAAACTATAATTTCAAAATAAAAGTACCTAAATCGTCTTGATAATTGACAAAGTTTGACTTCATTAGAGAACATATGCAGAGGACCTTAATTGTGAAATGTCTAATTACAAATCACGTATGGTACCAATACTCATGTAAAAACTTCTCAGATTTGCATGAATCCCAAGACCCATCCTGGCCGGGATGGGGGCAGTTGCCCCCCTTACCCCCTCTGTAGCGACGCTAATGAACTTATAAAAAAATTTCTGTTTGGACACCGTACCAATGATGTTCTAGTAATGGGATCATCTGTGTGGATTGGTCTCTGCATATCAAAATGCTTATCTGTTTTGGTATAACCACGTTTAGAACAAAATCCAATATCACAGAGAGAGTTGCAAACACGTGGAGGTAGAGAGTTCCAGAATGGATGACAGTGAATGACTTCTGACCAATGACAAGACATGTACTAGGTTTAACATACCGTACTTCACAGCTTAGTGCCGGTGAATGAGCTGATGTCCCTGATGTGGCTTTTGTGGGAGCTAAGAAATTTTTTATGATTTACATTACACTACACATTAGGCTTACATTGTATTGTAATTGGCAGCATTCGACGGCAAAGCACAGACATACGTACTGAAGGAAAGACGCACAGAGAGAAACAGAGGACCTCCATTTACCTATTCTTAGTAGAGGACTGGACACCCTTTGTCATTATGCTGAATCATGCTAATAAATGAAGTTAAATAAACTATGGTGCTTAGATTAATACATTTAGCTATAACAAACTAAAAATAAAAATTTCATATTGAAACAGTAATACTTATTGCATAGGAAAGGTTTTCCTGTTTCTGTTAACCTTGGCCCATTCAAGTATGCATGTAGGCCCCTACACTGGTATTTATGCCGAAATTATGCTGCATTACTCAGTGGGAACTACATATTTTAATTTGTAAATGAAAATTTTTATTACGTCACAACGGTGCAAAACAAATCATAGGCACTCTGTGTTTTCTAAAAATATATTAAACTTAAGAGCATGTGAGTTAGCAAAACTTGCTCTCAAAATTAGAAGAATTACCAGTGCAAGCCTAGCACACACATATATGCAGTATGCTGACCCATCCAATACCTTCTCAACTAGAGGTTACAAAATTTCTGAATGGCAACCGATTCAGAGTTACAGAAGCATGCAGAATCCATGTCAAAAATCCTATTGCTGAGTTTTGCACCATGCGAATGACCTTCACATAAATTGGTCTTACTGAATTTATCTCAGGTCAGTGACCACGGGAGTCATTTGGACTCGATCATTTGGGTTTAGTAGCTCCATTCTACTGATTCTTATCAATTCTGGTCGTAATCAGCATTACACCAACCACTCTCATAATACACTGGCCGGTCTTACTGGGTTTCACAACTTGCCAACAGTATAGTATGTACAGTCACTGTCATTCCATTAAATGTTGCCAAAGATCTAAAACGTTTTACACCATGCAAATGACCTCAATCGTTGGTCTATACCTTGGTGCTACTGGGGTAAACTGCCAGACTTTTGCATACATAATTTTACTCATAAGACTAGGCCAACTTTTCTTCTAGCTACTAGGCTTCGTATTGTGTCAATTATTCTAGTATTCGTGCAGGTCTGTCTGAGATCATTAGCTCCGTATCCAATCACTTAGTGGAATGACGAACTGTAATCATTTTCCTGATAATGTAAAGAAACCTCAACATTTCGGCAAGCAATTGGCATCTATAGGGTATTTTTCTATATACGAAATACTTGCCTAAATTTCTTACTCTGATCTTTCATGTATAACTAAAGTTAGTGTAGACATATTTAGCCGGTAAGTTGAAATCAAGTTTAGATGAAAATAATAAATTAAAAAAGCGCAGATGATCTTGTCGGCTGGAAGTTTGTATTATATTAATCGCAACAGAACGCTAGTTAATTTAATTTCGCATTACTTTCGCACTTATCGAATGCAAAAAATAGTAATAATAATAATAATAATGTCTAAACTCTCTTTTGCGCCTTGTATGTCAGATCCGGCTTCTGCCATAGGCGGTATAAGAATCCGCCTAGGGCGCCAAATTTTTGGGGCGCCGAAGTCTTATGCCTATCTCCCATTGATCATATTTGGATATGTACAAGAATGAAGTTGACTGATATAAATTTATTTAACGACGCATCCATAACAAGGATGATATGGAAAAAATAGGCATTTTGTACCTTCGCCCCAGGCGGCACTTTGCCTCGCTAGGCCACTGCGTCACGGTATTCTTTAAACAATCGAAGATAAAGTTTTCAAACATCGACCGTCTTGAAATTCGTGCTCATTCGAAAAAATTTAAGTGCAGACTACACCGTCTTCGAAGTTCTTTCACGAATTGAGAAATGTTGCACCATGACAACGGCGCTACAAGGATGACGTAGGACAAAAGACCCAAAGATGGCGTGGCGTCATCATCGTTTAACAAAGCGCTACCACGAAACTGTAAAATAAGTTAAAATAACGCAGGCCTGTACGCGTCTTTAGGATTCCCACACTTGTACAAGGATATTATTAATATTCATCAACCTGATGCGTTGAGACATGTTTAATATGCATGAAATCACTCCTTACGAATAATTATGCATATTCATTAGGTTGGCGTAACATTCAGCATCATTGTGGGCCGCGTAACATCCAGCTTCGTTTAAACATGATTATTTTTATCACATCCAGCTTCCATTTAAACAATTCTTTTCATCAATCCAGCTCCCATGCATTTAAACGGAATTCTTTTCATCACATCCAGCTTTTATTAATGAATGATTCTTTTCTCCTCGTAAGTTCTCCAACCGCAATATCAAACACCGCACCTCGTCTCTGGAACGATCTTCCTCCTGAATTTCGTGCCTTCTCGGTTCCTTCACCATCACTGCCCGTAATGCAACATCCTCTGTCCCTAGCGCCTCTGTCCATCACACCCCGGGCTTTCCATTCTAAACTTAAGTCCCACCTTTTCAAGAACTCTTACCCAGACTCACTACTTGACATCCCACCTGTCAATCCTCGACCAAAGCGACACCCTCCTTAACAGCTACTCTGCCTCGATCCTGCTGACCTTCTGGAAACCGAACTCTGACCGCCAACGAACTAGGCCTATCCTTTGGACAACCCTTTCGATTTGACGCAGCGCTCGTGAATAAGCTGGTGCCCTGCGCTTAGCTTTACAGTGGCGTTTTATAAATTTGGAGATTACGATTACAATCACATCCAGCTTCTACTTCAGCATGATTCTTTTCATCAATCCGGCTTCGGCTAAGTTATGGGATAGTGGTCGGAATTTGAGACGCTAAAACGATAAATTGACCAAGTTCTTATGCATGCTACCTTCAAATATTTCATGTTTGAGTCGCTTTCCAGAGCGGTATCTCAAACTTCAACATCTAAGTACGACAATGCCATATAGGCCTAATGTTATGCTTTATCAACGATGATTGAGCCAGATGTAGCTGGCTTGCCAGTTACTTTAAGCCCATAGCTTCCATAGGACTACCTTGCCCGAGGTGTCAGCATCGGTCGGGTACCAGAGTACACGAATACCCGTTGACAGCCTTACCGATTGGCTGAAGTATATGAATATTCATGTTCATTTGCGACTCATGCATATGAATATTAATGATACCTTGTACAACAGTACGTGAGAATCATAAAGACGCGGCTCGTTCTGGCAGCTCACAGTGACGTAGGCACCTGCGTGTCCGGTCTCCTAGTTTTAGGGTAGGCCAACCGTTGTTATTTTGGCGAATCACCTTGCGTCTGTGGCTAAATCCGTCATTGATAGTAATAATAAGCATGTCATCGACGCAATCACGAATATTAATTACACGAATTTTTATAATATCCTATGAAATAGGTCATTATGAAATTCGTGTAAATTTTGTGCAGTACATTAGGCCTACAATCGTTAAAAACAAGAAAAATTGTTATTAACTGAAAGCATCTACGGAATCTACGCGTCAACGAAACTCTTGTAAGACCGGTGCAAGAGGTTGAATACTGCACCCACCCGACTGCGAATAGGCAATCAAGTTTATTTTGTTTGAAATCGGACTGGTGGAATTGATTTTTCATAGGGCAAATGAATAGAAGAGTTGGTTCTAGCCTCTATACGGCCAATGCCTACCTGGGTCCAAACCAGGAGTGCAAAAAACCAAGATTTAAAAAATATCAAAAGTTGGTATCTTGTTTTGTTTGTTTTATTTGGTTTTTAGTTTTCCTTTGGATCTTGTCACAACAGTTTTGTTATAAAAAAAGGCATCAAACACAGCATGAAAAAGAGTTCCAACTTGTTTATATAATTAATTCAGCTTGATTTCCGACTGAATAGTACACAATTAGGGGCCGTTCACATATTATATAACGCACAAAATCTCAATTTTTGACCCACCCCTATCCCTAATAACGTTATATAACAGCAGCTGTGACCCCCACCCCTATATTATATAACATATGCTACCTACCCCATACCCCACCCGAGAAGCAACAACAAAGCCTACTAATAGCCTACAGCATGATAATACATGGTAGTGACGTAAATTCTATCTAAAAACACCATTTTATTCCCTCCTGTTTTGCACTAGAAATGAGGATTACAGTATCACCCAGAATTCATTGGTTTCATATTGCACTATCAGGCATTTATCGATAGGTTCGCGGTACAACTCTGCCTATTTAACAGCTTATGATAAAAAGTGTATACTGCAACTACAATTGGGTATTTAAGCAAACTAACTATTTACACATACTATAGAAAATGAAATCAAACGTCTTGAAAATACGAACCAAAATAATTATTTCAATTAAATTCATTTAAATTTAAACCACAATCATACCAAATCACACAGAATTGAATTAAAGCGTTTAAAGTCATGCACAGGAAGTTGTTAAAATTGTAATCATGAAATTCTTAAAAGTGGATTTATAAATAATAAATCAATTCGCCAAGTGACAGCTGATGGTGCTAGTTTTGGTTCACAGCGTACTGTGAACTTCGATTAAACAAAACAGGTAAAAAAAGCATAAGCTGAAAAGTTTGTTACATAACAAAACCTTCAACCTACCCCCTCCCCCACCCTGCACATTACAACGCTAACAAAATAGGAACCCACCCACCTACCCCTTGAGCGTTATATAAAATGTGAACGGCCCCTTAGTAATATAATATATTAGGCCTATTAGTCAATTTAAAAAAATTAATTTTAAAAACCCGAAAATTGCCATTTTTCGTATTTTGTTTTTTTGTAAAAAAAACCAAAAAACCAAATAAATAAAAAATACCAACTATTTGCACCCCTGGTCCAAACCACTTGCAGAGTTGAATCTTCCTATGAGAAATGTTGTTTCACTAGCTGTGCACTATTGCTTTACTTGTATAACTCTGTTCTTAAAGCCCAAGGTTTGAGAGGCGTGGTCTAATGAATATCTGCCGCCTGGGTCACGCCGACTACACTAAGCTCTCTCTCACTCTGTATATATATATATATATATATATATATGTATTATATGTTACAGTCAATGTGTGCAACCAGTCATTGCATACAATGACTAACATTTTTAGCGAGTTCACACAATGACTGATTTGGTCAGGCATTGTATACAATGACTAATAAAACCAGCGATTTCACACATTGATTGGAAATTGATAGCTGTTATTGTACACTTTTAGTAAATCAAGTAAAAGTGTACAATAACAGCTATCAATTTCCAATCAATGTGTGAAATCGCTGGTTTTATTAGTCATTGTATACAATGCCTGACCAAATCAGTCATTGTGTGAACTCGCTAAAAATGTTAGTCATTGTATGCAATGACTGGTTGCACACATTGACTGTAACATATACACATATATTCTATATATGTATATGTGTATATATATGCGGCGTTTGATAGAATTCATCTAGTATTCTTTTCAGTCTATTTCTGACTTACAAGCATATCTGTCGTTATTACGTAACTTTTAAATCAGCCTGAAGTCAAACCCTTGTGAATCCTATGTGCGGATGAAAAGAACACTGAACGAATCATATAAAACGTATGGAGAAACGAAGGTTTTGGTAAAAGGTCATGTCTAGGTCGAGGACATGAGAATTAGCAGTGCAGGTGTCGGTGAATGAAGAATCAAGGTTTAGGTAAAACGAGGAATGTGGACTTTTCTTGAGTTGTTCCCATACAGCTATAGGTTAAGATATATTTAGTTTACTAAGTACTTAGTCCTTCCTGTGCAGGTCTACACATCATTCAGCGCACCTCCTCAATTCGATTCTAACCAAGCCCATGTTTAGGCCTCATCCCACGACACCTGTGCTGCCGCTGTGCGCGTGTGTTTATTCCTACAGGATAGGTATATGTACAGACAGACAGACAAACAAACAGACAGACAGACAATGCCAACCCCATTCCAAGGCGTGCAGGCATTTCAACTGAATGGAATTGACCGGCGGTGGACTATGAATATGGCACTTCTTGACTGTAGCCCCACTCAATGAGTTCAGGTTTGATTGACAAGACAGTGGTAGCTCGCTATTCAGTTTATCGTAAAACTGACCGCCCACAAAACTTCATCTTTAATTACGTAAAATTTGGCCTCCGATAATATTAACATAACACTCGTCGAGCACTTAATTCGCTCTTCCTCTGTTGTTGAGCTTTATTGTATACCACGCTGCGATGCAAGCGCCTCGAACAAGCGCGCAGCGTTTCCTCAGTTGTTGGTCTAAAGATGAGACTGTTGCCAAGGAAAAATGCACCTTGGTTGGGCTTGGAGTACTCTGATTGTACTTCTAGACCCGCGCTATATAATATTAAAATGAATGAATGAACGTCAGTGGTTCAAAAGTCATGGTGAGAAGAGAGAACCACTTCTACCGTCTAAATTACTCCTCCTACGTCTTCCTAAATCTGCTTGGCGTCCTGTTTAAATATTAATTAAAAAATAAACTGAGTTAAGAAAGTCGGCTTTTGAATCATTTTGGCAGCAAGTCGTTGAGAAAGTAAAGTGCTATATAAATATTCACCTTAAATGAGTCAGATACTTGATCGTTACGTACACCGTTGATTTATTGGAAGACCCGACAAAATGGCGCAGCTGATATTCGAGCCATTCAATGGTAAAATAATTCGCATCTTTTAGTGAAACTCGTCCACTTTGGAATATCTTTACATTTAACAGTTTGTATGTTTTCGTATTTCATTTCGCTACTGTGCTGTGTTCGTTTCTGAACATCTAATTATCGTATGCATAAAATCTTGCCATTTCGATATGTGCTTAAATTCGCTTCGAATTTGAGTCCTTTGTGACCCATAGCGCTTAAATCGCAAATCCAGAAGTCGTTTAAATCTGATTTCTTATACAAATTGCTAAGATTACTTGGGGACACTTTATTCAATGCGACAACCTGCCGTCTGTTCGGATGAAAGTGTTGACCTGTGTCCATGGGCAACTGGCTTTTCCATTCAACCCCACCAACAACCAAACCCGTTCAACAGCCAAGAGTTCGAACCGGGCTTTTCCAGTTACTTTACTTCGCCGGGGTTGCTTTGCCAAAATACCCCCGAGCTGTACCTTGGCGCCAATATAAGTGATGGATACGCATGTAGGGTTCTGGATTCAAGCCAACCATGCGAGTCGTAGTTGTTTTGTTTTGGACCAGTAATAGCGACATTTGTTGGGTCCAGTAGAGAGGGTGAGCCTTTTTCAGACTTTAGTCAGGGAGAATGGAAGCATAGGCTTACTAGATTTTCGTTTCTGCTAGGTATCTATGAGACAACAAAAATTGAGACAAAATAATACAATTCTGATATGAGTTTTGACTAATTTTATTAAGTGCATTATATATTTGAATGTTATTCTCAATAAGTTTTTGCTTGTACATTTGAAATGTATTGGTTGCTTATGTTGTGGATACTAACAAACTGGTATTTTATGTAACTTATTGGAGCTAGTTAAAAGCTAGATATAAATGCTAAATAATCAATTAAATATGTCATCTTGTTATCTGTTCAGTATATTTGAATGAAAATCATTTAAATTGGATGTCAGTGTCATGTAATTATTAGTGTGCATTATTTGTGCCATTGTTTCAAATGTGTGTTTTAATAAATTTTATGAAGTAAGTGTAGTCTTTCTCTAAATGCAGACAACCAGACGGCTTTGGCGGTACAGTCGCTTTTGGAGTCACAAAATATTCCCGAAGCAGTGACAGGTAATCATTTGTGTTACATGATAGTATAGTCTTTAAATTAGCATTTTATTAGTTCTATTTTTTTTAATTGAGTTGTACTTCCAGTTTGAAGTTTAGCTGATTAAATGACTTTATCATAAAATGAGCTTCGTCAATATATGATTCAGCAACGTTATTTCAGTTTTGTTTTCAGGAAAATTAAAAAAAATTTCAGGGGGGAACTTGGTCGGCTTGTTAAGTTTTCTATTTGGTCTACATGTATAAAACTGCAGTCTGAGAAGTGTGCATATTGTTGCTTGACATAAATGAGGTTTTGATGGATTTATTTATACTTCACATTTATAAATAATAATTTTAATAAAGCGACTGGTGACATGAAGTTGAGGGAATTTGCTGCTTACCGATGATGTCCCTGATCTGATTGCTTGTAGAAGTACTCACTGTATAGAAGTATGAATTGAAAGAAAAATGATGAATTATAAGAACAGTCCTTTAAGGTACAAGGGAAATGCGATAAATTTGAAGTGTTGGTAAATTTATTTCTGAGTATGCTAATTCCACCCTTGCTATCAGATCGAGATGCTGACAATTTTTGGTCATTGTACTCCTGTTTAGCTGTGCTCCATAGGGGTGCTGGTTGAGAAGATTTTTAAATTGTCTTTCTGCTCTGCTGAGATTTCAACCTCAGATCTGTAGTTTGGTTGTCCTGCTTTGTGATCACAAGATTGCTGTTCATCTCTGACATATTTTCAGTGCTCTGTTTACAACATCTTAAGAAGTTTGTACTGTGAGTAGATTTGTTGTAGATGCATTGAGACTGGTTCATTGTGTAATTGATACATGTGGTTAACACCGTTGTATGCATTATTATTATACACTATTTAACATCATTTTAACACTATTGAACATCATTGCTCTTGTCTGATTTTGTGGCATCTGGACTTCTTTGCAAGTAATGTCTGACTTCATGACTAAACACTGGATGTTTTGTGAGACGAGAGATTATTTCTGAGGTTTTGTTGCTGTAGTCGATGATGACGACCTCTTCCAATGCGGAAAGTGCAAGAAGGAGTTTACAAATCTGATGAACTTTCTCAGTCATAAGCAGGGTCAATGCCTGGGTGAAGTGGCTGCCAATGCCACCAACAGCCAGTCTCTCACCCTACGAGGAACGTCCATGGATCTTAACGCCTCAAACACCAGCATTGTTTATACTACCCATTTAGGACATGCCATTACAAAACAGGTTTGCTATTCTTGTACTTTGTAATCCTGATAAAACTCTGTGGCAATTTCGCTTCTGTCAGTTTCAAACTGGGCTAAGCAAAGAAAGTGAGGCATAGAGAGCAACAGTACTGGCAATAAATATTACGACTGATATATCGATTATGTGAATAGTATGATTTTATGGACCTTTGTCCCTGCTGGGTCTTAGTGTTGTATCAGAACACTAGTCTTGCAACCCAGATTATATAGTAAATTATGAGCTTAAAATAGTCACAACGATCTAGAAATTCACATGACAATATTTTGTAAAAATTTTCAGAGCCTTTGTCGAATGTAAAACGTCACAGATAACCTTTCCACTTTACAAATAAGATTACTGTGTATTGTCATCTACATGTTGTACTGGAAACAATGGGTGTAGTGGTTATGAACAGAAATTCTTTGTGTATGAAAATTCGAGATTTGCTAAGTCACCGGGGTCGACAAAATTAATGATTTCGTAATCCCTTACTTCAGGCGAGGTTGTCAAACATATATTCTCTAGGAAAATGATGGTCCAACGAATGCGTTCATTTGCATGCAAAGCTTTTTATAGAGAAGTTTTTAAATTACGCTTTGTAGTTAAATGACTTGTAAATTTGGGCAACATGATGGAACATATAGCTGACTTTTAGGAAATTAGCAGGGAGTTGAGTCAATATTTATCAAGATTCAGAATAGCATCGATATGAAGATAGTATTTTAATCTGTAAATTTTTCCCATTTTTATCTGTATGTATTTTACTGAAACCATAATTTCTCAAGGACTTTCGAAAGTTTGGAAGTAAGGTTTATTGCACCAGTTGGCAGTACATAATTGCTGTTAGCAGATTGTCTGCAGAATATTCTCCATCTTTTAACCAGAATATATTGAATTACTTCAGTAACTATTCTGATCGAGGAAGATTGATTGATCTGGAATGATTTGGTTGATTTTCAGCTGAATGCATACGGTGGTGTTTCGTTGTCTTCCCTAATGCCTGGAATGGTGCTTGGTGATGAGATCATTTCTTTCCACACTGTTGACCCATCCTCCACCATACCTTTGGTTAGTTGGTTATATTTAGGTGCTAAACTCTGCTGAGACTTGGCATCCAACCTTACATTTCAATACATTATGATATTTTGATATTGCCTTGCATAGTTTAAAGTGTGCTGTGCATCAGTGACTTTTTCCACGGTCCCTACACAGCAACCATCTCCGAGCAGACATTCTAGCAAAAGCTGTAATACTATGCAAATTTCTGCCCATTTGAATGAGAATTTTCTAAAGTTTCCTTCTATGATGTTTGAATATTCTTTTATAAAAACTTAGTTTAGTATTTGCATAATTGACAAAGATAGTCACTCATAATTATTTATATCTATTCATGTGTTTTCTCTGCTGGTGGTTTATTGTTCAGCCATACAGGAATGACACTTGAGTGTTTAACATTTGTTTACACCAGCGTTTCCCAATCTTTTTCGGCCCTTTTCACCTTCAATTTTTTTGGCGTAACCCCGGTCCAAACTTAACACTGTTCAGTTTTTGCAAATGCTTTGGAATGCAGACAATATAGGTTTAGGCCTAGATTAGATTAATAGCAACACAAAAAACCGATGACAGTGACATAAATTCTCTTCATATAAACTTATAGGCCTGCACAGATGTTATGAAAAAGCCTTCTATACTCAAAATGGCAAATTTGCAGTTTAGGTGACGCACTCTCGTCCGTATCGGCCTAATACGTGCGATACATTTTCCATAATTTAAGCTCTTTCTTAATTAGAAGGCGGATTGATTAATATATATATATGTTTAACTTCAAGCTTGGTTGATGAAATGATTTTAACTAGAAGGTTAATAAATGAAAAGAATAATGAAAAAATGCCCTTTAATTGGAAGCGGAAATGATGATGAGATTTTAACGCTGGTTTACAATGTTCACATTAGCAGTCATTTGCAGTGCTTTCAAGCAGCACTTGACCTTTAGCATGGTTGTATGGATTGGAGCCTCCCTTCATTAACACACGATTGATCTGCACTGGCAATGTTCTATCATATGGTTGTGTGTGCACTTTATCAAATACAACTGTTTGTTATTGTAGAGTTCATCCATCCAGAGCGGCTCTTACCTGTCCCAGGTCGAACCAATGACGCTGAACGTCAAGAGTTCAGGTCCAGCCATCTATAGTACGATCGGTGAACCAATATTTGCTGCGTCAAATGCTGACTTTGCTGGAGTCATAGACAGTTCACAGTTGCAGTTTCAGGCAGTCGCTACGTCGTCAGAGTCCCAGGTGGAATTGCAGCAGGTGATCATTTCAATGCCACAGTCAGAGTCTGGCGTTGAAGCCTTGTTTTCATCACACATGCATCAACCAAACTGCATCATTGATACATCCAACCATGGTGAGCATTCAGAAGAGGCACTCTTTTGTTGTTCATTAACAATCTGATCGATCTACAACTGCTACTGTAATTTTAATTAGTTAAGTCTACTATTGTTTCAGTAGGTAATGCACAAGGCAGCAAATGAAGGTGCTTCAAGACCAAGTCGTGATCAGGCCAGTGTCATGATGTGTTGTGGATATTTGAAGGAACAATCGGGTGACATCTGAGGACTACTCTTAGCAGTGCCCTGCCTGGCTGAAAACTGTCTTCATTGAAGCAGTTATATTTTCAAGTTGTTGGATCTCATCAATGGGAACTTTTGCAAAGATGCAATGCAATACAATACAATGTTAATAGGGCATAACTGAGTAGACAATTTCCACCGAGTACCGAATCCGAGTATTTGGATGAACTATTTGCCGGATCCGGGTACAAACCGAATAGTAGCGGCAAATCTGGTTAGCGAGTAGTGTCAGCGCTGGCCTTGAAAATTTGGTACGCAATAGTGGAAATACGCATGTTCCGCACAGGATGTTCATTTAAAATAGATTAAAAGATGTAAAGAAAATTGCGTATTTTGCTTCCATGCAGCACTGCCACTACCAGCAAGTACCATCCGTAGGCAAAAGCATAGTTAACCTGCCACATGTACAGCCACGGAGAACTATATATAGTCAATGCAGAGCCTATAGCAATATCCTTCATATAGCGTATTGTTGCACTCTAGGCTATAGCAATATATTTATTATTTAATAACTTTATTTGAGGAAAAAACTGTAAAACCTTTTTATAAAATTTGAAATATGAAGGTATCAACAACTTCTTTACTCTCTACTGTTTACCAGAGAGTGGGTGGATCCAATTCAGGGAGAAAATTACTGATTTGGCGGCCACTTGGGGAATGCAACCAAAAGAAATTAAAATGTATAAATTAACATCATTATTCCAAAGAAAATTCAATTGAATGTTAAGTTCTTGTTTAATTAATCAATAACTTATAAGTAAGTCTGTTAGTCCTAAATTTATTTAATGAAAATAATATTATTTTATCAAAAAATTATTTTTTTGAAAAAAGTTATTTTTAGCTATCTGCGGGCATAATATTTGCAGAGGCGAATACTTCCGAATAGTCCAATATTTGTCCGAGGCGATTTCCGGTTATGCCCTAAATGTTAAGGAGCACATGCAATACAATACAACCTCCTCAGTTTCACAGAGCTCAGAACTGCACAAGTGTCTCAGTGAAGCCATTGCAGTTATGTTGCAGAGCCATTGTGCACGGACGACTTGCTCAAGATCCTTGCGCAGTAACTGCCTTGTATGCTACATTGATGTTACATAGATGCAAGTTTAACATTTTTTCTTTGTGAAAACCACTAATGACATGTTATCATTTGTTGGATAGATAACATTCTGTTTTTAACTATGTGTTTTTAGTAAATGTCAAACCTTTTGACCCAAAGGTCATTTGAAATGTTCTTTGGTTTTTGTTTAGACAGAAAAATGAGGTCAGCCTTAGACATGGTACCAGCCGTGTCAGACTTGGATGGCTCTCTGCCACGACATGGTAAAGTGCCGATAGCCCCTGCCTGCACAGGCATTGCCAGCAGTATGCCTTCCGAGGATGCTTCAAGAAGGAAGCTGAAGTGTCAGTACTGTGACAAAGCATTCCTCAAGAACTTTGATTTACAGCAGCATCTGAGGTCTCACACCGGGGAAAAACCGTTTCAGTGCATCGTCTGTGGCCGTGCGTTTGCACAGAAGTCTAATGTTAAGAAGCACATGCAGACCCACAAGGTATCTGACAAAGAATTTAAGTCTCTTTATCTTGCCCTGTATACTTTTAATAGCAGTGTCCATTTCTTTAGTCAGGTATTAGCAAGCAATTGTTCTGCCCTCTCTCTCTCTCTCTCTCTCTCTCTCTCTCTCTCTCTCTCTCTCTCTCTCTCTCTCTCTCTCTCTCTCTCTCTCTCTCTCTCTCTCTCTCTCTCTCTTTCTCCCTCTCTCTTTCTCCCTCTCTTTCTCTCTCTCTCTCTCTCTCGCTCTCTCTCTCTCTCTCTCTCTCTCTCTCTCTCTCTCTTTCTCTCTCTCTCTCTCTCTCTCTCTTTCTCTCTCTCTCTCTCTTTCTTTCTCTCTTTCTCTCTCTCTCTCTCTCTTTCTCTCTCTCTCTCTCTCTCTCTCTCTCTCTTTCTCTCTTTCTCTCTCTCTCTCTCTCTTTCTCTCTCTCTCTCTCTCTCTCTCTCTCTCTCTCTCTGATCAGAAAGAAAATCTCTTGCTGTTAACCTATTAAAGCGATTGAATGCTGTTGATGATTTCTTTGAATGTCTTCTTAGGTCTGGCCTCAAGGCTTGAGCAATACTCTTCCTACTCCACTCATTCTACCACTGATGCCTAAAAGTGATGCCCCGACTGCTGCTGCTGCTGCTGTTGCGGCTGTCCCTGGTACGCTGCCGAACATCGGCGATCATTTACAGGCAGCAACTGCAGATGCGGAGCCTGACAAAAACAACGGCGGTGTTCAAGTGTTGATGAACTGTGATTCAACAACTGGTCAACTCTTTGTAAAGCAATGGTCAACCATGGTAGGAACTTTTGCTGCTGGTTGTCAGAGATTTCATTCAGTCCATCTGAGCTTCTATATGAATGGTTCTTACTTACTGTTAGACATATCTGCTGGTATGTGTGGACCGGAGTGGGGCTGTTAAGTATCAAGGCAATGTGTTGCCTTGATACTTAACATGTAAAGTGTAGGTGGGAGATGAGATGTGTAGAGGGAGTTGACATGACTGACCATCAAGAAATCTTCATTTTTGGGAACACATCAAGGTCTGGTTGCGTGCTGTAATGTAATGTAACTAGGACGATTTATATGGCGTAATGTCATGTGCTGTGACTCCCAGGATTGCTTCCACCATCATCTATCTACTTGTCTATGTTTTCTCATTCTTGTCATGTGCATAGCCCTATGGATTGCAGCCAAGACCTAGCCATCCAGGCCTACAGGTATTTCAACCATAGTAGATCACAATTTGAGAAGAGGAGCTAGTACCTCTAACATCCCTTTCTTGTTGGGCAATGGTGACAACACTATGGTTTCCTAATGAAAATGCCACCCCACCATCATTTGAAGTTGGATGACAGGAAAATTCTCTATTGCAGGTTGGAATGTTGGGAGTGAGAACAAGTTTGGTACACAAACTTGTTCTCAATGAACAGAAACTTCTCAACGAATTCTGCATTTAAATGTAGATGAAATAATCCAAAACAAATTACAGACGTTGGACGAGCCCTGGCGGGTGAATTATGTGGGAAGGTGAAATCTTGAAACCAGATTGAGCGTAGTGATTTGTTAGAGTGCAGCTTCTACTGTATAAGAAATAAAAGGTAGACTGGTTGCATTCAATAACTTTTTTGCAAGTGGATTGGCTGAGCTTTGTAGTCGCATCTCAGCTGATTCCATCAAGCAGAACTTTGCCAGCTTTGTCTCAGGCCATATTATGGCTTTACGGTCAGAGAACCTTTATGCTTGCAGTTGGCCAGGCGAGGTGCCAATATGGCATAACTTTTCGTACCGTCCCTTTTCAAGCCCTGCTCCTGCTTAACAAATGTTTACTAGATCAGACTGTAACATTGACCATGGATTGCTAATCTCAGATCAGTGTTCAGCAAGACACGACTCCTGATGGAGAGAAGGTTAATGTTGTCGTCGATAACTCATACATCTGTCAGTACTGTGGGAGCAAGTTCTCTTCGTATTTTCAACTCAAGTCTCATTTGGTGATTCACAAGAATGAACAGGTAAGTGGAGAGAGACAAAGACAGAGACAGACAGAGAGACACACATACAGACAAAGAGGGAGGATCCTTTCTATTCTGTTTATAGTTGAATGCACTTTGAGTCCTATCTTCTTCTCTTCCTATTCTAGTTGCTGTTTTTTTTCATTTCTTCCCTCTCAAGCATTCATTGGCCACAGATGAACTACTCATATTTATTTGGCGCCTGCAAACAATGGCATTTTACAAAGATATATGAATATAACCGTTTAATCATTAGTAACTGTTCAGAATGTTACACAAATGAAAGTTTAGCAGTTTTCTTTGTGAAGTCTACAAAATATTATCTTACCAATATTTGGATATGATATCTTACCTTCTACTTATGTTTGACTTAGCATTCATAATATAATTTGCAAATGTTCTTTTTTCAAAAAGCTTTCTGTTTGGCGTGTGTTAGGTGTACAAATGTGTTTTGAAATCGTGTGGTGAGTGTTTTCGGGAGCTTGATGAATTTCTGGAGCACACAAAGATCCACGAAAACGAGATGACATATCGCTGTTATGTCTGCAACAAAACGTTTAGCTCCCTCTACGAACTCGGTACTCATCAGTACTCACACAGCCTCTTTCCCAACCAAGGACCAAAGTTAGGACCCAAGTATGTTGTTTTGTAGATTCTGTTGTGTTTTAACATTTCTCTGTTTTTGATATTTTTTTTTTATTAAAGCAGCTTTTTCATGCCTGACATATTAATGGATGGATATCTTGCGTGGTTCTTTAATTTCTAATTGTACTTAGAACTATATGTTGTAAACAGGGCCTTATTCTGTGTCTGCATGCTTTGTATCAATAACACCAGTATATTGCTTCCCAGTTGGCTCTCATTGTGTTTTTCTATGATCTGTAAGGTTTTCTCAATTCTGTTTTTCTTGTGTTTGTTCTAGAAATATTCACCAACGAACAGAGCTAATGATCATCGACTAGCTGATTTTAACATCCATTTTAAAGTTGCTGCTAGAATACTTCTATGTGTAAGAATTTTGTAAAGTAAGAGATTGTAGAATTTTCCACTTTTAATGTGATGTTGTTGTATATTGTTTGTTTTAAGATTATACTGACATGTTGGGACTGTTCATAAGACTTGTTTTGATGTTGTGTAGGTATTTTCGATGCGTGAAATGTAAAAACAAATACGCAACGCCTGAAGCCTTGCAGCATCATCTTGAAACGACTTCTCACAACTTTCCATGTCCATACTGTTCGAAACTGTTCACCTGCGAACGATACCTCAGGCGACATCTACCAACTCACGGCACAGTAGGTGAGTTCTGTTTCAAGTCTGTGACTGTGACCCTGCTTGACAGGTGATATTTTTACGCTATTCTTTAATATTTTATGAATTATGTGCCTAGACTTAGAGTTTAAGGATGATTCAATTGAAGCTTATTATGCATGTAGAGTTCCTTCAGCTCAGTCCAGAATCTTTGCCTGGGTTTGACCCACTCACTCACTCTCTGGAATCACTTGTCTCATGAGCTATATCTTTGGATCTTCAGTTTGTCTCTTCCACAGTTTGTTTTATTTTGCAGTTGTTTAGCTTGTTTGGATCAGGAATGCCCATCCATAATGAGTTTTCTTGAAGTGGTGCTTAATAGATGTCAGGCTGCAATTATGTTAAGTCCGGTTATGTCATCAGTTGCCATAGCAGATGGGGTATGTCAGGGATGGGGTATGTTCCATCAAACCTAAACGAGTGTTTAAACCAGGTGAGGAATGCAGTCCTGAGCAGATCAGATTGGAAGAATCTGGAATTAGTTGAGACATCCAATAACTGACAATTATCTATCGATGGTCAATCAGCCTCTGGGGGGGGAGGTATTGTTGTGATATGGTGTGGGATACAACCATTTGAATCCTATCTAAACTGATCTAGTGGTAAGTTGTGTAACACACAGTTACACCAATTGTACAATTGGTGCCGATAGTCTGGTCAGGTTCATCTGGTGTGAAGGGGCTGGTTTCAATGATGCGGCTTCTGTGTGGTACTGAGAAATTTCAGAGATTTACAATGCATTACAAGCTGTAGCTGGTTATGGTCACATGCCCCAGAGCCCTCAGCGAATAAAATCCACTGATTTACAATTTCCAAATTATGTCCATTACTGCTGGCATATTATGATTAAAGTGGCAGTGTGTCTTCATTTAAGGTGAACCAATTGTTAACATACTAATTGCAACATATCTTCAGAACTAAGTTGTCACACCAGATGAGGCATTGTTAGCTCTGTAGAAATGAGAGATTTTGCAGTGTGACCATTATTGGTCCCAGTGTGGGTGTCACTGGTGAAACTTATTTTCATCTGGTTTCTTTGATTCTTAAAATTGAAGTGGTATTTCACTTGCTTTGGTTCATCTGTGTACTTTGTCTCTTTCATTTGGTTTCTTTGAAAGGTGAATTCATGTTCTGCGATGAACGTGAATGTTTTGTGTTGCAGGTGAGTATCATTGCGAGGTCTGCATGAAGCCGTTCAAAACGGAACACTATCTGAAGATGCACATGGTTACCCACAGCGACAAGAAGCCATTCCACTGCGACAAATGCTCCAGGTCGTTTAATCGAAGGGACAAATTAAAGCGCCATCTGCTGATCCATGATCCAGTCAAAAAGTTCAAGTGTCCTTTTCGATCTGTCGGCGGTAAATATGATCTAAGGTTTCAAAGGATTTTATAAACTGTTTTTAAGAGTTGTAAAGGTTTACTTGATTTACTGGTAGCAAAGCTTTATGGAGCAGGTTGTTGAAGGAAATTAGCACATATCTTTAGCACCTTCAAGAGGTTATAGGGCGCTATATAAATAGCCTGATACATACATATTTAAAAAATTCTGAATAATTTAACATAGAATCTAAGAAAGACAGTCTTTTAAACTAGCACTCATGCAGCCATGGATATGAAGACCACAATTTCATTTCCTAAGCGTCGGCGTATGTGAGCGTTTGACCCATCCTCTTCCTTTGCTGTCTCATCTTCCCACCGACAGTGTATGGGCAGGGTGCTCATTGTAGTTGAGTTGACTAGGTGGGGGGGGGGGAGGCACAGGTGGACCAGAAATCTTGAAATAAATTTTTCCTCTTATATGGATTTGAACCCCGATCCCTTGATTGACTGTCTAGCGCACTATCCACTGTACCATTGAGCACCTTTCACTTAAGATATAATTAAATGATGTGTCCTGTGGCCTAATTTCAGTGTTTTTTCACTGCTGTTTCAAGTATTTGAATACTCTCTTGCCAAATATTTGGTTATAGTTTGCAAGTTTTTATGATCTATTCTTGTGATTTGTGTCAGTTAGGGCATAACCGAGTAGACAATTTCCACCGAGTACTGAATTCGAGTATTTGGATGAACTATTTGCCGGATCCGGGAACGAACCGAATAGTAGCGGCAAATCTGGCAGCGAGTACCATCCATAGGCAAAGCGTAGTTAACCCGCCACGTTCACAGCTATGGAGAACTATCTATAGTCAGTACAGAGACTATAGCAATATCCTTCATATAGCGTATTGTTGCACTCTAGGCTATAGCAATGTATTTATTATTTAATAATTTTATTTGTGAAAAAAATGTAAATCCTGGTTATAAAATTTGAAACATAAAGTTATCAATGACGTCTTTACTCTTTAATGTTTACCATAAAGTGGGTGGAGCCAATTCAGAGGGAAAATTACTGATTTGGTTGCCACCTGGGGAATACAACCAAAAGAAATTAAAATATATAAATTAACATGATCATTATTTTAAAGAAAATTCAATTGAATGTTAAGTTCTTGTTTAATTAATCAATAGCTTATAAGTAAGTCTGTTAGTCCTAAATGTATTTGGTGAAAAAATATTATTTTATCCAAAAAAGTTATTTTTATCTATTTGTGGGTGTAATATTTGCTGAGGCGAATACTTCCAAATATTCCAATTCCAGCCCAATATTCGGCCGAGGCAAATGTCCGAGGCGATTTCCGGTTATGCCCTAGCGTCAGCTCAGAGACAATTTTACTCACCACTGGCAGATTGGTCTATTGCTAAATGTCTCCTACTAGAGCCTTCTAACAAACATGACTCTGAAATAATTTTATACAATGGTGGTGGGTGAATGGTGACTGAAACTCTATTATTCAATTTCTGTATCATTCTGGCTTATTCGTTTAACACAAAATTTGATCTTTTTCTGAAAGTTTGTGAGTCATATTTAATTGATTTTGGTCTTGATTTCTGCATTGGGTTTCGATGGTATTGCATTTCTGTGCACACCAACCTACTTATGCCTGTATGTATGTATGAAAATAATGTATGCGTGTCTGTATGCCTGCATGCACATTTGTATATAAATTTATGTATGCGTGTATGTTTAACATAATATACGTGATACAGCGGAAGAAGTAGGGATGGAATTCCTCTTGTATAGTTGAGTCTCCAATCAACAGACTTGTTGCAATTAAATACACTTTGGTCTTGTCATCATTGGAGTGTTTGAGTGACCTCCTCATCCATCGATCACTGGTGGCTAGCTAGCTCTTTGATCTAGTAGCCTATGGGTGGCGAATGCCTCTTTTATCCAGGCCTTGACATTTGTGGGATATTCAAGACACCGCATCGTCTGCCATCTAGTAGGGACTTGAGTCTCTGGCTGATGCAATCCATGCACAGGGACCTCAAATGGCATCCATTCAACTGGACAGTGGTAATGAAGGATGGTCTTACATGACAAATTCACTGAAAGGGTTGCTATAGAATCATTTACATTGTCATTGACATTACTGCCTCTCATGTTTGGTTTTGGATTTATAATTATATGTTTGCTTTCTGGTTGTTCTGTAGGTTGTACAAAAGAGTTCAATCGGGGTGACAAACTAAAGGCTCACATAATCTCTCACACTGGCATCAAACCTTACAAGTGCAAAATCTGCAACAAGTTCTTTACTCGTCGGCCGCACTTACGCGAACACGAACGAACTCATACAAACAGTTTCCAGTTCAGCTGCAGCCGATGCACAAAGGGTTTTCGTCGCCAGAAGCTACTCCGAGAACACGTCTGCTCTTACGGAAGCAAAGACTCTCCGTCCCCCGATTCGCCTGCGGACTGTAAAGAGGCCGTCATCCAGTCAATTGCCGAGGCCAGAGCAACGTGCTTTCCGAAAAAGAAAGTCAACTCAAGCAAAGTATGTGATGAATTTCATCTGAGGTTGACCGTTCCAATGGAATTCAATGGTGAACTCTGGAATTATTTGATTGTGAATCTTAAATTCACAGATGTTTCATTTTAAATGATCCTTTTTCTGATGGACCAAAGGTTCAGAACTTTATTTTTATTGTGTAGATGCAACATATTGCTATAATTATTATGAGGAACATCTCTTGCAGGCTCTGGAACAAAGTACCAGCTGAACATTTTGGAACATTTGATAACAAATGGACCTTGTTTTGAGATAATGTCACTGAAAATATTTGTTTCTTATTTTCCGCTTAAAGAGCAACTTCTGGCATACTGCTAGTCATATGCACACAACCATTTGAAGCTGCTTTGGTAGACGTCGTGCTTGCATAATTTGGGATCTTTATGTTTTACACAAGTTGGCATACTTCACGGGTATGTGATAGTCTAGTGCTGGACTCAACCGAGGGACTGGTCTTTTAGCATACTTCATGGGGGGTTGGATGGTACTTCTCTGTTGTACCTGGTCAGTAGCATTTGTCATCTCATTGATGGTGTAAGACCTTTTCAAACTGATTATCAGCCATAGACTGTGTCTCTGTCATTCACAATAACATACTGTTCATAGTTAGGCCTATATGTCTGCACTTGTGTGTTGGTAAGTAGACAGATTACTGTTTTATTATGGACACTAATCAAGCAATTTTTTTGGATCAATGGATAACAACGTTCCTACTTCTGAAGAACTGGTTCATTTTCTTGTTAACTTAGGTAGGTTTTACATAAATTTTAGACCTTTCTAACAGTATTTAGGTCTGGAAAAGTCAGTCAGACTTAGTGCAGTCAGTCAATCAGTTGGTCTATAGTTTCATTAAAAATCTATCATGCCATGAAGCAAGCAGAAGTCTTCTCAGTCACCTATGATGTACAACATTCTCTCCTCAATTGTTAGAGTACAGTCTGGAGCTCATGAGGTGTTCCTCAATTTTCATCTGTGAAATGACTTCTATTTTGCCAGGAAGCTGAATTCGGGTTTGTTGCACATTTTTTTATCTAGTTTTGTGTCCTTCATTGTTGCTTTGGCTTCTCATTGGTTGTTTTCTGTTGTTATTTTGTTGACTTAGGTGGCCATCCCAAGACGTGGCCGACCTCCAAAGCAGCAGCTAACAACTGTTTCGACGGCCTTACAGTCTGACTTGTCAGCATCGGTTGGTGGCATTGTAAACAATCAGGGCGTGAAGAGTCCTAAGGTGGAGCAACAGCCTCTCTCACTCAACCAGTCATCGCTTGCTATTGCGGGCATGATTGCCATAGAGCAGCCGTCTGGTAGTGGTAACATAATGACGATCGACCAGGCGCTGGATGCTGCGGCCAGCGGTTCCCTGCATGGATGTGTGGATGGTGCTGTAGGCAGTGTTCTCACTCTAGAACAGTCTGCCGACGGCACATTCTACGTCATCAAGCCGTTTCTTGGCAAAGTGGAAGATCTCTCTTCCGCCTGCCTGATCGAAACCTCGTCAAGTTCGATCGAGACGCTGAGGACGGTCCCGGTCATGAGTCGTCGATCGGCGGTCGATGATCGAATGACGCTGCTGAAGGGTGGTCGACCAATGACTGGAGGTCACGCGACAACGGTCATCATCAACTCATCTCCGGAGGACCACATTCCGAAGTCAGAGATCACTGAAGGATTGTGTCAGGTGATATTCACGGATGACGGTACAACCGGATGATGGAGAGACCTTTCGTGTCGGTTGTCTTAGCCATCGTTTACAACGAATCCCGGAAACGGAATTTCTGGAATGTGCATCTGTCCAGTGGAGCCATTGCTACTGGTCTAGCCTGGAACAACAACAACGTGATGCTGAAGGTGGAGTGGGCTACTGCTGCTGCAGGATCATGTTTGCCCAACTGTTTTGTTATCACATGCGGTGCCACCAGCTGCGAACATCCGTAACAACCTGAGAGCAGAGCAGAGCTCATGAAGCGACTCTGTGGAAAAGTTTTCCCGAGTATTTGTCATTACACTGATATATTGGTCGTTGTATGTCATGAACGTTTTCTCATCAACGGTGCAAATCATTTGTTACTTCTGATTTCGAAGAGAGTTGTGTGAAAAACGTTGAGTTTTCAATCAGAGTGTAAAATAGTTTTAGAGGCTGGGACTCTTTGAGAAATCATTGAAAAGTCTGTAGCTATTTGTAGCTTGGTTAAGAAAGGTAGTGCATTCGTAGCTGAGCATTTGAAGGGCATTCGAATATGTTTACCAGATGATGAATCTTGTAGTTAAGATCGATTATGGCAGCTATATGCTTCTCACCGCATTGTGAAAATGTCTTAATATGTTTATCAATCTTCAGAAAATTTGTTTCACTGAGCAGCCTTGTGGCATTCTTTTTCAGTTGGTTGGTTTTATTATGTCATGAAAGTCATTTATAGCTGCAGAACTTGATACACTTCTTTAAAATGTGCTTGTTATCTGTGGACTGTTGTTAATAGAGAATTATGTCACTTATATATGGTTGCAATAATAAAGAGCATTTGTTGACTGGTTTGAGTCATAAGTTTGTTTCTCGGATGCAATTTGAACCAGAAGTGTAAATTGGCTTTCAGGACAATGATGTCAATCAAAAATACTTGATATAGCGCCCCTTCAAGATATCTACTCAGAGGCGATATCTACTCTGATGTATTTCAGATAGATTCCAGTTGTATGACTGTTTACAACAAGGTTTACGTTAACATCGAGTTACATTTCCGGCAGGGCAACACGGCATGATTAGCAACTGTGACTTATAATTATGGTCAGCAGTGATGAAAATAATGAGAGTAGTGACCAATATAAAATGACGACAAAAGAGAATACAGACAACAACGTGAACGACTCAACCCAATTATTGGAAAGAGTCGCGTTCGGCAGAGGAAGAAAGGGCTCCCCCGGTCGTCATCCAGCGAAATCCCTCCATCAACGTCAACGCCAGCAACAACACCAGCAACAACAGCAGAGTGAGGAGATAAAAGTGGGAACGTAGAATGTAAGAACGATGATGAGAGCAGGCAAATTAGTAGTGAGTGAGATGACGAGGGCAAATCTGGATATACTGGGACTATCGGAGACCAGATGGAAGGAGGAAGGAGACTATACGAACGATGGCATCAGAGTAATATACTCTGGAGGAGAAACGTGCCAAAACGGAGTGCCTTTATTACTGTCAGATGCGTAATGAGAGTGGAGCGACAGGAGGACAGAATAATACTGGTGAAACTACAAGCACATCCAGTGGATATAACAATTATGCAAGTGTATATGCCAATGACAGCACATGATGAGGAGGAGGTGGATGACACATATGAAAAGATCGAGAGAAGACTTGATGCAACCAAGGGAACTGACTATGGGATTTGTCATGGGAGACTGGAATGCAACAGTAGGGGAAGGAGAACAAGAAGAGACCACAAGAAAGGACGGACTGGGAAGAAGAAATGAAAGAGGTGAGAAGCTAATTGAATTCAGCAGGAGACACAAACTTGTAATAACAATTGCGTGTTTCCAGCAAGAAAAGAGCCTGAGATATACATGGAAGGCGCCGGGAGACAAGGGAAGATACCAACTGGATTATATTATGGTCAGGCAAAGATATAGAAATAGCGTTAAGAGCTCAAATGCACTCCCAGGAGCAGACGCAGACTCAGACCATAACTTGGTAGCAATGATAGCACAGCTAACGATGAAATTCATCGAGAAGAAAAGAACAAGACAACAGAAATAGAACAGAGAAGAGCTGAAACAAAAAGTGAAGAACTGTCAGAAAAAATAGAAGAAAGGGTGGAGAAAATGAATAACGAGGCAACAGCGGAGGAAAGATGGAATTGAAGAAGATTATCACCGAAGAAACAGAGAAGACGATCGGAAAGGATCAATGCCACGGGAACAATGAATAATGACAGAGATGAAAAATGATATGGCAGAAAGAAGAAAATGGAAGCATCAAAGAACAGAGGAGGCAAAGAAAGAATACAAAAGATTGAACAATTATTTGAGAAGGACAACAGATAGAGCTAAAGAAGAATTGTGGGAAAGACAATGTGCTGAACTAGAAGCACTACAAGCAATTGGAAGACACGACATGGTGTACAGGAAGATTAAGGCAATGACTAAAGGACAATACAATGGCGGATGCAATGAGGTAAGAGACAGGGATGGAAGGATGCTAGAGGACGCAGAGGACATTAGAAGAAGACGGAAGGAATATGTAGAGGAGTTATATACAGGAAACAACAGCCCGGAGGACATAAGAGGGAAACAAACAAATGAAGACAACATGGGACCAGAGGTGATGAGAGAGGAGGTTAGGGCAGCAATCAAGGACGTAAAAAATAACAAAGCGGAAGGAGTTGACAACATCCCGATAGAGATATTGAGAAACTGGGGAGAAAAAGCAGAGGAAGAGCTAACAAGAGTATGCTAGGACATGTACGATACGGGAATATGGCCTGAGGACTTTCTGCAGACCATCCTGATACCGATCAAGAAGAAGATAAATGCAACAACATCGAACCATAAGTCTGCTCACCCATGCATCCAAGATACTGCTAAGAATAGTCGCAAGGAGACTACAAAACAAAGCAGAAACAGACAAATGCCTAGGAGAGGACCAATTCGGATTCAGGAAAGAAAGAGAAACAAGGGATGCAAGCTGTAAGAGTGTTAACAGAAAGAAGCTTACAACATGGACAAGACATATATATATATATATATATATATATATATATATATATATATATATATATATATATATATATATATATATATATATGCTTTGTCGACTATGAAAAGGCACTTGATAGGGTAGACTGGAAACGACTAATGAGCGCTCTTAGAAGAATGGGAGTGGATTGGAAGGAAAGAAGGCTCATTGGAAATCTATATAAAGGGCAAAGAGTAAAGTAAGAATAGACGGAGAATACTCTGAACCGGGAAAAATACGAAGAGGGTTGAGGCAATGATTCCCGCTCTCTCCAATACTATTCAACATATATATCGAGGAAATTAAAAGAGAGACGGTGGAAGAGGGAGTAAAGGTAGGAGGAAGACTGATAAAGGCAATAAGATTCACAGAAGATCAAGCGATGATGGCGACTGCAGAAAATAATGGACCAGTTAAACATGATAGCAACAGAGTATGAAATGAAAATAAATGCAAAGAAGACAAAGGTTCTGAAAATATGCAAAGCAGAGAAAACAACATTCAGAATAAGCATAAATAGAGAAGAGATGCAGCAAGTAGAGAGATTCTGCTATCTGGGAAGTCTGATCACACAAGATGCAAAGTGCCACGTGGAAATAAAGAAGAGAATAGCCATGGGAGAGGAAGCATTCTACAAGAGGACAGAACTATTGAGGGGAAACTAAGTAGAAGCCTAAAAAAGCGAATGGTCAAAACTCTGGTGTGGAGTGTGATCCTGTACGGGGCGGAAGCATAGACAATAAGAAAAGAAGACCAGAAAAGATTAGAGGCATTTGAAATGTGGATATGGCGAAGAATGGAAAGAATCAGCTGGATAGAGAACAAGACCAATGAAGAAATATTGAGGAGGGCAAAAGAAAAGAGATCAATGATAAAGACAATTCGAGAACGACAGAGAAGATGGATAGGACACATAATGAGAGGAGATTCACTACTTAAAAACATCATAGAGGGGAGAATGATGGAAGGGAAAAAACAAGAGGAAGACCAAGACTTTTAGACTGGATGATGGAGAAAGGTGGATGCGGAAAAATGAAAGAAGAGGCTCAACATTACGAAGCCCAACGGTGACATACGATTATTTTTATTTATCTAATAGTGCGCACTAGATACTATCTAGAGCGCACTAGATAAATCTATGCAATATGGCCGACATAAATCAATGCCAAGAATATCTCTTTTTAAGCTTAGAAGACAATATACCCTGCCAACATGCCCATATTGAGCCCATCTCCAAATTAGATGGGCTCGTGGGCTTGGGCTGTATACATCACGCCCAGATGGGATTGCGCGTATCAGTCCGTTAACCAACATAAACAATATCCAATTTTTGGGTGAGCGATGAGTGGGCTCAAGGGCTGCCCACATCACACCCAGATGGGATTACGCCTCGCAGCCCATTAACCAACCTTTACAATATCCGTCTTTTTTGAGGGCGATGAGTGGGCACGTGGGCTTGGGCTGCTCACATCACGCCCAGATGGGATTGAGCTTAGCAGCCCACTAACCAACTTTTACAATATCCAACTTTTGGGTGGGCGACGAGTGGGCTTATGGAAGTTCTTTAAGCGCTTCCGAGACTGAACAGAGGAGAGAACGAAGAGTCCCGCCCGAAGGTACGTGGAGTGGAAGACTATTCCAACTGGAGGGGCCTATAAGCAAAGCTCCTTGTTTGGGCCGTAGCAGTTCTCATACGGGGGACCAGCAATAATTAGGGCTATAAATTATTCACGGTCGTCGCGGGATTCGCAAAATTCGCGAATTTTGGATACTATCGCGAATTTTAACGTTTTGCCGCGAATGACCGCGAATTTGACAGGTTTCTCGTGTTGCTCAATTTGTGTTTTTGATGTGGACCATGTGGTAAAGACAAAGGTTATAAACATTAGTTACGACGTCTTCGTGTGTCAAAACATTCGGTGGCCAGAGGAAAACGTTCAGTTTAAGTACGTTTCAGGTGATCGGCGAGCGACGATCTATTGTTTTGCAGAACATGCAGTGTGCACTGTGCACGTCGAATTTAATCGGAGGGACAGTTGCGCTAAGCACGCGAATAATCACCGTTCACAAGCGCAAAGCACAGAATGTAGAAAGTGGAGAGGCGAAATCCGCGAAACAGAAATGATCGCAACCTGCTCTATCAGCAGCGTGTTGCAAAGCAGACGTCGCAGCAACAGGACCCGCCATTATTGGCATAAATGGTCGTTGATTATACTCGGTTATAGGCTTATTTTTTTAAAATTTGTGTACCTAACACATTTGACCGCGAACGCGCCGCGAATTCTATGTTTTTGGCCGCGAATTGGCCAGCAAATTTTTCAATTTTCGACCGCGAAAAATTTACAGCCCTAGCAATAATCCATGGGCAGATGAACGGAGAGAAGCCCTTTGGGGAAATGGAAAACATTCTGGTACAGATCGAGAGCCCAAAGGTACGCCGGAACAGAGCCAACAAGACAGTTTCGCATCAGAGTAAGAACTTTAAAGTGTAGGTGCAGGAAGCCAATTAAGAGATCACGGATGAAAGATGAGATTTGTGAAAACTTAGGGATGCCATCAATTAGTCGACGAGATGACGATTAATTAATATTACCATCCTGTTCAACCTAATCATCCTTCTGTGAAGTTCTGTCTAAGTCTTTGTCGAACCCGCGGTTACTCCTCCTCAAGTCCTCCTACAGAGCCATAGCCTATAGGCCTATCCAGCACGCCTCTGCAACGATCCACCCTCTGAATTCTGCAAATTTACGATTCATCCTTGATGATTAGGTTATCATTATATCACCAACGATCATATATGTGCGCGGCACACCGGTTGAGAACCATTGATTTAGCATGTAGGCCAGCGTGCCTATCATGTTGTCCAGTGTACCTTGAGAAAACCAAGTGTAGCCTATGCCTAAAACATTGTTCCTGTTTGAAATAATATTTATTTAATTTATCATTTTAATTTCAACTAAAATATCAAAGAATAAGTTTTAAACTTAGCCTACTTATAATGTCAAAAGTTTGTCAAACGTACAGAAGCACAGAGTGCTGTTCAAATATTTAGAATTTCCAATAAAAATTAATTTTCGTTTGTATCCTCTTTTTTCTGAGTGCCCTTCAACTGCAGAGTGCTGTGCTCAAAATTGCCGATAGAGAAGAGCAGAGCTAAGATGGCACCATCATATGTAGACCTACAAGAAGAAATTCTGCGGCTAGTCGTGCAAGTACAAGCCTCGCGGGGAACCGCGAGTCAAGATATTGCAACTAAACACAAAGTGAATAGATTTCTGGAAAACGGTAGCAGTAACTATGACCACGTTAGGTAGTCAAGTATAGATATTTACGGAAAACCGTAAAGAGAAAAGAATTTGCAGAGACGCCCGCAAGTGATCAGGTTTTCGGCACCAGTGAGGACCTTTCCTCGTATTTATCGAACACACCAATAGGGTCACCTTCCCCGTATTTATCGAACGTATTTATGTTTCCAAGTATGTGTCAACGGCTCCTCCGGAAGCTCTCTCGGTCTGAATTCAACTGCTCCAACGGGGTCGCCCGACCCGTATTAATCCAACATGTTTGCTGGGGAACTCTTCCCGTATGTACTCTCAACGGTCACCGAGGCCTCTCTCGATATAAACGTTCGGTTCCTCGGGGCTTTACCCGATCGCTATTTCTCATGGCTACCGACGGGTCACCATATCCCCCGTATTCCCGTACAGAACTGTCATTCATTTATTTCACCCGATCGGACTTTACCGCACTCTCGAACGGCACCCAGACCTGTGGGCATTTCTCACGATCGGTCTCACCTCTGTCACTAAGGGTCGTATTTATATGGGAAACTTTACTCAACGATCTCTGGAGCGGTACGAGAAGCACTCTACGTGTGAAGCAGTACGAACCACTGCTTCACATATATAGCAGTGCACCGTAAGTCAGGCTATACTCAAGCCTATTCATGTATCTGCAAGCTATGCGCTGACTTACAGACGCCGATAGGTCTTCTCTCCTATGCCGAAGTTGCAAGGCGCAACACTGTAAAAATGTACGTTAATATAACGCTATGGCGAGCCGAGTATTTAAAAATAAATCCTTCATTTAAGCCTTGTGGCCTGTCCGCCACAGTGCTATAGACTCCCTTGGTGGCTGGATGTTGTCAAATTGGCTTCGGCTGAACCCATCCAAAACTCAATATATCTCACTTGGCACCAGACAGCAGCAGGCGAAAATTGATCTCTGTGCCTTCGCTGCCCAGTTTCCCCCCTCTTCACTTTCTCCGCCTATGTTCGGGATTTAGGGGTCACTCTTGACCAAGAACTCCCGTTTGCTCAACATGTCAATAAAGTCTCTAGTAGTTGCTTTCACCAGCTTCGCCAATTGCGAGTAATATCTCGCTCTCTTACCCTCAGCGCCGCAGCTACTCTGGTTCATGCCTTTGTTACCAGTCGCCTTGACTATTGCTCTTCAATAAATGCTGGCCTTCCCCAAGTTCGGATTGGGCGTTTGGAGGGGGTTTGGCGTGCGGCCGCTCGACTGATCGGTGGGATTCCCAGAACAAGTCAAGTATCAGAGTAGGGCCTACTTGCGGAATATCCTGAACTGGTTGCCTCTACCCCCAGCGCATTTTATTTAGAGTATCTGCCTTAGTTTGGCGCTGCCTTGGCGGTACTGCACCTGCCTATTTGCAGGAGCTATGTCGCCCTATCACTGCCAGTAGTGATCGACGACCACTTCGCTCTGCCGTTCATGGCGATCTGATCGTCCCTTTTGCACGCACTTCCACAATGCAGAATCGACCTACCATCTGGAATAGATAGAGCTCTGCCACCTACCTAAGAACTCATCATCTTCATTTTACGCCTCTCTTAAAACTGTCCTTTTCAGCCAAGGGTTAGGCGGGAGCGCCTCTGAGTAGATATCTTGAAGGGGCGGTCAATCAAGTATTTTTTGATTGATTGATTGACTGATATATCCAGGTCTCAAGTCAAAATCACGTTCATTATCCTGGTGCTATATGTAATATCTATCTACAATTCTGATAATTTTCATATAGGAATTATAGGCCTACCTATTCCTAGCTACAGGTCAAGGTGTATATTGGTCCTTGCTTACAGGTTGTACATCGGAGTACGAATCTGCTTAATTTACTTATTATACTCAAAATGCAAAATATGGGGGCGCCAGATTGAGGCTAGGCATAGGGCGCAATTAGAGCTCGGTACGACCCTGCGAGTTAGATCATTGTATATCTGTAACGTTGACATGTCCTTCTTTCACTAAGCAGCATTGTTGGTTAAATACGTGTATAACGTATAATAGGCGCTTATTTATGTTATCATAGAGCGGTTTGAATTTAAGCGAAAATTATGAGTATCGTTATTATAGAATATGCTTAATTTACTTACTTATTTATAATATAGATGAACATGTTACCTATGCTGGACAAACGAAATGTCGTCATGGTTGCGTCAGTGTATTGACCTTTAGTTGCCGCGTATATCTCGAAGAAGACGGTCGAATTCCGGATTTTTGCGAAATTTTCGCAAATCTGCATCGCCAACTTCTGCTTCGATTGAATTTTCGTCGAGAAGTAGCAAGTAGACTTAACAAATTTCAAAACAACGATTTCTTATCGAATGCTTTCAGTTTGGAGAGCTAATTATCGATCTTAAGCTACACCTTTTGATGCTATTATGTTTTTTGCCATTTAGACCTGTCGATGATACTTTATAACTAGGCCTACTGGGGTTGGTCTAAAAAATTATTTTTGGTATTTTACTATATGTTGAATTTAGCAATTCTAATTCTCTCTCCTCAGTTAATCTGTTTTCTGTTGTGAAGGTCTATTGTTTTCTTTCTTTCGCTTGTCTTATTTCTACATGGACGTGTTCTTGTCTTCTCTTGTTTTCGAGTAGCCTAGGCCTAATTAGATGTTCGAACATTAATTGTAGATTGAGGAGAAAATTGAATTGAACATATTTTTAGTGCCTAATTGGCTATTGATAATAAGTTAACTGCGCTATATTAATATCATTAATATGTTGATATTCAACAGGTCAATTTTCATTTTACCCGCATTACAGAGGTTAGGTTAGAAATCCTAACCTTTTTGGAGATCCTGGGTCACTGGATCCTTTATTTTGTATTTGTCTATTTTGTAATCCTCTGTCGCTGGTCACGACTTTTGAAGACCTGGTGCTAGGAACTTACGGCATTGGATTCTATTAAGCCACGACTGTTCCTCTGAGGTCGTTTTATTCTAGTCATAACCCAAGTATTTTCATACAAGCAGCCATAACAAGACAAGCTTCAGAGTGCCAGACGACGGTAGCTCCAAGTTAGCAAAAATAATTTGCCATACTTGACCTAATTTAAATCATTACATTCCTTACAATGTTTCCGTCGAGGCCTGTACGTGATGCCGTCAACCGCTGGTCGTGTGAAGCTCTTCATTCGAAGGATCGCAATTCCAGTCAGGATCAACTGCAATGATTCGGTTGACTGACTGTCCTACAAGCAGCTAGGTTAGTTTCAGTTTCTACTTTCTATGCAGGTTTGCGACTTATCCGGAGTTGATAGTGATGGACATGGTCACTTAATTGGCGATGGACAAACGATTGGTTGCTGACTAAATCGTCAGGTCGCTTGGAGGATGCTAAGTAGCGGGATGTCAATTTAGATAATGAGACACAGCAATTTCTTTCTTTTCTGCCTGTCTCTTTGCTATTTCTTTTCCTCTTGTCTTAAGTTTGCTTATAGATATAGCTCAATTTTGTCTCTTCTTTGATTTACTGACCCTATTTTCTCTCCTTCTTGTGCCCAAAATTTTGTCTTAGGTCTGGCTGAACCAGATTTTTTACAAAAGCTTTTGACAACATATCCCTATGGTTTGCCATAGAAATTTTTTTTGGCATATTGCAGCTCGGTTAAGTAACAAAGTTACTGTTTGCTCTCTTTCAATCTATCCTAGGCTACTCCACGTCTTTCTGTCTCTTTCGTCTAGCTCACTCCCTTTCTTGCTTTGCAACCTTATGCACCACTATTTTGTCTTTTAGAACTTGCCGGAAACCATCAAAGACGACTTATCACCTCAGATGTCGTGGGCCGAGAAGGAACTGGCAATGGAAAGAGGAGACGAGTCTACGAGGGGATCCGTTGCCCAATATGCAGAGGTCTATAGTACACCGAGTAAGTTTTAATGTTAAAAGTTTTAACTCTTTCAATTTGATTACCCAGAATTGTCCGTGAGGAAGGAAAGCAATGGGAAACCATCTCATTCTTCTCAACCCCGGGTAGCATATGCAAGCAGAGAAATCATTATCATCGTCATCATCATTATTATCATCATCATCATCATCATCACCATCATCATTGTCATCATCATCAGCATCATCATCATCATTATCATCATCATCAGCATTGTCATCAGATTGTTTCGATGCCTTCTATCTAATCCATTCTCAGTGCATGCTCTGTGTTTTTCATTTCAGTCTCATTGTCCTACTCTCAGTTTTATTCTAAATCTCCTTTCGAATTTTCTTTTCTGTCTTGCTGTTAACTTACTTTGGTCAGTTTCGGTATACGTCAGTTTAAGATCTGTGTCTCCTCCTTTGGTTAAATTCTGATGATTACTTGCCTACACATGTAAACAATTCAATACGAACAAGTATCATCTGAATGCACAGACGAAAAGAGTATGGCACACCGTATAAAAATCTGCTGTAAATTGTAATCGTAATCGTCAACTTCTCAAAACTTCTAAAGCACCACTCGAAATCATTATCCAAGAACGCTGCATTGTTTCAGAGGCGTTGAATGAATATGTTGCACTTAGTCTGAAATGAGGAGACTAAAGTGTTTGAAGATAGTTAGATGTCGGACCTCAGACCTGATCAGGTCAACACAGAATTACCTTCCAATTGCTTGCTAGAGAAAATGTGATTGTCCAAATGCATCACATTTTCTGTGTGGGGCCCTGGCTTTGAGATATTAAGTAGGATACATTTTGATTGTGTAATTCATTCATTACAAGTATCTCAAGCAGTTTGTTATTTTCGTTGGATTGTATGGATCCATAACTGCCCCTCTGAGGTCTTTTTATTCTAGTCATAACCCAAGCATTTTTATGCAGGGCCGTGCCGAGCAACAATTGCGCCCCTCTGTGCCTAGCATCAATCTGACGCCCGCACATTTTTAAGATAGTGCATTTTATGGAATAATAAATTTTTCCATCCTGAAATTTGCACCCTTTCCACATTTGCGCCCTGGGCCAAGGCCCCGCTGGCCCCCCTCGGTACAGCACTGTTTCCATGTAAGCAGCCAATGCTGCAAGACAGGCAATTTGAGCTTCAGAATGCCAGACGATTGGTGGCACCAAGTCAGCAAAAATAAGTCTGCTATTTTTGAGCTATAAGCCCTACATTACATTCTGTACAATGCTTTATCAACTTAATAAAATTTACTCATTTTAAGGCACTGTTTAGATTTATACAGTATCAGCAGGTGTATAAATTACACAGGTCAGCGAATTCCGGCTGTTTTGGCACCGTCCATCCTGGAAGGTTCAAGCCAGAGAAGTCCGGCTGTTTTGTCACCGTCCATCCTGGCAGCTTCAGGTCAGGCCAGAGAAGTCCGGCAGTTTTGACACCGTTCATCCTGGCAGCCTCAAGCCAGAGAATTCCGGCAGTTTTGGCACCGTTCATCCTGGCAGCCTCAAGCCAGAGAATTCCGGCAGTTTTGGCACCGTCCATTCTGGCAGCCTCAGGCCAAAGAATTCCGGCAGTTTTGGCACCGTCCATCCTGGTAGAGGTGCTGTGGCATCTGACATGAAGCGCTACCTGTCTTCGGTTATCGAGACCTGTTCGTGACCGCCGTCAACTGACCGACTGTCCTGCAAGCGGCTATAGGTTAGTTTCAGTTTTTATGAAGGTTTGCGAAAAATCCCATAGATTGGTTGCCAATAAAATCGTCGGGTCGTTTTGAAGATTCTAATTAAGTAGCAAAATGTCGACCAGGATAATGAAACACGTAGCATTTTATATCTTCTCTGCCTGTCTCTTTCCTAAATTTCTCTTCTTCCTGTCTTAAGTCTGTCTACAGCTCTATTATCTCTATTTCCATCTTCTTGGGCCTGCTCAGGGGCGTCAATACCCTCTGAGCGATGGAGGCAAACCCCCTGGTCCAAGATGTCAGGAAGGCAAGATATGCCCCCTAAGACTAATCATTTATAGCCCACCTGAAATTGCCTTGGACCCTTCCTCCTATCTGGACGCCCCTGGGTTTGCTGACTCTATTTTCTCTTTTCTTGTGCCCAAAATGTTGTCTTAGGTGTGGCTGCCTCCCTGTTGTGGATGAATGGAATGAGATTTTTGAAGGAAGCTTTTGGCAACATTGTCCCTATGCTTTGCTGTTGAAAAAAAATTATTTTGGCATATTGCAGCTCAGTTAAATGATACATGTATACAGTTACTGTATGCTCTCTTTCAATCTATCCTACTCTACGTATTTTTCTCCCTGTTATCTAGTTCACTCCATTTCTTAACTTTATGACATTTTGCATTATTGTTTTGTCTTTTAGAACTGACTGGAAACCGTCGCAGACGACCCGAGATGCCTGGAGAGTGGAGATGTCATGGGACGAAAACGAGAAGGACCTGGACATGGACAGAGGAGACGAGTGGAGGAGGAGGAGATGCGTTGCTCCATACGAAGACCTACGCGGGAAGGGCTGTAGTACTGAGTTACGTTTTAGAATTCTAAGCTACATAATTAATTGCTTTATACGAGGTTAGATGAATGTGGGACGCGGTGGTGTAGCGATATACATTCTATGCCGTGTTAGTTGAAGGTCGCAGGTTCAAATCTACCTCAAGCCACTCCGTAGTGACCCTGGTCACTGGACAAGTTGATTGCCCAGAATTGTCTGTGAGGAAGGAAGGCAATGGGAAATCACCTTACCCTTGTAAAACGTGGGTGGCATATAAGCCAATTAATGGACCTATCTGAGGGCTAAGGACTCATCATCATCATGATCATCAGACTGTTTCATTACTTTTTACCTCCATTCTCAGTGCATTCTGTGTTTTTCAATTCCGTTTCACTGTCCTACTCTGAGTTTTTACTCTAGATCTCCTTTCTAGTTTTCTTTTTTGTCTTATTCTTCACATACTTTGGTCAGTTTCGATATACATTAGTTTTAGATCCGTCCATGTATTCTTCTTTGATTAAGTTCTGATAATTGATTGCCTCCACAACGACCACAAGTAAACAATTCAACACGAATCAGTTCCATCTAAATGCCCGGAGGAAAAAAAATGGCGTACCGTATAAAAATTATGCTGCTACATATAACTCTAATCGTAATCGTTAACTTCTCAAAACTTTTAAAGCGCCACTCGAAAGCCAAATTCAGGACACCAGTTTATTGAATGCTTATGTTGCGTTCAGTCTGATATGAGAAGATTAAGGTGTTCGAAGCTAGTTTTGTATTCACCTCAGACCTGAGGTCAACAAAAAACTATCTTCCAACTGCTTGCTTAAGAAAATGTGATGGGCCAAATGCGTCACATTTTCAATGCAGGGCCTTGGCTTTGCATAATATTAAGTAGCTTACATTTGGATAGTCCACTCATTACAAGTCTCTCAGGCAGTTCATTTTTTCCCATTTTGACGTAGTACTCGGTAAACTGACGTAGTTGTCTGTGATTGAACGTTATTAGACGTTACAATCAGAGGGGTATAAACAGATACTCTAAACAATATAGCCTACATTATGCTCTCAATCTCTCACTTTAACGGTACTTCTCGCTCATAAGTATGTACGGCCTCTGCTGCGTCTATATTAATTCAATTTTGATCTTACTTTCAGTCTCATGTTTGTCGTACCTTTTCTCAACCAAACGGCATATTTTCTTCATCGCACTGTATATTGACAAATTTCTCTCTGCGTAGACCTATCTAATAATAATTTTCTCGATACACTTGTCTATCTGTCATCCTATGTGCCTTCTTATCTATCAGTTGATGTATAGATTTGTTTATTCATGCATCTATCAATTTGTCTAATATTTCTTTCTCAGTCTTATCTATCTAGATATCTATCTGTGTATGTAGGCCTACCTATTGATCAATTCAGTTATCTATATGTGCATCAATTTATCTAGTTATCAATTCATCTATTTCTCTATCTGTGATTTCTCTCTTTCTCTGCCTTATCTACCTATCTCTATAGATAGGTCTAATATTTATCTATCTCATTTATCATCTATGACTCTCTATTAATCTATCTAACTATCTGTCTGTCTATCTATCTGTCTATGCAGTCTTTCTTTCTGTATCTGCCATGTCTATCTATCTATCAATCAATCTCCATTTAGGCCTATCAACTATTTCTCTCTCTATCTCTTACACCCAATCGCTAACCCTGTCTTTTTTTCTCAATCTTCAAACTAAGTGTCCGTTTTTCACTCTTTCGCTACCGCTGCAGTGTCCGTTCTCTCGCTCTCCGTTTTCTCTCATTCAGTTTTACTCTCACGGACTTTGTTTTCGATTACTCATTGACTTATAGGCCTCTGCTTGTGTAGTAGACCTATGTCGTTTCCGAACCTTCTATGTCTATAGTATTTCTATGCGCAATCATGTCTCTGATTTTTGAGTCTTTTCGTGTTTTGCCCCAGCGCCAATGTTTGCCTTGCATTTCAATCCAAGTAAAAGCAAATGACTCAAATTGAACATTTCTGAAATTGGCCTATTTGTGGGTGATGCCAAACTTGTGCTGACTTTCTACTGCCTTAGAGCTGTAATGAATGGCCTACGGAGACCTTTGCCAACACCTCCTCGTGGTGGTCTCTGGGCGTACAGTTAATCCAACTAGTTCACTGCATGGCGAAGATTGGGAGCAGCACGTTGCCATTCTCTGTCTGTTTTCAGGATAGTGTGCTGTGCTGTTACTGCTGTACTATCTGGTGACCATCTTTATTTACAGGCGGTGGCGACAATGTCTTATTTTGGTAAGCTTACTTCTATGCGTTAACGTTTCGCAGAAAAATTATCCACTGTAATGACAATAGGCCTACTAGTAAGTTACTAATTAATATATATATATACCTGTAAGGCGATAGCAATCAATAACTTAACCATCGCACTATTATTTGATTAGGCCTACTGGGTCCCATCAACACACGTCTTCATGAGAATCTTGGCAGTTCAGGTATCTCACATAGTTTAAACAGAAACACGTACAACACAGGTATAGCTTATCTTCTAGGATGACATTTGCATAGGCCTACATTGCACTTAGCACAGACGATTCGCCATTCGCCAGTTTCCTTGAAGGCTTTAGCAAAATAAATTTCAATGAGCATGGTCATGCTTCAATAAGAATACTCATGGTTGGTAGAGTATCATTTTATTTGTAAACACATTCTTCAATCTTGCTTATTGTTGCCAGATACAGTGAGAGTCCAAGGAGGACACAGACAGCTGGGAAGGAGGACAAGTGATCTATAGTGGCTCCGAAATCTGATCACATTGTTCCTCCTACATAAGCAGTATTATTGTATCCTTCACACAGTCCTCTTATCATTATTTTATTTAGACTAGTGGTGAGACATGATATGGTGGCGTCATATTCCATGTCATTTTCGCAGGCTTTAATCTACTTAAAGCCACTGTCTTGTAATCTTGTATACAAAGCGCTCTACCAAAGTTGCCTGTGAGCAATTCTGAACACTTTTTAGGTATGGCATTATTGAAGTGCAGTTATATTGTGGACTATTGACACATGGCCACTCTATAAACTCTGCATGTAGTTCAATAAAGAGAGCTCCGCCGGAACGAGGGACACGAAGCTTGAAAGTCGTACGGCAGACACAATTTTCATTGGCGTCAACCCTAAACCTTCCATTTGTTACCAAGTAAATGCCGTAATAAGCAAATACTGATAGTTATAAGCTTACTAAAAATGTAGTGAGCCTATAACCTTCACTATATGTTTATTATATCATTATTATTGTTTGCTGTTTCTTGAACATTACTCGAAATCTCTCTGCATCTTCCAAGATATCATGACTTCACCCTCTAAATCTAAGTTCTGACATTTATATTTGTCAGCAGCAAGTTACTTGTTGGATGCTTTGCAGCATTTACAGTCAACTCACAGTATTAACTGCCATATTCATCATCGCACCACGTTTCTGGAATTGCCTGCCTCCTGAAGTCCGCACTTTTTCGGCTCTTCCATCGTCACTGTCTATCACCCACCATCACCAATTTTATGCTTTTCTATCCATCGGACCATCACCCCTTGGGCAAATGAAAGCAATATAGAGAATTGAACAACAGTAATGACTGAGAATTTGGACAATCTTAGAAAAATTACTGTAGCAGAGAAGGCATGCTAAAGGGAATGACTATTTCACAGATAGAAGAAACTTTCACGAACCACAAGAATACTATTAAATGCTCGTCCGCATATTTTTGTCCAGTGTCACAGGACCCACGAATGATGGCCTTTAGTTCTAAGTACACTGGTGTAATGCATGTATGTATGTATGTGTGCAAATAGGCATACGCAGTATATGTTGTTGGTACCTCCTTTCATATCCCGATTCCTCTTCTTTACTGACTGTCTTCTTGTCTTAGGGGTCATTGCATAATTACGTAACGCTCGAGGGTGGGATTAGGGGTTAGCTGAACATTACGTAACGCCTTTTCTTTTTAAACTAACTAATAATTAATTTAAAATACTCTACGATAAAAACCAAAGATTCAGTTTTTCCTTTAGTCGTGAAGGCTCATGCACTGGCGATATGAAATTTCTACAAAATGTTCTTCTCCCAATTTCTCAGCTCATCTGAATATTTTCAGAAAGGCAGGGTTAATTTAGACGTCATACGAAAGCGAGGCGAAATTCAATATGCAAATCAATTCCGTTTGTTATGCATCAATATTACGATTGCTGATAACTTCAAGTCAAAGCAAATCAAAGTTCAGCTAAATCAAGTCAGAGCAAATGACACGACAAATCGTCTACGTTTAGCTTCCGAAATTTGAACTAATTTAGATTCGATATTAAAATAACCGCCATTTTCAATCGCATCATCTGAAGGCGTATTAGTTACGTGACGACTAACATGCAAATGCGGTACTAGTTAGGAGACTAGGAGCACCAAAAACGAACGGAGCTGCCACGCGAAATGGCGGACCCGCATCCTATACACAAACAGGTCTGGTGAATGTGGTGATACCTGCGTTAGTTAAGATAGACACAATCGGGCACACCCGCCGAGTTCAAAATTTGATTTCAAACGGAGCTAGGCTGTAATGCTAGTAGACCTAGGCCTAGCATATAAATTTACACTAAACTAGTGTTTAGCCCCGTAGCCTACACACGGCGGTGAAATCGAAGTTCAAACTTAATATTAAATATTATCTACCATTGATGGAGGTTAAACGGCCATTTCCAGCGTTACGTAATTATGCATTTATCCATAACTCTTCGATCCTGACCTGGAACCGATTACCTCCCCCACACGCCCTGTTAACTTTGTTTTTACTGAGCAGCTACGACTTCATGTGGGGAGGGGCTGTAAATATCTCGATATCATGACTGCCATCTGGTTCTTCTGGCACCCGGATCAGGACCTCTGAGATTTGATCACTCTCTGGACGACGACCCCTCTGACTTGACGTAGCGCTCTTGAATAAGGTAGAAGTAGAGTGGGCTTCAATTGGCAGCGTTATTTTGGTAATGGCGTCTACAACGTATCTTTCGTCTGCGTCCATCAAAGATTCTGAACTACACTTAATTATGTTAATAACTGAAACATTATAGAATAATATTATTCAGCATTCATGATGTAATGTCGTCAAAGTTCAGCGCTGAAGGAAGAGTTCCAGCGTCGTAGAGGATTGACGCCAGTGTCCTATAGGGTTGAACAATAATATTGAAAAAGAGGAAAAGGTTCTATTGGACCATGCATCGCTTGTGAATAAGCTGATTCCCTACACTTGGCTTTCGAATGGTGCTTTGGAAGTCTGGAGGTTCCAAATATGATTACGAATGAATCACAAAACACCATGAACGGTTAATTGTGATTTTGTGGTTCAAATGTGCGGTCAGTGTCTCACACCTAAGCAATGAGTTTATAATAATAATAATAAGTAGATGTAGGGCCTGCTTATATAAGCTTAATCGTTGCTGGAAGTGATGTTTATAGACACAACTAAGACCTATAGTCTAAATATTTATGATGTTATAGACTTTCTTTTACACCAGTGTCCTTGTGTTATAGAGGGTGGCTCAATAAATAAATACCCACCAGAAGAAAAGCAATTTCTCAACAACCGATAGAGATAGGCCCTATCTTTACCAAATGTTTTAAGATGTCCATGTTTTCTGCGTAATTGTGAAAATACGAAACATTTAATTTAGACAGCTGTAATATCTGAGGCAATGAAAAGTTTTCAATGACATTTTCAGGGATTGTTCGCAAATCTTTCCTCTGTAAATTTTGAAAAGTTTGGTAAAGATATCTCTGTCGGTTGTTGAGAAATTGTATTTCTTCTAGTTGGGTATTTTTTATTGAGCCACCCTGTATATATTTATTATTTTATATGTAGACCGATATCCATAGGCCTATATATATATATAAATTTATATAGTTATATACAGTAGAGCGGCGTGGTGGTGGGTTTGCATTACTGCAAAGCAATTACCTTCGTGACGCAGGTGATGGGAATTCAAGGCTTATTCGCAGCATCTGCAGCCTTTGCGCCGCCGACTCCGCCAACACTATGATCGCCAAGCTCAGCCTCTGTACCTGCGTAAACTCTCCACTATCTATAGCTGCTATGTAGATGGTACCAGTCTGTCTCTAGACCCGACTCTGTACTGAGCTTTTGTGTAAATGTAATATACATATTATACATGCGCTAAGTAAGCCTTTGTAATTATATATAATTGCATATAATATTAATGCGTTTGTGTCAGAAGTAATGACTATTTATGAGGCTGAAATGCTCCTGTAGTGTATACATGTATTTGCTGAAACATCGCCTGTGACTTTCAGCGAGACAAGGCTCTACTGCCTAGGGCAATGAAGGGTAAGTTTTGCCTATAGCGTCTGCATTAGGCCTACTCATAAGAAAGCAAGTGACTCGCAAGCGTATGATATTATCTGCTTAAAACTGAATCGTTGTCTGTGTAAGCCTATACTGATCAGTAAGAGACAGCTGATTGCTCAAGAGTGGCAGATGTAGCCTTCCGTGGATTTATCTTTTATAAATAGGTCTACCACGAATTCGTCAAACGGAAATGATTCATGGAAACATTACACAAGATTTAAGTAAAGACTTAATTACTTGTTTTTTCTTTCATGTAAACAGAGAACCTTATTCACAAGTGTCTGGTAAGTTCAGACATCGCTGCGTTTTCAGGCGGACGATTGGGAAAAGAATAAGTCAGGTAGGTAAGTGGAAAGAAAGGAAGTAAGATAAGTAGGAAGAATGGAAGTCAGATGAGTGGGAACAAAGGAAGTAAGATAAGTGGAATGAAAGGAAGCCAGTTAAATGGAAAGAAATAAAGCGAGGTAAGTAGGAAAA
>OY365815.1:7909566-7912066 GCA_959347315.1 Bimastos eiseni
CATTCAATTCATTCACACCGAAAATACCAATGAACTTCATCGAACATCGCACATAATGTATAGATCCGCCAAATGACGGATGAGTTGCAGATGAAAGAAAACCATTGCGGTGTAGGGCCTACTAAGATACCGTAACATAATAACGCAGAGATTATTGATTGTATGCTATCAAAAAGAAAGTGCTAATTGAATTGCAGACAATGGTATTTATCTTGTTTTGAAGAAGCGACAAGGAACATGATGATCATTTTGCTCCGTTTCATCAAATAACTCTTCTTCTGATGTTTCAATGCTGCTCTTCAATGTGTGACTTCAGTTGATCCTCTACTATGTTCCCAGAGGCTAAGATAATATGACTGCGTTGCGGTATGATTAGCTCAAGGATCGACTATATAGGCCTGTTGACATTATTATGTATATATGAATTAGCATCGGACATCTACGGGCACGACACCCAATAATAATGATGATGATGATGAAGCAATATTTCGTTTATTAATTCCTACTATTGGCCGAAATGTTAGCAAAAGACTGATGGCTCTACTCTTTAATGGTCCACCATGTATATATTTATATTACCAAAATGTTATAAATTAGATATGCAGACCCAGGTTGGACCACCCATATTTTTATATTCGAACAGGAATTTCTTTATCATGAAATGGTCTGAATAATTGTCTTCAGCTTTTTACCGAACTGATTTTCTGGATCCGAGATTTTCTTCTAAACTCAAAAGACACTCAAAAATCTGGCTCTTACATCCTAGCAATCTTTCCAATGTAATTCCTTTCTGTCGTAGGTATGGTTAAGATAATTATCTATTATCAACCGTTTTATTGATTCGCTCCAAAATAATATAACATACAAGCAAATAGATTATAATGTGGTGGAAATTACAATGAAAATATCAGCGGAGGATCAATGGGAAGAAGAGAAAGAAGCCCGTAAGGGACATATAAATGTTCTGCTAGTGCATGGGGCTCACCCGTACTCATTTAGTAGCCAAGCAGCAGGTGGGTGCAATTGATAATGTGGGACTCTATCAGAACCAAGCACTACTACTTCAAGTTGGCTACATTACAGGGCTATATAAATAAATAAATAAATGTATATATAAATATATAAATATATATATATATATAATCGGGTTTCTATACAAAAAATATCGTGACACCTAGTAAATGAATGAAACTCGGTTCTGTAAAATATTGTTGCTGAAAAATAATTACCAAGTCACTGCGACATTCAAGATCGAAATGACAAGTAATACCACGAACACAGAGGATTAGAAGATTTGAATTCCCCTTCTCCCAGTTCAGTCATAGAGATAAATAATTATTGCTCCATAAATGTACGTACAGTTACGAATAAGATTCTCAAGTGTTTTGTGAACATTGAAGCTATCTTAAAGGCTGATCATCTTTTGCTGGAAGGACTGTTGTTCCTGGTACGCGTCCTGTCTTCGGCCGACGGTCATAAACAGAAATTGCCGGTTCCTCCATCTGGAACTATCTACCTCATCATATTCGCAATTCACATAGCGAGACCCTCTTTCCGCTCTACACTGAAAACTTTCCTCGCACAGTCTACTTACGGGTGTTAGTGTTTGTAAGGCTTCAATGTACTCTACTGAACTGTGTAAGAAGGACAATACATCAAATCAGTATCGTAATAAGAAATCTTTAAATGTATACAACGCTCACAAAGGCGAAGTCGTGGGAACCAGATTATTCACAGGCGCTGAGCCAATACAGAGTCGATAGGGCAGAGTTCGTGATCTAGAGACTCAGGCAAACAGACAATCAGACGGCTAAGGTGAATGGTGTTTAGAGTTGAAACTGCGAAGGAGGTAGGAGTAAGAGGTGAAATGAGGATGGTATTTGTGGAGAAGCAGTGCTTTCAATTTGCACTGAAAGACCTGTAGGGGGGGGGGGAATAGCAATAGGTGAGGTTTTTGATGAACTATTTGGATGAATCAGATATATTATGTCGTATTAGAGGGAGTGTATTGTTCCACAGAGGCGGTAGAGCAATGGCTATAGAGCGATTTGGAAATTATAGTGATGAGGTGGTGGCAGGGTGGAGTAGCGTTAGGATGGATCCGAAGAGGACCGAACGGGAGGACGAAGTGGTTGGACCGCAAACAACTGAGAGGATCGATCGAACTACGTTGTCAATTCTGCATCCGTTTCAAAATAAGTTATCAGAATCGTTAGACACCAATGCTGTAATTCTTTACAACTATAGACTTCATCTGATTATGTGAGATGCACTGTGTTTATTGTTAAGACGTGTTCGGTATAGTTGGTTGTAATTGAATTACTCACGAAAAAAATTAGACGTGAATAACTCCATTGGTTGCACAATTGCGTGATTTTCGTTAGCAGAACATCAGAACGTTTCGCTCCTTTGAGGTTCCCATTGTTCACTGCATGCTTAATTATTATATTGTTATCGTGAATAATCATAGGCATTAAGGTAAAATATTTTCCGTCAGTGA
>OY365815.1:7917066-7931332 GCA_959347315.1 Bimastos eiseni
AACTGGTCATTTCGGGCAACCGCCGATTAGCGGATATATGCAAGACTTGAATCAGATTGTAGCTGATTACACGGAAAAGATCAGGCAGGCACTGCGTAAAAGAGAGTTCCATGGTCAATCCTGGTGCACATTATACGATGCATGGTATGCATCGGGGTCGATGAGAATCGAGTTCTAGTTAAGCGATCGATGTTTACGTCAATCTGCAATAATCATCCGATAGCAAACGGTTCTTCGTAATAGGACAGACATCAGCAATCGTACGAGATCAAAAGGCACAAAAAGAAATATGTTAGTTGTTAGATGTTAGTGTAATTTAGCGTTTTGCATCACCATCAGAATTTGTGAGGGTAGCCCTTGAACCACCGACGAAATCATAGAAAGGAATATAGGCCTAAGAGATAGGCATATTTACCGCATGTTTTGAAGGTATGCATGTAGGACAGTAGGCCTTCGTAAAAGGACTAGGAGCGCCGTTCAGGACCTGACCCGTTGCTTTGAAATGTTGACGTACATAATATGCATACATTAGTTTGGATGGTCAAGGTTTCCCAGTTATAAATTTTAAAAGATTTTACCTCTGAGTTTTATAAGACGAGTTTTAGGCCTGTAGTTTGGTTCCAAACAGCATCAAGATATTACATTTAGTTTGAAAGCGCTTTCTGTCGACAATAATAGAGATGAAAAGTCTGTGTAATCTGCAAATTTGGTTATTTGAACACCGTTTTCTTTTATTGGTCCTTCAATACAATTCAACACAATCGCTATTTGATATGGCCCTTCTTATAGTTTAGTTCAGAAGTGCACACACTCCTCGACGGCGCAACTGCAGTTGTAATGCAGAGCAATTGTGTGCGAGGGACGACGGCGCAACTGCAGTTGTAATGCAGAGCAATTGTGTGCGAGGGACTTGCTCAAGGTCCCTACACAGCGAACTCGCGAACTCAGCGCACACTGAGTGTTACAGGCCGACCGCTCTAACCAATCGGCCACCATACCACACTGCCATGTTGCATGTGGTGTCCTGATTTGGTGCAAGATATAACATGCTATAACTAATTTTTATTGTCTCATTGGATGCATAAAAATCCGTGAAATATTAGGCTACTATCTTAAAATAATATTGACACCCGTAATTAACTTATGAGCTAGGCCTAATAAAACTAATGTTAATGTAGACCTGTGGAATGCAAAAGCATTAGATTTCCTGATAGTAGACCTATGTAAAAAGACGAGTATGGCGGACTCAAAGAAAGATCTGGCTTGTAGATATCTTCCGTGCTACACAATTCAGGCCTTGTCCTAGGTTGTCTTTTGTCTCCTTTAAAGAGTGTTGCCTACTCACTCCGTCCTCGATCGTACAATCGAGAAATTTCGCGTACTGACCCACTAACCCGGGGTGGTTTTATGAATTAACTTTTATCACCCGTATGCTATAAAAATTAATCTAATCATATAGTGATCGTAATTCCCATTGCATGCTTTCTCTTTACTCTCACTACTTCGAGTATGTCTGTCGTGTAACAGTGTATTATATCTTGTGATTGTAGGCCTTTGATTGTTCATATCTAATGTCCCCGAAATGCTTTTAATACACCTGGACACAACATTATAACAGAAGCCATAAACTCAAGAAGTATCAAGAGTTGTAAATGATAACTGCAGCTCATTAAGAAAACAGTCATGCCAGTAACAATATTTTTTATTCTTCTTGTCCCTCTCCTGTCTTAGAAGTCTTTTGCGCCTGTTTGAAGTGAAGTAGAAATCTCTGCTTTGAGACAATAAAAGTCTGGACTTCTATTCCATCAAAATAATAAAATTCTTAATCAGACAAAGCATACAAGATGCATAATTATTATGAACAATTGGTTGCAGGCATCCAATCAGATTTCTTCGCATGGATAAATTACTGAATTTATTGACATGAGACAAGACGTTCCTGAGGCAGCTTACCCCATTGATTGCAGTCCAGCAGTGCCAGTCCAAAGCCTGAATAAAGGAGGAGGCTGACGCCCCATTTAATGTAAATGTTTTCATGTCAATTATCCCCATATATTGATCCACTTGACATATTTCAGTTTGGTCACGAGTACTACTTTATTTTGCAGTTATGCTGGTGTATTCAATACAAATCTCTTTGAAATTAGTCTGCTTAAAAAAATCTTAGAGTGGCATTCCCTACCCTGCACATTACCCCCAATGCACCCACTATCCTCGATTGTAAGTGAGCCAAGGTATGAGGGTGTGCCAACCCAATCCAACACCGACCAATTCCCTATTGGGCATCGACAGTCCAAGACAGATTAGATTAATTTTCATAACATACGGTGATAGAAGTTAATTTATAAAACACATTTTTTGTCTGGATTTCTGAACGTAATCGTGAGCTCTAAATTCCTGAAGCGCTAATCTAACGCCCGCACAGAGCATCAGCTTATTCACAGGCGCTGCGTCCTATCAGAGCGGTTGTCCAGAGAAATAGATGTTCAGTGGAAAGCCGATTCCAGTTGCAAGAGAGACCAGAGAGAATTGGTAGAGCAGTTGCGAAGGCGGTTTTATTGAGGACGAGAGAGTTGATCCTGTTCTTCCGGGTGATATCCTTCAACATCACAGTCCGTTTGAAGGGACGCAGTGACGTCATGCGACCATTTTGAGGTCCCCGTGTAAGGACCGTATTAACCATAGATTCAAATCTCTGAAATAACGAATCATCATCTACTAATAGGCTACGTGAACAACGAGTAGCCACACGCGTCAAGGGTCTTGCGTTCTGTCCATAGTGCGACCGTAGGCCTACGTCACTTATCAGACGTAACGTTTAACGACACTGTGTGATAACAATGATCGTTAGCATCGGCCTCCTCCTTTATCCAGGCTTGGGACTGGCACTGCTGGACTGCAATCAGTCGAGGAGTTTTACGTACGCTTACGCATATCGTATGTTGTCGAAAAGAATAACGTACGTGTGTACGTTAAAAATGTACGTAGTTGCACTGAACAGATAAGTTGTGAAGACGATGTGTGAAGTAAATTGGAAGTAAACGATCTTCAATGAATGAGTCATCTCGAATACATGGATGATGGAATCATTCTGTATTGAATAAACTGGCTGAAGACACGTGGATTGGATTGGATGGCCTGTCAACTGAAATAGCATTCGTTCATTCATTATAGAGCTGTTTTGATGCTGTAATCCATGATCCACCAAAGACCATGAATGCAATCGAAGGAAATGGATCCGTACACATGATCACAGGGTTTGATTTGTCAAAAGAGAAACAAGGGATCATCAGCTGACTAGAATTCATGGAAATCGGAATAATTCCACACTAGGCGCACTATGCCCTTGATGCTGAAGCTGAGGTTCTACCCTCCGACACATTTTCGAAAATTTTCAGTTCCTTCAGCATCATCTGTCCCAAGATCCCATATTACCCACCGGGCTTTCCATTCTAAACTTAAGTCTCATCTTTTCAAAAATTCTTACCCACACCCCTTACTTGATGTTCCATCTCTCAATCTTCGATGAAAGCAACATCATCCTTAAAAGATATACTCTGCCTCAGCTGACCCTTAAAACCGAACTCTGATCTCCCACAGACTATCCTTCAGACAACCCTTCTGATTTAATGCAGCGCTCGTAAATAAGCTGGTGCCCTACGCTTGACTTTCAAGTTGCGCTTTAGAAGTTTGGAGATTACTACTACGATTACGACACTCCCGGCAAATCGGACACTGCACATAATAGGCCTTATTGGATTTCACATGAAAACTTTACACATCCATTGTAGTTGTTTACATCTTCGTTGGTCGTTTGAGAATAGTAGACATATGCACTCTAATTTTATGTTCAGACGAAAGTTTAAAAACTAATCATAAAATTATATTGAACAAGAATTTACTATCGAATACATATTTAATTATGTTTTGTATTAAATTAACTACTTAGAATGAGACGGTTTTGCATGGGATCAGGGATCGGTTGTGCTAGCGTGGTAATCGATGAGGGCCTATAGGCCTACCAGTTGAAAGTGTGCATTTGGGTTCAAGGCTTATCACGGAGTCTTGCACGAGGTGGGCCTGCCATACGCACCTTATTAAAAGACTGTATTTTCCAGGTCTTACGAGCGACTGATGGCGTGACTCACATCCCATTGGAAACTGACAAACGCCTATGATCGGGGAAGCCACTGCTATTGCTTATTGACATCCTGGTAGAGTCATACCACACCGATTAGCCAAGGCCGTGGGTGTTTGCTACTGCAGAGATAGCAGCTGAAAGAAAAATATAGAAATCGACAGCCATTATGTCATCGCAGCGCTTTGTGACCTTTGAACCCAACTGGCCTTGTTCTTATCAACCTCGTCGGCTACAGCTTCATTCGGGTATCGGGAGCATGCGTTCCACCGTCAGTGGCACTTATCAACGTATACATCCTATGCCTCAGTGGAACCACCTTGCGGCGCTCTTTCTACCACTAGAAAACATTAACCTATGCTGAATTACGCTTCTTATAGCCTTGCATTAATAGAGGTCATAATGTACATACGGGTAACATTTAAAAAAATTAAAGTAATAACCATAGATGTTTGCCCGTCCTATAGGCAGTGTTGGGCACGAAACCAAAAAATTCAAGACCAAGACTGAGACCAAGACCGAGAGGTCCAAGATCAAGACCAAGACCGAGACCGAGTGATCCGAGACCAAGACCAAGACCGATACTCTTTTATAAACAATTCAATTTATTAATATGCTAAAACGGGATAACACGCTTAAAACATTAGTTTTATTGCTTAACAATACTAATACGGGTAGTGGTCCAGAAAACAGTTTTATCGGCCGCTGTGAACTTTTGCGGGTTCAGCTCTTTGCATCGTCCTCTGACGTCGTGAGAACATCACACTATAAATTACTTACAGTATACGATGGGCAAATATTTTAAGACATCAGAACAAGTAGATTAAATGGTGTTTGAATAGTGTACTTTCATCACGGACCTCGGATTTGTAGGTTAACAGTGTCTACACGTGTCCGATAACATAAATATTAGATTGTTCCAAAACCTCAAAATTTGAAAAAGAAAATTTGAAATGGCTGGTTCCGTTGCAAATGCATTTTTTCATACCCACAGTAACATACATATAACCTACAGATCTATTAGTTTTGGTCAGCACGCCATAAATCTATAACAATTGCGTAAAGCCTAAACATCCGGTGTCTCTAACGATCGAAAAATAACCGATAAATATCGATAAAATTGCTCTGATACGGCAAATGACCAAGAACGCTAATTTAAAACGGAGACCAATCCCAAGACCTTTACTTTAAGACCAAGACCGACGCATTCGAGACCAAGACCGAGATCAAGACCGATGGTCCGAGACCAAGACCAAGACCTTTACTTTAAGACCAAGACCGACGCATCGAGACCAAGACCGAGATCAAGACCGATGGTCCGAGACCAAGACCAAGACCGATGCATTCGAGACCAAGACCAAGGTCTCAGTTTTCCGGTCTCGAGACCGTCTCGAGGCCAAGACCACAGTCTCGAGACCACGTCAATGCCTTTAGGTGTCCAGGACGATAAAATTTAGATCCCTTCCCCTTCCCCTTCACTTCAAACTCCCTATCTCTTCCCCACCCTTTCCTCTACCTTCTCCCTTCTCATATCCATTGCATTCCCGTTCTTCTTCCCTCCCTCTTTGCTTCCTACCCTCCTTCTTCTCCTTCCTACTCCTCATCCCTGGGATGCCTGGAGAAAAGATAAGCCATGGGATGCCTGAAGAAAGGATGAGCATAATTTATGGGATGCCTTGAGGAAGGATGAGCATGTATGATGCCTGGAGAAAGGATACTTATAGCATGGGATGCCTCTGCGATTCACTTGCGTCTCTGATCTCACAAACCACTTCCTCTGCGGAGTCCCAGCCATGCAGAGTCTACCTGGATAGTCTGAGCTGACCTCAAACAGCCATTACGTTGGAAGAAGCCACACGATCTTCTTAACGGAGAGTAGTAAATGACGAATGGCTTGCCACCAATTAGGTGGCTAAAATATGGCTCCGTTTAAAGCAATTACTGCTTACAAGGTCTCTAGAGCGTTTGGAGCAGTTACGTGTATACAGGCTGTTACTATACTCGAGTCTACATGTATAGGCCTAGTCTTATTTAACAGAGTTAAATGGACATCATTGGGTGGGGTGGATGGGGCAGAGGGACACCTGAATTAAATTTGTCTAATTGGTTGATTAAAATAACCATTTTCTATTGAAAAAATTGATGCAGATTTTTCACAATCTTGGAAGTATAAATAAATCCACCAAAATCTAATTTACAGTTTTCGTGTATATGTTGGTTTGCACTTTTCCACATGTTGACTAAATGCGAAACTTAGCAAGCTGGCAACGTTTTGCCTCTCCTGCACTTACAAATTATTTGACCCGCTGAAAAACTTTAATGTTGCATTTAAGTTTTACAGAGGGTACCTATGAGAAGTAGAGAGGGCATATAGGTAATAATGCAAATGCAATACAGAGAACGAATTTCGCAACCAAACATTTGCCGTCATGCGACAGAAGCCGCAGCATGCAGCCTCTCAGACGGAAACAACTTTTGACTCCATAACTGACCAGCAACAGATAACGCATGCGCATGGATGTGTGTCAGTTCATATATATATATGTGTATATATATATAATGTATGTGTATATATATACTGCCGTAACTTGTATTCCACCATCTTTATTTAAACGCCATTGGATGTTCAACCTGGGACTAATCTAAAGGGGATACGAAGCCGACGAAAACTGACCTAGATTATGTCTTTGACTGCATCCGGAACTTTTGCCTGTCTTTGTTAAAGAAATGAAATGACTTAATTTATAGAACTTGCAACATAAATAACATCGTGTCGAGGGAAGATTTTTGACTGGAATATTAGGAGACTGAAAGAACAGATGAAAGAAGACAATACAGGACTAGTCTCGTCTCTGCAGAGGTTAGTAATTATTCTGTGGACATATAAGTGGCTAGGGTGAGAGAGAGAGAGAGAGAGAGAGAGAGAGAGAGAGAGAGAGAGAGAGAGAGAGAGAGAGAGAGAGAGAGAGAGAGAGAAGCAGAGACATACGTACAGAGAGAAAGAGAGAGACATAGAGAACACAAAGAGAAATACCTTCCAATCCACGCTTTGCTCCATAACATATGATATGTGCCATTGACATCGTTGGCGGCGGTGGATATATATATATATATATATATATATATATATAGACAGCAGTGGATCAAAGCAGAGAGGAGTTCGTGAGAAGAGTTGCGTAACATGACACCTAAACGTAGCCATGACTATTATGCGCACCTTGATCTACGCCTATAACACATATTCACATGCATATGCAGACGATCTATTATGTACTATATAATATAATATCACGAAGATAGACGACCAGTTTCTCCATTACTATATCCGACCGTTACAATGAAATGGTCGTATATATCTTTGTGGCAAAACCTCGTATCACTTTCTCCCGTTTACCGCCAAATATTCGAACGACCGGAAAGAATGAAAGCCTGTCACAATAGATTAAAAGTATAAAAACATAATGGGATCTAGAATGGCAATGAGATCAGATTGTTATGTGTAGCGAATTTATAGTTATCAAATTGTTATTTTTCTTTTGTGCAGGATGGGCAGACCCGATTGCAATGCCCTCCCTTTTGCCCTTCCATCTGCTTGTTCGCCTCGGCTGCCGTGAGGGTCAAGTTTACGAGATTATAGCGACACCGAACGATAGTTCACGCAACGAGGACTTTAAAAGTCATTCGAAGAATAGGAAATCGGTGGTGAAGGATCTAATTCTAACCAAATCAATCTATTGTCAAATGAATGAGGTCGAGGCCGCTAGAGAAAAAAACGTCTGCATTTATGTTCTTACCTTTTTATAAGAGAACAGGTGACGTTGCGCATGCGTCAGAGGCTCTTATCGCCTACCCCTCTGAACGCAATGTCATCCATCAGACCCCCTCCGCTTAGCAGAAAGTGCCGCCCCCTTTCGAAGTGGAGTGACTCGGAGGCGAATTTAGACCCAGTGTTGTTTACACCTTCTCTTGTGTGTATACGTCGAAGGATAATGCCTCGTCTGCGAGACTTGAAAGGCTAGAAAAGAACAAAGAATGTGCTGCTTCTGATATAGCGTATATATATATATATTATATATATGCCGCTGTTGGATAGGTCTGAAATCTGACCGATAACAGTGGCAGAGAAAAAGACAATGGAGGCGGCACATCATTGGTGGCTGAGGGGGGATATTGTATGCATCATGGCGTCACCAAGTAACGAATAGAATTATAAGAAAACGGATGACAGAAGAGAATATAGAGGACGATATCAGAAAGACATGATTAAAATGGGTCACGTGGTACGTATGGCAAAAGACTTAAGAGACACCCGAGTGATGATCTGGTATCCAAAGGGAATATATGGAGAAGGGGAAGAGGCGAAGATTTGGTCGAGAGACGACTAGAGGTGCTTGCTGGAGATATCGACACCATGGAACGAGGCCAGATGAAAGAGACGAGAGGAGAGTCTGCGATTGCCCGATCTGCAGACCTCACATCTATGGGAAAGACTCAGATGTAAATATTAAGCAGTGTTATGACTATTCTGTTTGATAACTACACCATATGAGCTGCTCAATTGATAAAGTTCTTTCTTAATAACATTATGGAATAAATCTGAGCTGGCATTTCATCCGCCACATAAGCATCACTTTATGTGATATCTTAGACGTCGTGTTCTGCTTGGGCTTTGTTTGTCAGAGAGGACAACTAAGACATCTTCAGAAACAGGTCCACAATCCATCGATCTTTCCGGACGTCGAGTTGTGGTCTCATCAATTGATTTAGTTCTCTTTTAAGTTTTATAGAGTCTATCAAGCGGTCCGGTGGTAGCTACACTAATATGGAAGGGATAATTATGAAGCCGCAACGCGTCAGCCAAACAGTGATCGTCGTTTCTCACACATTGCGGATGATGTCTGTGGTTGTATATGCAATAAATAAAGTGACATCCGGGTACTCGACAGAATATCGTCAAAAAATTGATGTACATTTATGGTGCTCCAGTCAAAAGTCTTCCTTCGAACACATTTTATTTATATTGCAAGTTCTATTTACTAAGTCCTTCTAAGTCCTCCTATTTCATTAGCAAAAACAATCGCCATTGCCGATTTATGCTGCAATAATCCTGGAGTAGCCTCGTGCATAATTTATAGGTCAATTGTCCAGTCTTCGTCGGCTTCGTGTTCCTTCCAAAATGTTATTAGTCCCTGGTGGTAGTAAACTTAGGTCAGAAATTGGTACTAACCATTTTCTAAGACTTCAGTGGTATTCCTATAATATCCAATTTCAATGTTCGAATCTTCGTTCTGATGGTTTCTGAATCCTAGTAATTTCGATCTGAAGCTGATGCCTTTGAGACTTAATTGACTAAGTTCTTTCGGCATCTGATGTCCGTCATCAACACAATAATCTGCGTTTGCATCAATAAACGAAGCTTAGCCCAGAGACTCTAAGCACGATGTCATCTTCGACTGTAGATTACTGGGCTACATGTACACGTGTCTGCGTGGGCGCTCTATTCGCGACTCTTCTAGTTTCCTGGGCACTGATTCGATTGCTAATGTTTTGCTGCTCTTGACATTTTATGGATTGGCGCAGGTATCGCTTTTGTCAGTCGCTTTAATGGCGCTACAGCAAATGTTCAGCTAATGCATGCTAACAGACATAATATATTCATACAAGTAGGCCTACACACAATTTTTTGACCAAGCAAAAGCTACCCAGGTACCCGCTTCGGGCTGGGTCCTTGATATCCTTAATTTCGACCCAAATATGGACATCCTCTCTTCTTGAATGGCCTCTAATCGGCTCCTCTTAGAACCCTCTAAATACGACTTATTTAGTTGGGAGGCCGCAGCAGCTTGAGGGTATTCACATCTCCCAACTTACCCTGCTCTTTCCTCACACACATGTACGTGTAACTATTTCCCTCAGAGTTCGTTTTATGGGAGTTACTCTTGACTCTGACTCTCTCAACATGTGAACCTAGTTGCATGGAGTTGTTACTAGAAGGCTGTGGGTAGAGCGTTTTTGCTACCCGACCCGTACCCGTAACCCAGGACCGTTACCCGTATTCGTACCCGACCCGTACTCAAAATTCCTATACGACCCGATTCGTACCCGCGGGTGTACGGTACCCGTGACGTCATTAGCATGCCTCTCATAGTCTTGCTGCCTTACTAAGCATTATGCTGCTGTCGTAGTAGTAGTAGCAACAACAACAAAACAGCACCAGTGACATCTGCAGTGGCGGCGGAAGTCGAAGAAGAAGTAGGAAGTGGAGGAGAAGAAAGGAATGAAGAAAATAAGAGGAGGTGGTCGGAAACTGGAGGAGGGGCGAGTGGAGAAGAGGAGGAAAAGGAGAGGCAGAAGAATAGAGAGGGGCAGAAGTAGAAGCAGGAGGAAGAAGAGGAAATCGGAGACAGGAGGCAGGAGAAGGAGAAAGTGGAGGAGGAAGAGGAGGAACAAGAAGAGGTAGAAGGGGAGTGCTTAACTTGAGGAGGAAAGGAAGAAGAGAAGGAGGAGGAGTAGGAACACAAGAATGAGGAGAGACGAGGAGAGGCAGCAGCAGACGGTCAGAAACAGAAGGAAAAGCTGAATTATGAAAATGAAGAGTAGGATGAAGGTGAGGACGAAATAGAGAAGGAAGAAGAGGATAAAATATAGGAGGAGGAAGAGTAAGAGGGAGATAAAGAGTTGCTTCGAAGAGCAGAAGCAGGTGCAGAAATTGGGAGCAGGAGAAGGAAGAGGTGAAGGAGGAGAAAGTGTTAAGGAGGATCAGCAGGACGATTAGCAGAGAAAGGAGGAGTAAGAGGAATGAGAAAACAGCGATTAACATGCATGCAAAGAGGTGTGAAAGCATTGCACGCAGGGATATTACTTGGATTTCGAATGCGCCAGTTTGTCTATAACAGTAATTAAATCATTGATGATGCAAGATTCACCTATATATTTAATGGTGGCATTGTAACCCTAAAACCTGACGTTAATACGGGTAAAACCGGGTATGCCCGTACCCGTGATTAGTCTACCCGTTCCCGAACCCGTACCCTACCCGTACCCGCGGGTGCGGGTCGGGTACGGGTGACCCGCGGGTACGGTTACATCCGCAGACCCCTAGTTGTTACTACCAGCTTCGTGAGCTTCGAGTGGTCTCTCGCTGAGACTCGCTCTCTCATTCACGATGCGATCGTGGTTCTTGTTCATGCCTTTGTAACTGCTCGAGTTGGCCATTGTTGTTCCTTACTCGCTGGTCTTCATCTTGTGTTTTTGGGGCGGTTGGTCGCTTTCCAAATTCTCCTCTGTTTCTGGTACACGCGCGATGAATTGCATTGGCTGCCAGCGTCACAGCGAATTTCATACCGCATTGCAGCGTTGCCTTTTTGGTTGTGAGCCATATCTTACTTGCGCGATCTCTGCCACCCAGAGTTCGACGTCGCAGCGCGTCAGATGCTTCGCTCTACGATGAGGGGTGAGCTTCTAGTTTAACGGGCTCGCCTGGCTATTAGGCAGCGATTGTGGGCCCTTCAACATGGAATGAGCTCCCACGTGCGCTCTACAAGTCCATCAAGTCTTTTCCTTTAGTCGGTCGTGGCTGGGCTGGTAGCGCTCCTGAGTAGGTTTTTGAAGGGGCCCTATATAAATGCTCAGAATGAATGAATGAATCAATATATACATCTTTGAAGCAATGGTTACATTTTTATATACTGAGGCGCATTCTTAGCCTGCTTTTGTGACTGCATCTTTTTCATATATTTTAGCCAATGTTTTCATTGTTTGCGGCACTTGACTTTTTAGGCATTTGACCTCAGAGGTTTTTCACCTCAGAGGCATTTGACCTCTGGGACTCCTGGCCTTTGAAACACACTTGACCTCTGAGGCACCGTCCTCTGTTGTAGTTACATCTATGAGTTCATTGGCAAATCGATTTTCGATTGGTTAGTTGGTCAACTTGACCGGTTGAGTCGCTTCTGCCAAACTGAGAGATATACAACTGGTCTATTTAGTGTATACAACCTTTGTATACGTCTACTGTGTGTATGGCGTATCGAAAGATTGTATACCAAATAGACCAGGTGTACACAGTATCGGTATGTAGAGCGTAAACACAAGTGAATGTGGCACAGTGGCAAATGCACCTGGACCCATATTGCCGTATGGGACCCACATGACCCACATGAGGTCCGTATGGGTTCCGTCTGATGCTTATGAGCATGCTGCAGGCAGGTCAGCGTATGTTTCCTATGCATATTATCCATAGTAGCAACTCTTGATTGACGGCTAACGAAAGAATGTTTCTCGAGCAGCAGCGGCAGCAGCCCTTGAGACGGGCGCTGTAGGTCGGATGGAATGAATGAAGGACTGATTGACTGATGGGTGCAGAGACTAAATATAGATCTTGGGTCGTGTGTATCTTAGTTACCCCGAAGGTGTTAATTGTTTACGGACTTAATAGATGCTCAGATAAACATGATCAAGTACACTCGAGACATTTCCTGATCCCAGCATCCTGCGATACTTGACTCATTCACCGGCTAACTTATTGCACGCGTTTTTTCACATCACGCTATCCAAAGAAGAAGACGACGAAGAAGAAGACGAAGAAGAAGAAGAGGAAAAGAAGAAATTAAGAAGAAAAGAAGAAGTAGAATAAAAAGGAGGTGGAGGAGGTGGAGGAGGTAAAGGAGGAGGAGAAAAAAAGAAAAAAAGAAGAAAAAGTAGAAGAAGAAGGAGGAGGGGAAGGAAGAGAAGAAGAAGAAAGAGGCGGAGGACGAAGAGTAGAAGAAGAACAAGAAGAACAGGAACAAGAAGAACAAAAAGAAGAACAAGAAGAACAAGAATAAGAGCCCGTCCATTTGAAAGCATTTGAGACATGCTCTCCTAGGTTTATATGGTTTCTATGCACGCAATTAGTTCAATGATGATCTCAACTTAAGTTCCGAACCAAGAGAAGGAGGAACGCATTCGAGCGATCGCTTTCGATGAGAAAGGCATCGGAAGCGGATTGTTTGTTGTCCATTTCGGAACGATCTGGACTGATTTGTACTGTCGAGTATCGAACAAAGCGGAACCATCTCTATTAGCGGACGTCGCAGACTTTCTTAGTCGCATATTTCAGTAGCCGATTAATCGAGCGATGGATCGAAATGTCAGAATGATGGAAATGTCATTGCAGATCCGTTCTGTGATTGGCGGTCGAATCCATTCAATGCGGTCCTTGTCAATATATATCCATGTTCTCTGCATTCTGTTCAAGAGAGTCTAATTGACCAACACACAGAACACTCATCGCTCTGCATCCAGTGTCAAACTACGGAGTCATTTCCCTGAGATGGTTACGTGTAGACATAGCATGCGGACCTTGGTGGTGCTCTATACTGTTTCAAGCAGTTTTGCCGACAAAGAAAGGTCAGCCCGAGGGACAGACGAGCCCCCTATCGTGCGGTGCATGCTGAGCTGTTCGACCTTTATCATTACACAGTCATAGCCTAACTTTAATGATATTGGAACATTCTTTCTTCAGCTGTTTACATTTCTTGTAGGCAAATAGCTAAGTGCATTTCAGATAGCTTCCTTTCTGTATACCTGTGTAGTATATAAACGTCTAGTTCTGTCTAGACGAAAGGATTCAATTTGTACAAAGCCTCAACCGAAAAATAGTCCACATCTTCGGTAAACTTCTGCTTAGACGCAACGAGTTTCTAATAATTGTATATTATGTCTGTCATCACTCAAGTTTTGGCCATCTGTTAGTGCTGTAGGCTACGCTGTGTTTATTTTGAAAGTCACGTAGTTTTCATACTATCTTTAAGCCTAAATATACTGCACTCGGGAATATACTGGTCGACCTATACCCTGCGCAGTGCGCGTGGCTTTCGAGTGACGCATTAGAAGTTTGGAATTTTCGATTGTCTAGAACCAGAAACTTCAAGAAAAATTTCAGGAACTGACATATAAAAAAAAACATCTAAAACATCTTGCACTGATATTGAGTATATGTGAGTGTCATTCGTTGACTCATAAGTTGGCTCATAAGTTTCCCAAAGGCGATTTGATCACCGCCCAACGACATGGCATCTAATTATAAGTTACTTCACTTGATATCTTGATAATTACATATAACAATACAACGAATTTCAAAGTTAT
>OY365815.1:7931532-8371532 GCA_959347315.1 Bimastos eiseni
CTCCTATTAGTATTATTACTATTATTAATATTATTATTTGGAATTACTGTTGTCTATTATTTGGAATTACTGTTGTCATATTACAGTTTAAGCTTCAAGCACCTGAATATAACCGCACTACCTGTAAGAAAGCCTTGTGGGTTAATTAATCACTGGATTAACAATGTGATAGCCTGCACTTATCATTGTTTGCTATAGCACACGCTCACTTTCGTCTAAGAGGCCCGTGACTGCTCTGCCTGGGCCCGGAATTTCTCAGCATGGGGTACCGGAATTTATCTGCATAGAGATCGGCATTTTTGGGCCCAGAATTTCTCTATCTATGTATCTAGGGCCCAGATTTCCTCTGCTAGAAGCCCGGAATTTCTGCCGGAGAACCTGTCAGAAATGGTAGTCTCGTCTGTCTATCTATCTGTCTATCAATCTGTCTGTCTATCTGACACGTAGATCGCAACAGCGTTCATAAGAGCGAAGTCTCTGGAACAAGCATTATATGGCCTTCATATTAACCCTTCATATAAATTTGTTATACGAGTGAGGTTCATATACGCTGGAAAGAAAGCCAATCAACCGACAAACATAACGAAAATTACACAATAACAGCGATTTAAGAACAAGTTCATAAGAACAAAAGCCTAAGAGTGGAGATATAAGAACGGATGCGTAAGAACAAAGACATATGTATCCATTTCCTTCTTTGTCTCTCTGCCTGTATATCTCTCTTTTTCTCTTGTAAGTGAATGGTAAAGTGTTTTCTAAGTAATGAGAAGTATTTGAAATGGAATTGGATGTTATATTCTTGCGTCTGTATTGTGTGGCTTGCGATTTATGATATCAGCATCTTCGGCGTTTTATCATATGACCCGCCAGCACATAGCATTGCGAGGGAAGAATTTCCTCCTCCCTCATCCCATATTACATCTTCGTTCCTTTCTTCGTTTCTTCCCAGCTGTTGAATCAGTATCAGCATGCCTACGTGTGGATTAGTTCTATGCATCTTACAGCTCATCCAGTCTCATCTATTACTTTCTCAAATCACCAAAAATCTTATTAACTTATTATAACAGTTTATTGGAGTATGTTATATTATATTTAGGGCATCTGCGTTGAGAGACATTTAAGCAAAAATCAGACTAGAAAATAATATTGGACCAATAGGTAAAATGGGGATGATTGTGAAAAGTGCCTTGGTGAACTTCTCTCACATTCTATTTTAATTCGGCCTCTGTATATGAAACTATAGTTGCACCCTAACAACCCGATGATTGAAGATTATCTATGAATATTAGACCAACGGCCAGATTAACCATTTGGGGCACCATTCTTAATTGCAAACGGCGGACTTCTTTTCGCACATGGGAGAGTATAGGATGATGCCGTAAAGCCATGACAACCAATTTGTATGGTTAAGTCAAAAGCGCATTTGCAAAAAGCGAGCCATAGGCGCATGCCAATTTAGGTTTCTTCTGAAGCCTGAAATTGTAGACTAAGGGTATGAGACTTTGGTGATGTTTAGCCTATCATGTGGAAAAAACACGAAGTTGAACAGAAATCCGTTTTGTAAGTGTTATTAACGCTGCAATTATGATTTCTTATTAGAATCTATTTGCAAGAAATGCAAAGTTATTTGATTTTAGTTTTTTTTAAATCGAAATAATATTCATAAGTGTACACTGTACAATGTATACTCGTTTGTGGCAATGCAATATAGCAATGCTAGGTTGTATATTGTATGAAATGGTTGAAAAATGTACTCTGTGAAAGAAGCAAGATGGCAAATGTAGTCGTTTTTGTAATTGTAATTGTAATGGAGCATTTATTTAGCTCCACTAAAACCAGAGGGGCTCACGTCTCAATACAAAACTAAACAAAGCGAAACAGAGAAATGGAAAGTCTTCAGGCGCTTCCGGAAGGCAATGGGGGAGAGAGAGCAGCTCCTTCCGAAGAGCTGTTCCAGGCTGTTCCAGCTGGTGGGACCCACGTAGGCGAAGTTTCTGGATTGGGCTGTGGCAGAGCGCATGCGGGGAACCACCAGAAGTCCGCGGGCAGAGGAACGAAGGGAAACCCGGAGTGGAACAGGGGAGACCCTCGTGTAGAGACTGCCAGAGAGCCAGAAGGTAGGCGGGGACAGACCCAATGAGACAGTTACGCATCAATGCAGAGGTCTTGAAACGAATGTGTAGAGTTGCAGGGAGCCAGTGAAGGCATTCATGAATGAAGGAAGAGATGTGAACAAATTTGGGAATTCCAACAATTCCACCTTTGCATCGTATTGATCGTAGAAATAGTAAGATGTATGATATAGTAAGATGTATGATATAGTAAGATGTATGATATAGTAAGATGTATGATATAGTTAGATATATGTATGTACTTACTAATGCATTCATCGAGTCCTTTTGTCAACTTACATATTGCTCATTCATATGCATAGCCCTATCGATCTATCAATCAACCCATCTATACATCTATCTAGCAATCTATCTATCAATCAACCTATCTATCTATCTTTAATCAACGATTTATACCTTGTGTGGTAAGCAAGTATCGAACTCTCGTCCTACTGGCCTTCTTGCCATCTCCCACTCCATGATTTCCATGAACACGATTTTCCATGAAGTCCACATGATATGCATGATGTATGCCCTGGCAATGTTTGTTGGCATGTATGTAAGTTGCGTGTATGTATATTGATACAGTTCAACGGAAGTCTTTATCTGATACAACTGGTAACAGCAGACCATGAAGAGAGAGAGAGAGAGAGAGAGAGAGAGAAGAAAAAAAGAGAAAGAGAAAGAGAGAGAGAGACCGTTAACGTATTCCGCAAGAACTGAATCCATCTAAGCCTATCCAATCAAAGTGCCAAGCCATATGTTGCACTGTGACGGAAAACAGTCTAATCGGATTTCTATGAAATCCATTTCTGGACTTCATACTTTTGACAGACAAGGAATGCCTCCTCAGACGAATGGCATGTCATGTTCCGCTTACGTCATCAGCGTATTTTCTGAACCAAGATTGATGATAGACTGAGTCAGATCATCGTCTGCGTATAAACAGAACAGGATCCTTCTGTCGATCACTAGCTGAATCTGGTGCATTTCTACTGGGTTTCAAGAGTCAATAGCCACCGCCATCATTAGCCCATTCAGGAAGCCAGCCACTCGATAGGTTTATCAACTAGAGCACTAAACCATAAAAATTTTCCAAGTCGAGTAAAAGGAATGCTACGACTGACACTTTCAAACGCTATACTCACCGTGTACAGAATCATAATCCACACCACATTTCTAAAGCGATGCTGTAAAGCTTTGTGCAAAGAACAAGCTTATTGATGAGCGCTGCGTCACATCAGAGGGGTTGTCTAGGGATCGACCCCAGTTGGGGTGAGGGTCCGTTCGCCAGAGAGAACAGATAACGGCGGCAGAGAGGGTTCTGTTAAGGACGAGAACGTCAAAAATGTCTCTGAACTCCGAAAATAATGGTCCACAAGGGAACTGTAGCAGTGGATTGACTAGCTTTTATAGAAGCATGCATTGGGTTGAACAACTCCAGATAGCGCAACATTTGCTTTGCATAGCGTTATCAAAGATCTTTGATGTGGAACGTAGGTCAGAGAGATCAATTGGTTAGATGTTGTTGACGTCATCCGAATTCAACCCAGGATTTTTAACTGATGGCCGTATAATTGGACGGTTTACGACCCGACAGCAGCAGCGGGAAGCCTTCATTCAGCCTGCATTAGGAACAGTAGCAGCGAATCAACAATATCTTTAAGTAGGTCGGAATGGATCCGCATTGAATGTATCTTACGGTGAAGACAGCAGAGGTGATTTCAAGGTAATAGAAAGACGGCGTCTGTCGCCAGATCAAATCGGTTTAGACGGAAGTCATTCGTCGAGTGGTTATAGTTGAGTTGGAACTGAGACCTCCGAGTCACAATTACGAAGATCGGGGACTGTTTCGTCAAGTGTACGAGGAATATATGAGGCATGTGGAGGCGTATAGAGCTCACTTTAGATCACCGGATTCGACCTTATCATACCAGCACTAGATGGGACCCAAGTGGGCTCTATGCGGGTTCAATATGGGACCAACGCGGGCTCCATGTGGACATGCTGACAGAAGAACTGACATCCGACTCGTGCATCCTCTGTGCCGATAAGCACAGGCACACGTTATAAACGCTACATCATAGTAACTGCATTATAGATTTTAATTACATTACAGCTGGTGATATTTGTCTGCTTACTCAGGGTATGGTCACGTGGCTCCAAAGACAACTTCCGGTCGCCTGGTGACCATCCTGTACGCGTTGATCGGGATTCCGTTGACGTTCCTCTATTTGTCGAATATGGGGAACTTCATGGCCGAGTGCTTCCGTCTTTTCTACAAGAAGGTCTGCTGTGGCATGTGCATCTTCTGCATCAACCGTCGTCAGCAGAAGCAGAAGCCAAAGGATGAGGAGTACGAGAGGATGGAGATGGCGGCCCAGAGCAACTACGCCTTCCACGACACAGACGATAATGGCAAGGTAGCAACGGTCTACGGGGAGGTGGACGCCCACTCCAGGACGCGCATCTCATCTTCCAACGATAGGGAATTGGCTCTGGACGAGGGAAGTCGACGGAAATCAAGAACCGGAGATTGGGAAAGGCATTCCATTTCCAGATCATCAAGAGAAGATGAGCGAGATCGAAAGAGGGTGACGCCAGCGAATGGACCTCCCGCTCTGAACGTCCTCACAAGAGGTTCTAAATATCAAGAAACGAAGTTCACCACAAGAGGGACGAATGATAGCGGGAAAAGTGACGCGAGGAACAGAGGTGGCGTATCGCATGCAACGAGATCGACAGAACCAGCAGAAGCCAGATATTCAACAGCCACAGAAGAAGAGAATTCTTCTCAAAAGGATGAGAGAAGTCAGTCGCAGAAGAAACTTCTCACCGATTTCGGAAGGATGGATCGCGCTTCGAGCTATAAAACTGACGAAAGGAATAAATGTTCCGGACGAAACGACTGTAGTGGCAATGGTTTCAATTTCACTGACGAACCCCCGCTCGGGAACCTCGACAAGAGACGACGTCTGACGAAAAGACGGCACTCTTTTGAGTCTGCCATCGGAACAACGTCACCATCCCCAACAATGTTCGACGAATCAGTCGATGTATCTGATGTTCAGATTCGCTGTAGAGATCCCGATGGACTCATAAGAACGACGTCATCGTCGTTCAACCCACTGTCGGAGGGCAATAGAAATTCGGAAGGTGTTGGCATCAAAGGACACAAAATCCTGACGCCGGCTCCCTCTGGCGAGAGTGGGGTTCAACTGGCGATTAGCCGCAAGTATCGGTCAAGCGCGTCTGATATCTCTCCTAATTCCAACGCAACCGAGACGTCCTTATCGGAGAGCAAAGACTACATACCACTTCGAAGGCTACCGTCCAAGTCCAGAGCTTCTACATCGCAGCAGAGGTTAAAAGGCAATGGCAACGAGGTCTCCTGCAGGGATGCGGACGAGGAGAAGTGCGTTACAGAAGTCAAGGAGCGGAATGATGCTGATGATAATGATGATGGTGATGACGACGACGACGATGAGGAGGAGCAGCAGCGTGTCATGTTCGGACAAATGATGCATGTCAGGCGCAACAGGTTGTCACGTAGTGAGTCAGTGCTTGATGATTCTGAGGTGTCGGTTCCTATCTCGATCTGCCTCATCATCATCGGATTGTACATCTTCAGTGGGTCGTTGCTGTTTACCGTATGGGAGGACTGGGATTACCTGACGGGATCTTACTTCTGCTTCGTCACCCTCAGTACCATTGGGTTCGGAGACATCGTACCAGGTACGGACATGAAAGAGTGGGAGGCTTCGAAGAAACTGATCCTCTGCTCGCTGTGGTTGGTCGTGGGACTGTCTCTTCTGGCCATGTGCTTCAATCTGATGCAGGAAGAGGTGAAGGACAAGTGCAAGTGGATCGGAATGAAGCTCGGGATCCTCAAAGACGTTGAATGAGTAGTCATCCAATGTTGACAACATGTGTTTTATATAATTAATTAGGGATCTGCTGGCGATTAGGACCCGAACATCGAACGAAGTAGACGAAGTGGATGAATAGACAAATGAATATAAACGAATTAAGAAGTTCATGCAGCAAAGAATCCAAGTATTAAGTGCAGCGAATGCAGACTAGACTCTGGGTCTATGATGAGCACTTATATAGCGCATTTAATACTACATCCCGCAAGACACTGCGGATCATTGTGATGGTGTTAACGGGTCAAAGCAGTGCTGTCCGAACCTTTTGACTCAATGGGCCACAGAATAAATGATCAAAAGCTACCAAAAAAAATCAAAAGCAATGAATCACTTAAATAAGACCTTGGGTAACATGTTGGACATCACTGAGTTAAAAAAATTAATAATTGGTGTGTACTGCTTGTATTTTTCAGTTATTCTAAGGAAAGAGTTAAAATTGGCTAATTAATATTTTAGCTCGAAATATAAAGTGGCCCATTTATAAAATAACAGATCTAACGGACTTTATATGTTGCAGCATTGTACGCCTTCATGTCCTCAATGTAAAGGATACTTGACCAACGAACGATCAATGATGGTGTCTTGAATCCAGCAATTCTTCAGTTGGGGGCCGAGAAATCCGTAGAAATCGAAGCAGGCCTTGTTAAGTTGATCATGTGCCAATTGTAAATGAAAAAGCATTGAAGTTTAGAAACACGTTAAAGATCAGCAATAAAATTGGCAAATATAATTAATATACCTATGACAAGTGTGAAAATACGATCTTAAATTTTAGCTGATGCCTAAACACCATTGCCGTAATTCAAACACAGGCAGGGTTCACAAGCGTAAACCCTTTGACTCGTGTTACTACTGTAGTCAATTGACCACAGAGAAGCATCCCTATGCATACCTTACCCTTGGTAGATTTGTTAATATGAGCGTGGATCTTGAGCTGTCAGAACGTTCATCTACTGGAATCAGCTGTCAACAGCAGAACGACAAGTTATATAATTATTTAATGAATCGATCGGTAACATTGAACAACGTATTTGATTTAATGGCCTTATGAGCTCCTTTGAAGATGTCAATTAAGATCCCGAAGACTGAACGCATTTGAAGCAGTTGATTAACGCTGTGCGTTACTCCAGATGCATAGTAGGCTAAATGAATGAAAATGAATGGCGCCTGAACAAGCAATCCAGGAAGGATGATCGTACACCGGAAGATTGGAGACATTTGTGATGTGACGAGAGAGTAGATTGGTCACATAACAGTAGGAGAATCCTTACTGGGAACTATCGTGGCAGGACGAATGGAGGGTACAGAGAGTGGGAAGAGGACTTTGACGGATGCTGCTAGCCTGGAAGATGGCGAATGCATTGATCAAACTGAAGGAATGAGTTCAGCATCAGAATGAGTTTGACACTGCAATCCAAAAAGTAGACCAATTGGGAATTTGGAGGTCATCAGTTTCTGGGACTCTCTTGGTCACTAAACCAAGTGTCAATCTTCAAAAGAATTCACTTTGGCGACGAACCCCAATCAATCGCAACACACTTGTAGGTCTAAGCCTATGAGGGCGATGTCAAATTCTCCATCAGAGGCAGGAAGCGTCCGTGCGTTGACTTCGTACGGGCCATTCACATCCAATCTTTGACGGGTGGGGTGACCCTTTGCACGTCTTATATTAATGATCCAGTGGGGAAAACCTTCAATTCCACCTCCCTCTGTAAAGGTTGATAGAATCGACCAAATAATGCGACTTGCTTCAGGCGACGTGGAGTTTCCTGGGGCCACATGCATGGGCTTGGAATAGTCAGGGTGTAACTCTTACCTCTTACATAAAACTGGCCTACACCGGAGCAATGTGTAAAACTGCTATACATGAGGCTGAAATTGTGCGTTACGCTGGACATAAAGTTACTCCTGGTTGACCCTTGGTGTAAATCCGCTATTCCCGAATAGGGTTTTAATCAAAATCGCGACAATTGCTATGATTCGTCGTATTCGACGCAGTTTATGACGCTTTTAGATGCTTCTATAGATCGTCGCAATCCTCTAGATCTACGGAAAATAACACATTTTATTACGCCTTCCATTTTCACCATGATAAAACATTACTAAGTTGTGTTTGTGACGAAATGGCTGGCGATATGGCACATGATGTGCCGAGTAGAGGTTCGTGGTCTTTGGCCATGCAGTAGTAATTAATTTCAAAAAATGTTAACAAAAACGCCATCTAGTTTACTCTGACATTAAGTTGATGAGCTTTTTGTATTGTATAATACATGTATAATTAATTAATTTGGTTGATTTCCACAAAATGTGATTTAGGACTTTGTATCTTAACCGTTGCAATCCGAATTAAGCACTATAAAATCTTTGCGCGTGCAAAGATTTTATAGCGCAGTTATAATTACCCATTGAAATCATTACTGTAAACCCAGCTTCAAGCATAGTCTCGCGAACGTTATGTCAGATGCAAATACTCGACGGTTATTCTCGCTCATGCATAGCAACGACTGCCAGGGCCTATTCCATGAACAGTTACATCGGATTTAAGCTTTATTCAACGAATAGGCTATTCCAATGCCAGAGTTTATATAAACTTCTTGCTTCAGTCACTTATGACTCAAACACTCTTCCTCTACTGCAGCGTAGGTCTATAAATAACAAATTTCTGGTACTACCTGGAAATTAGGGCTGTTAACGATTAATTTAATTTTAATAGTTAACTTTTGAAAAATTAACGATTAATTTCGATTAGATCACAAACATGCATACAAATACATTTGTCAAACAAATTAATGACATATCAATTCAAATTCTTAATTAATGAATTCAGTTACATACACAAAATAAAAAAGTCATTTTTCTTGCTCATACTGAAGTGTTAGATCCATGGTATGCAAACGAGTAGTCGCAATGAATGCAATAAACGTTTTCAGCTTTTTTCGATATTTCTGTTAGCCAATTATTTAATCCAAAATGTTCATGTAGGTTAATCGACCTGATTTGTGTTTATATTTAATATCTCGATTAGGCCTACTATTCGCACATTCGCGACCTCCGCCGCATCCGACCCATGCTCGACTTCAAAACTGCTTCCACCATTGCCACCTCCATCGTCCACTCCAAGCTCGATTACTGCAACTCCCTTTTCCTCAACCTTGAAGCCACGCAAATCAAACGATAACAACTAATCCAAAACACATTAGCCAGAGTCGTCACCAGAACACCCAAGCATCATTTATTAGCGAAAATACATGCATACATACACAGAAAAGTGCGGACTGTGATTCTAAATGAGAATCTGAATAAACTAATAATCAAATCAATTATTACCCTTTCTCTGGAGGAGGCAGGTTGTTCCAGAGATGGGGTGCAATGATGAAGAATTTAAGATGAGCTGTGACCGGGACTCGAGAAAGACTGAGACAGAAGGATGATCTGGTTGGATTGATGGTGAAAAGTTCGCGAAGATATTTGGGCTGGGAATATCCTAGGGAGTTGTAGGTTAGCGACAGGACTTTGAAATGGAGGCGCTCTGGTATTTTTCGCCAATGGAGTGATTTGAGAATAGGAGTGAAAATACGATGCTTGGGTGTTCTGGTGACGGTTCTGAATGGTGAGTTTTGTAAATGTTGTTGGCGCTCGAGTGTAACGCCCATTTGAAGAAATTAGTCCACAACAAATTCCTCGACATCACGACACTAGGGGAAAACGGGGAAATACATCAAGAGATCCATCGATAGATCGAAATCAACATATAGAAGCATTTCTGCACTAAATTACAAATAACTAAGCAATAATGTCGATATCGATGTCTAAGAGAAAGTTAAGGTTCTCATAATTATAAACTTAAGGTTAAGTTTAAAAACATTATGGATGGATTGGAGGTGTTCACTCAATCCGAACCGATTCCAAACGTAGACCATCGTTTACTGGAAACGGGTGGACTTTAATTCCGGATCGTGGACGTAGATCTTGGACTTCTGACTTTGGTCGAACATTGATCTTTGTCGGCAAACCAATCTTTCTGCTCGACATCTTACCAATGAAGTTATAGATGAGAAGATCCAGAAACTCGAAGAAGGAAAGAATGCTTCCTCCGAGGAATAGTCCAAAACATCCGCCGAAGTCACCTGAACAAATTTAACAGCAACGTTTATGCATGGTTCTTAATTTAAAACTAATTATCACTTTTAATCTCTTAGTGACCGTCGAGCTACTACGGCACATAGTGTTCAGCGTCGAATTTCACTGATTCTCTTTCAATAAAATGATTTTACTTCTGGCACCACATGGCACTGATATTAGTCAGTCTTACAGTCTTATCGTAAAGTAGCTAAACCGTGGTAGTTACAATTGAATAAAATTGCATTGTAGGCCTAGGCCTACGGACCTCGTGCAAGGCTATAGCTTGAACGCAAACGTTGGCTTATTTCCATTGTCTGAAATAATTAAGTTTTTGCCATGTCGATCAAATTTAGCTTCCAGGCATCCTACAGGCATCAAAGAATTTAAATGGTTGCATGTAGAGATCATGGCTCACTTAGGAATTGAACTAAATCGTATCCAGTCGTCTGTTCAATGGTTCGATATTTCAGTTCTCCGTAGAAAATGTCGACTTTGAGAAAATTACTCCTGAAGAAACGCAGCAACAACGGCAAAGGAAAATTTACTTTCAAGAAAGTACATTTACCATCAGATTTACGACTAAAAGACCTATTACTATGCCATGACCAAACATCAACGAGTGAGACAATCAACCATCTATTGGACCTGCAGCACCTGATGTTTTATGTGCTCTATGGATGTTCTGTGAATGCGCATTTATTTTTTCCATGACGTAATCATACCTGACAAAGCTGTCTCCGATGATGGTAGAATCGTTGAACTTGTTCAGCTGCTGGTTGAGAGCATTGACGCTATCGATGACGACCTGTTGTGCAGAACGCAACTCCAATTGAACATTGTTAAGCGTCTGTTTGAGACTCGAGTCGTAGGAATCAATAGTCATCGGAACAATAATTGCGGATAGGTTGGCGAGTGCAGCCATATCCAGGTCAACTCCAATCACCTGTTCGAACTGATCGGAGGTCCACTGAAATTGCGCCATCTACAAAGCACACATGCAGACAGCGCACTGCAGAATCACAACAGAATAGATTACTACGGCAAGCATGCAAGTTAAAAAACAAATGCCTACGAATGAAATAGAATATAAAAATGCAAAAGTAAAGTATTAACCTATTGCAATTAAGAGGCCGTTCACATATCATATAACGCAATATTTGACCCGCCCCCTACCCTTAATAACGTTATATAACACCACCTGTGACCCCCACCCCTATATTATATAACAGATATGGTACCTACCACTACCCCACCCCAGAAGCAACAACAAAGCCTATTAATAGTCTACAGCATGATAATACATGGTAGTGACGTAAATTCTATCTAAAATACCATTTTTGTTTCCCTCCTGTTTTGCACTACAAATGGGGATTACAGTATCACACAGAATTCATTGGTTTAATATTGCACACACCAGGTATTTATCGATAGATTCGCGGAACAATTCTGCCTATTTAACAGCGTACGATACAGAGCGTATAATTTAACAGCGTATGATACATACTATAACTACTATTGGGTATTTAAGCAAACATAAACTATTTACTCATACTATAGAAAATGAAATCAAACATCTTGATAATACGAACCAAAATAATTATTTCAAGTAAATTAATTTAAATTTAAACCATAATCATAACAAATCACACAGAATTGATTGTAAAAGCGTTTAAAGCTATGCATAGGAAGTTTCAAAAATTGTAATCAGGAAATTCTTAAAAGTGGATTTATTAATAATAAATCAATTCGCCAGGTGACAGCTGATGGTGCATGTTTTGGTTCACAACGTATTGTGAACTTCAATTTAAAAAAAATTTCAGTGGTACATGGAATTTCCAATTGGCAGGCAAACAGGTAAAAAAGCATAAGCTGAAAAGTTTGTTATATAACAAATCCTTCAACCTACCCCCACCCTGTATATTATAACGCTAACAAAATAGGAACCCACCCACCTACCCCTTGAGCGTTATATGATATGTGAACGACCCCTAATCTTTCTTACCTAACAGAAATAAAAACTTCTTACACTGCAGCCCATGGGCTCTTAATCGTTTTTTTTATAATATATAAGCTATGTTGTACCATTCATTCAACCACCCATCGCTGCATGGACTCAATACCAATAGGCTTCCAATACCTTGCCGACGATCCGTCGCCATTTCGCACATTTCTACGCCTCCCTGCTCAATACGTGACTATCTTCACAAAACCAATCTTTTCTGTGCTCATTGAATGAAAGATAAAATCAGTATAACTTACGGTTTTGTCTTGAAGCATCGGAACTGGACTTTTCCACAATAGTAGTTCTCTGGCGAAACTGTAGATAGCTTTGTCCTTGACTGACCTGTATGTCTGTAGCTTATTCAAGTAGAAGATCAACTGAGAGTAGACGGAAGTCATCCTCGTCTCAATGGCATTAATGATTGACGTCGCATCCGATAGAACGGAAGACTCAATACCAGACAATGCACTCTCGACGTGAAGCAACAACACGCTGCTCGACTTAAGTAGAAATCCATCGGAAAGCATGCGTTTTGTGAGGCTCCCGTTTTGATATGTAACCATCAGACCCTCCAACCAACCTGAATCCTCCGAGAGAGTGCTCATCGACCGCGTTGCACCTGTCATGTCGACCCCAGAAACGGTCAAATCGACCGAATTTAGGAAAGACTGAAAAGTCTTCAACACGTCTGCGTATTCCGACATGCAGCTCAGGACTTTTGAGATTCTCAGTTGCACATCCGACAACATAGGAATTATTTCGGAAAGTTTGACTTCCTTGATATTATCGTCGCAAGACTGCGATGCCATAGTGGTGCTTGGAGAGGATGTGGATGCTGCGATGGACGCACCAGTTACTGCAGATGACGGAGGACTTGATGCTTCATTGTCAGTTGGACTGATACTGGCAGCTGGTGTAGGAGAGCTACTTGGTATTCCACTTCCACTGGAAATAATAGGAGTACTTCCCATTTCATTGACAGTCAAAGCGCCAGCGCTGCTGGAAATTCCATTATTAGTTGAAAAGGTTGAGGAGCATTTCGTAAGGGATATCAGCATGGAATCTATTTTATCGTTGACACTGCCCATGAGGAGTAGACATTTATTCACAGTGAAGTTTGTTGGACATAACTTGCTAAGGAAATCAGTTGCTGATGACATCGTTTTCTTCAGACTTTCAAGTACATTCATCAGCGAGTGATATTCTTCATCCTTCATCAATACTTCTGCAGAATTCTTCAACTTTGAGAGCTGCTGACTCATGTAACTAAACTGATCTGATATACTCTGAATCGATAAGCTGACGTTTTCGCTGTAGCAATCTTGGAACTTGTCTAAAAAGCGGCGACTGGAGTCCATATCGTCTCCCACGATCTCCATTAATTTCTCGACGGCCCTTAAGAAAAGGCTCGTCTGAGAAGTGGCCGGATCAAGAATGTTCTGGTAGACGAGAGTCTTCAGTTGTCTATGGCTGACAATGACGTTCCCCAGACCTGAGATGGTTTGCATCAGTACTTCATTGTCTACTCTGTGAGCGATTTCCAGACTGCGCAAATAGCTCTCCCGTATGCTATCCGTATTCCGGAGAATGTTTGCCAAACCGATTCCAGAGAGTTGAGATAAGGACAACGCAGTTGCATAGGAGAAGCCGAGGCATTCTTCAGGACAACTGCAGACTCGCTGATCTGTGAAAATTACTTTATTGAGGAATTGATTGATTAGAATAACATAGAATACCGCTTTGCAACACAAAAACCAGTGAATAGCCTTTCAAAACAATGCGCAAATTCAATACAATCTACAAAAGCCCATTGGAATATAGACGCAAATTGGGAATCAGTGTTTATGCAGATCTAGGCTTAAGATCCAATGCAGGAAAATATAGTAAATCTCGTGTAGAGCCTAATCTTGATCCTCCACAATTTTCTATCTACAAACACAATGAATGTTGTCTGTGAGTCTAATAATGCTGTCAAAAGCCATGGACAGCATGAGGAATATACGAAACCAGCCATTTACGGAACTTTTGGTTTGATCTTTTTGTCTTTGGGTATTTGCGTCATATTGATTAGAGACCAAACGAGTGCGCTGAAAACTTCCCGCGTTCAGTGTCTAGTCAATAAAATATAGTTCTTATCACAGAAATACGTTTGTGAAAATGATAAACGTGGGATTGTTATCAAGGCTGGGTCGGAAATCAACAATACATTATATATGGGGTGATGGGTGTAATAGCAACACTCTGGCGTTAAGGTCGACTCAAACAAGTGTTATTAATTGATAAAATGACTAGCAGAAATGGGCATGCATGACTGAATACAGCGGTGATAATAGGAGATGTAGTGGAAGTAGTGGTTGTGGTAGTAGTAGTGGGAAAGTAGCGTGGGGTGGAGTGGAAGTAGTAGTAGTGGAAGTGGAAGTAGTAGTGGAAGTGGAAGCATGAGTATCATAATTAATAATAATATCAGTTTCAAAATCAATATTAATATCAGCAGTATTAGTATTATAAGCATGAGTATTAGCATCAGAATCAGTTTTATTATTAACGACAACATAGTTTGAATATGGAAGAGTATGAGCATCAGCATTATTTCGATTATTGGCCCAGCCTGTTAGCTCACCATTCGACGATTCAACGCAGGATAGGTAAGCATCCAGTGAACAAATTTCAACAGAACCTAAATCATTTAACAAATATCGCAAGTCACAATAGGTGGAAGGCGAGCACATGATCAGTTTTCTGTTCATTAATCTTGTGGTGTATCAGATTTTGCCAAAGAAATGCTACTGATTGTGAGAAATGAATATAGGGTCTACACACACCCAGCGCTATGCGTATAAGCATTGGATCTATTTTTGAAAGGCAATATCGCATTGACCTGATACTTATAAGTACGTTACTGAAACAACGAAGTTGGCAAATAAATCGACAGTTTACTATAATCAAATGATGTTATAGACGTTTTATACACGATGTTTAATACGATGTTTAATACTTTTAACTGTGTCTATTAGACGTCGGTACAAATAACTGCGATTATAAATTTGTTAATACAGAATATACGTAGGACTACTTATTTACTTACCTACTTGCAGATAAATAAACTGGGGGTGGTTGGAGGAAATGCTAAACTAGACTGTGCTTAGCGACCTGGCATATAGACGTCTTTGCAGCCACAGTTAGCTAAAACAGATCTCGTTTTGCATTCAAGTCGACACTTGGCTGTAGTGTATCGGTCGGATGGGTTGAAGAACTCGTAGTCCACTGAAGAGCAACTTCCCCAAGGAGGACCCAGATTTTGAACCTAAACGACAGCAAAGAATAAAATGAAGCTCTATAAACTCTTCCCATCGAAACATAAATACATGAACTCTCCCTTTTAAAGCCGAACGATTCCACACATACAACTCATCGTCGTCTTTCTACTCTTCTCTTAAATCTGTCCTCTTTGGCTGTGGTTGGACTGGGAGCACCTCTGAGTAGATTTGTTGAAGAGGCGCTATATATACACATCAAGATTCGTTGAATGATTGAAAATAATAATAACCATTATCATCAATATTGTATTCATTATTATTTTTTATATTATTTTCATATTTGTACTCATGCCGCGGTTTGTCAATCTGAAATAGAATAATTGTAAAAAAAAATAATAATAGTAATAATGAAAATAATAACCATGGGCCCGATGTGTGCTGAAGGCTTGGCATTCATTTCCTCCTTGATATAGAACTTCATGACGATATCTGGGGATGCACCCGAAGAGTCCTAGGCCTCCTCTACCTGTATGCTAAGAACAGTGCCTAGCCATATTGCCCATATCATGGTCCAGCGATTCAATGCGGTTGAATTTCGCAGTACTCTTGCAACACTGGATCTCCACGACAAATAGGGGCCGTTCCAGACGTTTTTATATTATTCCTAAATAATGTTCTAGTCCCTGAGGGACTGATTTAGGCAAAAAAATAATAAAACCATCTGCGAAGACTAGCCACTCCAGAACAACGCCCCCTAATTTTTTGAATCCCGAGGGATCATATGTACATTGGTGAAAAATAATAATAATAATAATAATAATAAATAATAATAATGGTAATAAAAATAATAAGAATAACAACGACCCCTATTTTTTTTAATCTCGAGGGATCATAATTTTATGTACCTCGGAGGAATAACAATAATAATAGCAACAGTGTGAAATGTCATTAATACACATAAACAGCACTAACATGAGTTTAACAAGTTAGAAATAACCGAGTAAAATTTTTCATTTAGACAAAACATTCCACCGTCCATTCCACCGTCCATTGATATAATCGAACTCCGAAAATTACTGAATTGGTTGATGCACTTTCGAGGAAATCAATGCACAAACAAAGTTGCATCGTGAATCAAATCATTATCCCGCCTGTTATGTTAACTGTTATGTTAACTGTTATGTTAACTGTTATGTTAACTGTTATGTTAACTGTTATGTTAACTGTTATGTTAACTGTTATGGTAACTGTTATGTTAACTGTTATGTTAACTGTTATGTTATCTGTTATGTTATCTGTTATGTTATCTGTTATGTTAACCGTTATGTTAAAGTATGAATTGGGAAATATTCTTTGTCGCCGTTGTACACTAGTATATCAGAAAAGTCATAAAACGATATGAAATGGAAATTATAAAATAGGTCTATCATGTATATACAGTACTACCATGAGAAGGTCAAGCGGTGCTAACGTCTGATAGCCAGGAGAAACGGTGAAACCACAATCTCCAACTTGAGGAATGTTGTCATAGCTACGAAGATGAATCTGAAATCAATGAAACAATAGTCAATCAACTGAATCCCTCCAATCCAATCGAATTAATCATCTGAGTCTTTTGTAAGAAAGCAACGCAATATATATATATATATTGACTATATATTAAGGTGACTATATATAGTCACCTTAATGCCAGTGTCTTGGTCGTAGACGGGAACATTTTCGTACTGTTCCACATTAAGCTTGAGCCGAAGGCCGAGTTTTGCACCTGCCAAATACAGAAAATGAACAGAACATTTAGTACCATTCCGCAATGCAAAATATCGCATTTGACCGGTTTCAATTAGACGTGTCTTTCGGAACTGGGAAAGGAATGAACTTTTTGCTATTTGGCATAATTTGGTTACTTAGCATTTCACCACTTGCAGAAGTCTAGGCAAATAAAGACAGGATTCTGTGTGTGTCTGTCTGTCCGGCTATGCATATGTACAGTTTTACAGATATTCACTCGATACCTTAGCCGTTGACTCGAGGAACGCCTGGGACACCCAGTAGAGGGGTTCGTGAACCACGCGACCGCCGTCTTCATGGTTTTCAGGGCCAAAAACCTCTCTCAGGAGTCCAACAACCACCCCAAGAAGTCCACGTAAAAGGAGAGTTTCCTTCTCAGTCGCCATGGCAGGAGTCACTATTGTACTCACAGGTTCCGAGGTACTACACTTGGCAAACCATCAAAACCTCGCAAAGACGAAAGACAGGCATACTTGTGGAAGGATATTCAGGAGCCAAGTCCATTTCCATTCTCGATATTTCTTAACCCAGGCAACGCTGGGTACCCCCGTCTAGTGTTGTAATATAATAATCTCTCTAGAACCCAATAGGCCTAAGGGCAGGCTGATTATAGCGTTCGTCGTTTGACGTAAGTAATAAAATAACCTGAATTATATAAAACGCATTGAACGAAACGCCGCGAAAGCCAGATTTTTGAATGCCTTAACATTAATAGGCCTACCTTTCACAGACTTTCACAAATTCAGGATATCGAACTGCCAATAAGCCGACTGACCAAACGCTATTACTTCCAGTCGACTTCCCTGAAACTATATTCCGATGTGGACGCCGTGGAGAAAGATTTCAGCAGAGCATAATGATGCTATTTCATTACGAACAAGCTGAAAATAATGAAGATGATGTCGTCGACGATGACGATGATGATGAAAACGACTACCACAAAGATGATGAAGACGACTATCGAAACAAATGATGAAGACGACGTACCTGCGTTATTCGATGACAGAATGCGTCTTTTATCTCCGTTGAAAGTGTAGCAGAGACCGAGGTCAGTCAGTTCACTGCGAATATCAGTTTCATTACACGCTTCGCCATTCCACTGACATCTGAATAAACAGCAGGGATGGGCAAATTATAGGATGACATGTAAATGAATAACAAATAACCAATTGCTAGTGAAAATGTAATGAAATAAATTACGCATTGCAAGTTACTTTACTTTTTTAAAATTACTAATTACAAATAGTGTAATTTCAATTACACCAACTTACAAATTGCTAACATTATCAGACTCAATGAATGCAGTCACGATTTTACAAAAACACATTATTTCTGTTTTCCTTTTTTTTTGCATAACATTGTCAGAGACTGATTGCTAAATTGTCTTTCTGAAGCAGCAGCTATTAAAACAATTTGTCTGAGATAAGCAGTCTGTTAGACCTGACGATCATCTCTGAAAAACTGAAGAGCCTCACTTCCGGTGCAGAAGAAAGCAGTGCAGCATTAAGTTGTAAAATTGGCCTAGGCTCTTCATAACTTAATAGCTATCAGTCTCCTTTTGTTGTCTTAACAAAAGGCGCAACGTCGAAAACATAAAATTCATCCTCAACCATTTCCTTATAACCACCGAGTTACACTAGCTTGTTCGCTACTGGTCACATTTTCAGATGTTGCTACCAGCAAGTCCTTTATCTTGTCGATTGGGTTGCAAGCTGTGCAGGTAGCCAATGTAACTTCACATAGGCCCAGTGATGGGCACTTTTAACTACTGTGGTTATTAACTAGTAGTTATAATTACTGTAGAAGTAGATGCCTAGTAGTTATAACGAGTTTTAAAGAGGTATTTAAATAAATAGTTATAACTACTTTTATCAAGTAGTTTTAAGTTAACTACAATATTTCACATTAATAATTGAAGAAGCACGGTTGATGCAGACAGCAAAAGGTGAGATATACAGTAGTTTAACATATACATATATATATATATATATTAAACTACTGTTAAACTATATATATATATGTGTGTACTACTTTTTGATTCTGAACATTAACATTTTCTAAGAGTTTGACAGTTCTGGACTTTGTAGGCTAGACATTTTTGTAGTTGTAACAAGTTGGCTTATATATATGTTACTGCTAAAACTGTGCTCTGATCAGGAACGTTGTAGCATGGCCTAGTAGTTCTTGTCCTTGTTAGTTAACAATTAGATAATTATGTTATTGTGTTTCTGATCATTTTTATTACTTACGTTGAACATCAGAAATTAACACTGGCAATAAATTTGCATAGGCCTACTGCTTGGTGACTAACTGACTATCAATGCAACATGACATAACATATTAGCAAAGTAGTTTTAAAAGTAGTTAACTACTTGTGTAATAATTACAGAAGTAGTTATAACTACTTGACATCTAAAGTAGTTACATAGTAGTTATAACCACATATTTTGAAAGTAGTAAGGAAGTAGTTTTAACTACTAGTCAAGTAGTTGGTGCCCATCACTGCATAGGCCCTATGAGTGAGCAACGTAAAGTAATTTGAGTTACTGTTGCAAGTAACGTAAAGTAATTTGTTTTCATAGTGTAATTAAAATTTAAAAAAATCATAATCTGGTATCGTCAGAGTGAGCCATTGTGAGATGGGATAATAATATCATCATCCTATATATAGGTCTAATAGCTCTGCCCTGTGAAGCTAGACAGAGCGATTTTCGTCGCTTGCCTCTATGCAGTAAGCTTATTTTCTGCCAATAATGTTGCTGAAATGTTAATTCGAACCAAGGAACAGCTCATCAGTCTATTTATTTTACTGATAGCAAATTAGCGATGATTATGGCGACACTTATTTCAATTCAATTTCAAATGCCACTCTACAAGCATGGACTATGTGGATGATTTGAATAATTACTGAAATTATCGTCAAAAACTGCACATTTGACTGATTTTAAACAATTTGGCCTCACCATTAGGATGTCATTGGCGGTACATTAGAAAATTTGCAAATAGCCAACTGACGGGTCATGGCTGAACAGCCATTTCGTGTATCTAAATGAGGTTTCAGATCGTATTAAATGACAGGAGTTATGAAAGTTACCCGTAAATGAGACGATCCCTCGGGTGACCGAGCGTTGTTACCAAGTCCTTCATGTTGTAATCTGCTTAGAAAACACGAATGAGCGATGAACGGTTAGTAAAAATTAATAAAAATATTAGGACCATTTTTTCTGCATTCCAAGAAGCAGTGTATTTGTTTTCGAATCATAAATGCGCTTATTTTTTGACAAAGCCTTATCTCGTTGCGGTCCTAAAATATCAGGGCTGCAAACATGTTGATTTTGTGGTTATTTGGGTCTTGGTTTTTTACAAAAACAAAAAGATACGAAAAATGTCAATTTTTGTTTTTTTGTTTTTTAAACATTTTATTCAGTTTATTAATATTTCTATTATATTACTAAGTGTGTGTTATTCAGTCCAAAATCAAGATAAATTAATTATAAAAAACGAATTGGAGCTGTTTTTCATGCTGTGTTTGATGCTTTTTATGACAAAACTGTTGTGAGAAAATCCAAAGGAAAACTAAAGACCAAAAACAAAATAAAACAAAAAATAACAAAAAACCTAAATACCAACAGTGACGGAACAACCCCTTTATTAACTGCCTAGGGACGTCCTCCTCACTCTTAGGGTATTGGCACTGAGCTAGGTATCCTCGAACAACGACCAGGATGACCACACCAAGTTTTTGCGAACGGGTCCGGCTGATTCTTTATTGCAAATCAAACAACCGACTACCCATCGGTAATCATAACTGGAGTTCTAGTTCAGTGTCAGACGATCACAACACGGCAAACGTCCCAGTCCTCTATTCTGAGGCGACGACGACGACTGACGATGACTGTGGCCAACCACTCACAGTCGTAGGCGGCGAACGACGACTAAGACCACCCCAGCGACACACAGTCAACTGACAACCACGCAGCAGCTAACACCCCTGGTGTGGCGACGACGATGACGACGACCGACGACAGACGTCTGTGACGGGAGAGGCAGACAGAGCAGCGGCCAACGACGCCCCTGCTCCTTCGGCTGAACTGCACTCTCGATGACTCTTTGCCCCTTCGGCTGAACTGCACTCTCGATGACTCTCTGCTCCTTCAGCTGAACTGCACTCTCGATGACTCTCTGCTCCTCCGGCTGAACTGCACTCTCGATGACTCTCTGCTCCTTCGGCTGAACTGCACTCTCGATGACTCTTTGCTCCTTCGGCTGAACTGCACTCTCGATGACCCTCTGCTCCTTCGGCTGAACTGCACACTCAACGACTCTCTGCTCCTCCGGCTTAAATGCACTCTCGATGACTCTCTGCTCCTTCGCTGAACTGCACTCTCGATGACTCTCTGCTCCTTCGGCTGAACTGCACTCTCGATGACTCTCTGCTCCTTCGGCTGAACTGCACTCTCGATGACTCTCTGCTCCTTCGCTGAACTGCACTCTCGATGACTCTCTGCTCCTTCGGCTGAACTGCACTCTCGATGACTCTCTGCTCCTTCGGCTGAACTGCACTCTCGATGACTCTTTGCTCCTTCGGCTGAACTGCACTCTCGATGACCCTCTGCTCCTTCGGCTGAACTGCACTCTCAACGACTCTCTGCACCTTCGGCTGAACTGCACTCTCAATGACTCTCTGCTCCTTCGGCTGAACTGCACTCTCAATGACTCTCTGCTCCATCGGCTGAACTGCACTCTCAATGACTCTCTGCTCCTTCGCTGAACTGCACTCTCGATGACTCTCTGCTCCTTCGCTGAACTGCACTCTCAATGACTCTCTGCTCCTTCGGCTGAACTGCACTCTCGATGACTCTCTGCTCCTTCGCTGAACTGCACTCTCGACGGCTCTCTGTTCCTTCGGCTGAACTGCACTCTCGATGACTCTCTGCTCCTTCGCTGAACTGCACTCTCAATGACTCTCTGCTCCTTCGCTGAACTGCACTCTCGACGACACTCTGCTCCTTCGGCTGAACTGCCCTCTCGATGACTCTTTGCTCCTTCGGCTGAACTGCACTCTCAATGACTCTCTGCTCCTTCGCTGAACTGCACTCTCGACGACTCTCTGCTCCTTCGGCTGAACTGCACTCTCGATGACTCTTTGCTCCTTCGGCTGAACTGCACTCTCGATGACTCTCTGCTCCTTCGGCTGAACTGCACTCTCAACGACTCTCTGCTCCTTCGGCTGAACTGCACTCTCGATGACTCTCTGCTCCTTCGCTGAACTGCACTCTCGACGACTCTCTGCTCCTTCGCTGAACTGCACTCTCGATGACTCTCTGCTCCTTCGCTGAACTGCACTCTCGACGACTCTCTGCTCCTTCGGCTGAACTGCACTCTCGATGACTCTCTGCTCCTTCGGCTGAACTGCACTCTCGACGACTCTCTGCTCCTTCGGCTGAACTGCACTCTCGATGACTCTTTGCTCCTTCGGCTGAACTGCACTCTCGACGACTCTCTGCTCCTTCGACTGAACTGCACTCCTCTGTAGCTTCTGCTCCTGGCTGACTATGGACTGCTCTGCTCCGGACTGGCTCTCGACTGTTCTGTACCGTGACTGCTCTGGACTGCTCTCTGACGGTTGATTTGGGCTCCGTTATTTATACAGATTTGCCCGAACCAGCCAACTTTTCGACTCTGGGCCAACCAACTTCGCGCCAATTATTGGGCCAGTCAACCAATTTCCGCCAATTATTGAGCCAACTGTTGGGCCAACTCTGCTGGGCCAACTGCAAATCCCGTTGGGCCAACTGCATTGGGCCAACTACATTGGGTCAACTGAAACAAATTACGTTGGGCCAACTACTCGACTAGTCCCTCCCTGCTAACGCTTTGAGCGGCCAATAGCACCTTGATCAGATAATTATAAAAAACAAAAATAATCAAAAATGGGGAGGCCAGGTTCGCAACACAACTTTAGATTTGTAAAAATCTTGGGTTTTTACATCCCTGTAAACTATGCTTATTATTAGTCTTCAGCGTGCACTTCGGAACATATGGCATTTAAAGGTTGACATAATTTAAAAAAATACATGTGACATGTCAGACAGAGGAATAAAGTTCATGTTGTGCTCTTGGGTAAAAAGCTAAATTGTGAATTTGTGATTCTATATGCAATAAGTGTGAGATCAGCAGTTTTATTTTTCAAATACTCGAATAAAGGAAACTTCAGATGTGTAGTTCGCAACTCACGAGCAGTGTCATTTAGAACGAGTTGTCGGAAGCAGTCACTTGTTAGACGGTCTCCAGTATATTCTTCTCTCACTTCTTGCTTCCCTTTATTCGCATCTGTCAAGCAATCGTTTAATCAACGGTAGATTTTTAGGTAGAAGTCTGTCCTGGTCTCCTGGCCTTATAATTAGATGTGCTGATATTGCCATTAGCATCGTCGTCCCAGCATCATCACAGAAGGGTTGAGACTGTAACAGTTGGTGTTCTGAGTTTAAGAGGCGGACTGAACAAAATTAGAATCATAGATGGACAACTCACAGATGCTCACTGCAATAAGTAGGCCAACAGTTTGGGTACAAGCAGTCATCTTTGTTTGAATCCGTCCAGGTGTATGCTGTATACAGGGTGGCGCAATAAGAAAACTCCACCTGTATAAATGCAATATCTCAGCAACCAATTCAGATTTTTCCATCCCAATTTAAAGATCTACGGAAGCAAGATTTCTTTGAAATTCCAAAAATTTTTACATAAAGGCTCAATTGCCTTACAAATTAGAGAGTTGCTTAAATATTCTATTTCGCACTTGTAAAATTATGGTACGCAGAATTTGCCAAAAATGGACAGTCACTCTCAATGGTCAATGTCAAATTTCATTAAGAATTAATAAATCTCAAACGAAGTTGGAACTGTCCATAGTTGAAGTCCTTTTGACATTGAAAATCACAGTTGACTGACATGACTGTACATCTTTCTGAATAAATTGAATGGAATGCTTAAACAGCTGTTATGTTTTAAGCAATTGAAATATATCAGTGACATTATCAGGTATTTTTGCAATTCCAATTTTGGTTGAAAAACGTCAATTAGTTGTGAGGAAAAAATTGCATCTAGACCTTTGGGAATTTTTACATATCCTTTATTGTGAGTTGACACATACAATATGTAATGATTTCGAACTGATCACAGGTAGGATTATGATTACACGTATTTTGGACTCTTCTGACGTCAGAACAGCGTGACCAACATAGCATTAAAATGACTGGCAATGTTTACAAACAGGACAGTTACCTGGTTGAGGACATGGCGAACTGGTCATGATTATGTTGCGGATGGCTGCATATTCACGCTCTAAGGTGAATCCAATTTTCTCTGCCACAAATTCCACCTGTTGCAATGGGCCATAATTGCTGCTGAGTGAAACATTCACAGTGTTCCAGTTGGATGCGTTCGTCTGGAGCCCATAGTTCAGCTCCCTCAGCTTTCTAATGGAGTAGGAAGAGTTGAAAAGGCTGGTCGTCTGCCGTATGCTGAGAATGATCTTAGGATGGCTTAATCGATACTCAAATTGCAGACAGACGGATCCATTGAACCGAACCGAAGGAGAGATCAGAACAGCGGAGTCTAACCACTTGCCAAACACAACCTTCATGAAATATTCTAAAAGAGAAACAATGAGAATATAATGTAAATACAATTGTCATGTCATGTCACATCGTCATCGTCGCTTCGAGACGGTTGACTACATGAATGGGAGAGTGATATCCAATGCTTTCTGTTTCTTACGATGTTCATTTAGCTTGTGCCTCTTAAACCAGTCCACGCCATGACATTGTCAAACCAGCAGATTCTGGATCCTCCACGACTTCGGCTTCCTTCTACTATACCCAACATCACACTGTTCTCAATACTGTCTTTAGGCTGTCTCACGATGTGCCCGATGTACCGCAGTTTTCTGAATTTGATGTGGCCCAACAGTTTGCAGTCAACTTTCGCCATTTGATACACTTCTTCGGTGGTCACCATTGCTGTCCATGGAATTCTGAGCAGTGTCCTCATGCACTTGTTCTCAAATGCTTGTATACGTTATTCTTCTTCTTTCTTTATTGTCCACGCCTCACAACCATACGTTGCTACTGGCCTTCATGAGTCGCAGTTTGGTTTTAGTGCTGACTGATTTATTCTTCCGGAGGCTTACCAACTTAAACATGACTGACATTCCCATAGCTAATATTGATTTTACCTCACTCGCGCAGTCTCTGTCTTTCGTTACTCTGTTCCCCAAGTATGTAAATGAGTCCACTTGTTCCAGTTTGTATCCCTCCACCTTGATCAAAAGTGCATCATTGTTTATTTATCATTACTTTTGTCTTTGCTATGTTAATCAGCATATTGTATTCTTTTGCTGATATCTCAACACATTGCACCAACTCCGGTAAATCCTCAGGTGAAGTGGCCAGTAGCACGATGTCATCAGCATATCTAAGGTTATTTATAGTCTTCCCTCCAATTCTGAATCCCTTGTAGTAGCCTAGTAGTGCTTTTCGCATTACCTGCTCTGCCAGAATGTTAAACAGGCTTGGTGATAAATTTCATCCTTTTCGGACTCCTTTCTTGATACTAAACCATGTCAACATAATTCCGTCTGTCTTTACAGTAGCTCGTTGTTGTTTGTAGAGATTTCGCAATAGCTGAATGAGGCGGGTGGGAACCCATCTCCATCATGGTTATTCATAGTTGATCGTGTTGAATCATGTCAAAAGCTTTAGTAAAGTCATTGAAGTAGAGGTACAGTGGATGTTTCCTTTCTCTCGCTTTCTCGAAGATGATTCGCAAGTTCACAATTTGATCACGCGTGCCTCTTCTTGGCCTAAAGCCAGCCTGTTTGTTCTTCAGCGATCTCTGTTTCCAGCTTGGTCTGGATGCGTTCCAGTATCACTCGTAACAAAATCTTACTGGCATGTGAGACTAGCGCAATTGTTCTTTGATTACCACAGTGAAGTAGATTTCCTTTCTTCGGCAGTGAAATAAAAATTGACTGTGACCATTCTTCTGGCCAATCCCCGGTCTCCCATACGTCCACACATATCTCGTGTAGTTTTGTCAGAGTCATTTCTCCACCAAATCTAAATAGCTCCGCGGCTACGCCATCTGGGCCTGGTGACTTCCGCATAGCTGCTTTCAATATGGCTCGTTTTATCTCTTCTTTTAGTGGCGGTGGTTCCTTTTCTTGTATTTCGATTTTTATGTCTTTTTCCTCTTTTTCATTGCTGTAGAGTCCTTCGCAATATTCTTTCCATCTTTGGTTTACTTTTACCGGTTCAACAAGTTTTTTGTTGTTGTTGTCATTGATGGCTGTGGTTTGAGGCTTGAACGAGCCAGTGAGCTTCTTCACCATTTGAAATACAGGTCTGGTGTTACCTTTCCTTTCGTTCTCCTCCAGCTCGTTGCATAATGTCTCCAATTCCGACTGCTTGTCTCTTCGTAACATCCGTTGTACCTCATTTCGTAGAATTTTGTACTCTTGTGGAGACTTTATTTTTGCATCTCTTTTGTTTCTTATTAATTCAAAGGTGTCATGCGCTGGAGCTCCAATTCTTTCGCTTGTTGCAGTTCTTCAGTAGTGTCGTCTTCAGTGGTGTTCTCTTTAAGTTGTTGCCATAGTTCATCTGGCGTGTGTTTTTCGGCAATTCCCTCAAGTGCTTCGAATCTATTAGTTGTTTTAACTTGGTATTGCTGTTCTATCTGATTGTTGCTGAGTTTTTCCAAGTCAGGGAGAAGAGGTTTGATGGTTCGTTTCTTTTTTAATCTTAAATGCATTGTCAGTATTACTAGATTGTGGTCTGAGTCACAATCTGCACTTTAGCAAGATTGTTACTGACAATTGCAAGCACAATAATGTACGAAACAAAGATGCTGGTCATCATCTGACGTTTTCAAACAAATAGAAACCGGTTTCGTAGTTGAAGAATGTGGCCAGTGATAGGCGTAAATAAAAGGAACACGAAAAAAATCGAGATCATCACTATTATTACTGTAAATATTATCATTACTATAGTTACTGTTTTATTATAATTAGACTATTAGATGTGACCTTGACAGAACGGAATAGAGCAGTATTCGGTCCACGTAGGAAGAGCGCTAAAGTAGCACCAAGGCCACACATCGCTTGTTCCGTCAATGGAAGGATTTCGACAGTAGTTACTGATATCTTCCAGAAGAACCTCCTCAACTCCAGTCTCGCTAGAATCAACGAAAGAGTCTGCAAAATAATTGACAAAAGGCTGCTGGACGAATTCCTGCGAGTTCCAAAGCAGGCAAGGTCTTCCACTGAATGTAACGTTCTGTCTCCCAACGTAGCTTCTGCCATCTGCGTCTGACACACACTCACGACGACCTACAACACCTACAACAATACACTCACACGTGCATTTTTTCATTCTCACATTTACCTCGTCGCCATTTTAATTAATTTTGGCATTTTATTCATCTTTTTCTCTTTCTTGTTGTCAGCAATATTTTGATGATCATCGTAATAAATATCACCATAGTCAATATCAGTCATTATTTTCAAGGCTGTATTGGAAGAAAATTTGCTCGATGAGGCCGTCGTGATTGTTCCAGGACCTTGGTGATTAGCGTTAAAAACCTCCTTCACTGGCTTCCGATTCAGCAGCGTATTCAATATAGGATATCCCCTATTGTCTGGCACTGTGTCTTGGGCAATGCCTATGGCTTTTTAAATAATCTGTAAAGATTTAATCAATCAAAATGATCAATGCAATTCATAAAGCGCCTCTTCAACATAACTATTCAGAGGCGCTTCGACTGAGTCCCGGTTAAAAAGATATTTCTCAAGATGCTTATAGAAAGAGTCAGACAGGTCGCGCGGGAGAGAGGGCAGGCCAGATGGGAGGTTGCTTCAGACACTGAGGCCCACAATTGCGAAAGCCCTATTTTGCCTGCTGGCCGTATGAGCATGTGAAACCAGAAATTGACCTCTAGAGGCCGAGCGAAGAGATCAGGGACTAGAGCAAGCCGAAGTTAAGGTGAACAGATCCCGAAGATAGACAGGCGCATTGCCCATGGGCAATCGACGATGATACTAGATTTAGACGTTGATTTAGTTTTGATTTAATTATTTTTTAGTATTGGTCCAACTTTACTGGAGTTTACTATTGTTGGCGACTGATTGGAAAACGGTTATTTAGGAATAGATGATTGACAGGCAGTCATGGAAAAAAGAGGAACGAAAGGAATAAAGGGAGGTTAGCAAAGATACTCTTGTGGGCAACAAGAAGATTCCAAGCGAATATCAGTTTCATTACACGCTTAGCCAATGAAGCGATTCATGAATAAAGCCTGAAATGTTGACCAAGTTTGGAAAGTCACCCGTGAGACGATCATCAGCATTAGGAATATACTGAAGTTTGAAAGAATTGGTGAAAGAAAGTCCAATGTTTGCAGCATTCCACTGACATCGATTAATGTGTCTTGTCAGCGGATTAATCACAAATTGTCTTCGGTCGAAGCGAATCACAGATTCTGCTTAAGTTATAGATACAGTAATGCCAGCGTCATAGTACTTTTAATGCATCAATGTGCGTCATTATCGCCTCATTAACGGGAGATTAACGCGTCACTTAGCGGGAGATTGATGCGTTGTGGCGCGTTAACCGCGGCACCATTCGCGTGCAGCAGGGTCATCCACGTAAAAGCTGAGTCAGGGCGAGAGACGTATGTACCATGTGCTTGTACACAACTACACACGTGCGCGTATGCTATATATCAAGTTTATATGCTTATTTTAAAATGAAGCTTCTACCTCAGGATCTTTATGCAGATATGGGATCGTATATTTACATTTATATAGTGGATGCGTGTATGTGTGCAGACGTGAAAGTGTATGTGTGAATGCATGTGCGTATCGTGTGCTCTTGCGCGCGCGTGTGTGTACGACATACTGGCACCGACGGGCATTTACAGACAGTGACAGTTAAGCAAACTAAGGCAGACAGTACAATATACATCTGATATACAGACAGACAGACAGACATCGAAATAGAGAGATAGACATGCAGAAACAAAGAAAAACAGACAGACAGAGACAGAGGCAGACTGAAATTGAGACGGCAGCGGTGGTTTTTGAGTTTCGGCTGCGGTAGACGCGTCAGAATAATGGTCTGATTCTGTAGGGGATGGGATATTTGCTCCCTTATACGATTTCAACTCAGACTAGGACAATTTCCTGACGCATATCATCTTTGTCATGAATGCGTCGTTAAATAAACTTATCACACACAGGACAATGCTTGTACCTTAAGCTCGCAATTGTTCTACTGGGCAAGAAATTAGATCGAGGACGCCAATGAAGCGATTCATGAATAAAGCCTGAAATGTTGACCAAGTTTGGAAAGTCACCCGTGAGACGATCATCAGCATTAGGAATATACTGAAGTTTGAAAGAATTGGTGAAAGAAAGTCCAATGTTTGCAGCATTCCCGAGACAAGACGGTTTCTCAAGGTTGCAAATATTATGCTCTAGAGATAATATCTCTACATAGATTGAATTGATTGGTTGATAACATTAGTATCAACCAATCAATTAATGAAACTTAATAGTGCCGGACATTTGCCCCCGGACAAAAGCCCCTCCCGACTAGGACAATTGCCCCCCAGTGTAGACCATAAGCTCGCTCAAATAATAAATGCATGCTTGTATGTGTGTACATATGATGCATGCTTGTATGCACAATATGTATGTGTGGATGGATGTGTCAATGTCGGCTACGTGCTACTAAACCTGTAAAATATCTATTATTAGCGGGCTGACATATTACTTTGGTTATAATACCTGCAAAATTTGTAGACGAACGAAGAAGCCAATATAATGGCTGTTGTAAATGAGTGTTTTATGCAACATTGACATCTACAAAACCTCGAAAACTAGTTTTAAAAATAGCAAGTCTGTGAGAACGTGGATGAAGAAAATTAAACATACAGTTGTGAAGATAAAGTACCAAAAGTCACGGGTATACATGCAAGAAATGCAAGATATCGGGCAGCGTATGCGAAGCCGGTGCATTGGTATCATCTATATAGAGGTGTTAACCCACTCTCTCTTATTAACGGGAGATGGTTATCGCGTGTCACTGACAATTTGCTATCAACTGTAGCTGTTTACTAGCCGACCTTCACCACTTATTAAGGCATGTCACGGACTGTTTGCAATGTTTATGCATCCATCCAAGATAAATACAGATTCAGAACTGGACTCACTTTGGCTCCTAAACGACACGATAAATAGTTGCTTGTTTTCATATATTTTACATAATGGCAGTTAAATATATAACTTGTCATCATCCGTTCATATTTCACACTAGGGGGGGCTTTTGTCCAGGGGCTTTTGTACGGGGGGCTTTTGTCCGGGGGCAAATGTCCGATCCCGGCGGCGCTATGGTAGTCTTTTTAGTCACAGTCCAATTAATAGTCATAGTCATATACCGAATTTATGTGTTAATATAATTCTAATCCTGTATACACAATTTATGCTGATATGTATTTACTTATGTGCAGTAGAATTGCGGCTTTTGTTGTTGTTTGAGAACCTGCGTAAGCGTAATTATTTTTGGATGAACAATTTAAGGAGTTTATTAACGAAAACAGATTAGATGTAAAATTATTTGCGACTTGGCAGGCTTATCGCATTTGTCTGTGGATGAAGGTCGTCATATTATACTATACTAAACAGGTTCAGATATCAAGACAGAAATCAGCGAAGTAGAACATTAGGGGAGGATAATAGAAGGCCGTACGCCGGACAGGTGCGCATGTAGGCTACATGTATGAGACTATGCAAATTCGATATCTGTACCCAACTTGAGGTCAGAGTATTCTGAATTCGATCAATTGACTTGGCTAGGAGATATTGCCTAGCTACGCAAATGAGGGAGGCATAAATGCGGAAACATACATGTAGACGCAAGCGCTCATACATAGACACGCGCACACAGGAAAACACAGTTACAGGCACATACATATGTGTACACACACATTTTGCACACATTCACGCACATACTTTATAAACTTTATACGCATTATACACTCACACACATATACACTATACACGTGTACACACATAGCCACATACCTAGGCCTACATAAAATCATGCGTAATAATAATGATGATGATAATTATTATTATTATTATTATTATTATTGTCATTGTTATTGTTACTGTTATTATTATTATTATTATTGTGATAATTGTGATTATTGTGAACTTGAAATAATTATTGGATTGATTGTTCATGTTCAAATCTGTGCTGGGATATCAGTGCGAGGAGCAACAGATATTGCCATCGTCACAGGCATAATGGATAGCGCCGTGTATCAAACGATTTTGAATGGCTATCTGAAGCCATGTGCTGTCTATCCGAGTGGGCATCGGCTCTGGCAAGACAATGATCCAAAGCATACAAATAAATCGACGGTATCGTGGATGAGCCAGAACGGAATAAATCACTGGCTAACACCTCCAGTCTCCTCACCTCAACTCGATCGAGAGACTGTGGGCTGCTCTCAAATATCACAATCGCCGGAAAACAAAACCAAAAAATAAGGATGAACTGACGAAGGGCATCAGGGACTTTTGGGCTACAGTTGACCCAGCAATGTGCCTGCGCTACATAAATCACATCCCGAAGGCTGCACAACTAATTGTTGCAAATGCGGGAGGCCCTGCTAGACATTGACACTTTGAAACTTATTTAAGACTAATTTACGTGCGACACACCTAACTTTCCTGTCCAATAAAATTTCCGTGTATAACCATTCAGATTCTATTACTTTTTAGCGAATTATGAACGGCATGTGCATGTGTTATGCATGCTTATTTATATGTCAGTCTGTATGTATGTATAAATGTATGTATGTAAGTATATATGTATGATTTTATACGCATGTGTGTATGTGTATGCAGGCATGTTTATGTACGCTCGATACGCATGTATGTATGTGAATGTATGCATGTCATATTGTATGTGAGTATGTACGCATGTGTGTTTATGCGTGTATGTATGTGTGCACGCATGTACCATGCATGAATGTATGTTTCTATGTATATATATGCATATATATATAGAAAGTACATACGCACATATAAAAGTATGTGTGAACGTACATACATGCATGTATAGATGTTTGTATATTAACCACCAAGTACCGTACAAGGTGTGTACACATGTTTATGATAGTCGGGTATTACTAGTATAAAGTGCATTACGAATCGGTTTAGCAACAGGATCCAAGACAATTATCTATAACTTGTATCTTGTTGTAAATTACATAATATATGAATAGTAGCGTAATTGAGGTGCAGTTCATACATACATACATCAATCAATCAATCAATCAATCAATCAATTCAAGTTTATTTGGCAAACCAAAATAATAAGTTACATGAAATCGGTATAACAAACAGACTTTATGTTTACACAGGAGACCCAATTAAGGACGGAGGGTCCTGCAGGTTAGGGCCACCAATAAATTAGGTGCAACGTAGTTGAGTATAGAGGCCAATAGGTTGAGTAGAGTGTTTGAAAATAACCTGGAGAAGCAAAGCTTAACTAATCTTAACTAACGAATATGCTACATTAAGCGAGTAAAGGCACATTGTAAGATAATAGGGATTGCCTAATCGAGGCAGCTGACCACAACCGGGAATTGAAGCAGCTAATGACAAAGTAATAGATCACAATTTATCTTATCAGGAATATTACAGGAGCTACTGTAATCAGATTTCTCAATGATGAAGTACACGTATGCCAACGATTATCATAAGTGAGGTTGAGTTCACAGTAATGGCTACAATTCACCAGATTTAATAGCAGATTTAATATTGTTTTTGAGTGAATGGAAATTGGAGATGAGACGCAAATTGGCAGAGATAGAATTCCAGATTCTAGGACCTTTGCACTTGATGGCCATTAGCCTAGTGTTTGTTCTAGCATAAGGAATGTACAAGGTGTTAGGATCTCTACTAAGGTGATACAATAATCCTGCATTAGGAGTAAAATATCATGGAAGATACTTGGTAGGGAGTTGTGAAAGTACCGATGCATAAAGAGGCTTATTTATCTGTTCAATTTTGAGCATCCCTCTAGCTACGAATACTTCCCTAGTATGAGCATTATAGTGAATACCAGCCACAAATCTTATTGCCCTTTTTTGAATAACGCCTATCTTATTTAGGGTGGATTTGTAATTAGATGTATATATGTATACATGGTACATGTATATATGTGTGCATGCATGCGCACATACATGAATGCATATGCTCATGTGTGCGTATATATATCCTCTACATCCTCTACATATCCTCTACGTGTCCTCTACATATATATACATATATATGCATATAGGCATACATATAAACAAGCATTCATGCATGTGTATATGTATGTACGTTCACACAAACGTTTATATGTGCGTATGTACTTTCTGAAGCACCCATTCGGTTAATAGACCTCAGCTTCGTAATAAAATCAGTAAAGTTGATTCGTTGTTATCCCTTATCCGATCAACCCTCGTTGCAATCTGCCTGCCTGTGGATACTAGTATCACCGTCGATTGCCCAAAATATTGCCCTAATTAAGTGGCCATCATCATAACCCTCATATAATCACCATTATCCTTGAATTCGTCATTATAATCGAAATCGAAACTCCAAACGTCAAAAGAACCACTCAAAAGCCAAGCGCAGGACACCAGCTTATTCACGAGCGTTGCTTAAAATAAAATTGGTTGTTCAAAGAGTAGTCCGATGGAGGTAAGAGTCCATTATCTTGAGGGAGAGAGGCAAAGAATATTATGTCGTCGTCGTCGCCACCGTCGTCGTCGCCGTAACAACAGCAACAGTTGCAGCAACAGTAGCAGCAACAGTAGCAGCAACAGTAGCAGCAGCAGCAGCAGCAGCATTAACATTAGCAGCAGTAACAGTAGCAGCAGTAACAGTAGCAGCAGTAACAGTAGCAACAGCAGCAGCAGCAACAGCAGCAACAACAACAACAACCACTACCACCATCATCATCAACATCATCCTCACCTGTGTATTCCGCTTTTGAAGCTGTTGCCACCCAATGCGATTCCATAGTCGATGAATCATGGTATCCGCAGCTGTCGAAATTCGCGAAGTCGCACGAAAGATTGGCTCTACTAGGCGCTGATGCTGTAGAAACAGACCGCGCACAAAGTCCTCACTTAAATTTCTATGCAAAATATTAAGTTCTTTTCGGATACGAATAGATTTGTAAGTAACCTCCTTAAATTCGTACTTCTCCATTGCATAATGCTATAAAGTATACACTTTTAAATAATAATAATATTAATAATAGTAGTAATAATAATAATTGATAAATATAATTTCAAATTGACTAGCCCAGTCTGGTTACAGACAACATATGAACGAAGGATGACAAGCTAATACACAGGTCAAACTCAACTGTCGACAGCTATGTAGGGCGCCCATTACGTTATACTCCTACGTCGCAACCTTGCGAAAGGAATAGTCAACGCCAGTGTCTTATCCAATACCAACCAGCGATAATAGCAACTCAACTTAGGTTGACTTTAAGCAAAGCATTAGCTAAACGTCTTAAATGTACAACTTGAGACTTGGCCAATCGTTACTGAACTAAATAAGACGAAACAGCAACAGGCTGACATGCATCGTCACTTAAGAATTCGGTCCAAACTCTGAGACGTTCCTCTCACCAGCTTCTTATGTAGCCAAGTGAACACAAAAGCCTAATTCTACGTACAAGTGCCTTTCCCACTAGTAAGCCCAACGTCAGACGGCTCTTTACGATAGCCTCTAATATACACAAGCGTTCCGTACGACCTTTAGCCAATAGTACACGGCTATAAATATAGACAGCTTAGTCCATTCTAGATCTACGACACAACGACTGTACGAAGGACGCTTGCACTGTTCCCTAACAACAGATTATTTTGATCAAGACACTTTCATAGTGCTTTTGTTATATACAAAGTTTTGTCTCTTTTCGTTTTATGCTTACCGTTCTCCCTACAGGCTCCTGCTTCAAAGCGGATGTCGTTAATTGTAGCACTATCGTTAAAATAGACAATGAGCTGAATTCTAGATGCATCTCCGTCGATTGGCAATTGGAATTCTCCGCGAATCCGGTCATCCGTAACGCTGCCACTGGTAAACACAGTTCGGTTCCAGACGGAGCCGTTCTGTGATTCCTGAAAGAGTCTCACCTCGACGTTAGAGGGCAGAACCAAGTCCATTGCTAAGCAGACGATTCCTGCAGATACACTGAGGACACCTAAGTCCATTGGGCTGCTAGACTGTCAGATTCTTTGAGATCACTTTCAGAGTTCCTCACCAACTGCAGCGAGTAACCTGAAAACCAAGTTACATATACACGAATGATGTAGCCAAGTGATCTAGATGTATCAGTGATAAATTAACCGAAATGATTGACTAAGAAACACTTTGGGTCCATTGCATAATCGGTCAAAAGTCTCAAAGTACGAGAAGCGTCGAAGGAAAATACATCTTGTACTTGGCACAAACAGATCTATACATCATTACAGAATTATGAAATGTCTTAAATATCTCACGTGATATTTAAATTAATTTCTCCCGTTGCTTTTAACATGCTTTGACATGCCGTTGACTGCTTTTCTTGACTGCTTTACAACAATAACTTATCGACTATCGCAGAGATACGGTCTTCTACCATTCGCTGACGATATCAATGTTTCCGTATACCTCAAAAATCATTAAAGTTCATTTAAAAAAAAAGCCAACTGTAAGCTTGAATTCAAAGCGGATCTGTACCGCTCTTTGCTTAAATTGCAGTACATTTTCTCTTAACATTGAAATTACCAATTTCACTACATTTCGTTCTGCTCGCAATAAGCAATTGCAATATTAGGTATACATGTGCCCGTCCCAGAAAGGCAACGTTTAGTTTCCTTGTCTTCCCATCTATTTCCCCTTCATTCCTTCCCACCCCATTACTCTTCCATTTCCCCATTCCATCTCCTACTATTCATCAACACCCCTAATCAATCAATCAATGCAATTTATATAGCGCCTCTTCAAGATAACTATTCTGAGGCGCTCATAGCCCAAGCCCGATCAAAGAGGAAGGTCTTAAGAAGTTTATAGAAAGAGTCAGACAGGTAGCGCAGGAGAGAGCGCAGGTCAGATGGGAGGTAGTTCCAAGCACTGGGACTCACAACTACGAAAGCTCTAGGCCTATTTTGCTTGGCGGCGGTATGAGTATGTGGAACCACAAAGTCGCCTATAGATGCCGAGCGAAGAGATCGGCGACCAGAAGAAGCCGAAGTTAATGTGAACAGATCCCTAAGATAGACAGGCGCATTGCCCACACCACAGTGCCAGACAACAGAGGTGGTCATATATTGAATGCGCTGCTGAACCGGAATCCAGTGAAGGACGTCCCGCATGTAGGCAGAGATGTGGCCAAAGTTTGGAAAACAACGAATCAGACGAGCTGCGGCCCTTTGAACCCTCTCCAATGGTTGCAATCGGAGGAGCCCACAGAAAAGAAAGGAACAATAATCTAATCGATTGACGATAAAGGCATGAACCAAGGTGACATCATCCCATCATCTTCTCTTCTTATCTGCCCATCTCGATGAGAACACTGTTCAATAAGCGATGCCTACCTTCCAGGGGATCATGTCTATAGATGGAGTGTATTGCAAGATTCACGCAATTCGTCAGGAAGATCTCCATGCGAATCGCAATCGCATCATTTGAAGACCAAGTATGCGATGAATTAGAGCTGAGAAATTCCTCGCTTTCAATGACTTCTCCGTCAACTTTTCTCCTTATCTGCAAAAGTTACACGTCAACTTCAAGCACAATAAACGCTTTCATGTTAAGTTGGACCTAATCCAAAACGCAGTTGGACTGCATGCTATAGATGATGATCGGTGCGATCAGAGATTCATTTTCTATATATTATGAAAAGTAGATGCAAATTGCTACGGTACGTGAGATGTAACGCACGTAGTCAAGAGACGACCAGGCATAATTGTTTCCATTGAAAATTCAAACATTATAACTACATACTGCTTTGTAACCCAGATTCTCCTGGGATTGACTTTTGCACTCAGCGGGTGCGCTGTCTCGGCCCACAAATTCGCCCCGACCGAGTGTCTTGCATTTGGCGAATTCTTCGAGTCAAACCATGATTATGTAATAAGCTTGCTCCGTTTGTACATTTAAACAAGCACAGCCTTCAGATGATGCAAATGCAAATGGCGGTTCCTATCATTTCGAATGTGGAAGAATTGTGCAATTCGAAACTAAGTATATCCAAATATCGGGATTTAAAGCAAATTGAACGCTAAAATAGCCATGATGCATTCTAGTGGCGTTTGATTAGGGTTCTTTGCATTAGGGATTAATGGACAATGTTGGAGTGAGTAGGCACCCTCTGCTGTCCGGTGAAGAAGAATGTCAAGGATTCTGTACATACAGGATTTAGTCTAGAATAAGGCTTAGCATAGGCCTATTCTACTTAGGCTATCGATTCCGTGTCCACCAACCGAATTGCGTTTAGGACTCTATTGAATTCGAGCGTTTTTGTTATTCGGGCTATATTTGTTTTTTTAGCTTTGTTTAAACATAATTTATTCTTGGAATTTCGTCTGTTCTTCACTTCAATTAGTAGGAATCACGTAACATTATAATATATGTGTAGACTGCAACAGGTCCATGCTCCGCTGGCTGGGGTAATGTCGCGTTTTGAGCGAAATGGAACATTTATTCAAGTGTTCGCGTTTGATATAATTTATTATATATGGAGAAAAATTTAGACCTACATGTGTATTGGACCTCAATAAAACGTTTATTAAAACATCAGGAATTGAAGTTGTAATAAGGTATCACTTCGTTTTACTTTTAGGTAGATAATGAATTAAGACTAACATATGCATTTTTCCAGAATTCGAGTGTGTCCTCTGTACAAATATGATCCGTTGCAGGACTCAGTTGCAGAGTTGCTTCGAAACTTCCAGACGCAATCAATTCAATTGTGAAGACTCTGTCAACTTCTGTCAAGTCGATCGTGCCGTATAGATCATAAACGACAATCAAGGTAGCTGGAAAATACGAAATCAAGACAAGCGAAGGTACGCATACATGTAGATGTCGTTAATTAAACTCAAAGAAAACTAGTACCCCTACCTCTGTTCGCCAATCTGTACTTCGTTTCAACAAACGAATCAAACTGTCTATATTTTATGTCACCCTATCAGACAATACGGCATCAAGTCCAAAGCCGTAATTAATAATCTTAAAATTAAAATATCAGCCAAGACCCTTCGCAGCAATATAATTCTGGTGAAAAAAGCTGTCGGCGACGATATTATTCTCTTTAAAAGTATAATACTTTTTTTATTTATTGGATTGTTGTATTAAGTAGACCTATTGTCTGTTTCTACGAACTAGTCTCTCTGATCGAAAGTCAAGTACGATAAATAACATACTCCACCTGCCATAAAAGTCATCAGACGGAAGGAGGGACAAAAGGAGAACGTTAGACAACTGTGTAGAAAGAGTCAAATACATTCAACGGAGGGAGAAAAACGCGAAGCTCTGCCAGAGAGACACAGATACAGAGACAAGCAGAGAGACAGAGACAGAGCGAGACAGAGACAGACAGGGAGACAGAAGCAGACAAACAGACAGATAAAAAGACAGACAAGGACAGAAACAGATAGAGCATTGACAGGTGAAGGAATCGACAATTGGCAAGTAAGAAGTCAAAAAGAAGTGTCGTGAAAGAGAGCGATATTCGTTAACTATCAATCAAGTTAAATCAGAGGCCGATGAAACTGTGCATCTTTTAGATGGATCGACCTTATGAATGGTATCATGAAAAAACGAATCAGGAACTCTACTCGGATGATGTTCGGCGAATTGTTGTAGCCTAAATGCAGTTTTCCAATTTAAATATTATCGAGAAACTTCAACGACGTCTTGATGTCTCCGTTAAATAACAACGAACACCTACGTCCTATATATAGGACCTATAAAGAAGTCTAAGAGATTAGTCACCAACACACAACACAGCTCACCACCAAAACCTGGAAGACGACAACAAACGTTTATTTATTCTAGTACAGCAACAGTATATCCTCGCGGGAAACACGGTGCATTTATACAACGGCGTTACATTTGCCTGTCGAATACGATTGGTGTTGCCTGCAAACCGTCAGGAGAAACTAGGGTTAGGTTCTGAGCGACTTTTTGAGACTGCAGCGTTTCTGGAGATCTTGCCAATTCTGGAAGCACGGAAAAGCACCGTCTCGACCGGTGATCAAACCCTACATTTGACACACAACTAACACGACTTTCACATATTATGCTATGCTGAATGTTCATTTAATCGTCTATTTGAAAGGGAGATGAGCGATAATCTCGAACGGTTAAGTATTATACTCTTGTGATTACAAATTAGGCTAAGTTATGTGAGAACGGGTAAAACATGATAGCAGAAAATGAGCTTCGTTGGGACGCAATCAGGACGCAATGAGTTCCATTGGTTTGGAATAAGCAAATACAAGGACAACTAAACATGTTTTCTCTTGTGACGAAACATACAGATTCTTACTAAAGCCTTCTTTTCGAATCAATTTACCCGTCGAATATTTCCAAACGAACATTGGAGACGGACTCATCACCCGAGATAGACAGAGGTTGTCGTAAGTGCACGCTAAAACGGTCGAAACAGAGCAGACGAAATCAGAATCAAAACAACAGAACTGTTATATTATGAACACTTTTCAGACAAATTCTCTATGGACAGAAACTTTAATAATAATGAACGTTCACTTAGAATATCAGAATAGTGTAGAATCTTAATTACGTAAGTAAAATAAATATCTTACAAAAGTTTTTATTTATTTCATATTGACCCTCAATCTGTCGCCCTGCTTAAATAAAATCTTTTTTTTCCATGTATACCAGACTAGAAAACAGGCTGATGATGTATCAGAGTAACTTTTCTCCTCGGGCTGTAAGTCGATATTGTTCTATGAACACTAGACTTTGATGAAGGCAATGTCTTTAACATCTATACAGATTCTACGCGGAGTTATATCATAAAGAATGATGATAATGCGTTTAAGCTCTAGGCCTTGGCCTACTCATCTTAAGGATTGTTACAACAATGTAGGCCCTGTGTCGTTCCTATCAACACGTCAAGTGTGAATCTGCTATGATCTGCCAGAATTTCCGAACATTTCGAAGTTTACAATTTTAGAGTGCTGTCTTGCAATTATCAGTGATGGGCACCAACTGCTTGACTAGTAGTTAAAACTACTTCCTAACTACTTTCAAAATATGTAGTTTTAACTACTATTTAACTACTTCAGATGACAAGTAGTTATAACTATATTTGTAACTACCACATAAGTAGCTAACTACTTTTATAACTACTTTGTTAATGTTATGTCATGGTGCATAGATAGTCACCAAGCAGTGTGCAAATATATTGCCAGTATTAATTGCTGATAATCAACATAAGTATTAAAAATGATCAGAAACACAATGACATATCTAATTATAAACTAACAAGGGCAAGAACTACTAGCACATGCAACAAAGCACTCTGATCAGAGCACAGTTTTAGCAACTCTTACAACTACAAAAAATGTCTAGCCTACTAAGTCCAAAACTGTGAAACTCCTAGAAAATGTTAGTTTTCTGAATTAAAAAGTAGTGTATATATATTACACTACAAGTGATATACTATATCACTGTATACCTCACCCTTTGCTGTCTGCATTAACCGTGCTTCTTCGTACTTGCCAATCGCTGCTCAGATCATCTAATACTCTATACAGCCAGTAACGGAATGTCCAGTCTCTTACCGTTGTGTCTCTGTCTGTCATTATGTCTGTCTGTCACCCCTGTCATTCTTAACTCGACAATCACTTCTCACAGCTGTAGCCAGGCTGCCCACTTATGGTCATCCAGCGGCGTACTGGCTGTAAACCCCAGCCCATCTAATACGGCTTTTCTCTAGTCCTTATCGATCAAAAATCTCCAGGTATGCCATTAAACAGGCATAATGACTCAGGCCTTCTCTATAGTTCTGAGAGGAACCCACTTCCTCACAATAGTATCCGCAAATTTTAATGAAACAATTACATAACGAATTTACTCATGAGATTATTATGGGCAACGTCCCATGTTTGCTGTGAAATAACAGAAATTCTTGTTGGAGCTAGTAAATAGGAAAAAATGTAGTTAATGTGAAATATTATAGTTAATTTAAAACTACTTGATAAAAGTAGTAATAACTATTTTTTAAACTACTTCTTAAAAACTAGTTATAACTACCAGGCAACTACTTCTATAGTAGTTATAACTACTAGTTACTAACTACAGTAGTTAAAAGTGCCCATCACTGGCAATTATATGTATCCGAGTATGGTCAATTTCTCTGAAACACGTAAATAGTGCGATGTGTGGATCACTTGATAGTTCAAAGGTGTGTCTGAAGACACTCAATGATGACTACTACTTCGATAATGCACATCGTTTAGACAAGCAAGATGAGGAAGGTCTTTAGCAAGTTTGGCCTCTATCAGAGAGCACGTGCCTGTTCGACATCCTAGCTGTGCCTAAAGCCATAATATCGAAGCACAATACATCCGCAAACAACTTGCACCTGTTCAACTGGTTTCCTCAATTGTGCAGCCGTTTAACACTGGCAATCCTTGTAACTAATCAACTTCATATCTTGAGACCTGAACAGGCCTGATCAACTTCACATCTTGAGAACAGTACTATACAGGCAGGCCTGTTCACTTTTTTCAAACGATTATTCCGAAACGAAGTATCTTCCATCCCAATATTCAGTTACAGATTTACTTGTAAGCCTACATCTAGACAACTCTACAACATCGTGTCCCAGGCTTTGTGCTATCGCTGCAAGCAAATATGTAGCAATATATATGCACAAGTTGACTTCGTCGAGCTACCTATAAATTCAGTTAAATTTCAATGACACTTGTCAGGAATCATTTAGCCACAACATACAATTGACAAAAAAATATAAAATGTCAGGGACATTGAATGATATTTCGTGAATTAATAGTTCATAAGGTTTTGCATTCAGATACTTACAGTAATCGATTACAGTTGGCGAATCGCACTCTGTTTCTGTTAACTGAAATTCAGACAGTTGAATCAGCGAGGAAACTGAATAAGCGTTGGTGTATGCCAGAAACGCCAACTGGAATCGTCCGCTTGCAAGACATAGTTCAACGGTCGTGGATTGAGCGACGCCAGAGTAATTGGCCAGTTTCAACGTAAGAAGCCCAAGTGACGATGTCCTATATACTTCCAAACGGAGACTAGTCTCGGATTGAGCATCGGACGATTCGTTGAACTCTAGTCTAAATGTCAGTAAAACAGGTTTGTCAGTGTTGAGGTAGGGTGTCAGCGCCACATTCTGCATGTATTTGTAGGTTGGTGGAATGTTTCCTGTTGAAAGACCCCACAGTAGATCTACAACATAAAGAACCTTTAAATCCTTAAGAAACCTCTTGATTTACAAATATAATTGATTCTATTTCTTCGTTTTGGTCTGTGACCTTGGAGAACGGTAGAGGCTTGTTGCGGAAATGCCCCTGCGCAACGGTCTCCTTCGAACTTTCGCTGCTGAGCCTAAAGGGGCCCGCTGCTAAAGCTCTCGATGTAATCGCTAGAGGCGCCACCTATTTTTCTATTGCGTAGGGGACGCGTGAGCGGCCATTTGGTGGTGTTGAAATTGTCGAATTTCTAGAAGGGTGGAAGTTAGCAAGTCGGTAAAAGTTCATTAAAATGTCATATTCGCGATTAGTTCCGTGTAGAAAACTTAGCGAAATTGATAAGGGAAGTATTGCGACTTGCGTGGTACAAGTGTCGTCTGGAAATTTCGAATGTGCACAAAAATAAATGTGATTAACTTTTGACCAGAACTGGCGATAGCGCGAATGCATTGTAACTGACGGCATTCGGCTGGAGTACATTTTTATAGCGCTGTGCTAGGAAGAATAGAGGACAAAGTAGCTAAGAAATTTGGTTAAAATCTGTCATTACCTAACTATATAATTAGTGCAGTTTTTAGGGGTCTGTTTGATGTTTGGTAGATTATAAAATTCGTTTGTTTGTTGTATAATCGTGATTAATAAATGTAAACCTGCAGCGGGTAGCTGAGGATTAATTGCCGTAAATAAAGATTGTTTGACTATTGAACATACAAATTTGTTAGATTTTAAAATAATTAAGCGGTCATAGTGAGGAGCCCTATGGAAGCAAAAATAGATAAGTCTGCTCGTAGGGACCATACCAGCCCAGGTGCTTCATCTGCTCAGCAGATGATCGCCACCATCAGTCCCGAGGTCACGGACATTATGTCAAACCCAGTACGAGGTAATCCTGTGGTGCAAACTGGGGCCCTCACTATACTAGGAGCTGAGATAGCGCCGACGGGGGTGTATGGGCGAGAAGCCCTGACTTCGCGCTTGAGACGTAGTCGGCGACTGTAAGGGAAATGGCCCGTAGGCTATGCAGTAGGACCGGAAGTGGGATTAACCATTGTAACCTCGGAAGGCGTCCCCTAGCAGTCAGCAACCCCTAGGGGCAGTAAGTCTGACAGGCTAATGCCTTCAATAGCAAGAACAGTGAACAGCGGATGCAAAGCCTTCGATTCGAATTGATTAAAAAGAGATAATACAACTAAACCAAATGAATCAAGAATTTTATGCATGTATCCATAACACATATTTTATTGCATAATTTATATAGTGCTGCTCACTGTTGAAGTGCCGGACAGTAACGCTCCCAGTGCAAAAACCAAGAAAGGCTTTGAGGAGCGAAAAGGATATAGGAAGAGTCCAAGAAAGAATGCTGAAACGGCGAGACGAGGGAAGGGCATTCCATAGAGAGGGAACCCAATAGAGACATAGTGTTCCTAACTCGAAGAAAAAGGAGTAAAAGTCAATCCAAGGAAAGGAGTTCGATGAGAAGAAGGAGGAAGAGGAGATCGAATGTGATCACTGCACCTAATCCTACTTATTTAGGAAATACTTATCAGGAATTTTTAATCGATTCCGTTGAAAAATACACGTCTTACATGTTGTATTGTAAACAAACTGAACCGGGCAAGCCTGGATTAAGCGTGATGCAGTTATTCGTTTACGATGATTAAAATAAGAAATTATTTTTATATTTCAGCTTAAAGAAAATATTTTCTATATATAAAAGATGATTGTTACACACAAAACGTTTTTTCCAGATAAAATGATCATTATAGCCGTGAATAAGACGAACAACTTTGGTCAACGAATTCAAATTAAATATAAATACCCGAACGGTGTCGAAGGCGATTTTCATATCCAAACACCAGCATTAAAAAGTTGGGGCATATCACCAGATCATGGTATTGGTAAAACCGATGGTCCTATTGTTGGTTATAGCCTACCAGTAATGATGTATGATAGGTAATTGGAACCAACTGAGGAAGAATTGGAGACTATCGGTATGTTTGAAAGTATTTTAGAACGCATTCAAAAGCATCTGCTCGATCCTGATACAAAAACGGCTTCGAATAAGAAACAAAGATTTTGGTTGAACAAATGTCTATTTTTAAAAATCAAAAACAGGAAGACGAAGCGCCAAAGATGTACCCGAAATTGTTAACTGCGTATGGATCAACGGATTTAACAACCGGATTTTATGATACAGACGATAATCCAATTGAACCTCTTACGCTAATATCCACCCCATACAGAGTCGTGTTAGATTTAACATGTAGTATATACATTGGGAGTAAACCGTCCGTACAATTAAGAGTAGAGGATGCTGTATTAGTAGAAGTACGAAAGCGGGAAAGGTGTTTATTTGCAAAGAATCTCATAAAGGTTTAATTAACAAAGTGTTGATAGATTTTCAATGAGAAACATCATTGAAAATCTAAACCATAAGTTCACTCTCTCCAGATAACCTGGTATCATGAAAGTAAATATCTTTATGACAGGATCTTAATATCGTATCTATTTCTCCAGACTTTACCATTGTAAGCCTTCAACGTGTTCATACTGATTTTAAAAGCCATACTCGCCTTATACAACAATGAATTAGTGACTGTTTCGTTCGTATCTTTGTCTAGAATTTCAACTCTTATAGGATTATTTCGATTCGTTTTTAGATACTCGTACTTAGGCAATGCTTGCTTTTTATCTTTCACTGGTTCATTCAGTTCTGATTGTGGTAAAACACCATTCTCAACGAATATTCCTAACATTTCTGGTTTGTTCATATAACTCGGCTTTATTCCATTTTCCTTTAATAGCGATTTCAGTTGTGAGAGTTTCATGCTTTTTTATAATAGAAATTATTTTCTTTAACATACTACGCTCATCTTGAGAAAGTTTTCAACGATAAACTCACGTTTGGTTGGGTCCTGAATTTTTAGAAACGACATTTTTAACTTGCAAACATAATCTTTAAACATACACAAGAATAACAGAAAGAACTTGGGACATGTTTTTGATATCTGTTGGTGTAAGACATGTTGGGATCTGTTAAACAAGTGTCTATAGGTTTAATGAAAGATTCAAAATCGGCGTACACGACCAAGGGAACTCTCATCTTTCAATAATAATTTTTAAAACTCAACATAGTTCCTGGTTCTGGAAGTTCTATCTTTTGAGCGGCATGTTGGAAAAAGTACTCGGTGTGTTTCTTAATTACTCTAGCTCTCTATATCCTATCAAACACCGTTTACAATAGTGCATCGAAATGTATGAGTTTTCGTTATGAACCGCCATCAGTCCGTTGAAGTTCTTTATCCAACAATAATGCTTCTTTTGTTTGTCAGAAATGAGTAATAGGTCTACACTGATATCGCTCTCGTGCTTCGATAAATATAGTGGGAATAGGTAAATATCTTTCTCATGACCAAAAACATTAATACTAATATTATTATTTCTCTCAAACTTACTTATCACGTTAGCATCCGCTACGACTGGGAATTCAATGCTGGACCAATCAAGTTCCTCAGACTGTTGGATTAATTCTTTCGTAATTCTTTCTGAATTTTTATCAACAGGATTTAAGGCTTTCGTTACACACCACTTGAAGCATTCTTCGTCTTCGTTCTTCATATTGATAATACCCTTTTTACTCCCAAAACATTTTAGTAGTGGAATGTAAGAACTACCCTTCAACGGTTTATAAAGAACCGTATTGATATCCAGCTTTACAACTGCTCTGAACCTCCAGTTACTAACACGCGTCTGGAAGGTAGCCATTGATTCTATGATTTTATCTTTCGCATTTCACTGTTATCAGTAGAGTCTAAAACCACTTCAGTTATCGAGCGGAATGGTATATCTCTGGAATCAACTTCACCAGATTTCATGTCAACGCGCTCCATTGTGCAGGTGAGGATAAAATTGACCTTAGTCTGTCGATTTCTTGTCAACAGATCTACCACTTGTGTTTGAATGGTGTTAAAAAAGTATGTGGTGTCAATTCCGTCTACTCCTTCGATCGTATATTGTTTCGTGAAGCCCTTATAGCTGTGGCCGTCTCTTTTAGTTCGCGTGTTTTCATAAGAATTTTCCGAATATAGAATTCACTTTGGCTTTCAGTTCTTCTATCTTCTCGTTCACCTTGCGCTTTTGTTCTTCGGGTATGTACCCTTCAATTCACTTTGCGAATGTATTAATCGCGGATTTTGTCTTATCAAGGACTTTTCGTACCGCTGAGACCGGTATAGGAATGAGTGTTTGGATTTCAATCTCGGGAACGGGTGCGTCCAGCAAACTAGCATTGGTTGAGATTGTTGCAAAATGTGAGGGGATGACCCCGTGAGCTTCATTTTTACTAATCAAATCTGCTTTATGCAGCCTCGTATAACCAACCATACCTTTCTGTTTCGCAATTTTTACTTATGTTCAATAACAGTCTTCATTGAGTATTCCATTTTATATTGGGATGACATTCCTTTAAGCTGTTGTGAGAAAATATTTTCATTCATTTTATATATATGAGAGAATTTTGTTGTTGTTGAACAATGACTCATTATCGAAACTATTGAAAATTCCCGTGACTTTTGACCTATTGGTGGATGTTTTGACCTACGAGTTTAGGTTTGTGCATGAATTGTGACTCGTCATCGAAACTATTGGAAATTTCCCGGACCTATTAGACTGTATTGGTTGATGTTTAACCTAGGGTTAGGTTTGTGTATCAATTGGTTATTTTAACCCAGTTATAGGTTAATAATACTTTTTTGTAACCTATTAGGTGGGTGAATTGACTAATATCATGGTCGATGAGCCAGATAGCGCGTGTCACGGGGTTGGTGTCATAGTCGGAAGTCAACTCTGGACGGATCGTCGGGTCTTACCTTCGCGACCGGCTTTCGCATCACGAAGGCGTCAGGCGGAGGCCAGCGGCCTTTTGACACTAACAACGGCCGACCTGGAATACCGACACGAGTGCAATGGAGCGTGGCGTAACGACTATTCATCGAGGGAGTGTCACCTGTCAGCCGACGAAGCGACGGTCGAACGGTGTCGATAACGGATAATGGGAAGATTTTCACGTGACGGAGAAACAATAGACGCTTGGGATATAAAGGAGCGAGGGACGCTTGTTGAGGAGATGTCAGATGGTTTATTCCAGCTTTCGGGCTGGACTAAGACAAAGAAGACAAAGAAAGATTACACGCGGTTAGTCGTACACGTGTTTAATATACATTTGCGATTAATATTTCTGTGACTGTTTGTTAGATATTAGATTCAACTGCTTTGTATATTATATTATATGATCGTCTCTAAATATTGCGTTCAGAAATTTTAATATTGTATCGATCTAACTGTTGCTAAATATAACTAGTTTTAGTCTAATTTAACGATACTAGTTTAAATTAAAATTGTGTAAGCGCATTGTATTACATTCCATTGTCTACTATGTAATCGTCCCTAATCTTGCGTCTAGATATTTTAAATACTAAATACCCTATCGATATAACTGTCGCTTAAATATAACTAGTCTTAGCATAACATAACTGTACTAACCTAGATTAAAACTGCGTACGCGCCTCTCGCTGGACATGAGTTCTAGCGAGAGACCCCTCGCCTCCGGGTCTGAGCCTCGAGCTCGACCCGATGCTGGCACGCCAATGGACCTGACGGTGCTGACCCCGTCTAAAAAACGGGCGAGCCGCAGTGACGAGTCCGACGGTAGCGGAAGCAAATTTTTTAGTTTAAGACCGTCACCAGCAAGCCAGATAAAGCTGCCAAACGCGAAAAACGACGAAAAATTCGCAAAACCGAGGTAAATCTAGACTCTTACCGTAAGGACAGTAAGATTACGGTCCAGAAGCCGATGACGAAATCGGAAAAAGCTCCAGCGAGGCGGAAGCTGCCAAGCGTTCCAAAGAGCGCCGAACCTGCCGCACTGGTGACGGCAGCGGAGAAGGCCCCTCCCGCCCATGTGACAATAAACCGGTCTGCTGAGAACCGGTTGTTCATTGAGTTTATTGGCGTTTGTTTAGCTAAAATTAACGCTCCACTGGTCAGGGCGGAGATGAACAGACAGTTTGGCCCCCTGACAGCGGATGTGCCGGCCCCGTCTGCAACGTGTGTGCGTGTTCACCTGGGCGGACCTGAGAGCAGAGCACACAGGGCTCAACTGCTCACTACCACAGACCTCTGTGGGTACCAGGTCAAAGTGTCCGAGCCACGTGAAGTTGTGAGACACAGAGGCAGGTACGTGCAAAAGGTAATAAAAGGCGTATCCATCACCTTAAGTGATGCCGATATTTTTAGCAGCCTGGAGAGTCTGGAAAACCTCCGTGTAGCCAAGGTAGAACGGATCCTTAAGATCCAGAATAAGGTAAAAACCCCGACCACGGCGGTGAAGATTAAACTGGAACCTGGTTCAGTCGCACCGGCCAAACTGCATATTGGATTTCTAAGTTTCAAAATGTATGATTACATACCAGCACCTACACGCTGTTTCTGCTGTCTGTCTTTCGGCCACGTAGCCAAATTTTGTAGGAAGAACCAACGATGCGGGATCTGCGCCGGCGACCACAAGCACACCGAGTGTTCGAAGCGCGAGCAGCCGAAGTGTGCAGCCTGCGGCGGCCCCCATCCTGCGATGACTAACAGCTGTCCGAAATACACGCTGGCCAAGGCCGCTACCACCATCAGCGTCCAGGAAGGGAGGCTGTACAGCGATTCCCTTCGGACTGCTCGCTCACGGAAGAACACCACGGAGGCTTCCGCGACAAAGATGACTACGAAGACGACGGGAACAACGGCCGGTGCGGTCAACACGACGACGGCGACAGCCGGTGCTCCGAGCGCCGGGGGGAGTGCTAAGTCCCTCTGGTATCCCAGTCCGTAAACGGTCGCAGGTGAACCCACCGACCGCGCCAACTCCTGTCGTGCCCGACGGACAACAGGAGGAGGTGGCGACGACCGACACCGGTAGGGTACAGAGGGATGTGCTTGACGCTCTGAACCGTGCCTGCACCCTGTTCGTCGGAGCCATGGAGACTAACGGTGGCGCTATCTCTTTCTCTAGACTGATCGAGATCCTAGCTACCACCATCCAGGCCGTCTTCAGGATTCTGATTGAGCAGGTGTGCGGCGCGATGACGACCGCCTACGCGCTCTCCTCCGGTGCCACGAGCGCCGCGTCAGCCACTGCAACCGACAGCCACCATCACGGACCTCCAAATACTCCAGTGGAACGCATGTAGCCTCAGACCCCGCGTAGGGGAGCTGAGGCACCGCATCTCCGAGATGCGGACACCGCCGACGATCATCTGCATACAGGAAACGTGGCTGAGGACTAACATCAAGTTCGAGCTACCCGGCTACACCTGTGTGAGGCATGACTGAACCACTGGAGAGGCTGGAGGAGGAGTTGCAACGTTCGTGAAGACCGGCATCGCCTTCTCAACGACCAGCACCACCGACGTCCGGGAGTCGATCACCATCACCCTCGACGGACTACCAGGTAAGATCAAAATTGTTAACGTCTACCACCGACCACGCCAAACTGGAAACCCTCTGCCACCGGACATCTACTCTCGATTCTTCCAAGACAGGTCAGCAGTCATTCTGGGAGACTTCAACGCGCACAACACGCTCTTTGGGTGCAGAACCACCGATGCACAAGGACGCCGACTAGAGGACGACATGGAGGACAACGCCTTCGTCGCCCTCAACACCGGCGCGCCGACCACCGCCAGCCACGCCACCGGAGCTGCCGGCCACCTCGACCTTGCTATGGCCTCGACGCCCTTGGCACGGAAGTGCACTTGGACGGTCCTAGACTACTCCATGGGAAGCGACCACTGGCCCATCCTCATCAACATCGAGGAAGCAGTCCCTGTCGAGAAAGCCTTCATCCCTAGGTGGCTACACCGAAAGGCTGACTGGACGGCTTTCAAAGACGACTGCAGGGCAGAACTCACCGTCGCACACATCACCGACGATATCGAAGCGAGCCACACCAACTTCCTCGGCTCGCTGCTGGAGATCGCCACGCGGCACATTCCACGATCGACTCCTCCCAAGGAGAAGGTCAAGAGTGTGCCGTACTGGACCGACGAGTGCACACGCCACGTCGAGGAGCGCACAGAGGCCCGCAAGAAGATGCAGAAGACCAGGCACCCGGCGGATGCTGAAGAATACCGACGCATCAAAGGAATCACCCAAAGAGTCATCAAGAACGCGCAGAAGACCTCCTGGAGAGACTACTGCACCACGCTGAGCGACACGACCAAGCTCGGAAAAGTCTGGGGAACGATGAGAAAGATGTCCGGTGCGAGATCACGACCGGCCATACCAACTCTGAAGAAGGACGGACGCTCCTACACAACAAACCAGGAGAAGGCGAATCATCTTGGGAGGTGCTTCTCAGATGTCAGCAGCAACAGGAACCATACCGTGGAGTTCCAAGATCGCAAATCCGCCTTTGAGGACGAGCACTCGAAGGAGCTCCATGGGGGACAGCTGCCGGCAGACGACCAGCCCTTCAACGAGCCTCTCACCATCCAGGCTCTGAGAATCGCCCTCCTGCGCTGTAGAAAGGACACGAGTCCAGGAGAGGACACCATCACCTACGAGATCCTGACCCAGCTTCCGCATCCAAGTCTGCTAGCCTTGCTGGAGCTGTACAACGCGGTCTGGCAACATGGACGACTTCCGGCCTGCTGGAAGAACTGCATCGTTGTCCCTATCCAGAAGCCACAAAAGCCAGCCTACGACGGAAACTCTTACCGCCCCATTGCACTGACATCCGTCTTGTGCAAACTAATGGAGCGGTTAGTGACCGACAGGCTGACCTGGCACATGAAAACAAATCACCGCTTCAACAAGCACCAGTCGGGCTTCCGCAGACTGCGAAGCTGCCAGGATCACATCGGCCGCCTTCAAGACGACATCCAACGCGCCATTCATTCAAAGCACAGCCTCACTGGCGTCTTCGTAGATTTAGAGAAGGCCTTCGACCAAATGTGGACAGATGGGCTGCTGTCGAAGCTACAGCAGCACAACATCTCCGGTCAAATGTTCAACTGGATCCGGGACTTCCTGACCGACCGACACATCCGTGTCCGCGTCGGCTCAGAGCTGTCCGATCTCTTCCTCATGGAGAACGGATCCCCACAGGGCAGTGTCATCAGCCCTGTGCTCTTCATCATCATGTTGAACGACATACCGGAGCCACAGGACGACGTAAGGCTTTCTCTCTACGCGGACGACAGCGCCATCTGGAGAGCTGGCCCAAACCCGGAAGTGAACCGGCGTCATTTCCAAAACTATCTGGACCAACTGATAAAGTACTTTGACGGATGGGCTTCAAGGTGTCGTCAACAAAAACGGTTGCCGTACAATTTCACCGCTGCGGCACACCTGCAGCCCACCGACCGCTGAAGCTCGGGACCACTCCGTTGACCTACAACAACAACGTCAAGTTCCTGGGGGTGATCTTCGATCGACATCTCAACTGGTGCGACCACATCAGCTACATCGCTGATCGCTGCAAGACGCGCCTCAACCTGATGCGCGCTATTGCGGGCTCGCACTGGGGAGCATCGAAAGACACCCTCCTGATGATATACCGTGCTCTCATTCGCTCCGTCATCGACTACGGCTGCGTCGCCTACGACAGCGCCTCCAGAAACCAGAAAAAGGTGCTTAGTACAATCCAGTACAAGGCACTGAGTATCGCTTCTGGAGCGCTCCGAGGAACGAGTCTGGTTGCACTGCAGGTAGAATGCAGAGAAGTGCCACTCGACCTACGACGCAAACAGTTGATGATGGAGCTCATCACGAAGGTCAACGCGATCCCAAACCACCCGACGCAATCCATCACCAGCGGTCGGAAGCTGAAAAACACCAATGACGACACCGACCCCATCCGCATCAAAACAAGACACATCGACCAAGAGATCAAACCACCAAAAATCAAACCGCTCGCCTGCACCACAACACCACCGTGGCTGCTGCGACCATCCATGACAGACACCACTCTGACACAGAAGATCGGTGACCTGAACGACCCTCTGAAAAAGAGGGATCTGGTCAAAGATCACATCCGCTCATCGGTCCTGGCAGCCGAACTGGAGGCCATAAAGAGGGCTGTGGAATGGGCCGCCAGCGCAGATGCACACCATCTCGTCATCTTCTCCGACTCCCTCGCCGCGATCCAGAGCGTTGAGTGACAGCAGTCCGCTGCCAGACCACAGCAGCTCACGGAACTGCTCCACGTGCTGGACGCATACGCTCAACGCACCCAGTCGACCCCAACCCTGGTCTGGATCCCCGGACATACCGGCATCGAGGGAAACGAGACCGCTGACACCCTCTGCAAGCGAGCGTTAAACAATGACATCATCGCCATCCCGACGACGCTCGAGCTCCAGGAAGTACAAAGACCACTTCCTCGGGAAGTGGCAAGCGGAATTGACCACCTCCGACACTGGCTCGCACTACCGAGCCCTGGAGCCAAACGTCAGGATGGCCAAACAGTATAACGATCCCAACCGGAGTAAGGAAGTCATCATAACCAGACTCCGGTTGGGCCACTGCATACTAAACCCACAGATGAAGCTGTGGGGCCGCCACCCGACCGGGAACTGCGACGAGTGCGGTGACGTCCAGGAAACCGTGCGCCACTTCCTGCTGTAGTGCCCGGCCCAGCTGGGCCTCCAGGACGAACTCATCCGGATGTGCGCACGGAAAAACTGGCCGTACGAACTGAGCACCGCGCTCGGTCAAACCAGCTGCTTGGACACCATCTACAAGTGGCTGGCAGTTTCTGGTCGGAAGATCTAGGACTACTGTATATAGACAATGAACACTACCATACAATATTATATTACTTATAAAACATTATTGCATATGAAACATTAAAACTAGAAGAGAGACACACATAAAGACACTTATCGACAATGTAAATATGTACTCTGTATAACTGTTCGTGTTTGACGCATATCATCATCGTTATGGATGCGTCGTTAAATAAACTTGTATCAACAACAACAAGCTTGTTGAGGAGTTTACGTTGGACACAGATTGCTTTATACTGTATTCTACGTTCGTCTACTTTATAATTAAAATTTATAAAACTCAACGTTTTCTCATTGTCACGGTCAGCCAGTGCTTTCGAAACCAAGGGCAGGGCTGTGATCGTGACAGCGCGATTCCCTACTACTGACGTGAACTTTGAACTGAATGCCAGCCGATAGAGGAGGAAGCCAGTGCAGTTGATTGACTATAAGCGAAGAGATCTGGGAGAATTTAGAAAGGCAATAGTAATGAGAACTGACTGTCCAGGGAAGAGGCGAATAATTGCAACGGTCTGTTTTCGAACATAAAAATGAATGAACGATCAAAGTCAAGACAGCTCTGCGAAAGTAAGAGGACTGTGTGAGACTAGTGATATGTTCAGAGAAGGTATCATTAGAAATATATAGACATTTATATGCCAAAAAAATCGTTTGTCCTGAAACTCATCGACTTCAGTTTAGGTGAACGATTTGGCGATGATTGAGGATCTAACAGTATCTTCCGATAGTAAGGTACCTAAACCTAATTTAAGTATATTAAAATACATTGACTGCAATAAGATCATCGATGGCCTCATTAACAGTGGTTTAAAACTTTTATGCACCGTCTTGATTTGATTGGAAGAACTATGCAGCCTACATGTATGTATACATCCTAGAACAAGAATTATGCAAAGATCGACTCACACTGGCTGTCATCAAAATTCGACTCTGACCATTCGGATTCAAGTCGGTAGCCACATGAACTGAGCGTCCCAGTGCAGTTGATGGACTCCGTTAATGAACTGTCTGTAAATTGCAAGAGTATTAGCCAAATCGCAACCTCTTGAACATTAAAGTTTTATGTTTACGTAATACACTTCTACCGCTTTCTCTTCCGTTAGGTGTGTGTCGACGATGAGGCTTTTAAACGATGACTTCATTTCTGTCTATCTCTGATCGCATCCAGCGCTGTTGTCATGGTCATGTTTTTCCTGCGAGATCCTGTCTCACATTTTCCAAACATGTGTTTGTCTGTCTTTCTCGTCTTCGTGTTCCCTTCACGTGGCAACATAATGCCCTTGCGGAGTTGCGGTTAACCTAACTATGGCCAGACCATGTCAGTCTTCTTTTCCTGATCATATCTAACATTTTTCTCTCTGTCCTTGCTCTATCCGGGTTACTTCAAATCCTGTTCTATTTGGTCCTTCCCACTGTTCAATTAATTAATTAATTTGTTTATTTCTAGCCACAACAGACAGCAAAAAATAAAGAACATCAATTATTGAAATTGTTGAAATTTTATATCCTCGACCGCGAAACTGCATTTGTATTGCAGAGCAATTGTGCGCGAAGGACTTGTTCAAGGTACCTACACAGTGACTGACGCCAAGGACGAGGGTCGAACCCGCTCACTCAGAGCACACTGACCAACCGCTCTAACCGATCAGAAAACGTGCCAAAAAATTATGAAACTAAAGGCTACAAAGGGAGCCTCGAAAAGGATTGAAATCCCGCTAGAAGAGACACGTGTACCCGAGTAGCAGAATTACCAAAAGAAAAGAAAACAACCGTATTAACATTGTTTCTATTCTAGGGGCATTGGGGAAAAAACAATCGGTTCCTAGAAACAATGAGAATTCTTAACCAGTTAACTAACTTAACTATTGCGGAGGTGTGCATGGGCGACAAGCATGGGACCAAAAGCCAGAGTGATACCATCTGCTATGTCTTATAACGATCCCTGTAGGAATCTGACATGGCCATCCAGCTATGCCATTTATTAAAAAGGAACGCAACTTGTTTTTAAGCGAATAAGGAGTAAGCTTCTCGTTTCAAGCTTCTTATTTCTTGGATCGACAGTGGAAAGGAATGGTCGATGTGACATGGAAGTAAAGACAAAAACGACACTGAGCAAAATAGCAATGCGTGATATGGGTAAAATATGGGAAGATAAACATGGGAAAATGACAACAAAGGCAAGACTGGTGAAAGCATTGATATTTCCCATAGCATGTACGGTTGCGAGACATAGACGAACACAACGATCCTGCAGGGAAGATTAATGTCTGTGAAAAATGGATATGGAGATAGATGATGGGGTAACGTGGACAGACAGAAGAACAAATGACTCGGTTCGGTGCTTCAAGAAGATAATGCTGGGCAGTGGTGAGGGCGTGAGGAGTAGAGGGCGTCCAAGATTGAGGTGGATGGATGAAATACAAGATCTCTCAACTCAGTGTTGAGTCTGGAGGAGTTGATGGAGGCAGTGAGAGACAGATGACAATGGAGCAGGCTTACCATGAGGGTCGCCGCTAGAGCTCCACTCTATCGATCAGATACTGCGTACTGAAGTAAAGAAACAGAAGCCGATGAAACAGCGAAAGTCAGTGGCACAGCCAATACCGGATTGAAGATTTCAGACGATGCATAAAGGGGCGATTACTATTTTACGTATATGATTGCTTGTACGTCATTTAATGCCATCGCGGTGTTACCTCTGAATATATATAGCTTGTTGTTGGATTGGGACATACACGAATTTTTATTAAGGCAGTATCATAACCGCTGTAGTTCATCAGCTAAGAAACTAAGTTTCTTGCGCATCATGAAGTAATCAGACAGGCCGAACATGAGAAACAGCCAGAAACAGAGGCGATGAAAGAAAGACATTATGAGGTGAATGACGTTAATGTCTCAACCGTGCGCATTGACCTTGTATGACCATATAGATTATAAAGCAACAGAATGATTTGTTTATAATCACATTAACGCACATAAAATCGTTCACCAAAATTAAGTATTACAGACCCCTATAGTTCATCGTAGTCAATCATAGAATACAACAGGGCATCATTCTGAACGTACTTTGTTTAACTTTACACGAATTTGGTTCAATGCGTCGAAGGAAGACAGCGGAATATTGCATCGATCCGGAGTAGAACTGAGACGCTGTGATCTCCAGCATAACTGACACTCCAACCGGTAGATGGATATAGTACAGCTGGATATCGGATCCGTTTGGAGAAGCTGTCTGGACGATCTCAGGCGGAGGCAGACGATTCTTGTTGTCGGTCGATAACAGAGAGAAACCGAGACGGATATTAGTAGAGTTGAGTGTAGCCGAGAGTAGGAGACATGGCGCCACTGCGGTCGAAGTGTACGGAGGAGAAAGTAATGTGGATACTTCGCCTCTGCTGTAGCCGTCAAATTCACTGCGAAGAACTGTCGTGGATTCTGTCCAAGTTGTGAAAGCACGTTTAAATCAAACACTATCCGCTCTATCGTAAATGTATGCATGGCTTTGCATGCATATCTGTGTATGCTTGATTCTGTTTGGCCATAACCCAGGCAAGTCTGAAGCAATTCTGTTGGGTTCGTGCCAATGTCTGCATTCTTGCCCTTTGCTTTCTGGCACCGAACTGGCAGGCACCGCTGTGCTTCTTTCAGACACTGTCAAAACACTAGGAATTACCCTCGTCAGCAAGCTCACATTTCGACCTCACATACACACAAGTCTTTGTAATTTTTATTTCTATCACATCAGGACCAGTGGCGTCGCTACCATCGAGGCGCAAAGATCGTTCAGAGAGCTTCTCCCAATGGATCCGACATTCAGCTGTATTACATCCATCTGTCTCCCTGTTTTTTTCAAATATGTTTAATTATTGATATATTTTTTCCATTCAAAGATAACCTGAGCCGAACGGCATTAACAACGTTACCACAGAGACTGGTGACAGCTATGATGTGATCATTCCGCGGTGGCAGAGTTTTCTGCGTGATATCATTGCATACACTTGCAGTAGCCTACTGTAGGCTATGTATGATCAGGATGGTGACTTCCGGCTTTGAATAGTATTAGTTAGGATGCCATCATAATTGCTACATTGTTATTACGAGCAGTGATGGGCATCAACTACTTGACTAGTAGTTATAACTACTTTTGTAACTACCACATAAGTAGTTAACTACTTTTACAACTTCTTTGTTAATGTCATGGTGCATTGATAGTCACCAAGCAGTGTGGAAATTTATTGCCCTTATTAATTGCTGATATTGAACGTAAGTATTAAAAGTGATCAGAAACACAATGACATATCTAATTGTAAACTAACAAGGACAAGAACTACTAGCATATGCTACAAAGCACCCTGATCAGAGCACAGTTTTAGCAGTAGCATACGCCAACTTGTTACAACTACAAAAATGTCTAGCCTACAAAGTCCAGAACTGTAAAACTCGTAGAAAATGCAAATGTTCAAAATCAAATAGTAGATTATATATCTCGTACTACAGGTGATATACTATATCACTGTAGTGTATTCCCTATATCTCGCCTTGCGCGGTCTGCATCAACCGTGCTTCTTCAATACCTAGTCCTCGTATAGTACGTTGCCAATCGCTGCTCAGATCTGATAGAATCACTGGTCTATACAGCCATTCCAGTCTCTTACTGGTGTGTCTCTGTCTGTCTATTTCTGTCTCTGTCTTTCTCTGTCTGTCTCTCACCCCTGTCATTCGTGACTAGACAATCACCTCTCTCAGACCCTGAACCCGGAAGCCCACTTAATTGTGGTCATCCAGCCGCATCCTGGCCCCAACCCCTCGAAGACCGCTTTACGTAAGTTCTTATCGCGCAACAATCTCCAGGTATGCCATTAAACAGGCATAATGCCTCAGGCCTTCTCTAGAGTTCTGAGAGGAACCCACTTCCTCACAATAGTATCCGCAAATTTTAATGAAACAATTACATAACGAATTTACTCATGAGATTATTATGGGCAACGTCCATGTTTGTTGTGAAATAACAGAAATTCATGTTGGAGCTAGTAAATAGGAAAAAATGTAGTTAATGAGAAATATTGTAGTTAACTTAAAAGTACTTGATAGAAGTAGTTATAACTACTTTTTAAACTACTTAATAAAAACTAGTTATAACTAATAGGCAACTACTTCTATAGTAGTTATAACTACTAGTTAATAACTACAGTAGTTAAAAGTGCCCATCACTGATTACAAGAGATCCTAAATATAGCCCCTCTCCTACCTCCCTTCATTTCCAATCTCCCTCCCCTAGCGACGCCGCTGATCAGGGCAATAAGTCACATCAGGTCAGCTCTAACTGAAAAATATGTCGGAAACCGTTGCCAACTCACTAGTCTACTCTGGCCTTGATTGTGCCAATTCACTTTTTGTCGGTCTCTCAGACCTTGAACTCAAAAGGTAGCAACGTATCCAAAACACCTTAGCTCAGGTAGTGCTGCGTGTCCCATTACGAACGTGCTCCTCAGTCTTACTGGAATCTTACCAGCTGCATTGGCTTCCTGTTGAATTCAGAATAAAATATGTGTTGGCTTGTTTCATTTGTAAAGCCCTCATCACTAGCATACACCTAAATGCTCTACCAACTCCTTACAACCCTCCTCGTTGCTTACGATCATCAAGTACAGGTTTTTTAGTTGAGCCACGATGCTGATCAGTTATGGGCTCTCGTGCATTTCATGCTCCTAAGGAATGGAATCGACTGCTACTCTCTCTTCGTAGCTCAAATTCACTCCCTTCCTTCAAAATGCGTCTCAAAACTTCACTATTTCTCATTAGCTTTCAATGAGTTGACAATCTACTTGCATCTTCTTTTGGCGACTGACTATCCGCGCCTCAGATTCACATTACGGTCCGCGCCTCAGATTCACATTACGGCGTTACAAATTTGATTAATAAATAAATGAAAATAAATATTGCATTCAGTTTCAATAAAACTGGTTCTGCCGTAGAAAACGATGACATGATAAAAATGATGACATAATATTTGGGCGCATTACAGCAATGTCAATAACATTTATGTGCAAGAAATAAAAGCATTATAAATTCAAAATTAATAAATAAGCTGTCCCACGCCGTGGCTCATTACGCTCTGCTGCATGCGCACGTGGAATTACTTGTCCCCCGTGCGCGGATGCAATCCAACAGCGTCGTGCTTTCTCACTGGTTGGTCCGGTGACCTGGCCTTCCAGTGGCACTGCGTCACACACTAATAGGTTGATCTGTCCTATTCTTCGCTGGCCAGAAGACTGTTCTGTTTGACCGAGGCTGGGCTAGGAGCGAATCTGATACGATGGCTTTGACGGGGCGCTATATAACACTGCTGTAATAATAATAATAATAATAATAATAATAATAATAATAATAATAATAAAAACAGTAAAGAAAAATAAATGAACAACTTAACACGTCAGCATGATCAGAGGCCGTCCACATATTACGAACGCAGCGAGCGGAAGGAGGGTGTAGTGTAATGAAGGACACTACGAGTTGCGCAATCGACGAAGGCTATATGATTATCATGTATTATAACAATGTATTATTTAGTATAAATGTGATTTTTGTAACTATTATTTGTTCATGCGAACATTTGAATCAAGCTGGACTGCAGAATATTCAGATCGGCTATGCACTTAATGAACTTTACATATACTTGACAGACCAGTAGCCGCTGCTAATCGCTTCTGTAAATGGCTTAATTAATACAACTACCAGCGCAGTACCAGATTCGCGCATCTGACAGCAAGAGATAGAGGGATAAATAGAGAGACAGGAAGGAGACGTAGAAAGACACATTATGGGAGATTATGGGCAAGGCCACGGCGACGGAAGCGAGGGAGTGACGAGAGATGAGACAGATAACTCGGAAAGAAGACGGTCCAGACGAACAATGGAAGCAAGAGAGGCAGAGGCGATAGGTGAAGAGATTAAGCAGACATCCGACAGAGGAAGAGAGGAAGAATATAAATATGGGAGGCGGGTGAAAGGAGGATTCGCCCAAAAGGAGTCAATAGACAAGGAGAGTGCGGAGTGCTACAGACGAGATTTGCTGAGCTTCTCTAAACGCATGACCTGATGCCGGAGTTGTTTGACTGAGGGCGGGACATTTAATATTATATAAACCAGTTTGCTGTGGATATACGCTTGCATTTTTAATATGTCGTAACATCAAAAAGTCTTCGCTGATTCCGTGGCTAAACGGACTTACACCCACCGAAGAGAAACGCCAGCAACCCACAACGACTTATCACCGCTCGCCACCATATACCCTTGGAAGAGACGATAAGTAAAATCATCTGTTTCAGTACAGAGGGGTTGCAAATTTCGGCCATTTTGCGTACGGGTGCGTATATTGGGAGGAGGGGGCTCCCGAAAATATGTACGTACGCAAATATAATTGTCTAATCACGACGTCCACAATACAGGATATGAAAATTAGAACTGTCAACCTAATCACCGACTATATTCTTGCATAATGAATTTTATGTAGCATCAAAACGGTTTCAAATGCAAGTGTTGTTAGTGCTTTGTATCTTCATAACAGTTAACAAATTTAAGCTGTTAAATATGATGCTTAACAAAAATAAAAAACCTGTGGTAAAATCAATGTCTTATAGATGTTTTAGCTATTTACCGTTTTCGTAGTGCTCAAATGTACGAACGCATGGGGGAGGGGTCCACGAAATGTACGCGGTGCAACAGAGGGAGAGGGGTCCGAAAATCCGATTTTTTTTGCGTACGTAATGTTTGGATGTGCCCTCACTGGATGCATTTTGCTTGCTGTATTATGTATTTCAGTGCAGCTGTAGTGACACAACAATCGTTGATTGACCTGATGCCGTTGTGAGAGGCTAAATAAAATCCCCGGATAAATTAACTCCGGAGTGTATTGTACCTGGGATATATTGACTCTGGAATGAATTGTACCTAGGATAAATACAATGCCCCTGCGAATAAATACTCCCAGGGAGTTAAATCTACCTAGGACAAACTGACTCCAGTGTAGTTAATTCCCCCTAGGATAAACTGACTCCCACAGCTAATGCAATAGGGGAGTTAATTCTTCCTAGGACAAACTGACTCCCGGGGAGTTAATTCCTCCTAGGAAAAGTGAACTCCTATACCTAATGCAGTAGGGGAATTAATTCTTCCTGGGACGAATCGACACCAACAACAACAACAGCAGCAACAACAAAAACAACAACAACAACAACAACAATAATAATAATAATAATAATAAGGGCCGTTCCAGACGTTTTTGTATCTTTCTTAAATAGTGTTCTAGTCTCTGAGGGATCCTGTGTACCTCGAGGCAAATATTCTAAAAAATACTAATTATAATGATAAAAATACTAATAATAATATTAGTAACAATAACAATAAAAATAACAAGAACAATGACAATCGCAATGACAATAACAATAGTAATAGCAAGAACAATAACGATAACAAAAACGACAACAATAACGATAACAATAACAATAACAGCAATAGCAATATAAATAATAACGATGACAAAAACAATACCGATAATAACAATGACAATAACAGCAATAACAACAATAACAATAACAAGAACGATGACAATAGCAATAGCAAGAACAATAACGATAATGATAACAATAACAACAATAGCAACAGCAAAATAAGCAATAACAAAGACAATAACAATACCGATAACAACAATGACAACAATTACAATAACAATAACAAGATCATCAGTAGCAATAACAACAACAACAATAACAATAACAACAATAACACCTACAACAGAAACAACAAAAACAATAAAAATAACAATAACATTAACAATAGCAAGAGTAATAGTAATAACCATAAAATTGGGAATAACAAGAACAATAATAACTATTACCATAACAACAATAACAGTAACAATAACATTAATCATAAAAATAGCAATAACAATAACAATAGCAATAACAATAACAATAACGATAACAAAAACAACAACAACAACAATGACCATAGCAATAAAACAATGACAGTAGCAACAGCACTAGCATTAACCATACAAATAGTAATAACAATAACAATATCATCAATATCAACAATAACAATAGAAATTATTGTTACTGTTATTGGTATTGTTGTTATTGTTATTGTCATTATTGTTTTTGTCATTCTTGTTTTTGTTATTGCTGTCATTTCCATTGTTTTTGCTATTGTTATTGTTATTGTCATTGTTCCTGTTATTGTTATTGTCATTGTTGTTGTTATTGCTTTTAATTATTGTTACTGTCATTGTTAATGTAAATGTAATTTTTATTGTCATTGTTATTGTTATTGTTATTTATAATGTTGTTATTGTTGTTATTGTCATTGTTTTCATCGGAATTGTTATTGTCATTGTTATTAGTTATATTGCTATTGCTGTCATTTTTCCTGTTATTGTTATCGCTATTGTTATTGTTATTGTTCTTGCTATTGCAATTGCTATTGTTATTGGCATTGCCATTGTCATTGTCATCGTTCTTTTTTGTTTGTTATTGTCATTGTCGCTATTGCTATTGCTATTGTTATTGGCATTGTCATCGTTCTTGTTATTTATATTGTTAATGTCATTGTCGCTGTTGTTATTATTGTCAAAATTATTAGTAGTATTTTTATTATCATTATTATTATTGTTGTGGTTGCTGTTGCTGTTGTTGTTGTTGTTGTTGTTGTTGTTGGTATCGATTTGTCCTAGGAAGAAATAACTCCCCTACTGCGTTTGGTATAGGAGTCCACTTTTTCTAGGAGGAATTAATTTCCCAGGAGTCAGTTTGTCCTAGGATGAATTAACTCCCCGGTTGCATTAGGTATAGGAATCAAATTTCCCCGGGAGTCAGTTTGTCCTAGGTAGAATTAAATCCCCTACTGCGTCAGGTATAGGAGTCCATTTTTCCTAGAAGGAATTAACTCCCGGGAGTCAGTTTGTCCTAGGTAGAATTAACTCCCTTATTGCATTCGATATGGGGTCAATTTATCCTGTGATGAATTAACTTCCCGGGAGTCAGTTTGTCCTAGGTAGAATTAACTCCCCTAATGCATTAGATATGGGAGTCAATTTGTCCTAGGATGAATTAACTCCCCTGGGTCAGTTTGTCTTAGGTATAATTAACTCCCCTAATGCATTAGACATGGGAGTCAATTTGTCCTAGGAAGAATTAACTCCCCGAGAGTCAGTTTGTCCTAGGTAGAATTAACTTCCCTTTTGCATTCGGTAGGGAAGTCAATTTATCCTAGGAATAATTAGCTTCCCGGGAGGTAGTTTGTCCTAGGTAGAATTAATTCCCCTATTGCATTTGAAATGGGAGTTAATTTATCCTAGGAAGAATTAACTCCCGTGGAATAAATTATCATAGGAAGAATTAACTCCACGGGAGTGTTTATTCACCAGCGGGAGTGTGTATGTCCTAGGTACAACGCACTCCACTACTCAGTTGTTCCTAGGAAGAATTAACTCCCGGGTAAATTTATCCTAGGATATATTGACCCGGGAATGTTTAAGACGGAGAGTGTATTTCGCCTACTACACCGGCGCAATACTACGCGAGGTCCTCCAGCTCCTCAAGCCAGATTTTAATAGAAGTCATGGAGCTCATTCACATAAATCTACAGTACAAAGTCTCGTTCTGTTACCAGTTGACTGTCCCCAAAGCGTGAAAGCTCCATTGCCCGTTTATTTATCCACATTTCCAAAATCGACCATTGTAGGTGGTTCAGGGGCGGCGAAACAAATAACCCACCCTAGGCAGAGCAATCACGGACTTGTGAATTATCTTCAAACGTCGACTTTCTGGATTTAGCAGATGTAAGAATCGTTCACAAAACCATCACAAGTTATTTGCGGGCCTTTGCTGGGTCCCTAATGAAACGCCGGTACTTTGGTATTTTCCTCCTCACTTGGCGGGACTGATTGCGACTATCTTCACTGGCTCCTCCTTAAACAGGGATTGAAAGCTGAACTATTGAAGCACTGCTTGCGGGGGCCTCACTACTCCTTATCCTAGCGAACTCTGTAGCTCTACCATAAGACGCAGGATACACTCACGATTTCTTTTGCTCAACAAGACAGAGCAATTGCCTATTTGATGTAGGACCCTCTATCTGAAATAGCATCCCATTAACGCTCTGTTCCTCAATAGAACATAGAACACTTCTAAGACCTTGTCATCTCTTTCATTTTGAAACAGTTTTATTTTATCGCTCTGGGGTTGCAAACTAAAACGATTTCTGTGAATCTTTGTATAATGTAGCTCTTTGATATGATTACCAAAATAGAAAAATGAGATGAAATAAATGATTTAACTGGCTACCCAAGTTGGCGGATATTAGAGGCGCAGGTGACCAGCTGTATCCGGATTCCGATTGGTCAGCCAGAGGACATGAGTCATTATCTGTCGAGGAAAAGCCACAGAATCCGCTCCAAACGACGTCGTCTGCGAAATCTGAAGTCAAATAATATTCGCGTAATTAATTACTAAATCAATTAGAAGTCATATAATTTATACTTAATGATCTTCAGCATCATATTATATTATCATTAAAATTCGTTAATTCTTTGTCTTTTCTTTGTCTTATTTTTCTCGTTGCTCATCTACTATTTGTTCTTCCTATTATTTTTTACTACGTGTAAGTAGGCCTACTGCTTCTTCTTCTCTTTCATTTGTTTTCTTTAGCACTTCTATATTAGTAAACGTTTGAGGCAAATTCATCAGTTAATCAAGCCCTTCTCTCTCTCTCTCTTCTTCTGTTCATCTACAGTAATGTCATTTAATTATACGCGTTTGTCCGTGTTGCTTTTCCTGTAGACCTGAGTCGACTCTTTCTATTTTACTGGTTATTCTAACAATCGTCTACATTAAACAATAGATATATAAAGATGAAAATTTCTTACAGTTGCACTGGTTCTCCTGAAGTTGTATTTCGCTGATGATGACCAAATCTCCGTTCAGTTGTTGACCTTTCGTCTCAAAGATGAGGACGAACTGTTGTTCTTCGACTGTAAAACCACCAACATCTCTTCGAAGAGTAATGAAATCGACGGAAGACATTGGCTTCAGATTGCGATGGACCAACCTCTCCTCGTATCTGCCGTCACTCTTCACGTATCCGAGCATGACTCTGAGCTGAACCAGGGCCGTAAATCGGATGACAAGACAAGACGTCTTCTCTTTGCCGAGTCGGAACACAGGAGACATCAGTCTGGCCATCAGATCACGCACGTCTACATTTCCACCTTTTTCTGATTGAATGTGCAACACTAGCTGCATATCTAAAACGAAACACCTCAGGTGAGCATGCGATTGAGAACCTGCAGGGCATGTTATCCGCCAGGGGTGTAACAAGCAAGGGCGCCGAGGGGGCACCTGCCGCCCAGTTTCAAAAGTCACCCAGTTTTAGTGCTCAGTGCCCCCATGTGCCCCCCAAATCGGTTCTTTTTTATGTTCCTCCAATGGCATTTTAAGATGACTTTTGTTGAGATAATTCGTGCCCCCTCATTTTTCACGTTTCTGGAGGGGGCAACATTAAAAAAGGGAGGGCAAAAAATTTTTTTGGCCGCAAGAACCTTGTTACACCTCTGTCATCCGCCATGTTGTTCGATTGTTCGACTCCTGCGTCAATTTGACGAATGATCTCATCTATAAATTATATATATATATGCATAATTTCATCAGTAACTTGGAACATGTTGGAGTTTTTATAGCGTTGGTTTGCGTTCCGGAATAATTTGCTGACTTTGCACAGGTTTCTGCACGTTTGGAAGCATTTTATTTGCAAGTCTCCTAGGCCATGTGACTGTATGGCCGAGTCTCGGCCACGTGGTCGTGTACTTCCTCTGTAGCCGAGTGTTTTCTTCTCGGCAAAGGGGTGACTGACGCGGCCATTGTAGTGACGTCGACCGATAGTCACGTCTACCGATCAACACACGACGAATGCCTCTTCTCAGAGGCGCGTTTACAGAAAATGGGGCCGTAGGCGCACACATTTTGGGACCCTCTGAATTTATACACTGACATTTTGTATTTTAATATTTTCATCATTTGGGGGCCCCCTGAGATTTGGGGGCCCTGGGCGCGCGCCTAGTGCGCCTATAGGTAAACGCGCCACGGCCTCCTCTATATTCTCCTTGTACCTCGACGAATACTCGGATGTGATTCATCTTCCATCAATCAGCGACTACTCGTCGACAACGTCCCCGCGTCTGCGAATAGTGTCGACAGTTGCTGCTATACCCTGTCGACGCAACTTTGCTAGAGACGCTGAACATCCATGTCATCTGTCAGCTGTTGATGGAAATCGGTTGGTTAGTTTCATGCTTGAGCATGGGGCCTCACTGGTGACTCATTCAGCGTACTGTGCAGTCTTGTAACTAATAGGCCATGCATTTTATTCTATCATGTGACATTTAATTCGTTTAGTCTAGCGCAGTAAGCGCCTCCTAGTAGGTATATATGAATGCCTGATAACATTACATGAAATGAATGACGAATCCTTAATGCGTTGTAAGTTTCTTTGTGAGAATCGCTGCTGGCGAGATTTGTTGGCACTACTTTCATGGATTAAACTGTAAAACACATCGTCTCAATGCGCAGATGCATTGACTCATCATGTTCATGCAAATTTACGCAATGCCATCCATAAACAGTTTAAAGGTCAATTAGTCAGGTTTGGGTGCATTTTTAATGGTTCAGAGGGTGAAGGGTGATGCGTTATTTAGCGCCAAATTTGCTCAGTGTAAAAGAAGATGCTTCGGTTTGTACGGATGATAATGCATCATCATAATATTGTTGTGACTTACTTGTTACAGTACACTATCTGAACTTGACCATATCTCGACTTGGGCTAGTACTAGCAATCTTAAATTAAACCATTCTAAATCTAAAGAAATGATTGTTACTCGGCCCAAGTCCAAACTTATTGCCCTGCCTCCTCCCTTACCCGGTATTGAGAGGGTCCATGAGATACGAATTTCTGGTGTGACCATGTCTTATAGAGTTGGATTTTAGGCACACATATTGACCAAATTTGCTGCAAGTCCCGTCAATCCATGTTCGCTCTACGTGTTTTAGTTGCCCATGGGCTCCATGGTCAACGATTGTTTGATGTTGTTCGTGCTACAACCCTAGCTCGACTACTCTACGCCTCCCCCGTTTGGTGGGGATTTGCCAATGTACAGGAGCGAAATCGCCTAAATGGTGTTGTAAAAAAACTGACACGTTCTGGCTTCCTTCCCGTTAATGTTCGTTCCTTCTTCTGAAGAGCACTGCTCTAAAGCTGACTTTGCTCTCTTCCGCTCAGCTCTGTTGAATCTATGTCACGTCCTCATAACCTGCTCCCTCCTCGTAAGATCACTACTTACAACACGCGACCCAAGCCACTTGACCTCGTCCTACCTAGAGTTGATACCTTTAAAAAGAGATCTTTCATCATGCGAATGTTATTTGACGTTGTTTGAAATTGTAAGCTATTATGCATTTGCTGGCAGTCTAATATAGAATATTCTTACTCACTTACTTAAATTACACTACACACATGAAACTTATAAAATTATTTTTAGACACACATTGAACTGCGTTACCCAGATTTCTTTGTATATGAGACTAAAAAACTGGCTTGTTAGAATCCTTTTGCTGACACATTTTGTCTATTTGCAATTTCTGTTAGTATTGGTATATATGTCAAGAGTACTTTCGATACGAGAATGTTCTTTGATCTTGTTTAAATTTGATACTATTGTTTAAACATTTTGTAAGTTATTTTGCGTTTGCTTGTAGTCTAATAAAGAATATTCTAACTTACTTACTTACTTGTTGACCTTCCGTATGTGGTTCTGGATCGGCTGGATAGGGTTCTGCGCTCGGCTTATTGGGCGGTTTCCTCATTTGTCCTCTGTTTCTGCACATCTTCGCGATACATTGCATTGGCTTCCTGTATCCCAACTAATTTCATACCAAATTGCTGCTCTGGTTTCGCGTTGCGTTCTTGGCTGTACTCCATCTTAGTTGCGTGATCTTTGCCGCCCAATGTATGACGTCATTGACTCGTTGCACGTCGAGTGCTTTGCTCTGCGACGAGAGGTATTAGGCAGCCTTTCGGCTGTGGGTTCTTCCATCTGAAACGACCTCCCATTTGAGCTTCGGTCTTTGCTTGTGACACAACCGTCAGGTTTTTACAAGTCACTCAAGTCTCTTCTCTTTGGCATTGGCTGCGCTGAAAGCGCTTCTGAGTAGGTTCTTGAGGGGCGCAATATAGCCTTCCTATCGGTTGTTGTTCCCCTGTAGGTCTTTGTTCCTCTATAGGTGTGTGCTACCTACAGTACATTAAACACATAATTTGCATCGTGGCTTAGGCACAATCCTACCTGCGTTTTTAGGCATTGAGATTTCGTAAGTGAAGTTGAATTTGAGTTCATCGACGAGACCAGGCATCAAAATGTCTTCGTAATAGGTCAATTTCAAAGCGGTCGTCTTAACTGTTGAGGAACGCAACGATTCACATACATTCAGCATATATTCCCGCGACCAGGATCCTGACCTATAGATAAATACCTGAAAGCAAAAACAGTGATCTTTCAGCCTGATCCCAACGAACCGTACAAAGTAACTCACCAGTCCAACTTACTTAGTTTACGTCTAATGAAAAGTAAAATGATTCATAATAAAGGAGCAACCTCTGTTGCTTGATCATTGTAAAATATTGAAGGATGAGCCCCCAAAATGCGAGGATCGTCGAAAATGTCTACTACTACTAACTAAGGATATGCAGACTGGGCGGCGCACTCAGTGTCACTTCCGTAGTTGTAAGAACAACCCTTACAAGGGTTTTGCTGAAAGTGTTCACAGAGGGCGAGTGCTTTATAATAATAACCTGATTTTTATGCAACCGATCGTGAATTTGGTCCATGGTCCAGTATTACTGCTGCAATTGTTTCAATTTAAATTATCTCCACTTTACTTACGAGCAATAACATTATAATCATTTATGAATTATCCATCGCCGTTTAATTACTGACATTTTTTCTCAGTGCACTTCCGTAGTTGTAAGAACAACCCTTTCTTTTTTCTTGCAGTGACTGTCCAATGTCCATACCGGTATGTGAGCGCTACAGAACCCCTTTGTGTGCATATTTTTCATATTACGATCATCAATATTTATCGCATTAGAAGCAGGGGCCGCGATCCGGGGGGGTCGAGAGGGACAAGTTCTCACCTTTTACAGAGAGGAGACAATTTCTGCGTGTGCCCCCCACATTTCCGTCTCCTCCCATTGGGTGTCCCCCACCTATCAAGCGAAATCGCCACCTCTAATTAGAAGTAAAAGTAGGCCTAGATAGAGCTGAGAAACTGTGACCTAGTGAGTCGCCGGCTACGCATAGCCTATGTAGGAACCGATTGACAAAGACATCCGGTTTCTACGTGCCTCACTATTACACAGTCTCTAACATTTGAAAGCAATCTATGGTTGCAAACCTTTTTCTACCAAATATTAATTTTGCGGTGGTGGTTTTCACTCTCGCCAGCTCCTTCTTCTAGAGGACGAGATTACCGCCGGTTCTTTCCTCAATCACCAAGCTCAGCAACACGACACACTGGATGGTTTTAATATGTATATTTAATGGTAGATATACGCAACACTCATCCTATCTACACTTACTAGAGTTATTAGTGTCCTTTAGAAATGTTTCCCTGGTTTATATTGGAGACGAAGTTCCCCAACTACGTTGATTACCCTTATCGTCAGAACGACCTAACGTCCCCCCAATTCCGAAACAAGTCCTTGTTCCTTCTCCTGCTACACCATATGAACCCTTCTAGAGGCGATTTCCTTCGCCCTTCCAAACGTAAAACTCGTATCTCTATTGGACGACTGATCACCTGCTGAAACTATTACTAAACCTGGTTGGTCGGGTCTTGGTGTCCCTAGCATAACGTCACATCACTCGGGGCGTCCAGTTAATGTTTGACAAGCGGCTGTTATGGCTGCGCCTTGTTAGTGTCATAGACAGGCAACAGGTTCCAGGGATCGAGTTACATTGCCATAGTTATACCGTCTAACACGTTGCGCCGTTCGTATCGGAATTGTCCCTTATTCTTGATTAGTGTCAGACCTGATCTTCAGCTGGTTCATGAATTTCTTGTCCGTGGGTCGCAGAGATGGGAGGGGCAAGCGGCACTAACGTCTGCCTCGATGTGTCGGGTTTTGTTGCTTGACACTCCCTTGATCTTTGCATATTTCTCTGTATTGAGGCCGTATACCTCCGGCGAAGCCCATTGATGTCTCCCCTCTCAGGTTTCAGGTAGACTACTTCATTCTTAGTCCTCCCACGCCTCTGCTGTCGGTCGATGGCTTTTACATAGCGCCAACGGCCAGAATTTCGCGAGTGACAGTTGCTTTTATATTAGATTTCGCCTAAGACTCTATTGCCAATCTGAAAATCAAAAAAGGTCAGAGCCAGGATAACTGAGACGTTCTGACACGTTTTGCAGTAATACAAGCGAACTGGCCGTCGCATCTGCAGCTAACCAGTCTGGAATGCCTGACTAAAATCTTTGGGTCGCCATATTGAAAAGTTAAAAATGGTTTTGGCGCCGGACCCTAGAACTGCAACAGGTGTTGGACAGACACTACAACTTAATAGAAAATCACTGAGATGCCTGTTTGACTCGTTTGTATCCCATATTCAAAAAACTTCATTAAGATGCTAACCTCTGGCAATCTCATCAGAATCTCATCGATATTGGTATCTAAGACAATTCTGAATGGACAAGCAATGGTGATAAGACATTCGTTGCAACCGTAAAACAGGATCGTTGAGAGATCACAAGGATCATAGGCGTAGGTTCGGAAGGTGAAAACGCCCTTCGTGGCATGATACACTTGAGTACATCTATCAGTAGTCAGCAGACCTTAAAAGAACAAAAATCTTCATATCATTATACTGGTGCTACTTTCACAGCGAAGATCCTATTGTGCCATCAGTGACGAGTGATGATCTCAGTTTGTATCCACTTAACGCGACTGCATTTTAGGATTTGCTGGTAAATCGAAATACCAAATAAACGGTTGGCATAATGAAATAACTTTAAACGACAACACAGTCAAAGACAGATACCTTAATCTTGGTCTATCCATTATGAAGGATCGTAATAGCAATCGCAAGTACCGATTCTTCAATTGAAAATAAAAAATTGAAAATGAGCAGGCATTTTGTTGCTGAAGCAGCTTTATGACTTTCAGTGATAATAAAACCGCTCAATAGGCTATGTAGTAGTTAGGCCCTATATGGTTAGGCTCGCACAAGTGGTTGAAGTTGGATCGTTAAGAATTAGAAATAAGCAGCAGCCTTAATACTTAGTACTTGTGCTAATTAAGTACCACCTACTTGCTTCGATTTCAAAACTGAAAGCAATCTCCAAGTTGGATGAAGTTGAAACCAACGTGTAACCGCAAGTGTCGCCTCCCACAAAACCGCAATTGACAGACTTCGCTCCTCAAAACAACAGATACAGAAAACTACATTCCTAACACCCTTGAAAATAATAATAATAATAATACTAATACTAATAATCATTGGTTTTTGGATACCTCGACGAGCTCACCTTGGGCGGAGATCCTTAGGTGGTGGAGGCGGATGTTAACCCGATCGAAGAGGGATGTCTGCAACTTGGCCTCGCGCTCAACCGCAAAAAATGCGAACTCATTTCTTCCGACGCCCATATCAACGACGTTAGTCAAGCCTTCCAAGGACAGTTCCCCGAGTCAATGCATCATCGGCCGTGCTCCTAGGAGCTCTGCTCTCGCCGACGGATGCCATGCTTTCAGCCCTCGCCACTTGGGTGGCCGACCTTGGAATTACCCTCAACAGGTTGCAACTAATCGCTAGACAAAACGCTCTACTGATCCTTAGGCATTCGATCGGCTCGCCTAAACTCATGCATTTATTGAGATGCACCTCTTGCCACGACCACCCGCGTCTATGGGCTTACGACGATCTGCTGCGAGGAGGGATCGAGTGAATCTTCAACATTTCGATGACCGATGACCAATGGGGTCAGGCCACTCTCCCGATCAGGATGGGAGGACTGGGAATTAGGAGGGCGTCCTCACTGGCACTTCCCGCCTTTTTGGCTTCAGCCGCGGGCACTCTCCAGATCCAGTCCCTCATCTTAGAATCAGTAGCGGTGAAATCGGACTCGGCATGCGACTCGGCGATGTCTACCTGGCTTCAACTTACCGAAGCCTCTGCCCCGACGACGCAAGGCCATAAACAGGCCCACTTTGACAGACCGCTGTTAAACGCGGTTCTGTCTGCACTAGAAGAAATGCTACAGGATCCCTACGACCAGGCGAGACTAAGGGGCATGCAGTCACCGCACGCCTCGGACTGGCTATACGCCCTCCCGCTCGTTTCTCGCGATCTCAGACTGGAGGACGATACCTGAGGGTGGCGGTCGGCCTACGATTAGGAGTGGCCATCTGCGAGCTGCACACCTGCGCATGCGGCGTCTTCATCTCAGCCAGATGCGCACATAGCCTGTCCTGTTCATTGGGTTTTGGCCGTCAAGCAAGACACTGTGATATCAACGACCTTATCCATCGCAGCCTCAACAAAGCCGGTATTCCTGCGGTCAAGGAACCGTCAGGTCTTTCTAGATTAGATGGAAAGAGACCGGACGGGCAGACCCCGATACCGTGGAGTGGGGGGGGGAGGCGGGTCTTACTTTGGGACGCGACGGTGGTGGACACAGTGGCCGCTTCTTATATCCCCGAGACAGCTGCCACAGCCGGAGGAGCGGCGGAGATAGCAGCCACAAGGAAACACAAAAAATATTCTGAGCTAGAGAAGAAATACACTTTTGTTCCAATCGCTATAGAAACCTTCGGTCCCCTCAATAGTGAGGGCCTCGCCTTTCTGTCTGAGACTGGACGCCGACTTTCGACAACTACCGGTGACACCCGAGAGACAAACTTCCTTTTCCAGAACTTATCGGCATTGATCCAACGTTTCATTGCGGTGGCTTTTCAGGGCACTATGTCAATATTACAATCCACTGACAAGCGGCGCCCCAGATGGCCTGATGACAGATCCGTAGGCAATGCCAATGATGAATAACGCTATACGTGACATAATAATAATAGTAATAATAATAATAATAATAATAATAATAATAATAATGATGACGGCGGCGGCGACGACAATAATAACGACAACGACAATAATAACGACAATAATAACGACAACGACAATAATAACGACAGCGACAATAATAACGACAACGACAATAATAACGACAACGACAATAATAACAACAACGAAAATAATAACAACAACGACAATAATAATTTCCGTTTAATTTCAAACTGCAGTATGATTACAAGTACAGTATGAACGAATGATGAAAACTTAATAGAGTAATCAAATTTAACCGTTGGCAGCCACTCAGGGGTCCATTACGCTATACTAGCGTTTCCCATTCTCTTTTGACCGCGGAACCCTTTTGACCTCCATTTTTTGGGCGGAACCCCGGTCCAAAACTAAACACTGTTCCGGTTTTGGAAACGTTTTAGAATGCAGACAATATAGATTTAGGCCTAGATTAGATTAATAACAACACAAAAAAACGATGACAAAGACACATAAATTCTCTTCATATAAACTTATAGGCCTTCACAGATGTTATGAAAAAGCATTCTATAGGCCTACGCATAATGTGAAATTTGTAGTTTAGGTGACTCACTCTCGTCCGTATCGGCCTAATACGTATGATATAATTTCCGTAATTTAAGCTCTATCTTAATTAGAAGGCATATTGATTAATATATATATATATATAATATATATATAATATATATATATATATAATATATATGTTTTAACTACAGTACAAGCTTGATTGATGAAATGATGTTAACTACGTTAATTAATGAAAAGAATTGATGAAAAAATGCCATTTAATTGGAAGCGAAAATGATGATGAGATTTTAACTAAAAGGTGGAGTTCTGCCTAAGTAGAAGCGGGAATCGTGAAAAGATTTTTTTTAAACTGGAAGCGGGGATTATGAAAAGAATCATGCAATCCAGTAAGGCGAAAATGCGTCAAATATACTGCAAGTCCGCCTGAAAAATTGGTATAATTTATTTGAAATTGTTTCAAGCTTGTTGAATGCTTTCCGCGGAACCCCTGTCTTCGCCTTACGGAACCCTTGGGTTCCGCGGAACACAGTTTGGGAAACGCTGCGCTATACATCTCATTTTTAACAAGCGCCACCTAGCGAAATACGGAAAGAAGTCAACATCAGTGGTTAATGCAGGTCTCGAATTCGGTTCATCAGCTTTGCGTCTTAGTGTGTTCACCACTACTCTACGGCTTTGTCATTGATATCTCCAGCCAAACAGGTTTTGATTATATCTTGCTTGATAAGGCTAAGGGGGTCGCATAGCAATGGATAACGCACTGCGTGAATAGCAGCTTGACGTGAGTTCGATTCCTGCAACTCCATGAGGTTGAGTGATCCTTCTTTCGCTAGGAGGTGTTACTCAGATCAGATCTAAGGCGTCATGGTCGCCTTGCATGGCTGCCGTGCAGTTAAATTCGACTACTGTATTGACTTATCATCCGTTAAAACTGTAGGCATACTTGCAATCATAACAGGGTTCGCGAGCTTATTATTACCTTCAGATTACGCTTTATGAAACTCGATAAATTCCAAACGTTACTTTATTACACTTCTATACCTCGCTAAAGAAAGTAATGTCTAGTAACAGTATAGCGAGTTCTCTTTTTCAGATACGTTCAGTGTTGGGCACGAGACCAAAAAACTCAAGACCAAGATCGAGACCAAGACCAAGAAGTCCAAAACCAAGACCGAGACCGATGTTCCGTGACCAAGACCAAGACCGATACTCTTTATTTATATACAATTCAATTTATTAAGACGCTAAAACGGAATAACATGCTTAAAACGTTAATGATATTGCTGAAGAATACTAATCTTAACAATGATCCAGAAAACAGTTGTACCGGCCACTCTGAACTTTTGCGGGTTCAGCCCTTGGCTTTGGCCTGAGAATATCTCACTATTAATTACGGTCGGTAACTTTAAGACATCTGAACAAACAGGCCTTGATTAACGTTCCGACATAATGATGTATTTGTATCACGGACCTCGGAATTGTAGGTTAACAGTGTCTACACGTGACTGACCACATAACTATTAGAACGTTCCAAAACCCTGAAATTTGTTAAAACAGATTTTGAAATGGCTGTCTCCGTTGCAATACTTTTTCTGTCCATAGTAGCATGCATTATAACGATCTATTAGTTTGGTCAGCAGTCAACACGCCATAAATCGATGACAGTTGCGTAGGACCTAAACATCCGGTGCCTCTAATGATCGAAAATAGCCGACACATATCGAGAAAATTGTTGTGATACTGCAAATGACCAAGACCGCTAATTTAAGACTGAGAACAATCACAAGACCAATACCGCAGTTTTCCGATCTCGAGACCAATTAAGATCCTGGTTTCTAGAGCACATCCTTGGATACGTTTAAAGAACTTTTCATAAACGATGTATTAATGTATTATTAACAAATTATTGCACGTTTACCATACATTTTGCTGGTTGATGGTTTGGAGTCAAGTTGGCCTAAGCACGGCTCGCTTGGTGTAACACGGATGCTATCGACGGTTATATCCGACACGACGGGATTTCCCACCGTCACCTGAAATGCCAGGTAGTAGGAACCGTACGGAAGACAGACGATTACCTGTTGCCAAGAACCAGCCTCACTCATGCTGCCTTGGAACATCAATTGTACGTGAATCCCTAACTTGGAAACTTGGAACAGCTCAAGCAGCGACTCTCCGTCGGATTGTTTAGTCGGCACGTAGTAAGAGAACTGGAGCTTGGTTGACCGAGAGATGGTGATGAGTGGAGATATCAACTGCATTCTGTCGCCCACTTGACCAAGGCGTGCATCAAATATCATGTAATAACCTACAGAACACAAAGGTCTACGAATCTAGGTCGCCGATAAATCATCTACATGCGCATGAATATCAGCTTAAGTTAGTTTCAGGTGTGAATTTCAAACCTAGTGCATGGCATACCTCTTCACTCCCCTTTTGCGTCTCATAGAAAAATATTTCGAAAAACAGAGGACAACCCAATCAGCTCAAACCGTCCTGACCATCTTGTCTCAAGCAAAGTAGCCTACATTAAAAATCCATAAACAAAGTACATTCACGATTTGAGAGAGGTCTGTCTGCATTGTCGGCTTGTTTAGTTCTGAATGTGAAATGGAATTTTAACTAGAGCTGTACCGAACATTCGCTTCGTATTCGCTTCGAGGCCGAATAGTGGACCTAATAACTATTCGGTATTCGGCCGAATACTTGCGGTCGGGCCGAATACGAATAGTGGTCACGTTTCATCCGCTTCTGCATATACGGCGGCTGCTGCAGCCACTGCGAGTGGACTGAAATAACTTTCACATTAACACAATAGCTGCTGTTGCCCGAGTCTGCCGCCGCTACTTTCTGCTTTGTGACCTTAATACTTAGAATACTTTTATTGCTAGTTATTAGTTACCGCAGACTGACTGGAGGCTGCAAAACATTAAATGTTTTAAATGTTTACTATTCTGTACTACATTTTGTAAAGTAAAAGTTCAGTGTACCTTCGACATTATGAATGTTTTTACTTTTAGATCTATTTTATACACTAAACACTATTCGTATTCGTATTCGACCGAATAGTCGGTCCCGTTATTCGTATTCGGCCGAATAGTGATAATCACGTATTCGGTACAGCTCTAATTTTAACAATGCAATTTGCGATATTGAAGGTAAAGATGAACTGCCTGGAATGAACAAACCGTTAAGAGATCCGCTGGCATCTAATATTGGCCTCTGAAAGCCGATGCCATCCGTGTCGCTAGGTTTCCTACGCCTCCACGACAGAAAATTCGGTCCCTTGATTTTATATCCGCACAGGTAAGGATCGTCAAAGTCACAGCTAGCACTCATTCTGGCCGCTGAAATCAGTTAGAATCTGACTATGTACATATATAGGCGTATAACTGCGAAAATAGTTTACTTATAAACGTTTTCAGAAATTTTAATTCATAAAAAGGTAGTTAGTTAGGACTACGCCTTTTATAGTGTTTAGGTTCATTTGTGGACACAGTAATCTTCGCTACCTCTATTAACCTCTAATTTCCTTATTAATCTTGTTTTCACGCACTTGGTCATCTCTTTATATTGAACAGAAAAGATACCGCAAAGACCCGAGTCTTCATCACTTCCGTCGATGCATTCAGAAATCCCGTTACACTTCAGTTTCCATGGAAGACACATACCATCTTCACATCGAAAGGAACTCTTGTCTCGGCACTCTGACAAGACAATCACAAACAAACGATGATATACTAGGTCATACATACATGTATACATGTAGATCAGAGGTCCCCATAGTTCGGCCCGCGGGCCGCATGCGGCCCTCGAGCAGGTCTAATGCGGCCCCTGGTCAAATTTTGTAATATAATATTTGTCTAATTTGACAATGGCATTATAATTTAATTTAATATTCGTTATAGCAGTATTTAATATTTCACCAGTTTAGCCGTTCAATGATGCATTTTCATTTTACAAAATAGTAATTTTACGGCGCTTTATGCCGTGATTAGTTATCGATTTTCTAGTTGCAATTAATAAGTAACGTGGCATGCAAACTGGTCGATCTAGTTTTAAAGTCAAAATTGTTACGTAGCAAATATAGGCCTATTCACTTTGTTAAATTTTAACCCTTGCCTTATATTTCATTGTAACATCAACATTATTAGGTTAAAATATTATCAATAAAATAATGGAAACAGCAAAAAGCATCGTATTAAAGACGAAACAAGTTAAGGTGGTTTAAAGAAAATTGGACCAATAACTATTTGCCATTGAAAACAATGAAACTTGGTTTGTTTATATGCCAACAAATAATATTGGTGATTAAAGAATAGCCTACAATGTCAAAAGACATTAAAAGACCAACAATGAGAATAACGCTGCTTATGTTTTCGAGCAGAGAAAACAAAAGGTGGCAAAATGACAGCGCAACAGGTGATCTTTAGACAAGTTAGTAAGATCAACGAAGCAAGTACTGAGACCTGCTACAGGAAATTGTGAAAAATGCTAACCGTTCAGTGATGCTAAATTTTTATAAGACTGCCTTATGAGAGTGGCAGATAAGGCGTGTCCCCAAAAAAGTAATGTATTCAAGGAAGTCAGTTTGTAAAGTCAAACTATGACAGGCTGAAAAGTTTGTTGCATTTTCACTAGCAATGGACGATAGTACGGACACTGGGGGCACTGTCCAGCTATCAATTTTTATTCAATAGAATTTTTTTTAAATAGGGCCTGTGGCATAAGTTGCGGAATACTTAGACATTTTTAGTCTTCAATTCAAAAATTTTATTACTGTTTATTTAACTTTATTATACGCTTAGGCCTAAGCTTCATAGGCCCACTTCTGGGCCTGCTATTTATAAGCTAAGCCTGCTACATGTTATAAGGATCCGAAAACTCGGCGCTCGTGTGGTAGGCCTACCCTGTGGCCCGCAAGCTCTCACTGAATCACTAAAGTGGGCCTCGGTATCAAAAACTTTGGGGACCCCTGATGTAGATTGTCCTCGAACTCATTCATTACAAAACGTGCCCATTATATTATCGTAAAGCATCTTAGAGTTTATGTTCCATCCATCTGAACATTTCCTGAGCCATTTGTTTCAACTGTTATTTCAACCCAATTCAACGTTTTAAATGATCACAGCAGAAAAACAATTAAGTAAAATGCAGATTCGTCTTCGGCCTTGCAGTCTCGGCTCCTAGGAAGCACGAATAGTCGTCATGGCTTTGCGATGGTCGTCCTGATATAGTCGTCGTGGATATAGTCGTCGTAGATTTGCGATATTCGCCGTCAGCCATTGACGTAGCGTTGCAGTTACTCGTTAGTTATCGACGTGGGGCATATTGAGGGAGTGAGATACGGACTTGTTTCCGTTGTACATTAAAAGAGGATTATTAAACAAGCGTGTCTTATTCTTGTGTCACCAAGAGGATTATCGAGCAAGCGTGTCTTATTCCAAGCATCATCCAGAAAGGATCTATTTAAACCTTAAAACCACTGAAGCGTTACTCAGAGGACTGCAACTCGAACTACCCCCATATTGGACGGGGCTGCAAGTCGTCATCCTGGTCACTGTCGAATAGGCCCCATTCCGTTACAAAACTGGTACCAGAAGTGGAGTACTGCAGTAACGTTTGACGAGCTCTTCTGAACGCTGGATTATATGCATTTAAGTTAGTGGATTTCTTTTGAACTCTGGTGATACGCACGTTTATTTTATGGAGACTCTGCTGTTTCTGATTCTCGGAGAGCTCGGAATTCTTTAGTTTTGACGCTGTGAATTTCGACGAACGAGACGACCGAAAATGGATATCACGAACACGGACGATACGATCGTTTATACGGTGCTGGACATTGCGGATTCGCCAATTCGCCAGACGAGCTTTTCGACACCCGCACCGGGGTAGACGACGACGGCCGAAGCACGAGGCACGGACTTTAGTTTTCTGGAGAGCATAGACTTCGACGGTCCGAGTAAGACGAGAGAAGAAGACGCTTAAGTTCGACGTTGAGAAGCGCAACGATCCTCCGCGGATGGAGAGCTCTTCAGTCCCCTCCTACCGTCGGGTGATCTCGATGAAACCTGGGAAATTCGACTGCGCGGAATCATTGGAATCGTTTATGGCTCAGTTTGAAATTTGCGTTCAGCATGATCGCTGGACTGATAGTGATAAAGCGGACTTTCTGCGCTGTTCTCTGGAAAAAGCTGCCACGCAGCTGCTATGGGATTTTGGAGCTCGAACGGATATATCCTGCGAACAACTCATTGAGAGACTGCATCGACGATACGGAACGGAGGGGCAGGCAGAAACGTTTCGCGCCCAACTTTATTATCGCCGGCAAAGGGGCGATGAGAGTCTCGACGATCTGTTACATGATATCCGGAGAGTCGTCGTTCTCGCATACCCAGTGCCTTCGAATGAGACGACGGAGATTGTTGCAAAAAGATGCGTTCCTCGAAGCGATAAGAGATCGAGAACTGTCTCTTAAAGAGAGGGAGCGCCAACCGAAGACGCTTGACAAAGCGTATCGAGTGGCCTTGCGCCTGGCCGCGTACCAGCACACATCTGAGTTAGAAGATCGACGAAGGCCAGCGAACCGAGTACGAGGCACCCAAGAGAACGACAACGGCGGAGCGTTTCAATCGCAATTGGAAGGCTGCATCGCTGCTCAGCAAAATTGGCAACAAAACATGGAGGAGAAATTCTGCCGGCAACTAGAGGAGCTACGAAGCTCACGCTGAGCGAATACCGACGCAGAGCCGAATTTCGTCGCACCAACAGATCGCACAAGGAATCCAGGGCTTCAATTGCGGACGAATCAGACACATCGCACGCCAGTGTAGACAATGGCAACGGCCTTATCACCGCCCTGACGACGTACCGCCTTTGACTTAATCGGAAATCGGAAACGATGGAAAGACGGTCACCAACCATACCACACGTGAAGGACAGAACAGGGACACAAATAATGCCATCTAAATACGTGGAACGATAAATCGACGCTCGAGGACCTGCTTAGTGGACACAGGGTCAGAGGTAAGCCTGGTACCGTTGTCTGACGTAGAGGGGCTAACGCTTCAACCTAGCACTCGTGTATTGTTGGCCGCCAAAGGCATGGAAATACGGGTTTTGGGCGAAGTTAGTGTGCACATTCAGATTTGGAGATGATTTGCTGTTGAGACGAATTTTCTGGTATCTGACCAAGTAGGCGAGCCAATGCTCGGTAAGGACTGGTTGAGGCAGCATAAATGCAGAATTGGTTTTGGGACAGGTGCGCTTTTCATTGGACGGCGACGCATCCCATTGATTAAGGGGAACGGTTCATTGTGGTGCCGTCGAGTGATGGTCGCAGAAGAAGTGACTGTTTTACCAAATTCTCAGTGTGATATTCTTTTTCGAACTCAGTACAGGAACATCAATAGCACGGCTCAGGCGTGGATGACTGAAGCTAAATAGATTAAGCCAGGAGTACATTTAGCGCGAGTGGTATTGAGTAACGAAGCTGATCGAGCGAGTGTAAGAGCTTTGAATTTGAACCATCAGCCTGCTACACTCTCGGTCAATCAGTTGATAGGTGATCTCCACTCAGTGGAAATAGAGTGCGAAGAAGAGGTCACTCCGGACCTGAGCTCGCCGATGACTAGTCAGTTGACTGAGAAGCTTGTGGGAGACATACCGGATGATGTACCCGCAGAAATAAAAGCAAGGTTGCAAACCCTGCTGACAGACTATAGCCGCATATTTTTGACAAGCGACTGAGATTTTGGGAGGACTGCAGTTTGCAAGCAGCGGATTGACAGCGGGGATGCTCGGCCGATAAGACAGTCCTTGAGAAGGCAGCCACTGCCTTACCAAGCAGAAATAGACGCGCAGATGAAACAAATGGTAGCAAGCGAAGTAGTGGACCCGGCAGTTAGTGAATGGGCAGCAAATGTCGTGTTAGCCAAAAAGAAGAATCAGCCATTCGTATGGGGAGAAGAATGTCAAAGCGCCTTCGATCGTTTGAAGGTAGCGCTACGCTACGCATTCGACGTAGCAATTGGTGTGGTGTTGTCGCAGCGAGTCGATGGACACGAATGTGTAGTCGCCTATGGCAGCCGGTTACTCTCTACAGCGGAACGAAACTATTGTGTCACAAGAAAAGATTTACGGGGAATAGTAAACTTCACTCAGATTTACCGACAGTACTTGTTGGGAAGGAGGGTCACCCTCCGGACGGATCACGCGGCGTTGAGGTGGCTTCAGAAAACTTCGGAGCCGATAGGCCAACAGGGACGTTGGTTATAAAAGTTGGCGGAATTTGATTTTGAAGTTTTGCACAGGCCGGGGTGTAAACACCGAAATGCCGACGCTTTATCGAGGAAACTCTGCAGCCAGTGTCGTCAGGGAGAGATCGGCCCTGAAGTCTTGTTGCTGCGGGAGGTAACCGCGGTCATTCGTGCGAAAAAAGACCTTTCGAAAGTGCAAGACGAGGACACTGCTCCAAGCCTGCAAGAAATTCTCCTGCAGAAGTCGGCAAAAGCTAAGACTTTTGTAGTGCATATCGATAAACTACGGATTTGCCATGGTCGAGTAAAGAGGCAGTGGGAGTTGCTTGCTGCGTCCGAAGCAGTGGTAGACACAGCAATCGTACCGGTCGATCAAGACGGTTACTTGCTACGAAGTAACATGAAGCGAGCGCGAAACAAGCCGCGAGTAAAGGTTGCTCCGACGGCAGAGGACGGAACGAGACGATTGTGCGTCGGCGAAAATCTGAGGTTATCGTCAGACCCTGGAACGGATGAACAGAGAAACGGTGTGCCAAGTTCAACCTCAGGTGCAAACAAGCGGCTTCGACGATGCATACGTCGTCCCGTGCGATTTCAGTATAGCAAGACGGCTGGCAGACGTGACGTAGCTCTGGTAAAACGAGCGAAAAGACGAATACAACGTCCGAAAAAAAAGCAAAAGATGAATACTACGTCTGTTGAGAAGGAGAGAAGACACAGCGCTTTAATGGAAACGCGTTGCAGTAATTTGGTGAAGAAAACAAACGGACGATGAAAGCAATGAAATGCCGTACAAAGAAATAATGTTAACCGTCGAAAGGACTTTTATTTTCACAAGCGATGTATGAAAGGACTTTTATTTTCAGGGATGAACAATGTTCTCGTCAGACAACAGTCTCATCGTTCATGGACTTTTAGTATAGTATTACCGTGTTATGCCTGCTTTCTGTTGAACTGTCAAACGGACTGGTTTCGTGTGATTAACTGATTGGTCTGTTATGCAGTAATTGTCGTGCGTTAGTTGTTATGAATAGATTGGACTGTTCGACAATGTCTAATTTTATGATTGGCTATGGACGACTGAGCCCACGTGATTTTCTTGTTGTTCCGTAAAGGGTCTGACTGTTAAGTCTGTTAAGTGGCTTTGTGGACTATTGTCTGAATTGAAGCCGATGTACGCTTTAATTAGGCGAAATGTTGTGATTAGGCGTTCCCAAAAAGAGACTTTTGGGATGTTGCTGCGGGAGGCGTGTAACGGCTTAGGGGTACGCCTAGCTAGAGTCTGCCTACTGTAGTATCTACCTGCTGCCTATCTACTATCTACTGTAGATATCTACTGTGTATTATTTACTATCTACTGTGTAGTCTTTGCTGTCTACTGTCTCCTATCTACTGTGTAGTCTCGACTATCTACTGTCTCCTATCTACTGAGTATCGTCTACTATCTACAGCAGGTTAGTATAAAAGGGTGAGTCGTCGCCTGGAAGATGGGAATCGACGTCGTCGTCTGCAGATCGTCATCAGGGAGCCTTGTAGATTCGGCTTCGGCTTTTGCAGTCTCGGCTCCTAGGAAGCACGAATAGTCGTCGTGGCTTCGCGATAGTCGTCGTGGATATAGTCGTCGTAGATTTGCGATAGTCGCCGTCAGCCATTGACGTAGCATAGTAGTCGCCGTCATCCATTGACGTAGCGATGCTGTTACTCGTTAGTTATCGACGTAGGGCATAATGAGGGAGTGAGATACGGACTTATTTCCAAATAGGCGCTACAGAAGTATTGTTTTCCGGTGTACATTAAAAGAGGATTATTGAACAAGCGTGTCTTATTCCAAGCGTCGTCCAGAAAGAAGCTATTTAAACCAGAAATGGTTAGTCTTCAGCAAACCACTGAGGCCTTAGTCAACGGACTGTAACACGAACTACCCCCCATATCGCAACGTTGCCAGTTGCCTATCGAGCTCATCTTTGCGATACTATAACGGTTCCTGTATCTACAACGTTTAGTTGGAGACTTAGCGTAAAGACAGCGCCGGAAAAACCGAGGTACATCATTGTTGGATTTCAAACGAATCGAAGTGGCAATCAAGAGGCTAATCCATCAATTTTCGATTGCGATATCAAGAACATGTATGTGATGATGAACCAGGAAAGATATCCAGCGGTCGACTACAACCTCTCATTCCCGAATTAGCAATTTTCTAGAGCTTACAGAGACGCGCCGACCTTTAGCGAAAAATTCTACGGAATGGACCAGTTAGGTCTAAGGTCCTTTCTCAGAGCAACATCACTCCAGCCGATCTACATCCGCTTTTCGTTTTCGATGTCAGTAAGCAATCTGAGCGGTTAAAGTCGTCTGTCGTAGACATCCAGATCAAGGCTACTTTCAATGCTGCCATCCCTGCTGGAACGGAAGCTTATGCAGTCGTCATTTCGGATAAATTGTTAAATTTCCAATCAGACGGCCAGAAAATGAACGTAGTATATTCAAAGAAAATATTTTCTATTATAAAAAGAACATGAAACTCTCACAACTGAAATCGTTAATGAAGGAACATGGAATAAAGTCTAGTTATATGAACAAAACAGAAATGTTAAGAATACTCGTTGAGAAGGGTGTTTTATAGGAATCAGAATTGCCTGAACCAGTGAAGGAGAAAAGGCAAGCCTTACCCAAGTACAAGTATTTAAAGACTATTAGAAATAATCCTATAGGCGTTGAAATCCTAGACAAAGACACTAACGAAACCGTCACGTACTCATCGCTGTATAAGGCGAGTATGACTCTAAAAACCAGTATGAACACGCTGAAGGCTTATAATGGAAAAGTCTGAAGAAATCGATATGAGAATAACATACTAACATAAAGTTTTATCCGGCTACTTAAAATGGAAACTCGTAAATTTTTAGATTTTGAAACTTCGGAAGAAGACGTAGTTTTTACTGTTAAAACGAAGCAATATTTATATGGCACAGAAGGATATTTTTACCTGATAACGGTAGTAGCGCCGGATGAGACGGAATATTACATGAGCGTATACGGGGACCACTGCTCAGCAAGTTGCAAACGAACAAGACATTTACTTTTACAAAAACAAAGATAGAAACGGAGCTGGGATGGATCCCGTCGTTGATCGTAGTATCCGAAGATAACGAAGTTGTTGAACTTGTAGTTTAAATTTTCAATGATTATTACCATTGAAAATTAACAATCAATATTTAATCCTTATTAACAAATAAGCGGCGCACTTGCTTTCGCACTTCAGTTCTTTCTACTAATACAACATCTTCTGCTCTTAATTGAACTGATGGTTTATTTCCAATGAATATACTACATGTTAAATCTAGCACGACACTGCATGGGGTGGATATTAGCGTTAGGGGGTCGATTGGATTATCGTCTGTATCATAAAGTCCGGTTGTTATATGCGTTGATTCATACGCAGTTAACAATTTCGGGTACATCTTTGGCGGTTCGTCTTCCTTTTGATAAAAAACAGACATTTGTTCAACCTCGTATTTCTTACTCATACCCACCTCAAGCAGATACTCTTGAATGCGTTCTAAAATACTTTCAAACCTACCGATAGTCTTCAATTCTTTCTCAGTCGGTTCCAAATATCTATCGTACATCATTACTGGCATACTGTAACCAACAAAAGGGCCATCGGTTTTACCAAAACCATGATCTAGTGATATGCCCCAACTTTTTAATGTTGGAGTTTGGATATGAAAATCGTTTTCGACACCGTTCGAGTGTATATATTTAATTCGAATTCGTTGACCAAAGTTGTTCGTCTTATTCTCGACTTTAAAGATCATTTGATTTGGATTAAACGTTTCATGTGTGACAATCATTTTCCTTTTATATAGAAAATATTTTCTTTAAGCTAAAATATGAAAATATTTTTTTACTTAATCATCGTACACGGATAATTGCATCACGCTTAATCCAGGCCTGCCCGATTCAGCTTGAATACAATACAACTTATAAAACGTGTATTTTCCAACGGAATCGATTAAAAATTCTTGATAAGTATTTCCTAAGTAAGTAGGATTAGGTGCAGCGTATAAAATATTCCATAATCCTAAATTGTTGGTTCCTAATATCCTCCAAACAGAAATCCTTTCAGCATCTTTGTTTCTCCCTTTCAATCCAATCTTCCAGATTCTTACAGATGTTGGACACTTGATAGTTAAATAGAAGCTGCTGGTGATGTTTGACACCCATTCGCCTTCGTCTTTGAACGCATTGAAGGCTTTGTTATTTGGATATTCAGAATAAGCACGCACTTCAAAGCCATAATTACTAGTACTCGAAGTTAATCTAGGAACGTAACCCACACGACATTTTCTTCCGAGTGTGATATCAGTAAGAGTAGGAATCCACTGTAACATCCCAATACCCGTTCATTGCGCTTCTGCGCTCGTGGATATAATATGAAATCGCCAGTAAACGTAATTAGACGATGCTGGAAATGTAAATTTGTTCAAAACTCCTACATAGAGGGCACCCATTCCAGAACTTAGGATATCTGTAAATACTATTCCATCGTTACTCGCTTGAACTTTCCATCTAGTAATAGATTCGTTCATTGGTGTGTAAGCAATGATGTAGAAACCCGACATAGACAAAGGAGTGGGGTACTTCATCTGTATCCAAACATTATCTAATGTATTAGAAAGCCAACAATAGGGAAAGGTAGAATCGCTTTGATACGCTTTCCATGGTTCAAAGCTAATCCCGGCCGCTGTGCGATATTCGCTAGCACTAGCTTCGTAAGTTAAACCGTTTATCGTCGTTACATTCGAAGTCATGGTTGGTGCAGCAGTCACGTATAGTCTCGAGTTATCAGTGGTAGAACTATTCGATATCGCTTGGTTGACTAAGGTTTCGACTTGACCAAAACTCGCGGCCTGGCTAGCTAAGACTGGTGGATGAATGTCAGTCGGTAGACCTTTTATCGAGTTACCGCTCATATTCAAATCACCATCCATTTCGTTCGTTCCATCTCGTTTTAGAAAGGTATTACTCGCTTGGGATAGAGTGACACCTCCAGAAACTATTCTTTCAACTGATGCAGTATGAGTTCATCCAAATTTATCAACAGGCATGTTTTTAAATAGGTGATATTATTTAATGTAATTCGTTTATGACTTCTTGAAATTTACAACCATCGTTCATCGTCTTCATAAGTTTATGCTAAAGTGTGGATGCCATCTTGCTGAATCACTCGTTTATCATCTTCCGCTGAGAGTGCTACCTTGTTGACTTCTTCGGTGCAGATATCGTGTAGGTGGGATCGAATGACATTCATCTTTCTCGATTGTTCTCTTTTGGTGAACAAGCAGTCTTTGCAATCTTCGTGAGTGATTGATTTCTTGACAACATTCTTCTTCACACCTTTACATTTCTTGTGATCTACTCCAGCCATCTTGTACGAATACAGCTTCGATCTGAAACCTACAAACTCTTCGATCTGTTTACCACCTGCTTCATCTTTGAACATGCCAATGACCTTTCTATTGATGCCAGTTTCTATACCGGATAGATGGTCCTTGGGATAGTCGCTAGTGTCGAACCTATTTCTAATGTCAGGAGCTATATCGGCGTAGAAGTCTTCGGTCTTAATTTCATAGGCTAAAGAATCAGTATCTGTAAAAAGTAACTTTGCTCTACCTTCATACATTTTCTTGATGTAATTATAATGAAAGTCGTACATTATAGTTTTACTCAAGTCTAAAATACACATACCAAGATATATAGGCTAGTTATAATATAGCTTTGTACGTTTCATGTGAATGGCAATTAGGTTTTCATCAAAAATAGTTCTAGTGTCGTAACTCGTTCTTGCTGTTAGTTTTATGGCTTGCTTCTCGCTAGAAACCAGTTTTATATCTACGTTAGCCTCTATGTTCTCCAATGTCTTCCCAAACACACTATTGTTCATTAGTTTGAAAAAGTCTTTTTCGAAATCGTTGGTGGCTCTGGTCCTTAGGTTGGTATTTAGATCGATATATTTTTTCAGCCAGGCACTTTTTTCAAATTTAATTCCACGATGAAATTTGGTAATCTTCAAGGCTAGGCTTTCATACAGCTTTAAATTTTCGTAATGGACTATATATTTTACTTTATCATTCACGTTTGGAATGAGTTTTGCCACATATGATTCTTTGACCTTAACACTCTCTGGAGCAAGAGGATAGTCAATATGAAGATCGTGCAAATCTCTCTGATATTCCAAGTCCACCTCCAATATACACGGTATTGATCTCCAGTCGTTTAGCTCATCGTTACCCATCCACTGAAACCCACGAGTTGGTAGATTTTTACACATTGCCCATCCGTACAAATTGTTTGCGTCTAAATAGGTTATAAATGCTGAAGGTTTGCTATCGTCAAACGATGGCATGTACTTATTGTTTGCCTGTCCATAACGATGTGAAATGGTGCCAACACCGCCTCTTATCCCGTGCTTAACCATTTGTATCATATCATAATCGCTCAACAACTCCAACTCTACTCCAGTCGACTTTAATGCGCCATCCCAAGCAAGACCTTGGGAAGTATAATACCAGGCTGGATCTAGACCATAGTTCTCACAACACACATCTCTAAAATTTTCAAACACGTCGGCGAGAAGGAGAACATTACTCATGTTATATAAATCGTGGTATTCTCTAAACGTTTTAAATTCGAATTCATTCCATACCATCTGTGCGTGGTTGTAGTCTTCGTCACTAATGCCTTAGTCGTTAAGTCTCGCATAGAATGCTGACTTTGGTGGTAGTTCTGTTTCATTCAATCGATCGATGGAATTAATAAAATCATAAGGATATGAAGCTTTTCTAAGTACGAGGTCGAGCTGATTACCGGAGTAGTGCTTGCTTATATTTTTACACTGATCTTTGCTCAGGTTCCTCGATAAAGCGTCGAGACTCGATGCCATGAATCTAAAACTATCGATGAAACGTAATTCTCGTTTAACCTCTACTTCCTTATTTTCTTCATTCATAAATCTATCAACCACAACCTCTCTGCTGAATGAGATATACTTTTCTTCGTTGGTCGGGATGCAATTAATCTTTTCATTATCACCACCCCGTAATTTCTTTACGAATAGATGACTATCATAACCGGATAGATTATGGAACAATACTGGGAAAAACTTGGGGACTTTATAGTTTAGATTACAGATTTTATGAACGGCCCCTCTATATTTTCCATTTAAATGGCAATGGTCTCTTACTCGATCATCGCCCAGTTCGCCTTCGCATATGTGACAAACAGTAGCCGAGTCGTATAGCTCCTTGTCTTTCTTCCCGAATATCATTCTCTTTGGAAATTTAAATCGATTATAAATATCTTTTATATTATCTATAAGAGTGTCTATGAATATCTGGGCTACATCATCGTCTTCGTTCTCCACTGTGAACTTTACGGGAGTTTGTGAATATAGATCATCATCAAAACATTTTATATAATAACAGAAAGAACTTGGGACGTGTTTTTGATATTTGTTGGTGTAGGACATGCTGGGATCTGGATGACAAGTGTCTATAGGTTTTAAGAATGACTCAAAATCGGCGTACACGACGAAGGGGACTCTCATCTTTCTAACATAAATTTTGAAAATCAGCATAGTTCCTGGTTCTGGTAGTTCTATCTTTTGAGCGTCGTGTTGGGAATAGTACTCGGTGTGTTTATTTAATGAATCTATATTTCTATATCCCATCAAACATCTTTTACAGTAGTGCATCGATGTGTATGAGTTGGCGTTATGAACCGCCATCAATTCTGTTAAAATTCTTTATCCAACAATAGTGTTTCTTTTCTCCATCTGAAATGAGTAATAGATCTACGCTGATATCGCTCTCGTCTTTGGATAAATATAGTGGGAATAAGTAAGCATCTTTCTCATGACTAAAAACATTAATACTAATTTTATTATTTCTCTCAAACTTACTTATCACATTAGCATCCGTTGCCACTGGGAATTCAATGCTGGACCAATGAAGTTTCTCAGACTGTGTTTTTAATTCTTTCGTGATTCTTTCTGGATGTTCCTCAACGGAATTTAAGGCTCTCGTCACACACCTCTTGAAGCATTCTTCGTCTTCGTTCTGCATATTGATAATACCCTTTTTACTCGCTAGACATTTCGGTAGTAGAATGTAAGAACTACCCTTCAACGGTTTACAAGCAACCGTATTGATTTCTAATTTTTTAACCTCTCTAATTCTCCAGTTACTACTTCGCATCTGGAAAGCAGCTATAGACTCTAGGCTTTTATCATTAGCGTTGTTATAAATTTCACTCGTATCGGTTGAGTCTAGAACCACTGCAGTTCTTGAAACGAATGTTATATCTGCGGAATCTACTTCTCCAGACTTCATATCTACACGCTCCATTGTGCAGGTAAGGACAAAATTAACCTTAGTCTGTCGATTTTTAGTCAACATGTCTACCGTCCGTGTTGAACGGTGTTAAGAAAAGATGTGGCATCGATTCCTTCAGATCCATTAATAGTGTGCTGTTTAGTAAAACCTTTAATGGCAGACGCCGTCTGTTGAATTTCAAAATTATGTTTATTCTTTTTAGCGAATATGGAATTCACTTTAGCTATCAATGCTTGTATCTGTTCGTTAACCTTTTTCTTTGGTTCTTTAGGTATATATCCTTCAATCCACCTTGCGAATTTATTAATCGCTGATTTTGTCTTAACTAATATTTTTCGCACTGTCGTGGCTGGTACGGGGTCGAGTGTTGGGATTCCAATGTCAGGAACGGGGGTGTCAAGCAAACTAATATTGGGCGCCTCGTTCGCTACAATTTTAGCAATCAAGTCCGCTTTACGTAATCTCGTATAACCAACCAAACCGCTCTGTTTGGCAATTTTTCTTAATTCAATAAGTTTTCTCCGAGTATTCCATTTTATATTGAGGTGGCATTCCTTTAAGCTGTGACGAGAAAATATTTTCATTCGTTTTATATATGCAGGAAAATATTTTTTCCTATTTGTTCATCATCGAAACTGATGAGTAATCGAAACTTTTTGGAAATTCCTGTGACATTTAACCTATAGGTGGATGTTCTAATCAAAGCCTAGGTTTATGCATAGTAGGTGGCTTTTGCCCTGAAGCAAAACATCCACATGTTGCTAGCGTTTTTTGCCTGCTTATGAGTTATGGCTAAGTACGTAGCGATAACCAAATTATTGGTTAAATGACCAAGACCATTGGCCCGTGCATGAATCGTGGTCCATTAGGAATATTTGGCTAGCTTTTGGTCGAACATTTGACCTTGGCCTTGGCTGCGAGGATTTCGGCATTGTTTTGTAAGCTGTATTTTGGTTATAAATAAGCGAATTAAGCTGTATTTTGGTTAAATGTCCGAAATAGCGCGTTTCTAGGGTTGCCAGGTAGACTGGAGAAAATTACCGTACTACGGCGTTCGAATTGCGGGGTGGAGAAGAATGGACTTGCGGGATGGGGTCCATCCATATATTACGTATGCAAAAAGCGTATTTTCGGACCCCTCCCCTCTGCTGCATAGCACAGGCCTACATAATTTTGAGTGTCCTATATAAATTACGACCATCAAAAGGGCGCATGTTTAAAACAAGAGCAAGCATACAAAAAGGCGACAATGGAAATGGCGACGTGCAATGGCTGCCATACGTAAACTTCGAAAGCAACTGACAAAGCTATTTTAATTAGCACGTACGAAAAGTCTTGCATTTATGCCTATAGGAAAAGTCTTAAACTGATAATATGACAATTTTTACATTTTAGGGAATATTCTTACTGAATTGCTGTAGTGTAGAGTAACACCCGAAACTTATTTTGAAAATATTTTAGGTTGAGATTATGAGCGATGCCTCTTTGATAGTCTAGATTAGTTCTATTGCGATAAACGTCAACTATTGTGGCGAAACGTTTAGCCACCTCCTTGTAGGGTTTTCTTAACTGAGAGTGATATTTCCAGGAAAACGGACTGCTCAAGCTTAATTTCGTTAAGACGTTCTTCCTGCAGACTGTCTATGAATTTTTAACTTGTGGGATAGCAGGGTCCAAGGAGTTGACTAAATCCTCTCTGCCAAACCTTCAACTGAGTTGCTGGGTTTGGAAAGGTCATGTAGCGCAGAATAGTGGGCATTCCATGGCTCGCGGTTGAACAACGTGCTGCTACGCCCACGTAACACGTAGTGCTGTTCTTCCAATCCAACCACTATCCAAGTGGCTTCGAAATAATCCAAGAGATCTTTGTATTACCAACTTACACGCCTTTTCGATCGTCGCCCTATTGTTAGCGTGCTCTTCTGATTGTCGAACTCTAAATTGCCTTTTTGATAGTCGCTCCATCAATGCGCCCTTTTGATGATAAATCCAGTTTGGGGCCCCATGCGCCGCATGCGTAGGCCTATGGCATAAATAGCTAAAGATATCTACAAGACAATAATTTTACTGTAGGGTATTTTTTTTCTTCAGCGTCATATTTCACAGCTTAAATTCGTTAACTGTTGTAGCTGAAAATTGGGTCGTACATGTAGATCATGGTCCTTTCATGTATGATGGTTGCGATATAGGCCTAATATATATAGGTGCCTCCAAAAGGAAGAGCCACAGGGAATGTGTAGTCTCTGCCACGTAATCTATGTTTTCAGTCTTCACTTTTTCATAGGTATAAATCATGTATTTCCAAACTAATTATTGTCAATAACAATTAGTTTAACAATTATTAAAATTATCTTCCACAAAATTACCGGACACCGCCATTTCCGGTAACGTCTGAACTTTCTGACCGGACAGTTTGTCGAAATACCGGACTGTCCGGTTCAATACCGGACACCTGGTAACCCTACGCGTTTCTCTACTACTGTCTGGTTATTGATTCCTTTTCTGACACGTGTTTATACGGTAATGTTTAACAGATGGGTCTAATATGTTTTTCATAACAAATATATCATTATTTAATTTACATTTATATTCATGAACACATTTATATGCATAGTTAGTTAGTTGGTTAGTTAGTTAGTTGGCCATATATTTTCTTTTCTTTTTGTAGGTTCTTTCTTGACCGTATCGGTTCTTTTCTCAATTCATATTTTTTTAACCATTAAGGTTTTTCTCTATCTTATTTACAGTGTTTACAAAGGACCAAAGCAATTTCGTAACATTAACGTCACACTATCTATATCATAATATTTACAAGGAGAAAATTCCATAGCCATCATTTATAATACATACAATATTCAAAATTGTATAACAACATAAGCAAAGTATTGATAATTAATCCATACATTTATTATTATTACAAAACAAAATAAACAAAAACCAACTTACACGTTTTAATCAAATTCTGGTGTCCAAAACTGGTTAATGATATGGCTTTTCCCATATATATTATTCAACTGCACTAACCATATATTTAGTCCCTTCAGTTAAGTTAAGATTTTGGACACTACTCACACAATGTAGTTTTAAATATTATTAACCTATGGTCTTTAAATAATCTTTCCATTATTTATTATCATGATTATGTTATATACTTCAGTTTAGATATCTCTAATTGATAACATAAAATTATTTGTAACAGTGTAATCAACTTTTTTTTCTGAAAATTTTTTAATTGGTAAGTGTGAAATGTCATTTTTTACGAGTAAATAATAAATGCTCAATTGTTTCAGTTATCTGACATTTAGAGCATAAATTTGTTGAGCTTTTTCCTATAGTTTTCAACCATTTATTATTTAGAAAGCTGTGCATTTCATAATCCCTCGTTCTGGAACATGATTCATTCATTTCAATCTGCGATTTGAACTTCCTCTAATCTTTTTACCTCTATTTTGCAAGCGGTGAAGACCATTCTGCTCGATCCTTGTCCGGTGTTCTCAGGTATGGACCAGTAGGACGTGCCACCTCCCAGGAGTTTCCAAGGCGCCATATCAATTACTACTTACAACTACAACATGCTTAAACGGGAAAGCAGCAAGAAAACGTGAGCTAAAAAAGCAATCAGGGATGGCTTCTCTTACCGCAGTATTCGATATCACAGGGTGCTAATCGAATTTCTGTGGCTGAACATGCGACAGTGGTAGCGACGAGACAGGAAGGTTGAGACCAGGCAGAGAGTCCGATGATATTCCTGCAGTAGTTTCGACTGTCTTTGATGTTGACTTCAGGCATTTGTGGCCCATACTCGGTGCCTACGTCTGCCCAAATCAGACAAAATTCACCCGAAGCCGTGTGATTCATCGTCCCAAAGTACCCGCTGCCCATAGGATTTACACGACATTCGCGCTCGACATCTATCAACGACATGTGATACGGATCAACATGTGTCTCAATGCATCATATTGAAGTATATATAAAGAATTATTTTAAAACGCAAAAAATTTGTGGTAAGTATACCATTTTCTACTTCCGGAAGTTCAGATTATACATCTTGCTAAATCTTGAAACCATTTTCTAGCAGCAAAACAACATCAACCGCTAAACAGACTTAGAACTTAACTTCACTCAATCTAGGCAGTCGAATATAGAGACCACTTAATAGGTCTGGTTGGGTATCTGTTACAATTTACTGATGCTGCATAAAGTAAAAGCATAGGCTAAATAAATAGACGTGAAAGGTGATTAAGTGCTCATGTTGTTTATTGCAGCTTATGATAAGAACGTAAACAGCAGGGGCGTCCAGATAGAGGGGAGGCAAATGCCTCCAATTTCAAATCAAAGAAAGATATTTTTAGTCTTTGAGAGAATATCTTTAAGTCTTTAGCAAACTTTGAAAGTTTGTGTAACACGTTTGCCTCGATCACTCAAGGGGAATTGACGCCCCTGATAACCAGAAAATCGTAAAGAATGTCTAAAAAAGCAATACCTCTTATATTTCAAGTTTTAGATCTGGTTAGGCTTCAACTGGAAACCTTTCTTCGCATTAACGTCAACCGTCAAATAAACGTAGAATCTATTTTCACTGAATACTGGCAGTCGAATATCAGAGGTGCAAAAAACCAAAATTGTTCAAAAATCAAAAGTTGGCTTTTTGTTTTATTGGTTTTATATGGTTTTATGGTTTTTAGTTTTCCTTTGGATATTGTCACAAGAGTTTTGTTATAAAATGCATTTAACACAGCATGAAAAGAGTTCCAACTTGTTTATATAATTAATTTAATTTGATATCCGACTGAATAACACACAATTAGTAATGTAATAGTAATATTAGAAAATTAAGGAAAAATATATTTAAAAAACCAAAAATCCAACTAATCGCCATTTTTCGTTTTTTGGTTTCTTGTCAAAAAAACCCAAATAACCGAAAAACCGACATGTTTGCAGCCCTGTCGAATATAGAGACAGTTCGAAGAGTTTGGCTGAGACTCTGATACAATTTCTCTGTGCTGTACTAAGCAAAAATTAGTTTGAACAAGCATGGATAGCCATTACCAAATTTCTCGCATCCCTGTACTATGATGTCATCGACAGCCAATCCAGTGTAGCTGACGCTTCCCCTCCTTCCCTCAATGACGATCTGAAAGACTCCGTTGGGCAACTGAGTGAATAATCGATTCCATCCATCTACTGGTTGTCCAAAGGTTCTTACGACCGTCTGTTCAGACTTCTCTTCAGAGACGACGATGACTGAGAGGACAGACACATCAACGGACGAAGAATCCATCCAATAGAAGAGTTCAACACACTGACCGGTTGTGTTCATGTAAGGCGACTGAAGGCGAGCAAAGTAACTGAGACGCTGGTCACTCGTTAACATCATCTGGAAATGACCGCTTCCTACAACAACACACAGACAGACACCGACAGAGACTCCATTGGTTATAGTTTTCCGCAGCGGAAAAACATAGACACGAAAATGAAAAATAGAAAAAAACTATATTTTTAACACATGTGATACTTTTGAAACACTCTGCGACAACAGAATATTTCTTCAAAATCACTTCGTTCAAGTCTAAGAGCGCAGCTGCTACACTGAAGAACTGAACACTAACAATCAGCATAATGCGCGTGAAATATTATGTTAGGAGCAAGTATCTACGAGAACAGAAGTATAGAAGTATTCCACTGTTTCATGCATTTTATAGTAGACCTAATAAGACTATGTTTAATGAACATGTTTCATATGAACATTAAACAACCTAAGTTGAGAGTGTTGTCGACGTCTATTGTTGTGAGCATATAGGGCTGTGCCATCATCCAGGTCTCATTGGGGGTCGTATCGTTGGCCAAAGAACAAATGTCGTCTTCGACATTGCAGATGAATTCAGGAAGCTCTATAAAAACAAACAGAAAAAAATGATCAGCTTTTTAAAATGTGGTTCCGTAGTTCTGGTGTTAACTGCAGTTGGTCTGTTTCAATTTCATGAGATCTAAGAGTTGACTTACATGTTGACCTGATCTTGCAATCTTATCAGTCGTCAATTATTTTACATTCAAATCAAAACGAACCTCGGTCACATCGATATTCTAGCATAATGATAACGCCATGAGCATGCTATTTTTAGGAACATCATATTTCTTCTGCTTAACTTTTGTAAAAGCAAAATCTTCAAAATTGCACCGTGAGGTCAAACTAGAAAAAAATTATTTTACAACAAAAAGAAGACGACACTTGCCTATCCGTAGTTAAACATTAGAGGGTGTGTTGCTATTATACCTGGTGCCTAATAAAATCAGTGAATAAATTAAAAGACTTTCTCACTGAGACAACGTCTTCGTCTATGAAATTCGAGTCTGTTGTCGTGAGCTAAGCAATTGGAAGCAGCAGCAGCAACCGTGGAATGGGATGAAGCAGTAGAGCGTGGCAGCCACTCGCCCGTGTAGGCACTGAGGATGCAAGTGCGATCGATTCGGTTGAATAGGAACGAGCTGCATTGTGTATCGTAGATATCCGAACAGAGAATCCGACAAACAGATCGCGTCGCTTCACCCACAAGAATGTTGCTCTCAGAAAAGACCTCCGGAATAACGCAGATCCCAGAGTAGATAAAGTATTCGTCACAATTAGCTATCGGGAGAAGGAAAAAATGACAAAACTATGACGTTGGACATGTAATGATAATCATAATCATAATGTAATGATAGAAACTACATACATGTAATAAGATATCTAATGCATTTTGATTTCACATCATTTTCTATACAGTACATTCATGTATGCCATGACGGGCCATCCATAAATGACGTCACGCAATTTTTAGCCCTTTCTATCCCCTCGTCACAAAAGTCACAAACCCTCCCTGCACCCCCACTCCAAAAAACCCATCTGCTCCTAGACGTGTGAGGTCATTTATAGACGGCCCCTATGGCTCTCCACAATCATTTCGCATCAGCACAAATTATTTTCAAGTTCACTGACAAAGAGTAATACTTTATACCGTGGCTACATTCGATGAAGGCTCTTCTTCGTTTTAAGACTATTTGTCTCGATTGTGGTCGTCTTCTTTCTCTTCTTCCTCGCTGACAAGTAGTTCGAATAACGTCAACATAATATTTTTGCTAATAAATAACTATTATTTATATCATATATAATTATATATCTTTGGGTTTCTGTAGGAGGTGAGCCTGCTGTTCTTAAAGAACCCCAGCATCACTTTACATTGTGGCGAGCTAGCATAACTCCTAATTACTTAGAGAGTATTTAGGAGTTATGATTTAATCATAGCTGCTCTACTTAAAATACGTTTTGAATTGATTTACCAGTATCGTTCGTTTGCGATGGCTTGCGACTGTAGTTGGACATTATCAAGTCATAAAGGCCATTTTCATGCAAAGCGGTCAGTCTGAAAAAATCATTTCATAAGATCATTAACATTTTCTGCTAAATTGAGTGGCCTAAGCTTGTTACTTGTTCTCCATTATCACTCGTATACACGTGGATTATGGAGGTAATTGAGTCGGAACAGTAGAAGGAGAATAAGGATAGAAGGTTGACATGAGGAGGAGCAGATGGAAGATAATGAAAATAAAAAGAATTGGAATAAGTTAATCGCTGATACGGGAACAGACATCCACACGCACTGTGGCGAATGAGACGTATGTTATGACCGATGTAGCCGAACGAGCCAAAGACTTTACCTGAATGGATTTTGGTTGCAGATGGTAACTGTGGGAAACTGAATCGATTCGTTGTAGAGAACATCGATGTTAACATTCTTCTGATAAGAGTTCATCAAATTCACTTTGGTTATGATCAGGTAAATGAAGAGACTCAACGAAATGAGAAGCAAAGCGATCCAGATCAACCTCAAAGATCACCAATGTAAGATAAGGCAAATAATCATGTGAATTAATCCTACGTCATAATGGGATTCATTAGTTTAGATGCGTGCTTCTCAGGTGCACATAGATGCTAATTAAGTATTAATTGCTCGACGAAAGTAGGAAAGTCTGATTGTCCTGGATAACTGCGTAGGCTTTTACGCAGAAGCAAAGGCGCTGAGCTATCATAATGTCATATTCGTATTGATCATTTTGTTTTAGATGCGTGCTTCTCAACTGCACATAGAAGTAATAAAATATTACTAACCCTACTCCACTGAAGTCTATTTGTCAGAGATAACTGCCTTGGCTATTATGCAGACGACTCCTTTAACGCAAGCGTACTGAGCTAATGGACGAGTTGGTACTTTGCACTGTACCCAACTTAATAAAACTTAATAATAAAATGTTTGTATATGTCCGACAGCCATATTCTCAAAATTTAGGTTCAGTCGAAAACACAATTTTGGTCAAACATTGGCCTGAGTAAATTGACAACCATGAGATATAGATAATGGCAGAAAGGAACTTCAGAACTCAGATTAAAACAATAGGTTGATCAAACCCGTCGACCTTTTAGTTTATCAAATTTTGTTTGTTTTTTACTATGTAGAGACTAGATAAAGAGCAGAGCAGAGCTCTTTGTACGTTGAATCCGAATTCCTACATTATACAGATTTATACGTCAAAGGCCAAATTCCCAATTAAATGATGGCGATGATGATGATGATAAAAGGAGAGGAAGACAGGACTATTTCGAATATTTCGAATTCAGTATAGGATTCCATCCATAAAAGTCTTAAATTATATAGGCCTGTGTTTAGGCCAAGATATAAATATATATAAATTGGTCTATCTCAGCCAGTTTATGTTCCTATATTAAAAGCGCTTGGGAGCTATTGTGCTCAATCTTCTTCTACTAATTCTGGAACCTGATGCACGACAAGTTTTTCTCGAGAAAAATTTCTTTATATATTTGCGATTATAATAACGAGTTATGTAACAGTACTTAGTATTTATTTTTTATTTCGATTGCTCAATGAGACCTACTTTCTGCAGAGAAACTTCGAAGGCTCGGCCAGGAATTTGAGTCCATGGACCGTTGTTCCTACGGCGAATTCCGACAACAGGGACCACTACGAACGGCTGAAACTCTCTTCCCTTTCCTCAGTAAGTTCCACTGCAAAGAAACAATCAATATAGCGTAGTTATATTGCATCGTAACTTATTGCAACGTGAACTTTAAGTTTTCGCTCTTTTCGAATCCACTGTTAATAACATATGTTGATTGAGCATCATCGTTTCACCATCATGGAAACATTTATAAGATAATGACCTATATACTTTGAGCTTGAAAAACTAAATATAGAGAGATCGTTTACCCTTTCAAAGATCAACTTAAATTTTAAAGGAAAAATTAGTCGTAGTAGCTTATAGATATCACAGTAGAAATGTGATCTACCCTTCGGCTTCTCTATCCTCTGCTGTTCAAAGGCGAGATCTTTCTGCAAGATTCCACTGCTCATATTTCTCTCCTTTCGACTGTTTTCCATCAAATTCGAGAAACTGAGCCAAACGAAAAGAAGAAACCAACACAGCACACGAATGTCAACGGTTATGATTGGAGAAAGAGGAAGGAATTCGGCGAAAGAAACGAGATCGAATGTAATGTCTTCTATCGCAACTATGTCAAAACATCCACGATATTAAATCAATGACTACTTTCAGTAGAATCGCAGCGTAATGCAACAGCAGATCAGTTAGAAGTGGAAATGCACTTCTGTGTCACGGCGACCAATTGTGAACTGCGTTTCCACCGACAGAACGAACTACGAGAGTTGGGTAGCTTCAGCAAATTAATATAATCTGAATCAATATCTGATTGCTTGGCGACCAAACATCAAATCGACTCCGCCGCTGGGTCGATCCCATTCAAAAGCAGATCCTGTTCCATTTATCATCCGCATAATTAATCGATTGAGTCGAGAGGAATTGCCAAAGTCTTTGTTGTCAAAATGACAAAATATGGCGACGTTGGTCGAATAACGTAATTGCTCTGCTCGGTATATTTCTTATGCCAATCATACATTTATTCGACCAATTTGTTCGCTCATCCCATTCAACAGCAGAAATGGTTGTTGATCTACTGTGATGTCTTATAGCAGCCCCACTGCCTGATAATAGACAATGAAGATTTTATTAGTTATTTCCACGTAGTCAACTATCGGGTGAGTCAATTACTGTTTTTCTATCCGCAGTTAAAATTTAACTACGCGACATAACGTAGGCCTATTACACTGGCATCCGTCGCAATGTGTGTTTGAGCAACCATCCTGTCATCTAACATCGCCACTGTTATTTTCTAGAATAAAATGTGCCGGAATGCATCTGCATTGTGGAAAGAAATAACGAAAAAATGAGATATCAAATACAATAAATTTCCGGGGCTGATGTATGTTCATCTGGTGTTGCTTTATTATAAGATAATTGTTTCAGCGCCTTAACCCCCATTGACTTTTCCTACTGTCCAGGCCTTAGTTGCTATCCTGGCATTTTACTAATTTTTATACTTCCGATAGATTATGCATATAGATGCTTCTTTCGTACCTGTCTATTTCTACATGTCGTGCTTTTGCAGACGTCTGATTAAAGACTATACTAACTTACCTACTTACAATGATCACAATCTATACATTCACTTATAAATTTAAGAATGCAAACAATTTACTGTTAACTGCCATGAGTGCTTGCTATGTCAGACACGACAATGTCGCGCGTCTCCTACGCCTATTACACCCTGTATGCACGGCGTCTACCAGGACAATGTCGCGCGTCTCCTACTTAAACTGCACCCTTGCTTCACTACGTCTGCCAAGACAATGTCGCGCGTCTCCTACGCCTATCCTTGTGAAGACATGAAGACGTCCACATGTACATGTAGGCCCATCTAGCTTATATGAAATATTGCATTTGGCGAATTATTGTTATTGTTTCTCTTCTGTTTTTATTGTCATTGTTGTTGTCGTGCTATCATCATTACTCGTTTATAAAGCGCCTCATCTCTAATTATCAACCATCATTCGATGGCGCTGATCAATCGTGAGTGAAGAACCACAACTGCTTAAGGGTTCGAACCAGCTTCACATGCATGGTCAACGCATTAGCCATTGGTCGTGGTAGTTTCAGTTTCTGTGTGATAAAAAAGATCATTAACGTCGACCTCCTCCTTTATCCAGGCTTGGGACTGGCACTGCCTGAGTTCTTGCAGTGGTAATCTCAACGCGCCATTGGTTTTCCGCGTTCCATTATAGCCCTGCTGAACATAGGTCTATTGCCTCTTAAGACTATTTTTGTCTAACATTTAGACAAAAGTACTATTTAATGGTAGCGAGTGCAATACAGTGCACCATAATACTGAGATTTTTGCCAAAATTAGTGTCATATGTTTTTGTGCTTCAGTTGTTCAACGAAGAAGCGGGTCGCTTTCGATTTAAAAAAAAGTGAAGTCCTGGATATAACATCGTCATTGCGAACAGCATTCACGTCCACTCATGAGATTGACAACTGCCATCCTCACAAAAGTTAGTATTCGCCAATCTACTTGAACTTTTACATGTTCCATTATGCTTCTTATTTTACTTCTTCGTTTTCTTCTTCTTCTTCCTCTCCTCCTCCTCCTCCTACTCCTGATCCTCCTCCTCCTCCTCCTCTTCCTCCTCGTTCTTCCTCTTTTATAGCGTGTTAACTTTTACCTTTACGGAGTCCCTGTGAATAAGCTGCTATGCGAGACACAAACTCGCGATTCGATGAAATGTAGGCTATACGTGACGTTGCGACACGCGGATCCATGCTGACCAATGCTTCACGGGCATGAGGTAAATCCAGGAGCGTGGCAAATCATTAAAACTATGGGACCATATAATATAGCCTATTGATTCCAACTGAATCACTATAATATTATTATGATCCATACTTCGTCTTTATTCTCCTGGAAGCTTGATTACAATAGGATTGAAGATCATTGAACATTAGACCATTGTAGTCTGTAGACCACTGACGTGGCCTTTGCTGGCGCTGAGAAATTTTCGAAGATTTACATTAACATTACATTAAGCCTACGTGCGGGAATTTTCAAACTGCATTGAGCAGTTCATTGTCTGCACACAGAAATCATGTCTATTTTCATTTTGTAGATATTGAATCTGATTTTGGGAAGTTCTACGACAGAGAGCGAGTCGAAGGAAGTGCCACATCGACGTATCATCATTAGGATTCTCTCTACGGAAAAGCGTTGCCGGTCAGAGACAGAGGGATATTGCTTGACCATTGGCCATCGATTGACCTGCTCTCCATCTCTTCATACGGCAATTCACCACAAACATTCAAAACAAGAGTAGAAGGAGGAGGAGGAGGAGGAGGAGGGAGAAGAATGCATGCACATCTGATGTACCATCCATACCGACGAAATGTCAACCCAATGCCATTCCCATTTCACGCAGCCAACCAGGTCAACCTGTTTCAACCGACCACAACCGGATATGACCTGTACGATCCGGTTATAACCAGTTTTCGTCTGCATGGTCACGTGGAAGATCAGAGCAGCGCATGCGCACTGTCTGATCTCGTTGGCTGCGAGAATTACGTTGGACTGAGAGGAGGAGACGGAGGAATTAATCTTCGACATAATGTAGTCGTGTCACAGAACTCTTGTTCTACATCGACCTGTTCTTATAAGACGTCAAACCAGTCAAACTTCAAACGCAGAAACTTAGCAGTCATGACACACTTTGCCTAATGATTATATCAACTGATTAAATTATTGAGGCAATTGTTGGAATAGGCCTTACAATGTGCCAGATGCTCGTGAACCTTCGTTTCGCCCTTGATGTAAAAATATTTGTTCGTCTCGTACAACAGAACTCAACGGACGAATTGATGCGCAATGTTTACTCCGTCGCTTCAGAGTGAATTTCTTGGAACTCTTGGCTGATGGGTAACGTCGTTGATAAATCTCGCTGTCCGAAATATTGTTACTTTTGATCCACATTATCTTATCTCCTTCTCTAATCGCATATCCAGCCTCTCTCGTTTGAGTCGTTTCTGCTTTATTCGTGACCTCCGTCGCATCTTGTCTAGGTCCTCCACCATCTACATTCGTAGACACACGCGCGCGCGCAACTGCACACACATCGTCGTTGATTATTAGAGTTGCAAGAGGCAGGTGATACCAGGGGTGCAGAAAACCAAGAGATTTTTAAATCAAAAGTTGTTTTTTTAGTTTTTTGGGTTTTTTAGTTGTTCTTTGGAATTTATCACAACAGTTTTGTTATAAAAAGCATCAAACACAGCATGAAAAAGAGCTCCAACTCGTTTTTAGAATTAATTTAGCTCGATTTCGGACTGATTAACACACAATTAGTAATATAACAGTAATATTAGTAAATTGATGAAAAATATTTTAAAACACAAAAAAAACAAAAAATGCCATTTTCCGTAACTTTTGTTTTTTGTGTGTAAAAAACAAGAAACCAAATGACCAAAAAGCCAACACGTTTGCATCCCTGGGTGATACACGACATCAACCTGAAACTTTTTATACTTGTTATGAGTTGAATGGCATAAGCACATAACGCTATTGCCATGCAGTGTAGGCTACTATCACACCCTCTCACAGACTGTTGTATCATGAGCAACAGAAGTTTTCTTCAGAAGTTGTCTTCCGGAGTCTCCAGTTGTCTTATTTTTGTATCCTGTTGTCTTAAGTTGTATACAACTTGTATAGTATACATCTTGTTGTTATAAGTTGTCTTCTGTTGTCTTCAGTTGTCTTCTGTCGTCAATGATGCAACAATTAACATTCCAAACGCATGCCTCAGTGCGTAAGTGACAAAATACATGTGAATTGAAAATTCCTCTCGTATGATGTACTCCATTTCGACTTGGAAATCAGTCACTGCGCTTTGATCGACTCTATCTAAATGTCTTAATGTTTGAAACGTCTTAATGTCCGAGATTGCACTATCTTTGTTTTTACTACCTCGATCATCTGCACGAACTGTCGTGTAAACACTGGAAACCTGAACTGGAGGTAGGATCGAAGCAGATGCCGTTTCCTAGTATTTACAGCTGTCGTTATTGTAAGGAAGATGCTAAGAAATGAGGGAAGAAGTGAGGGAGGGAACGAGGGAAGGAGAAAGGGAGGGAATGGTGGAGGGAGGGAACGAGAGGAGTTATGGGAGAAACCAGAATGCGGTAAAAAGTGAGCTCAGACAAACAGAGAGATAAAAAAACAGAGAAAGGCGAGAATTTTACACAGAGAGAGACACACACACAGACAGACAGATATACAGAGCGAGAAAGAGACAGAGAGGCACACAGACAGACAGAGGGTGAGACGAAGGGTGAATCTGGCAGAGACAGTGGCGTCGCTAGGAGGCAGATTGGATACGATGGGGTGAGCAGGAGAGGGGTTAATGGGGCTCCATCCTAACCCCAAGATTATGCAACGAATATCAAGCGGGTAACGATGTTAATGCCGGCGTCTCAGGTTATTTTTCAATTGGAGAAAAATCAATAAAAAATAAAGAAACCCAGGGGAGAACCTATTCGCCTATGCGCCTCAATGGTATACCGACGCCACTGGGCAGAGAGAAGTACTGAAATAGGTAGAGAAAAATACGGAGACAGAGAAAGACAGAGTCTGAGAGAAGGTCTCATAAATAGAGAGATAGCCAGCGACAGACAAAGAGACAGCCGGACGTACAGGTAGACAGAGACAGAGCAACAGTATGTGGGCGAGAGAGAGAGAGCAAGAGAAGAGTGAGGAAGAGTGAGAAAGAGGGAGGAAGAGGGAGGGAGGGAGGAGAGATGAAGAGAGAGGAAGAAAGAGGGAAAACGAAGGGAGACTGAATTTGGCAGAGATAGAGCGTGAGAGAGCGTGAGAGAGAGAGAGAGAGAGAGAGAGAGAGAGAGAGAGAGAGAGAGAGAAAGATAAAGAGAGAGAGAGAGAGAGAGAGAGAGAGAGAGAGAGAGAGAGAGAGAGAGAGAGAGAGAGATAGAAAGATAAAGAGAGAGAGAGAGAGAGAGAGAGAGAGAAAGATAAAGAGAGAAAGATAAAGAGAGAGAGAGAGAGAGAGAGAGAGCATTCGACGTTATCCTTCATCACCTTTTCCATAAGCCTTCGCGCCCATAGTTGCGCGTGACTCCGGTTTCTTACAGCAAGCGTCGGTTTCTGGCGATTGCTTCGATCAGTTGTTCGTTCGTCTGCGGCTGCAACTGTTTGGTTATCGGAGCATTCGTCTCTGCTCTCCGTCGATGATCGTTCTTCGGTTCAACTCGACTCAACCGTCTGCTTTCCCTCTCCGTCTCCCTCTCCCTCCCTATAGTCAGTGTGTCTCCTCGTATCTTGGTAAATGATCATCTCTTCCAACTTCTCCAGGGTCTGTACGGCTGTCTTTCCGACTGTCTGCGACGGTTTTCGGTCAGTTTTCCAGGCGTGAATTCGACCAAAACTGAGCGTAACACTTCATCAGGAAAGATGGAAGACGCTCACAGTAAGACGACAGAGGAGGTAGTCACCTACTTCAGAACGGATGAAGCGACGGGACTCAGCGACGAACAGGTCAAACAGTATCAGGACAAGTACGGACCAAACGGTGAGTCGAATTAGATATACATGAGGAACTGTGGTTACTTACCGTGAAGTTGTCAATGCAATGCTAAACTGGAGTCTGAATGCAAGTAGGCCTACAATTATAGCGCCCTAATAGTGTTCGTCATCTCCAACTTCAAAAGCGCCGCTCTGTTGCTAAGCGCAAAGGCACCAGCTTATCGTTGCAGCATTTTTCTGTATGAACGATACTGTAAACCATGTCACGTGGTTTTACATTGGAATAGGCCCTCTATGTGTCTGCACATTTCACATAATTACGCCCACATGGACCAAAACATATTGGAATGCATGCTATAACGTAAGCTTGAAATATTTGCAGAAGATTCCACTTTCTCCGTTATGTATCAAATATTTTCGTTTTCCCAAACTGTGTAGGCCAACCATTAGATCGCATCATCATAGTCTCATACCAGATCTCAGCAGAGCAGGCCCATAAATATTATGTAAATACCAGCTGTATTATATTTCATATAATATTCTGTAGCGGAAACTGTAGTTAACGGACCCAGGTGTGAAGATCACCTTTGAACCACTAACGTATTTGCCCTTTCCTCGCAGGTATTTCATTGAACTGAAAACGCTGCTTTTTCACAAATCCTATCCTGATTCCTTCTCTTCCCCTTCCTAGTTTTTTCAACTCTAAGCACCACAACCTTATAGGTGTCTCATTGTCTGCCTGCCATGACTGACTCACCGGATTCTGACTCTCTGCCTACACGTTTTGTTTTGATTAAACGCCTGTGGATAAGCTGGTTCCCGCGACTTTACTCCTGTGGGCGCTGTAGAACTATCGAGTTTACGCTTACGTTTACGGCGAATGGCGCCTTTGAAACGATTATCCGCAGAGAATAACTTTACCATTCTTCACCATTGCCGTTATATCAGCAGTGCATGGCGTCGCTAGGATTAGAATTCAGTAAAGAGAGATTGGATATTATGAGGTAGGAGAAGGGCTACTGTGTCTCTTGTCTAACCCCAAGAGTTTCAACTCTGCGAATAGCAATGTAATAATAATCAGTTGCTTATGACGATGCCGTCATAATCCTGAAAAAGTGGCGTACTATGCAAAGCGAGAAGTTACCGACTAGATTATAGACCTATATAGGCCTACGATCATAGATCATATATAGATTATAGACCTATATAGGCCTACGATCATAGATCATATATAGGTTATAGACCTATACAGACCTACGATCATAGATCATATATAGGTTATAGACCTATACGGACCTACGATCATAGATCATATATAGGTTATAGACCTATACAGACCTACGCCTGCAACAATCCGGAAGTTCCCAGACCGTTCCTGCCCGCGCAGTCACCAAACTCTCACACACTCCAGTACAAAATTGTATATCACCTACAAAGCACTTCAAACCTCTCAACCCTCTTACGTTCATCAACTACTCACCATCCAACCGCCCGGGTCTACCCGCTCATCGTCATATTTTTCGCTATCTCGACTTCCAGTCTAATCGTCTCTGAAATTCTGCAGCCGCTCCTTAGTCTATTCTGCACCAGATCTTTGAACGGACTCCCCAAAGATATCCGTCAGTTTGCTCATACCGTTATTTCTCCTCCAAATTCTGCCTCTCCTCCAATTTCACTCTCTCCTGCTACTTTGTAACCTACTCAGGATTGAAAACCGAACTCTTCAAGCCGTGCTGAACAGCTTCTACTCCTGCGCCATCGACTGTGATAACAAAAAGTCTGATATAAATCGAATGTAACCATGCAGTCATGCAAGGTCACCATCAATTCTACAGCTCATTTTATACTAACCACGTACTGGAGAGTTAAAGGCTGAGTCGAGCTTAATGGGTGGAGCGTGTATCGATGCATATACCACTTCCTGTTTGATAATCCGCTCTCGACACCAGAGCGTTAACATTGTTCTATCAACCGATGCACCTAAATAGCAGTTTCTGTTTAATGACACTGTGTGATAAAGAAAACACCATTAGCGTCGCCCTCCACCTTTATGCAGGCTTGGGACTGGCGCTGTTAGAGTACCAAAATAGATGCTAAATATTCTATGGAGTGTGTGATTACGTTTGGAATCAAGCGTGGGAAAAATTATGCGGGTGTTTGTGCGTTTAAATTATACGAAACGTCTTGCATGAATCTGTTGAATGTGCTAAAATTCTTTCGGTCGGTTGATGAATGGATCTGCTCCAATGTAGGATGTTGTATAAACAGCTGCGATAAGACAGTTGCAGCGCACATGGAGTGTCTTCTCCTCGATCTCCATTGCACCTTCTGCCTTATCATCATCATCCACTTTAAGACTGATAGATATTTCGGCTGAGGTGTAGATTTAGCAGCGGTTGATTAAAGCATTAGCCTTCTGAACCGTTTTGATTGTGAAACGATTGCCAATTTCTCATCACTGTGGAATCCATAGGGCTATATCGGGTTCAGATGTCTGCAGTGACGGCTCCACAGGGGTGGGGGGGTCAGAGGGAGCATGCCCCCAACTGAGTTTGTGGTGGCCCCCACTGGCCCCCAAATTTGTGACAGATTTATTGTTGTGAAATATTGTGTAATTGTGATTTGATATTTACTTCCTCAGATATGATGCATGATGAAATTCAGAATTATGTTTGTCAAAGCATTCTCAACGGCACACAGTACCTACTTGCATAATGAAATCAGAAATAAGTTTTTTAGGAACATTCTCACAGAATTTACTTGCTCAGAATATTTAGTGGCAGATATGGTCAAAGATCCGGTAATGGAAGAGGTCAAATTCTCTTATGCATAAGAAAATAATGGGTTGAAGCCCATAAGGAGTTATATCCTGGGGTTCCGGCAAGGCAATTCCAGCAGCTCAGTACGATATGATGGGCTTGCCGTTTTGCTACGGTAAGTAATACAACGGCAGCGATCAATTAGATGCAATGATAGCCTATAATTATGCTAAAGGATGATACTGGGGCAAATGCTGAAAGAGTAGTTGAAAGCTTGAAGCTAGATGCTTGTTGTCATTACGTGCTGTTATGGCCATATTGTATCAATTGATACATATTGTATCAATTCGCAGTGCTGTATGCAAGACTTAACACTTCAAGACCAATACGAGACCGAGACAGTGAGGTGCCGAGACCGAGATCGAGACGGTGAGGTACCATGACCGAGACCGAGACCGAGACACTAGGTTCGAGACAGTAAAAGACAAGTGATCCTATATAAAATGCTGTAAAATGCTAATGTTTCAGTTTTCGGGAATAATGTTTATTTGTAATTTCAATTTGAAACTTATAATGTATATAGTAGAAATTCCTGAGAACAGTTTTTATATTGCCGCGCAAGATTTAAAGACAGTTCACGCGAAACTCATCGAGTACGCTTGTTCGAGACAGAACAAGACATTCACTTCAAGACAGTTTATAAAAATTCGAGACACTACCTCGAGACCGAGACCGAGACAGCAGGCTTCCGAGACCGAGACTTATCTGCAGCTGCGGACGTTGTCAGGCATTAAACTGACTCCTTCAAAGAAAATAGAGATGAAACAGAGGTATTTATAAAGGCAGAACAGCAAAGTAAGTATTGTTCAATTGAGTCAGTATTAACTAAACAATGTGTCCGACTGTCCGTTTAATGCCCAATCGCTTTTTCTAGCTCGGCAGTTGATGAAACTATCGGACAACGTTCTCAAGTGAACACACAAACCACATTTTATGCAGCGACTTTACAAAACGATCAATTCCGAGCTAGATAGACGAATCTCTGATTCACTTACTGCTATGACAGGCATTAATGTCAAAACATAAGTGTTTCTTGAATTATGATACCATTGTGCTTTTGCACTTTTGTTTGACATTATTGTTGAAGACCTCAACTATAAAATTCCCCAAGTTGGGCGCCTGTTAAAGCATTCAAATTTAATATGACCACATTGATGAACCTGGCTTCTTTTCTGGAACCATACAAACTTGCTATTCATGAAATGCACAGACTGTCGAACATAGCCATTGTTTTACCAGTAACATCAGCAGCCTGTGACAAAAGCTTTTCGGCTCCGAAATTAATTAAAACATTATCTACAAAGAACTATGCTTGATGGGTCTAGGGCATTTCCTCCCGGACATTTCCCCCCCCCGGATATCTTCCCCGACATCTCCCCCCTGGACATTTCCCCTCCCCCCCCCGTAGGACAATTCCCAGGATTTTCCCCCCATGTGACCCAGCTAAACTATTTTAATAGTGCAAATAAATTTAGACAGCAAAACGAATGAACATTTATTTAGTTTAAGATATCCTTTTGATTTAATAGGAATCAAACTAATGAGCGAAAGGTCTTCATATTTCACCTTTGCTTTACACTCACTTAAAGCTGTTCCTGCACCTCTCCGACGTTCGCACTCATAACTAGGCTAACGACGTAATTTGTTAATTTTTTTGTTTAGCATAAAAATTTAGCCGTTTAATGCAACTTTGTTCTTTCCACGTACGCTAGCTACAGTTTCCACCTCCATCTCTTCATATTTCTTGTCTAATAATTATTTATCTTACAGAGTAATGACAGATTATATAGCAACAGTCAGGTTAAAATATAGAACCTTTGTTAAATATTTACCTAAAGCATCAAAGTGAGACACATTTGATTAAGTAAGGTTGTTCTTTGTTCACCAGTAAACTATCAATTAATTAAGCAGTACATGCCTCCATGATCAACTATTCTTCTATTTATTTTTGATTAAAAATTTGTCTTAAGTATCAAAGTGAGACACGTTGAATTAAGGTTGCTTGTGCGTTTTAACATCAAACCCATTTTTTTGATCACAGAGGGGAAAAATCCGGGGGAATTGTCCTACGGGGGGAAATGTCCGGGGGGGGAGATGTCGGGGGAGGGAGATGTCCGGGGAGATGTCGGGGGAGGGAGATGTCCGGGGAGATGTCGGGGGAGGGAGATGTCCGGGGAGATGTCGGGGGAGGGAGATGTCCGGGGAGATGTCCGGGGAGATGTCGGGGAAGGGAGATGTCTGGGGGAGATGTCGGGGGAGGGAGATGTCCGGGGAGATGTCGGGGGAGGGAGATGTCCGGGGAGATGTCGGGGGAGGGAGATGTCCGGGGAGATGTCCGGGGAGATGTCGGGGAAGGGAGATGTCTGGGGGAGATGTCGGGGGAGGGAGATGTCCGGGGAGATGTCGGAGGAGGGAGATGTCCGGGGAGATGTCGGGGGAGGGAGATGTCCGGGGAGATGTCGGGAAAGGGAGATGTCCGGGGAGATGTCCGGGGAGATGTCGGGGGAGGGAGATGTCCGGGGAGATGTCGGAGGAGGGAGATGTCCGGGGAGATGTCGGGGGAGGGAGATGTCCGGGGAGATGTCGGGGGAGGGAGATGTCCGGGGAGATGTCCGGGGAGATGTCGGGGGAGGGAGATGTCCGGGGAGATGTCGGGGAAGGGAGATGTCCGGGGAGATGTCGGGGGAGGGAGATGTCCGGGGAGATGTCCGGGGAGATGTCGGGGGAGGGAGATGTCCGGGGAGATGTCGGGGGAGGGAGATGTCCGGGGAGATGTCCGGGGGAAGATGTCCGGAACCCATGTTTGATATTCGTCGGAATAGTCTGACAATGTTGTTGATTGAATCTACTCATGCAGCCTATTACAATGGATGCCTTTGTGGATGAGTTTGACTCTTGACATAATAATCGTAAACATGCTTTTCATTGAGCGTATTTATTGTGTATAGTTTATGGAAACGTTATGCTGTACTTCTAAATTAAAGTCATGCCATTTTCCAAAGTGTTATAATCTTGAGACTGTTGATGTGAAGAATTCAGGTTGCACTATAATACATATGCATGTATCTGGTCGATGTCACTCAGTGTGGAGCTATATCTAGCACTCTCAATTTCGAAAACATTGGGTATCCAATGGGCCCCGTGTCGGGACCTCGGCCTCTCCGAGGCCGCCCTGATGAAAAAACCTAGAGCCACCACTGGATTTCTGTATATTTATAGACATAGCAAACTTCATAGGCCATCTTTTGTATTGACTAAAATCCAAAATTTTAAACCAGGTTAAACTTATTGTTTTTGTTCTGTTTTAGAATTACCTGTTGAAGAGGGTGAGTACTAAATTGGCTTATATGCTTTCTTTGAACTGATCTGGTGACTTCTATGGTGTCATTATAACACAAGTACACAAGGAATAAGTCGATAGTTGCTGTTAGTGAAATAAAAGACTCATTACATACCCCATAATATGATTTTGATCATATGCGTAAATCTAAATATGATTATGCATGATGTACACGCATGTTTAATGCATATCGGCATATACGTACGCGTGTATGTTTTTTGTATACCCGTCCGGAACTGGATTTAGGCCTTTGACCGAAAATTGAGGAGAGTAGTCGGAGAGCGACACTGTCTAACGTGTTGTTAGTTATGGCGATTTAATATTTGAACTAAATCGATCGAATTTGAGAGACAAAGATGCTCGCATCTCTTGTATTTCTCAATAGCAATTATTCTAAAAGAGTGCACGTGACAACAAATCTTTGCTATGTCATAAAAGTAGAAACCTCATTTTTTGGAAGTGGTGTAACTTACTTGTACTCTCTCGTCAAACATCTTTACGATGCATTGTATAAGCTTAGTACGAATGACGTATGCCACAGTAACCACGTTGCAATAGTTCACAAATGAAAGTCGATGACCAGATCGGGCGTTAGTTGCATTGTTTTTCTATATGTTTCTCTTAGGGAAATCGGTTTGGGAGTTGATCTTTGAGCAGTTTGATGATCTTCTGGTGAAGATTCTACTATCAGCTGCCGTCATCTCTTTCGTGAGTAAACCTGCAGCCTTCATTGGTACATGGTACATCTATAGTAGCCTTAGCTGAAAGTAGTTAAAAGCCTCAGAGTTATCAGCTGATCAGTTTTTATGACCCGACCCTACCCGATCCGCCTTCAGTGGTAATCATACTAATAAGTAATAAGCTTATTAGTATACCATTACATTAGCCTACTATCGTCAAGTTCTAATGTCGCAAAAACGCAGCACAGTCAGACTGCTATAGGATTATAATATTGATATTTTAGGCTCATAATTATTAAAGGTATCAGTGAAGACGCCCTTATGAGAAATTATTCCATGCGGCAACTAGTTCGGTGTCAGAAGAAAGAAATCCGGTGTTTACGCTCCAATTCCTTAGCCATATTCCTTCGTCATATTCAAGTTAGTTGCTAGTAACTGATTAATACCAGGGTCCGATGTAGACCGCGTTTAATTTCCCGATGGTGGCTTACGTAAGAGATTCTAAATCCCGGGCGATAATACGGTCCTTCTACAGGGGCCCTAAAAGTAACAGTACCCACTCAAACGGGCGAGCGGTGAAGTACAAATTTAGGTGGGTCGATGCCATTTATAATCATGGCCGTTATAGCAAACTCGAAGCACTTTACTCATTCAGATGATCGGATGATCCTCTGTCTCTGTCGCAATCTCTCTCTCTCTCACACTCTCTCTCTCTCTCTCTCTCTCTCTCTCTCTCTCTCTCTATATATATATATATATATATATATATATATATTGTATTCGTGTATATCTCGTTTCGTATCAGTTGATGCCTGGTTCAACCTGAATCGGCTGTTCAACCGGTGTTGCGATAGCATTGGGGCGTCCTCTCCTGTTATTCATCTTTCGATAAGGTGCCCTTGCCAATGAACCCACGCACAGAAGATGTAAACCGCAACGAATCATTATGAAAAGCACAGAGTTGAAAATGATGCCCTGCGAAGAAATAGTGAAATGGGTCTTGGCTTTGGACACGACTAAACCCGACCCGCCAAGATCTCGACCTGACCAGACCCGCCGAAAGTGTATATTCGTAACCCGATCTGATTCGTTCCGACTTGAGGGTCGATCCAACCCGACACAGCGTGGATCTATTCGACCTGTGGACAACTCTGAACAGCCTTCGTTGATAGTTGCCAGTAGCCTTCGATGATAGTAGATAACGGCCTTCATTAATAGTTGTTAGTAGCCTTAACTTACATTAGTTAGCAGCCTTCGTTGATAATAGTCTTCATCGGTAGTAGTTGGTAACCTTAAATGATATTAGTTAACAGCCTTCATTGATAGAGATTGACTATAGCCTTCATTGATAGAGATTGACTTTAGCCTTCATTGATAGAGGTTGACTTTAGCCTTCATTGATAGAGGTTGACTATAGCCTTCATTGATAGAGATTGACTTTAGCCTTCATTGATAGAGGTTGACTATAGCCTTCATTGATAGAGATTGACTATAGTCTTCATTGATAGAGGTTGACTTTAGCCTTCATTGATTGAGGTTGACTATAGCCTTCATTGATAGAGGTTGACTATAGTCTTCATTGATAGAGGTTGTCTTTAGTCTTCATTGATAGAGGTTGACTATAGCCTTCATTGATAGAGGTTGACTATAGCCTTCATTGATAGAGGTTGACTATAGTCTTCATTGATAGAGGTTGACTATAGCCTTCATTGATAGAGATTGACTATAGCCTTCATTGATAGAGGTTAACTATAGTCTTCATTGATAGAGGTTGTCTTTAGCCTTCATCGATAAAGGTTGACTATAGCCTTCTTTGATAGAGGTTGACTATAGTCTTCATTGATAGAGGTTGTCTTTAGTCTTCATTGATAGAGGTTGACTATAGCCTTCATTGATAGAGGTTGACTATAGCCTTCATTGATAGAGGTTAACTATAGTCTTCATTGATAGAGGTTGTCTTTAGCCTTCATCGATGAAGGTTGACTATAGCCTTCTTTGATAGAGGTTGACTATAGTCTTCATTGATAGAGGTTGTCTTTAGTCTTCATTGATAGAGGTTGACTATAGCCTTCATTGATAGAGGTTGACTATAGCCTTCATTGATAGATGTTGACTATAGTCTTCATTGATAGAGGTTGACTATAGCCTTCATTGATAGAGATTGACTATAGCCTTCATTGATAGAGGTTAACTATAGTCTTCATTGATAGAGGTTGTCTTTAGCCTTCATCGATAAAGGTTGACTATAGCCTTCTTTGATAGTAATTAACAACTTTTGTTGATAGTAGTTGATAGTTGGCTGTGCATCCTTCATTGATAGTAATTAACAGCCTTTGTTGATAGTAGTTGATAGTTGGCTGTGCATCCTTCATTTATAGTAATTAACAGCCTTTGTTGATAGTAGTTGATAGTTGGCTATGCATCCTTCAATGATAGTAGTTGGTGGCCTTAACTTATATGAATTAACAGCCTTCATTGATTGTACCAGCTTCCCCTCGGGATCTCTACCCACTGTTAACCGGACTATAGGGCCTCCATCTGACCCCTTTTGGACAACCCCTCTGACGCGACTCAGCGCTCGTGAATAAGCTGATGCCCGGTGCCTGGCCTTCAAGTGGCGCTTTGGAAGCTTTAAGTTTGCGATTATGATTACGAAAAAATATCTCGGTTAAGGCTTACCAATAGTGAATTGTAATAGGTCTACTGCAAATTTCATTAAAGCTCCAATTTGTTCCTCATGACCTTTATATTATCCTCTTCTATCCATCATCCAGGCTACTTTCCTCCTCAGATGACTCATCTTTCACAGTGTACGTACGACCCTCTTCCTCGATCAAGTGATGAGTAATCTTGGCATGTCGGGTCTTTTGTGCTAGACGATAACAAATACGGGGAAGATACCCACTGAATGGGCGTCGGTTCAGTGTGCTAGTGAGAGCCGTCTCAGTTCTGTAATGTTTGCAATAAGCGGATTGAAAAAACTAAGCTTCGGTAAAGATGTAACATTGTTGCTGTATACGTAGGGCGTTAAGCAGTTGAAAGGTGTTTCTCAGCTCGGAAAGGACCTAAGACAGGCTAGATAGACATTGCTTATCCAGGCTATAATCAGGTCTGTCTAAAAGATCTAGGCCTATTATATGCAGGGCTGCAAACATGTTGGTTTTTTGGTTCTTTGGTTTTTTGGGTTTTCACAAAAAACAAAAGATACGAAAAATGGCAATTTAAAAAAATGTTTTTATTCAATTTACTAATATTCCTATCATGTTACTAATTGTGTGTTATTCAGTCCGAAATCAAGCTAAATTAATTCTAAAAACGAGTTGGAGCTCTTTTCCATGCTGTGTTAGATGCTGTTTGATAACGAAACTGTTGTGACAAAATCCAAAGGAAAACTACCCCCACCCCAAAAAAAAAATAAATAAACCCCCCAAAAAAACTAATGATTTTTAAAAACCTTATTTCTTGCACCCCTGAATATATGTAGTACTGTAGGTCAATGCTTTTCGTAAGACCAGTTGTTAAAACGAAGGTCTCGAGATCAGCTAGTAGGTCTATAGGCCTACATCGGCCTATGAGTTTATACCACTCTCCATTTTTTGAAATCTTATGGACCTGTTAAAGAATCTCAAGATTGGGCGATAGCTCCAAAGCTATAATTACATTTTAAAGGCGGTTGTAATCAATCTGTATTGTAGGTGTATTGTATTTTAGCATTATAAAGCGCTTAATTCTAGTAGAGTGAACCGTTCAGAAACGCTGCCACCAGTGCGAAAGGCCCCGCGAGAAGAAGTAGGTTATGAGAAAAGCAAAAGAGACTGAAGAGACTGAATGATCAAAAATATTACTGCCAGATAGAATTTTAGAGCGAACAGATGACGAAGGGGCATATTCCACAGAGAGTGACTAATTAATTTTTGAAGCAAAAGATCGAGCCTGATTCATATAAGCTGTTCTAGTTCAAGGAACCAATAGGTTAAGTCTATTGGATGAGCGAATGGACAGAGGGAGGAGGCTGAATGAGGCCAAAGTATTAGGCCTACATCAGCCAGGTATCTCGGAGCCAGACCCCATTGAGCCTTGAAGATTAGATTGAGACTTTTAAATCTGGTTGTTATTTGGAAGCGTGGAGCTTCAGTGGCCGACGGTTCGGCCTAAAATGCACAGAAAAATTACTTATGCGGCCGAACGTTCTTTAATTGTGTAGGCCTACATCTAAAAATGACACTAACCGTAAGGCCTGACCCTAAACGACCCACACGATGCCTAACCTGGCTCTAAGCGATCCTCACGACATATATTACAAAATAATTTGAGGTGTTTTAAATAGTGCGCATGCGCCAATGGTAGCGCGTGCGCAGAGGTCCTCGCGCGCTAAACTTTGTATGTAAAGCTTTGTACGGGTTCGGGCGTAGAAGTAACATTTTCGTCTGTTTTCTGGCCGAACTTTCGACCGCGGAAGATTTATCCTATATGGAAATATAGTTTGAATTGCTTGACCTTGACTATTTGATTGTTTTAAAGAACAATCCCGATTTTCGACGCTTGGAACCGTCGTAGTTTGGAACTGAAAGACTAAGTGCTTACTTAAGTGCTTGCAAATCAGAATTAATTTCTCCTTCTAGCATTTTCAGTGAAATTGTTCGGATGATAAAAGAAGAAGCAGAAGATTTTCTGAAAGTATCTCAAATGAAGCTAAGGCGCATGATAAACGAGTTGGAGCTCTTTTCTAGTCAGGTCTACGATTATGTTTCCCCACTAGAGTTATTTTTTCCGGAGGAACACAACGTCTTATTTTCACAGGCCATTCGATTGCTTTTCTAGTAAAGTATATATTGCTCCCATTGGTTTTATATCCAGTTTACCAAATAGTTTCAGGCGGATACAGTGAGATCCTCGTCAGGTGAGCATTCACCTTAAATGCAGGTGAAGTCACCTGCCTGTGGAACGCAAAAATAGAACCGAGTTCTTGGAATGTTTCGACCGTAGCCAGGCAACTGCTGCCAACTGGCAGGCCGGTGCAGATGTTAGCCGTCAGGCACCATTCGAGACAGCATCACTGGTTGCCTAACGTTTTCTGGCTCTGACGTTGTTTGTGAGAATGCTTTGATGGTATAGCTGCCCTTGGAGGGTGGATTTTTCCGTTTATCAGGTTGCCGTGACTGTTGCTCTCTGCTTGCCTCCATTGGTTTTTTGACATTTACGCGAGGCCTTTCCATCCAGCCTTCTCTCCTTCCTCGACATTTCTTTAATTATTTCTTGCTGCAGACTTGAAGTCTGTACTTTTTGTACTTATCAGCAATCATCTTCAATCAGAGGATAATTTGGACAGTGAATCAGAGTTCGGTTTTGAATTTCTAAAGTCCCAGCTACAACAAGCACTTCAGGGATGGTCATGATTAGTTGGATTGCTTATCCATTAGAATTAGCTGTTTTAATGATCCATTAGATATAGGATTCCCAACTTGGATTAGTTACCAATATCTGCTGCACTTTATGGCACTTAATTTTATTGTTGCACTGTATGGGACTTACATTCATTGTCTATCACACCTGGTAATTGCAAAATTGTTTATCAATGTCAGATGTGAGAGAAATGTGTATGGGTACAAAGTAGATATGTGTGTGTGGATTATGAATGAACTAGCTGGGTGATACTCAGCGTTGCCCAGGTTAAGAAATATCGAGAATGGAAATGGACTTGACCCCTGGATATCCTTCCACAGGTGTACCTGTCATTCGTCTTTGTGAGGTTTTGTTGGTTTGTGAAGTGTAGTACCTCAAAACCTGGGAGTACAATAGTGACTCCTGGCGATTGAGAAGGAAACTTTGCTTTTATGTGGACTCCTTAGGGTAGTTGTTACACTACTGAGACAGGTTTTTGGCCCTGGAGACCAAGAAGATGGCGGCAGCGGATTTCACCAAATTTTGAAATTTTAAATTCTTGAAATTTGATATCACCCTTCTTCCAACATATTTTGCTCAGAAGTGCACTCGCCTCGACAGCACAATTGCAGTTGTACTGCAGAGCAATTGTGCGTGAAGGATTTGTTCAAGGTCCCTACACAGTGACTGACGCCTCGGACAAGGGTCGAATCTGCTCGATCAGCGCACACTGAGTGTTAATGGGCTGACCGCTGTAACCGCCACCGTGCCACCAACCCCTCTACTGGGTGTCCCAGGATGTTCCCCAAGCCAACGGCGAAGGTTTTGAGTCAATAGCTCTAAAACTGTGCAAATGCATAGCTGGACAGACAGACACACACACACAGAATCTTGTCTTTATTTATACAGATGATTTAATGAATAATTTATTGAATGAATGAGAGAATAAACGAGTGAGTGGATGAGTGCACGAATGTGTATTATTATGCGTGATTCTTTTAGGTGTTGGCGTGGTTTGAGGAGTCAGAAGAGCAAGTGACAGCTTTTGTTGAACCATTCGTTATTCTGCTCATCCTGATCGCAAATGCTGTCGTTGGCGTCTGGCAGGTCAGACTATATATCCTTATATCCAGATTATATCCTGTCCAATTATCCATACTTAACCTGATCTGGTCACATGCCATCATTTATGATATTACAGTGGCAGACATTCTCTATGTGTCAGTTGTGTTAAGACAGGTGGCGAGATAGGTGTCTTGAAATAGGTGTCTTGAGAGAAGTGTTTTGAGATAGGTGTCTTGAGATAGGGGCCTTGAGATAGGTGCCTTGACATAGGTATCTTGAGATAGGTGCCTTGAGATAAATGTCTTGAGATTGGTGTCTTGAGATAGGTGTCTTGAGATAGGTGCCTTTAGATAGGTGCCTTTAGATAGGTGCCTTGAGATAGGTGTCTTGAGATAGGTGTCTTGAGATGGGTGCCTTTAAGACAGGTGCTTTAAGATAGGTGTCTTGACATAGGTGTCTTGAGATTGGTGTCTTGAGATTAGGTGATTTGGAGTTTTAACAGTGTCAAATGGAGCCTAGTATTAGCCAGCAGTATGATAGCTTGGCTGCAGGAACAGAGATAATATATGGTATACCAACGAGTGAAACATCCTTTAACCTAAGTGTCATGTGACCCGACTGCTTGCTCTTAAGTTATCGTGTAGTATATTGAGCATTGCTTGGGCTGCGGCTGCTGCACGGCTGGCGTGCATCCATAAGTTGCATCCCAGTGCATGGACAGATATATGCTTTGGCCGCAAGTCATTTATTTTAATGTTTTATTTCTCTCCAAGCACTGAAAGTTCCATATGTTCTTCCTTAAAAGACTTAGTGTTGCTTGGATTGCTCTGCTAGACTCACTGAATGCAACCAATCTTCCTTCTGTCTACAGGAAGCTAAGAAAACTAATCTGCCTCTGAAGGTCTTTCTCTATGTGACCATATCTCTATATTATCTGTGTTTGTGTGTGTGCTTTTATCTGTGTCTATGCCATCTCGTTTTATATACACATATCTTAGAATATGCATCCGACTGTGTGTGTGTGTGTGTGTGTGTGTGTGTGTAGGTGTGTGTGTGTATCTCCTGTGTCTCTGCGTTTGTCTGTCTATCTGCCAATGGCACTGTGCACGCCTTTGCCATCGTATATGGCTGCACATGTGCCTTAGTAGTGATATATATATATATAATAGCGCAGTTGTTTTTCCATTTCTCCTCCACTGAGCAATAATAGGAGAAGGCGATTGTGGAAGACCTAATGATGGTAGATGGCGCTGGTAGATTTGATTATGTCCTGCAAGTCCTCATCTTGGAATGTCGCTTCAAGTTCAGAGCCAGCGCTGACTATGAGCACGGCAAAATGTACCTTCCATGCTGCGTGTTTTGACAGCAACCGCAGAGTACCCCCCTGTTTTGCTCTGCCTTTGGCACTATACCTCAGTTCACTGTATCATGCACAATAAAGTGATTTAGTATTATGTCCCTTAACCGAAGTGTTAGATAACGTTTTTCGACATGAGTTAGTATCAAAAGCATTACGTGACACGATGTAATGTTGTGTGCTACATTACTGTGTAATGCTTGGTCATGTAATATGTGATGTAATAAATTGCTATGTCATTGTTATGTTATTTGTGATATTATGTGATTTAATGTATTATAACCTGATTTTTCAGAAGGATTTATCACCCACCTGCAGGATCAATATAAACAGAATATTTTTCACGAAACATTATCAATAGTAGTTGCTATGCTAGGTTTTTACAATTACGGTTTTATAGTCTATGCTTAGTCTCTTTGCTTGTTGTTCTCACTTATTATTTAATGTTATTTCTTATGAATAATTATGTTCTTTGTTTCCTCCGATATACATTAGTTATTGTTTAAGCATTTAATTGTGTTTGTTAATAGTTATTGATGACGATTGTCTTGTCTGTTTTTGTGTCCTTGTGTGTTTTTCTCTCTGTTTGTCTATCTGTGTAAGTCTATATATATATCTGTGTATGTTTGTGTTTCCCTCTTTCTGTCTGTATATATCTGCTTTGAGGATCTATAGTGGACATGTGCTATACTAGGCCACATCATGTATCATTTTGCCATCTTCTCATTGTACGTTAGTAGGCCTACATGTTATATGGTTGTAGATCATTTTCCTAACGTAAAATATCGACACAGTTTATACATAATGTCAGATGTTAAGCTTAGCTGAGAGTGCAATGGTTCAGCTGAATTTTGCCAGGCTGACATTTAGAGGCATGCACTTGAAGACCTCAGCCACTGCTAGATAGGCCTAATCGCCTGGCACTGGAATTGTGGAGCCTGGTTAGTATGTTGCACCTGGTTCAGCCAAAGAATTGGGAAAATATCCTCTAAGGATGGCCAATGCTGCTGCTGCTGCTGCTATGCAAGATTTAGAAGGTGCAGTTGTCTTTCAGCGCTCTTCATTTGATGGTTGTTGAAGGCGTGTTCAAATCATGATTGACAGGCGCGGACTTTGTGTTTGACCTAGCTTTGGTAGTACTTTGAGTTAAGTTGCTTCAATGAGTTCTCTTTTGAGATTTGCATCTGTAGGAGATGATTTGTTTAGCACCAGGTCAAGTAGCCTCATTATGGCAGCAATGTCTCCGAGGAGGGAACTAGTTGGTTAGCCAGATGCATCCTTTCATGGACCAAAGGCCACTTTCTGTTCTCAGGGTCTCTCTCACTATTCTATTCTATTTACGGATTTCTAAAGTGCCTCTCACAGTACAACCTAATCAGAGGAACTTCCAGTGCGAAGAACCCTTTGAGAAAAGAAAAGTCTTAAGAGAACGGGCAGAAACAGTTGTGCTACTAGATAAGATTAGATAAGATTTGGTAAAGGTTACCTTGAGGTGGAGCTATATAAATCTAGTTACTATAGTTGCACTGGAAGCCTCTCTGATTGGTGTGCACTGTGAGAGATGCTATGTAGATTTATAGATACAATGCAGTACAGGATATTCAAACATATAAGTGAAGCACTACAGACGATTGCACCATCAGCTGCTCAACTTCCAGCAGACAGAACATAGGGATAAAAAGACGTCCAATTCAATTAGAATCTTTATTTCGATTGGCCTTCTGTTCTTTTATTTACTTAACTAGTTCTTTATCTCATCTCATTTCTCGTTGTTCAGCAAGAAAAGGTTTTTGTTTCATTAAAAAATATAATGCCTGTTTATTGCTGGTGGGCCTATTATTTGTGTCTTTGCCAGCTTTGGTCATTGGTAGGTTTTTGACTTTTTGTTTAGCTTCAGCATTAGCCACTAACCCTTTGGAATCATGCACTAGAGAACATGTCTTTATATTTACCAACTGCTATCTTAAACTAAACTCTAAACTTCTAAGGTGCCACAAAAAAACCAAGCGCTGAACACTAGTTTATTCATGAGCAGTGAGCACTGTGTCAAGTCAGAGAGGTTGTCCAGAGGGAAGTATCAAAAGTAGGTCAAACCCAGACACTCTATTTAAAACAATCAGCAGTTTTATGACTAAAAGAAAAGACTAAGGTTAGTCTTTAAGGTTAAATTGATTTGCTGATGTTTGTCCAATTGTTGGAACAGGAGCGAAATGCAGAAAGTGCGATTGAAGCGCTTAAAGAGTATGAACCGGAAGTGGCAAAGGTCATTCGTAAGAACAACCGTGCAATCCAGCGGATAAGGGCGAAGGATCTTGTGCCTGGAGATGTCGTCGGAGTCTCTGGTATTTTCTCATAATTTGTTACAACATTATTGCAGACTGTTGCATTGAATGGTAATATGTTGTAATAATTTGGTGTGGCTCAGTGGCTGATCGGTTAGAGCGGTCAGCCCATAACGTTCAGTGTGTGCTGAGCGCGCGGGTTCGAGCCTCGTCCGGGGCGTCAGTCACTGTGTAGGGACCTTGAGCAAGCCCTTTGCGCACCATTGCTCTGCAGTACAACTGCAATTGCGCCGTCGAGGCGTGTGTATGCACTTCTGAGCAAAAGATGTTGGAAGAAGGGTGGTATCAAATTTCGGTAATAATAATAATGATGGTGGTTAATGAACTTACTAGTAACCAGAACCTATGTAATTGTAAATGTAGATTTAGATTGTGCAAGGGTAGGAAGTAACTAGTTAGCCATTGTAAATGATGGTAAGCGTCATTAAGGACAAATATATCACAGCCGAGCAAAACATTGCACAGAAAAGAAGGGCGTTCGCATTGGTTGGCCTAACACATGTGTGTATGGTCCAACCAAAAGGGTGTTTATCGGGAATACATTCTTCAGTGCAAGAGTTGACTTGTTGGATCGTTTGGATGATAGCAGCGTCTGAGTGGATACTATCACAGCTGTTAAAAGGAAGATAGGAGTGACAGAGTCCTATTGATCAATGTTGCAGGTTAACCTGCAATGGTTGTAGCATAGACTAGATGTCTTCTGAACCAATTAAAACTTTTGTTATGTTATGTTAACCAGAAGATAGCAAACCATGCAACTGGTTTTGTTTATATCATTTCGATTTTGCAATAGAATCAGTCAAGTAGGTGTAAATGTCTCCTTGGGTCTGCCCCACCTACCTTCTGGCATTCTGCACTAAGGTCTCCTCTATTTTGCACGGGGTTTCCCTTCGTCCCTCTGCCTGCGGACTTCTGGTGGTTCCCCGCATAAGCTCTGCCATGGCCCTATCCAGGAGCTTTGCCTATGAGGGTCCCACCAGCTGGAACAGCCTCCCCCTTCCTCTTTGGAAGGAACTGCTCTCTCTCCTCTGCTGCCTTTCGGAAGCGCCTGACGACTCTCCTTTTTTATGTTTAGCTTTGTTTAGTTTTGTGTTGAGTCGTGAGCGCCTCTGATTCGAGTGGCGCCATTTAAGTGCTCCATTACATCCTTAGCACAGGTGAATAGATTGTGTCAGTTCTTTGCAATGATTGCATTGTAGACAGTATTATGTCTGAATGCAGAGCGATCAATTAAGTGTAGTTGGTCATTCAATGCTTACTAAGATCCTGTGAGATCATTACAGAGTAGCATTAACTAGAGTGAACTCAGTTTGACATCAATCTTGTGCTCTGTTTTAGACCATACACTTAACAACTTAATGATGAGCTGAATTGCTTTCTCAGTTGCTATTATTACACTCTCACCATTATAAGTGTTAAAGTCTCTTTCTAAGTATTGTATATAAGTATCTATAGAGCACCTCTAGTAGGGTGCACTGTTCAGAAGCGCTGTCAGTGCGCATGGCCCTACGAGAAGAAGCAGGTTTTGAGAAATGCAAAAGAGGATGAGAGACGGCCAGATAGGATTTTAGAGCAAACAGACGACGAAAGAGCATTCCACAGAGAGGCAATTGAAGCAAAGGATCAAAACAGAGCCATAGCTGTTCTAGTTCGAGGAACCAAAAGGTCAAGTCTTTTGAATGAGCAAAGTGGGCAAAGGGAAGAAGCTGAATGAGGCTGAAATATTATGTCACCCAGGTATCTTTTAGTAAGATCCCGTTGAGCTTTGAAGATGTCCAGAGGAAATGAGTGGAAGTTCAGACATCTCTAGGATGTCTTCCTCTGTATTATTCTGTCTATGGTTGTCTTGCTACCAAGATATCTTCTGTTTGATCTGTCTGGTGTTTTCATGACTCAGGTCATTTTCTTGTTCAGGAGTTTGCCTTATGTCTGCCTTATGTCTTCCTTATGTCTGCCTTATGTCTGCCTTATGTCTGCCTTATGTCTGCCTTATGTCTGCCTTATGTCTGCCTTATGTCTGCCTTATGTCTGCCTTATGTCTGTACACAATCTGTCTGCCTACCTGTCTGTCTGATTTCCTGCCTACCTGCCAAGATGCCAAGTTTGTCATCATGTTACCTATTTCCTTTATCAAACAAGGTGTGAATTCAGTCCCAAGAAGACTGTGTCTTTCTCATAGCTCTCAGTCAGATTGTCATTTAATTTTCAGTTGGTGACAAAGTTCCGGCTGATATTCGAATCACCAAAATCTTCTCCACAACTTTGAGAGTCGATCAGGCTATACTCACAGGTACATTTGAAGAACCTTTATGTAAATCCAAAGGTTATTAACAGTCTTTATTATATCATTGTCCACACCTATTATATCCACTGCATACATGCAGCATAAAAATCCTTCATCACTTGCCTGCCGTGGAATATTTCGCAACATACTCTCATGCAAACTTGTTTGTCAAAGTATACAATAAGTCTGCATTGTATAACATTGTATAACATTGCTTACTGTATAAATAAATAATTTGTGATAATCTTTATTACTGTGGTATAAAATCCATTAATTTCAATTCCTATCAAAGTCCTAAGTGTAGTTTTATGCTGTTTGTATTTATAGAACAGTTACTATATAAAGTATTTTAGTTTAGACTTTTAAAACTATCTATGAAATTGGATTATTCCTTTTCAAAGTAAAATTTTCTACTAATTTTTCACTATTGTATGCAGTGCAGTGCTGTTGTGAAGGGTTGACGTGTGGTTTGTATGTATGTTTACTTACTTATTTACTTTTATATCTGCATACATACAAAGTCTTGCATGCATGCATGATGGAGGTGATGTGATGGTGACCTTTTATAATGATCTCTTATTATGGTGATGGTGAGTGATGATGTAGGGGTGTTAATGATAACGGACTGTTTTCAACTGAACAGGTGAGAGTGTGTCTATCTTGAAGCATACTGATGCTATTCCGGATGCAAGAGCAGTCAACCAGGACAAAAAAAACATCTTGTTTTCAGTTAGTCATGCTTCATTTATCTCAGGATGCCAGACAGATTATGATGGTCTGCCCTTCAGATTGAACTCTGTTCTGACCTCATGGAATCAGAGTTACATTGAAGGACTGTTAACTTCATTACCCATAATGGAAAAGTAGTTCATAACCTATGGCTAGCCTACAAATGCTGATCGCAGCTTCAAGCCTCCCCTAAAATTACTGTGTAATGACCTTGGGCAAGTCCTTGACTTATAGCCCTCTGCTGTTCTACCTCTTTTCCGCAAATACTTAAAGACGATTCTGTTCAACTGTGGTTTCATTGTGTTAGGTCAGGAGCAGATCTGATGAGTCTCTCGTGAAGTGGCGCTATATAAATTTGCAATTGCTGAGTGCCATGAATGTGTGGTCATTTACACTTTTGAAGAGAAATGTCATTTCGTCCTGAATCAATATTAGAAATGCAATCTACTTTGGTCTCGACTCCTCTTGTACCTTCAAATTTCGGTCCGTTCTCAATGCCTCTGAATGCCTGATTGGTGTCATCCCAAAATTTAGCTAAGTTAGTATAGAGCTGTACCGATATCGCTTTTTTCCGATTATGCCGATAGCGATTATTGCCAATGATTCATTTGCTACCCGATTATTTGATACCCAATTATCCAGCCGATTATTTTGCCCATTATTTTGTCGATTATTTCAGTGTGTTTCCCAAGATGACAGGTACCAAAAGATAGACCTACTGATACTGCCTTTTATTGTGATACAAGCAAACACTTGCTCCATAGGATACGTAAGCATGTAGTTGGGGACTAATCCTAGGCAGGCAATACAGATTATACACACCGCTCGCTGTCGAACTGTGCCCAGTGTATTTAAAGGCCAAGGAACGGCTGGCCAATTCACAGCCACCCATCTAGTCTCAGGCAACTGAAATGTGTTGGGGAGATCTGATTGGCAGCTAGCATGTATTCATTAGGCATGCCTCCACGATGTATATTCATCTGTTTCTCAGTTGAATTGGCCAGCCGCTCCTTGGCCTTTAAGCAGGCACTATGACTCACTCTGCACAACACCTATGTTGACACGTTCCCATGGTCTATACTAGTACATTGGGTGGGCTCACCCCTGGTCTGAAGAAGCCATTGGCTCGACGACAGGACATGGGAACGGAACGAAAGGCCGTCCGTCACAGACCCAGTGATGCTGCTGTCATCATTTTGCCTTTATAGACTGAAAATAATATTATAAAATGAAAAAAATAATTTTTAATATCGGCGCCGATTATCTTGCTGATATCCGATTCTGCCGATATCTCTATAATCGGCCCGATTAATACAGCTGTAAGTCAGTATTTGGACAAGAAGGGCTTTTGATTTCTTAGATGTTTTGGCTGTAGCTCAGAAGCGATATTAGCAGTCCAATCGTTTGACAGATTTCATTCTGATTTCTTTGGTTATCAGTTGAATGCAACATTGATATGGAGGTATGAATTGAGGTCAGAGTCGGATTAATTATGTAATGTAATCTAATATATATAATTATAGCGGGATTAAGGCAATTTATTATAATTAAGAAAATATATATATCAATGTCAGTAGGGTATTGTACTTTGAGAAGAGTATTGTATTGTTGGTAGATTATTGTATTGTTTCAATTCATTTGGAATCAAATGACGTTATGTACATGCTGTTTCTTAAGGAAGGACTCTTCTGATGTTGCTTTGAATTCTGTTCATAGGGAACAAATATTGCTGCTGGAAAGTGTCAGGGAATTGTGATTGGCACTGGACTGAACACTGCAATTGGTAAATGTCTAGAGATCACTAGTTCTGGCTTTAGGTTGTGTTGAAGTTTAAGCCTAAGTGTACTTCAACTCAATAATGACACTTTGGCAGACTGTCATTGATACTTGTTTACTTGTTGCTCTTACTTACTCATTTGTTACTTTAACTTGCTTACTGTTACCTTTACATGTTTACTTGTTACCTTTACATGTTTAATTGTTACCTTTACTTGTTTACTTATTATCTTTGCTTGCGGTTCTTTCCAGTCTATCAAGTTTTATTGATTTGTAATGTTGAACCATGATGATCTGATGTTTCCTTTGTACTAATCAAAGCAAAGAACACTTAGTAACTTGACCTTGATTGAACTCAGTTAAAGAATCTTCTGTTGGACACACTATACACAGATGTAGCAATTGACTTAGAACCATTTTCATGTGGCATCTGTCCACAGAGTGTTTCTGCTCTATGGATGTTAAACAACCATAGTTCGACTTCTGCATTTCAATCTCTTTGGTTTCAGGTCGTGACACCCTTCAGTCTTGCTACCCTTGGACTCCTCACTGTCCCTCATATGCTACAGCTTAGTAAAATATCTTTGCCTATGTCTGGCCAACCAACTGGAATCGTCTTTCTTATGGCTTACACCCTTCAGTTTGCCCCTTCCACAGTTATGTAGGTGACTGAAGTCTGTATTATTTGACAGTGATTTCTCTGGTTCGGGAGCGCCATTGATTAGTTTTTCTTGAAGTGATACTTTATAAATGTCAGATTACAAGTACAATTACTAAGTGTCATGGCTTTTGATGATCTGCCTGATCATCGTTTTGTTTTCAGGTAAGATTCGTACAGAAATGTTTGAGACAGAATCTGATAAGACACCTCTGCAGCAGAAACTGGATGAATTCGGACAACAGCTTTCCAAGGTACATGCTCTACTCTGAGATCAAACTTTAAAAGGGCATGAACAGACAAACATGGGAAACTTAGTTACAACTAATGTTCTCTTAATAAGACATGTGTAATTGTATATCATGGTAATTACCTAACTTATTGCACAAAGTCAAAAATGAAAGTGTTGTGAAATCTGACTGAACTATTGAATGTTGCTTAGTTTAGACTCTACAGGATCTTTTTAGAAACAGAGCTGGCAATAAGTGAAAGTTATTTACTCTTTATGATTATGTACTGTGTGGCACGGTGGCTGATTGGTTAGAGCGGTCGGCCCGTAATGTTCAGTGTGTGCTGAGTGAGCGGTTTCGACCCTCGTCCAAGGCGTCAGTCACTGTGTAGGGACCTTGAGCAAGTCCTTCGCGCACAATTGCTCTGCAGTACAACTGCAATTGCACCGTCGAGGCGTGTATGTGCGCTTCTGAGCAATAAATGCTGGAAGAAGGGCGATATCAAATTTCGATAATAAATAGATAAAAATAAATAATGTACAATTTCATTTACTAAGCAACAATATGAATAATGATCGTAATCTCCAGATTTATGCAACACTGAGATGAACGTAGCTCAGTGTTGTCTACCAGCTTTCTTTACAAATGCTTAGTCAAGACAAAATGGAGAGACAGTTGAGGTCTGGCTCAGTTACAGGAAATTACAAATATTCCTGTGCATTACAGTACATTCGTAGGTAAAGTATGCAAGCTAATGGTCGTATTTAATAACCATTTATTCCACATTAATTAATTAATTCAACTCAAAGTCACAAAGTAAGGAACTGATGAGTCTGCAGTTTGAGGCAGAACAATGGAGACACTGCAAATTAAATGTAAAATAAATGCTAATTATATATATATAATAATATGCAAATTATTTAATTGATGTGCAAATTGATAGCAGGACTACATGAATGTTTCTTGTTGATTGTAAAGCTTGGTCATTGAGAGTATCAAGTTCCCTCCACCTGTGAAGTTTGAGTTGACTGATTTGCACAGGTATATGATATATATAAATGAATGCAACTGAAAGCTGATATCACCCTACTTCCAACATTTTTTGCTCAGACGTGCACACGCCTCGTATAGTAATGAACAATTGTTAATTAATGAGAAGAGATTGTGATGTGCGATATGTAGGTGATTTCCATTGTCTGTGTGGCTGTCTGGGCAATCAACATCGGACATTTCAATGATCCAGCTCATGGAGGATCCTGGGTCAAGGTATGTCATCTAGGTTGTAAACACAGCATGTCAGAAATGAAACATCCAAAAGTACTTACATAAATAGTTGAGCTTACATCAGCTGAAAAGTTATATTTTGTTAATCTAATCAAAGCAATTCTGATCGTTAGAAGTAAGAGAATGGCTTCTCATTATTTTCCAAATTAATAATGAGTCATAAATGAATTCATTGCATTAATATTCAACACTGACCTCTATGTTCCAGTGCAGATGCCACCACACTAAGAGCATGTTGCATAGTATGATGATCACAAGTGTTGGCCTGCTGTTGGTGAGTTGGTGGTCAGTTTGTGGTCAGTTTATGGTCAGTTGGTGGTCAGTTGGTAATGGAGTTGTGATACCATTGTAATGTGACATTGTCATTAAACAAGGAGTCTATCAGAGCTAGAACTGTTTGGCTTCTGATTAGTTAAGTGTGGTTATAACTGTGTAGCATATCTTTCAACCCATCAGAAGCATAGGTGAAATTTTGAATGTGCTTTGCCATCACTGCACAGATGCCCTCCTTGAACAACTGTCTCCCACTCCATTTACTTTGTAGGCCTTCTATTGTCGTAGACTCTACATAGTATACGTTTGCAAACTGACCTAAGATACACATGTTTAGATCTTTGTGACATATTTAACATGTGCTGTACACATGTCTTGAAACATTAAATTTGCCTAACGACATGTGACATGAGCTCATCATCAGCCTCCCTTTGCCCTGTTTCTGCAAATGCTTGAAGTCCATTATCTTCAATTAAGGTTTCATTGTCTTAGGTTTGGAGCACCTCTCTTGAAATGGCGCTTCAAAGGTGTATGATTTCAATTACAATGTCACAATTACATTAACTAACATACTGAAACCAACTTCTTCCAGTCTGCCTATGACTATTAATGGTTGCCCAGCTTCAATGTGCAGTATTGAACTTTTTGTAGGGAGGCATTATCAAAGTACAGTTGTATTGTATTAAGCATTTTGCTGTTGTTTTAGGGAGCTATATACTACTTTAAGATAGCAGTTGCCTTGGCTGTTGCTGCAATCCCAGAAGGTCTTCCAGCTGTCATCACGACATGCCTTGCACTTGGAACGAGGCGAATGGCAAAGAAGAATGCGATCGTGCGCAGTCTGCCGTCCGTTGAAACTCTCGGCTGCACATCTGTCATATGCTCCGACAAAACCGGAACACTGACGACAAACCAAATGTCGGTCTGTAGGGTAGGTGTCAAACAGAAGTCAGTTTCTATGGCAACCACACATATATACCTGTTCTTTGTCGGACCTGGCAGTGCTTGCTAGGCCTTATACCCAGCCTAGCTTTGCTGCCCTACTCCATGGATGGGATGCTCATTGTTCCACTTGCCTGTACTCTGTACTTCTACAAGGCAGAACCCTTCCTTCTCGGTGGTCTGTTTGGAATGGGCGTTGCCCAGTGTTAGGGTCGGGAGCACCATGAAGGAGGGACTATATAAAAACCTTGCATTGAATGAATTGTGATCACAAATGGTGCCAAGTGCTTTAAAAGAAGATAGTCAGAGGCTCAGTAATTCATTGGGCAAGATCAATTTTGAAAGAAGAACATTTGAGTGCAGAGTTGAACACAATTTGAAATAATATAAGATTAGAAAAGAAATGGTAACAACAAAGAACATGTCTGAACATATTCGAAGAGTTCTTAGCTTTGTGTACAATGCCATTTCTAAAAAGGCAATTTTATAATTCATTCATTGAGAATTATTCTCAGTTCCAGTAGTTTAGTTTCTGTTTTGCTGCAGTTTCAGTGTCCAGATTATCGTTATATGTTTTGCAATCCTAAACCTTCCAACCTAAGTTTTATTCTTATTTTAAACTGTTTTTTACAGCTAGGGTGAATTTTTTATACTGGATGCTGAATTTGTTTTGAATTGTCTTGCTAGATGTTTGTTTTCGAGAAAACCGGAGAAAACCAGGTTACCACTCGTCAGTTTGAAATCACTGGGTCCACTTACGCCCCAGAGGGTGAAGTGTAAGTATCATCATTTGCATCATGTTCGGATCATCTCTTAACCAGAATCCACAGTCTTACATGCATGTATGCTGGAACTGTCCTTCAATGAAACTCTGATCCCATGTGTATATCTAAATTGACATAACTGTCAAACTGTTTCTTCTCCTGGATTGTCAATCCATGTCCTGAATTCAAATCCTGGTGCATCGGATTGTTAATTAACAGTTCGTTACTGAATCTCTGAGTGAGACTTGTTGTCTTGTTACATTACACTTTTCAGCCAAATAGCCTTCAACCTCAGCAGTAAAATACAAAGGACTCCTGTTGCCCTTGATTTTGTAATTGTAACTGAATAGTTACTATTTAGTTTTTTATTATCAGTAGGAGATCGTTTTTTCCAGACACAATGTATATAATATGCACTATTTCTTTGTAGGGGTCACCTTAGCCTAGTTAGGAGAGCTTGCCCTGTAATGTTGAGAGGATGTGTTTGAGACTCAAGCAAGGCGGTTGATGTGTAGGGAATGGAACTTGGGAAAGTCTTCACTCACAAGTGGTCTATGTACAATTGTACATTGATTTAAATTACCACATGTGCCCAGCTGTTGTTGACTGCCTAAGGTATTTCTGTCTTAATATTTTAGCTTCTTGGCAGGCAAACCAGTCAAGACGAGTGACTATGAAGCGCTGTCTGAACTGGCAACGATTTGTGCGTTGTGTAATGATTCAAGTGTCGATTACAATGAAGTGAGCATTTTTCTCATTTTCATCTTTTGAAAGATGGAACTGTAAACCATTGTTTTAGTAATGAATTTATATAAATGTAATTTCTGTGTCTTTGAAGACAATGAGGCTCTTAAACCATGCAATCAATTATTTTATGGTGCTTATCAATAAGGGTTTTTAATTGATCATTTGTATTGTGATTTGGTTGCAGGCTAGTTGGTTTGTAGGCTGGCTGGTTAGCAGGCTGGCTGGTTGGTTGGCTGGCTTGTTAGTTGGCAAGATAGTTTAATGAATGGATTGCTGGCTGAGTGAGTGAGTTACTGACTCGCTGCTGAATATATTTTAGGCAAAAGGCATTTATGAGAAAGTCGGTGAAGCAACGGAGACTGCGCTGACTGTTCTGGTGGAGAAAATGAATCCATTTGGTGTTCGAAAGGCCGGTTTGACTCCAAAGGAACTTGGAACAATTTGCAATCAAGAGATCCAAAATCAGTGGAAGAAGGAGTTCACTCTTGAGTTCTCGCGTGATCGTAAGTCAATGAGCAGCTACTGCTTGCCGCTCAAACAGACAAAGTTTGGCGCAGGACCCAAAATGTTTGTCAAGGTAACAACTGTTTGCTTTGTTTTAGATTGAATTATTGTGAAGGTTGAGTGATTAGCCATAATAATTATACAAATGTAGAGTTTAGTATTATTATTATTATTATTTATAAATCTTAACAGCATTAGGATCGATCCCTTTCTCCAACTCAGAGCAACTGGAACATGTGCTGCATGCAGCTGCTAGGATTGTTGGTGGCTGTGATGCACATGGTGTCTTATATAAGGTGCCACAGAGGGTGTTTGGGACTGACAAGATACACTTGGTGCCCTATATAGGGTGCCCCAGAGAGTGTTCTGGCCTGACTAGGTGGCAGAAGATTTTAACAACACTAAGTACTGACTTGTCTATCTAGTAGCACCCAGCTGTGGCCAGCAAAAATGTTTAAATAAATAAATTTTTTTTGGTGTTGTAATCATTACAAGCAGAAAAGAGAGCAAATATATAAAATTTCGAAATAATCAGCTTCTTAATTGCTATCAGCTATTTTGATAATCATCAGTTTTGCTCGGTATCGACATAATCGGCTCAAAGTGATCTCAGTAGAGCTCTTAACAAGGTACACTTGGTGTTTTATACAGGGTGCCCCAGAGGGTGTCCTGGACAGATGTCAGTTTGTTCGTGTGGGTCATGAAAAGGTTCCAATGACTCCGGCTTTCAGAGCAGAAATCGACAAACACGTCAGATACTATGGAACAGGCAAGTCATGTTGTATGACTGCGACATATGTCGTGCATTGTAAATTCTTACTAAGAGTCCCAGTCTTTGACTGATGTTTAGTAAATACCTTTATGGAAAGGTTGTCCTCTGCTAGAATGTACAGGTTGTAGTGTTCTTCATATCTAATGAAATATCCTTCAACATGAAAACAGTTGACGTCATTTGATGAAAGCAGTTGCTGGAAGAGTTAATATTAATAAAAGAACATTCCTGTACTGTTGTTAATTATCAGAATGTTTTGTCCAGAATATTAGTTTATTCATTTAAGAACATATTTTTGATTGTCAGCAAATTTCAGTGTCACCAAAGACAGTGACCGGTTCTTCCTTGACGTATGCCTTGAAATTTTAGGGTTCAATGGTCACCAGCAAATTTGGGTAAAGGGCAAATGCTAACCAGTTAAGTATGTATGCATGTATGTATGCACGAAGACACTTTTTAAGTATATCACAAAGGCGCTTTCTTTGCATTAGTCTATATGATGTTAAATGCTATTTGCAAACAGACAATTAATTACATCAGACTTATCATTATCAGTGCACATGGAACCAGCCAAGGGATTCCTATTGACATTTTGGCATTGATTTTCAGAAGCTATAAGATCATGACAAAAGGAGCTATATGAGTTTAACCTCATATTTAATGAATTTGCTTGAGATCCACCAAGTTTGGTCTGGTCTTCTTGTAAAGAAGAAATCTTCTGAACCCTTTTGGCTCTTCCCTGTTCCAGAAGAGATTAGGAAATCCTCTGAGTCTAAAGTCAGACCAGAAAACTTTAGATGAGGCTTTAATTAGAGCTGTTTGCATTTTACATAAACTACCATTTGAATTGTAATCATCATGCTATAATCATGCACTTGGATATCTAACCTGCATCTTCTCCTGGAGACCAACTAAACCATGTCTGTGTCTCTGATTCATATTTCAGTTTGACTGTGTGAGAGCTGAATGTTTGATTTATTAATAATAATGATGGCAATACCAGTTATCATAAGTCATTCATAAACAATCAAACTCAGTTGATTTATAATTGTCTCTGATTGAGTTCTGGAGTCAAGACTTTCTTTTAGCTCACGTGTTGTTGCTTTCAGGTCGCGATACGTTGCGTTGTTTGGCTTTAGCAACAATCGACAATCCGATGAGAAAGGAGGAAATGAACCTTGAAGATTCAACAAAATTCGTAAAATATGAGGTCAGAATATATTCAGCCTCTTTTTCGATTCCATTCAGTCTTTAACTGACTGTGTAAGTTGGAAGTCATCATGCATGTTACTCGTGACATCTGCTGAGTTATAGGTGTTATGTTCCCAGTCGTAGAAGGATGTTTGTGGCAAATGCATTTATCACAATGTGACTTAATTAATGGGCAGGAGAAGACTGATTGGGTGCCATGTGGCTTATTGCATCCTGAGTGACTCCTGTTAATTTCTTTTGGATATAGCTTGCAAACATTTTCAGTGTCTCACAAACAATAGACCTCAGCAGTAGTTATATTTGTTGCTACCTGGTGCAATTAATCTATATGCACCTATAATCACATCAAATCAACCAATAATTTGGTTATAGTCGCCTCATACTTGACCTAACAAATAAACAGGCAAAAAACCCTGGCCACATGTGGATGTTTCGCCTTCAGGCAAGCTGGTATCAAATAAATCTAGTGTTGCAAAGCCACCTACCATGCACAGGGCTAGGCTTTGATTAGAAGGTCCACCTATAGGTCAAATGTCACGGGAATTTCCAAAAGTTTCGATAATGAGTCATTATTGAACAAAAAGGAACAAAAATTTTTCTTGCGTATATAAAATGAATGAAAATATTTTCTCGTCACAGCTTAAGGGAATGCCACCTCAATAGAAAATGGAATACTCGAAGAAAACTGTTATTGAATTAAGAAAAATTGCCAAACAGAGCGGTTTGGTTGGTTATACACGCCTACGAAAAGCAGATTTGATTAGTAAAATTGAAGCCCACAGCGTACCCTCAATCTCAACCAATGCTAGTTTGCTTGATGCGCCCGTTCCCGACATTGGAATCCCAACACTCGAACCCGTACCAGCCACGACAGTACGAAAAATATTCGTTAAGACTAAATCAGCGATTAATAAATTCGCAAGGCGTATTGAAAATTACATACCTAAAGAACCAAAGAAATAGTGAATGAGAAGTTAGAAGCACTGAAAGCCAAAGTGAATTCTATATTCGGTAAAATTCCTATGAAAACACGCGAAATAAAAGAGATGGCTACAGCTATCAAGGGCTTCACGAAACAATACACGGTCGAAGGCACAAGCGGAATTGATGCCACATCTTTTCTCAAAGCAGCTCAACCACAACTGGAAGACCTTTTGTCTAGAAATCGCCAGACTAAGGTCAGTTTTGTCCTTACCTGCACAATGGAGCGTGTAGATGTGAAATCCGGACAAGTAGATACCAAGGATTTTCCATTTGTCTCTATGACCGAAGTTGTTTTAAACTCTACCAAACCGAGCGAAATATTTAATAATGTGAAAGATAAAATCCTAGAGTCTATGGCAGCCTTCCAGATGCAAGGTAGTAACTGGAGACTTAGAGCGATTAAAAAATTAGACATCAACAGAGTTGTTTATAAACCGCTGAAAGGCAGTTCTTACATTCCACTACCGAAATGTTTAGCTAGTAAAAAGGGTATTATTAATATGAAGAACGAAGACGAAGAATGATTCAAGTGGTGTGAAACAAGAGCCTTAAATCCGGTTGACGGCAATCCAGAAAGAATTAAGAAAGAATTAATCAAGCAGTCTGAAGAACTTGATTGGTCTGACATCGAATTCTTAGTAGCAGCGGATGCTAATGTGATAAGTAAGTTTGAGAGAAATAATAAAATTAGTATTAATATCTTCGGTTACGAGAAAGGTGTAGATCTATTCCCACTATATTTATCAAGGCACGAGAGTAATAGGTGTGTAGATCTATTACTCATTTCTGATGGAGAAAAGAAGCATTATTGTTGGATAAAGAACTTTAACAGATTGATGGCGGTTCATAGAGAAAACTCATACACTTCGATGCACTATTGTAAAAGATGTTTGATTGGATTCAGTAGAATAGATTCGCTACACAAGCACACCGAATACTGTTCCCAACACGACGCTCAAAAGATAGAACTTCCAGAACCAGGAACTATGTTGAGTTTCAAAAATTATTATAGAAAGATGAGAGTCCCATTCGTCGTGTACGCCGATTTTGAGTCATTAATAAAACCTATAGACACTTGTCAACCAGATCCCAGCATGTCCTACACCAACAAATAACAAAAAACACGTCCCAAGTTCTTTCTGTTATTCTATAAAATGTTTTAACGATGATCTATATTCACAAGCCCCCGTAACGTTTACAGCGGAGAGCGAAGACGATGATGTGGCTCAGATATTTATAGACACTCTTATAGATAATATAAAAGATATTTATAATCGATTTAAATTTCCAAATAAAATGATATTCAGAAAGAAAGATCAGGCTCTGTACGACTCAGCTACTGTTTGTCACATATGCGGAGGCGAACTGGGTAAAGATCGAGTTAGAGACCATTGCCATTTAACTGGAAAATACAGAGGCGGCAGCTGTAAGATTACGAATTCATATAATCATATAATCTGTAATCTAAATTATAAAGTTCCCAAGTTTTCCCAGTATTATTCCATAATCTATCCGGCTGTGACAGCCATCTATTCGTAAAGAAATTACGAGGTGATGATAACGAAAAAATTAACTGCATCCCTAGCAACGAAGAAAAGTACATCTCATTTAGTAGAGAGGTTGTTGTCGATAAATTTGTAAATAAAGAAAAGAAGGAAGTAGAGGTTAAACGCGAATTACGTTTCATCGATAGTTTTAGATTCATGACATCGAGTCTCGACGCTTTATCGAGGAACCTGAGCAAAGATCAGTGTAAGAATATAAGCAAGCACTATTCTGGTAATCAGCTCGATCTCTTGCTTAGAAAAGGAGCATATCCTTACGATTTTATTAATTCCGCATTCTATTCGAGACTTAACGAATTAGAGATGTGTGTAGTGAGAACTATGGTCTAGATCCCGCCTGGTATTATACTTCTCCAGGTCTTGCTTGGGATGCCGCATTAAAGTTGACTGAAGTAGAATTGGAGTTGTTGAGTGATTATGATATGATACTAATGGTTAAGCATGGGATAAGAGGCGGTATTAGCACCATTTCACATCGTTATGGACAGGCAAACAATAAGTACATGCCAGCGTTTGACGATAGCAAGCCTTCAATATTTATAGCCTATTTAGACGGGAACAATTTGTACGGATGAGCGATGTGTAAGAATTTACCAACTCACGGGTTTCAGTGGATGGGTAACGATGAGCTAAACGATTGGAGATCAACACCGTGTATATTAGAAGTCGACTTGGAATATCAGAGAGATTTGCACGATCTTCACAATGACTATCCTCTTGCTCCAGAGAGTGTTAAAGTCGAGGGATCGGATGTGGCAAAACTCATTCCAAACCTGAATGATAAAGTAAAATATATAGTCCATTACGAAAATTTAAAGCTGTATGAAAGCCTAGGCTTGAAGATAACCAAAATTCATCGGGGAATTAAATTTGAAGAAAGTGCCTGGCTGAAAAAATATATCGATCTAAATACCAACCTAAGGACCAGAGCCACCAACGATTTCAAGAAAGACTTCTTTAAACTAATGAACAACAGTGTCTTTGTTAAGACATGCGAGAATATAGAGGCTCGCGTAGACATAAGACTGGTTTCCAGCGAGAAGCAAGCCATAAAACTAGCAACAACAACGAATTACGACACTCGAACTATTTTTGACGAAAACCTAATTGCCATTCACATGAAACGGACGAAGCTATATTATAACAAGCCTATATATCTTGGTATGTGTATTTTAGACTTGAGTAAAACTATAATGTATGATTTTCATTATAATTACATCAAGAAAAGGTATGACGATAGAGCAAAGCTACTTTTTACAGATACAGATTCTTTAACCTATGAAATTAAGACCGAAGACTTCTACGCCGATATAGCTCCTGACATTAGAAGCAGGTTCGACACTAGCGATTATCCCAAGGACCATCTATCCGGTATAGAAACTGGCATCAATAAAATTGGCATGTTCAAAGATGAAGCAGCTGGTAAACAGATCGAAGAGTTTGTAGGTTTCAGATCGAAACTGTATTCGTACAAGATGGCTGGAGTAGATCACAAGAAATTTAAAGGTGTGAAGAAGAATGTTGTCAAGAAATCAATCACTCACGAAGAGTACAAGGACTGCTTATTCACCAAGAGAAAGATGAATGTCATTTCGATCCCACCTACACGATATCTGCACTGAAGAAGTCAACAAGGTAGCCCTCTCAGCGGAAGATGATAAACGAGTGATTCAGCAAGATGGCATCCACACTTTAGCCTATGGGCATTATTCTCTAATATAAAATGAACACTAAACAAATCGATGTCGAAGGTGTAACGTTACCTAATATTGCTTTGTAGAACGTTGATCTAATCGAAGCGGCGAAGAAACTAAACATCAAAAATTTCAGAGGAGTTTTTCTAAGAGACGAGTTACCGAAGAAGCCAAGAGCGAATAAGTGCGGTATTAATCTTGACGATTCTGATGGTAAAGGAACGCATTGGACGTGTTGGATCAAGCGCCCTAATGATAAAATTTATTTCGACAGCTATGGACTGCCTCCTCCTACGGAATTGATAAAGTATCTACAAAGACCGCTGTTTTATAACAGTGAGCGAATACAACCAGACGGCCATGTGTATTGCAGTCATTTATGTCTGTACGTATTGAAGAAGACGATCAACGATGGTTGTAAATTTCAAGAAGTCATAAACGAATTGCATTAAATAGTATCACCTATTTAAAAATATGCCTGTTGATAAATTTGGACGAACTGATACTGCATCAGTTGAAAGAATAGTTTCTGGAGGTGTCACTCTATCCCAAGCGAGTAATACCTTTCTAAAACGAGATGAAACGAACGAATTGGATGGTGATTTGAATATGAGCGGTAACTCGATAAAAGGTCTACCGACTGACATTCATCCACCATTCTTAGCTAGCCATGCCGCGAGTTTTGGTCAAGTCGAAACCTTAGTCAACCAAGCGATATCGAATAGCTCTACCACTGATAACTCGAGACTATACGTGACTGCTGCACCTACCATGACTTCGAATGTAACGACGATAAACGGTTTAACTTACGAAGCTAGTGTTAGCGAATATCGCACAGCGGCCGGGATTAGCTTTGAACCATGGAAAGCGTATCAAAGCGATTCTACCTTTCCCTATTGTTGGCTTTCTAATACATTAGATAATGTTTGGATACAGATGAAGTACCCCACTCCTTTGTCTATGTCGGGTTTCTACATCATTGCTTACACACCAATGAACGAATCTATTACTAGATGGAAAGTTCAAGCGAGTAACGATGGAATAGTATTTACAGATATCCTAAGTTCTGGAATGGGTGCCCTCTATGTAGGAGTTTTGAACAAATTTACATTTCCAGCATCGTCTAATTACGTTTACTGGCGATTTCATATTATATCCACGAGCGCAGAAGCGCAATGGACGGGTATTGGGATGCTACAGTGGATTCCATACTCTTACTGAAATCACCCTCGGAAGAAAATGTCGTGTCGGTTACGTTCCTAGATTAACTTCGAGTACTAGTAATTATGGCTTTGAAGTGCGTACTTATTCTGAATATCAAAATAACAAAGCCTTCAATGCGTTCAAAGACGAAGGCGAATGGGTGTCAAACATCACCAGCAGCTTCTATTTAACTATCAAGTGTCCAACACCTGTAAGAATCTGGAAGATTGGATTGAAAGGGAGAAACAAAGATGCTGAAAGGATTTCTGTTTGGAGGATATTAGGAACCAACAATTTAGGATTATGGAATATTTTATACGCTGCACCTAATCCTACTTACTTAGGAAATACTTATCAAGAATTTTTAATCGATTCCGTTGGAAAATACACGTTTTATAAGTTGTATTGTATTCAAGCTGAATCGGGCAGGCCTGGATTAAGCGTGATGCAATTATCCGTGTACGATGATTAAGTAAAAAAATATTTTCATATTTTAGCTTAAAGAAAATATTTTCTATATAAAAGGAAAATGATTGTCACACATGAAACGTTTAATCCAAATCAAATGATCTTTAAAGTCGAGAATAAGACGAACAACTTTGGTCAACGAATTCGAATTAAATATATACTCTCGAACGGTGTCGAAAACGATTTTCATATCCAAACTCCAACATTAAAAAGTTGGGGCATATCACTAGATCATGGTTTTGGTAAAACCGATGGCCCTTTTGTTGGTTACAGTATGCCAGTAATGATGTACGATAGATATTTGGAACCGACTGAGAAAGAATTGAAGACTATCGGTAGGTTTGAAAGTATTTTAGAACGCATTCAAGAGTATCTGCTTGAGGTGGGTATGAGTAAGAAATACGAGGTTGAACAAATGTCTGTTTTTTATCAAAAGGAAGACGAACCGCCAAAGATGTACCCGAAATTGTTAACTGCGTATGAATCAACGCATATAACAACCGGACTTTATGATACAGACGATAATCCAATCGACCCCCTAACGCTAATATTCACCCCATGCAGTGTCGTGCTAGATTTAACATGTCGTATATTCATTGGAAATAAACCATCAGTTCAATTAAGAGCAGAAGATGTTGTATTAGTAGAAAGAACTGAAGTGCGAAAGCAAGTGCGCCGCTTATTTGTTAATAAGAATTAAATATTGATTGTTAATTTTCAATGGTAATAATCATTGAAAATTTAAACTACAAGTTCAACAACTTCGTTATCTTCGGATACTACGATCAACGACGGGATCCATCCCAGCTCCGTTTCTATCTTTGTTTTTGAAAAAGTAAATGTCTTGTTCGTTTGCAACTTGCTGAGCAGTGGTTCCCCGTATACGCTCATGTAATATTCCGTCTCATCCGGCGCTACTACCGTAATCAGGTAAAAATATCCTTCTGTGCCATATAAATATTGCTTCGTTTTAACAGTAAAAACTACGTCTTCTTCCGAAGTTTCAAAATCTAAAAATTTACGAGTTTCCATTTTAAGTAGCCGGATAAAACTTTATGTTAGTATGTTATTCTCATATCGATTTCTTCAGACTTTTCCATTATAAGCCTTCAGCGTGTTCATACTGGTTTTTAGAGTCATACTCGCCTTATACAGCGATGAGTACGTGACGGTTTCGTTAGTGTCTTTGTCTAGGATTTCAACGCTTATAGGATTATTTCTAATAGTCTTTAAATACTCGTACTTGGGTAATGCTTGCCTTTTCTCCTTCACTGGTTCAGGCAATTCTGATTCCGGTAAAATACCATCTTCGACTAGTTTTCTTAACATTTCTGGTTTGTTCATATAACTAGACTTTATTCCATGTTCCTTCATTAACGATTTCAGTTGTGAGAGTTTCATGTTCTTTTTATAATAGAAAATATTTTCTTTGAATATACTACGTTCATTTTCTGGCCGTCTGATTGGAAATTTAACAATTTATCCGAAATGACGACTGCATAAGCTTCCGTTCCAGCAGGGATGGCAGCATTGAAAGTAGCCTTGATCTGGATGTCTACGACAGACGACTTTAACCGCTCAGATTGCTTACTGACATCGAAAACGAAAAGCGGATGTAGATCGGCTGGAGTGATGTTGCTCTGAGTTACCAACTGGTCCATTCCGTAGAATTTTTCGCTAAAGGTCGCCGCGTCTCTGTAAGCTCTAGAAAATTGCTAATTCGGGAATGAGAGTCTCGTATAGTCTCGCGTTATCAGTGGTAGAGCTATTCGATATCGCTTGGTTGACTAAGGTTTCAACTTGACCAAAGCTCGCGGCCTGGCTAGCTAAGACTGGTGGATGAATGTCAGCCGGTAGACCTTTTATCATATTACCATTCATATTTAAATCGCCGTCCATTTCGTTCGTTCCATTTCGTTTTAGAAAGGTATTACTCGCTTGAGATAGAGTAACGCCTCCAGAAACTATTCTTTCACCTGATGCAGTATCAGTTCGTCCAAATTTATCGACAGGCATATTTTTAAATAGGTGATATTATTTAATGCAATTCGTTTATGACTTCTTGAAATTTACAACCATCGTTGATCGTCTTCTTCAATACATACAGACATAAATGACCGCAATACACTTGACCGCCTGGTTGTATTCGCTCACTGTTGTAAAACAGCGGTCTTTGTAGATACTTTATCAATTCCGTAGGTGGAGGTAGCCCATAGCTGTCGAAATAAATTTTATCACTGGCGCGCTTGACTCAACACGTCCAATGCGTTCCTTTAGCATCAGAATCGTCAAGATTAATACCGCACTCATTCGGTCGTGGCTTCTTCGGTAACTCGTCTCTTAGAAAAACTCCTCTGAAATTATTTATGTTTAGTTTCATCGCCGCTTCGATTAGATCCACAGTCGACAAAGCAATATTAGGTAACGTTACACCTTCGACATCGATTTGTTTAGTGTTCATTTTATATTAGAGAATAATGTCCATATGCTAAAGTGTGGATGCGATCTTGCTGAATCACTCGTTTATCATCTTCCGCTGAGAGGGCTACCTTGTTGACTTCTTCGGTGTAGATATCGTGTAGGTGGGATCGAATGACATTCATCTTTCTCGATTGTTCTCTTTTGGTGAACAAGCAGTCTTTGTAATCTTCGTGAGTGATTGATTTCTTGACAACATTCTTCTTCACACCTTTACATTTCTTGTGGTCTACTCCGGCCACTTGTACGAATACAGTTTCGATCTGAAACCTACAAACTCTTCGATCTGTTTACCACCTGCTTCATCTTTGAACATGCCAATGACCTTTTTATTGATGCCAGTTTCTATACCGGATGGATGGTCCTTGGGATAGTCGCTAGTGTCGAACCTACTTCTAATGTCAGGAGCTATATCGGCGTAGAAGTCTTCGGTCTTAATTTCATAGGCTAAAGAATCAGTATCTGTAAAAAGTAACTTTGCTCTATCTTCATACTTTTTTTTGATGTAATTATAATGAAAGTCGTACATTATAGTTTTCTCAAGTCTAAAATACACATACCAAGATATATAGGCTTGTTGTAATATAGCTTCGTACGTTTCATGTGAATGGCAATTAGGTTTTCATCAAAAATAGTTCGAGTGTCGCAATTCGTTCTCGCTGCTAGTTTTAGGGCTTGCTTCTCGCTAGAAACCAGTTTTATATCTACGTGAGCCTCTATGTTCTCCAATGTCTTTTCAAACACACTATTGTTCATTAGTTTGAAAAAGTATTTCTTGAAATCGCTGGTGGCTCTGGTCCTTAGGTTGGTATTTAGATCGATATATTTTAGATCGATATATTTTTACAGCCAGGCACTTTCTTCAAATTTAATTCCACAATGAAATTTTGTTATCTTCAAGCCTAAGCCTTCATAGAACATTATATTTTCATAATGGACTATATATTTTACTTTATCACACATGTTTGGTATAAGTTTTGCTACATCTGATTCTTTGACCTTAACACTCTCTGGAGCAAGAGGATAGTCATTGTGAAGATCGTGCAAATCTCTCTGATCTTCCAAGTCCACCTCTAATATTCACGGTATTGATCTCCAGTCGTTTAGCTCATCATTACCCATCCACTGAAACCTATGAGTTGGTAGATTCTTACACATTGCCCATCCGTACAAATTGTTGGCGTCTAACTAGGTTATAAATGTTGAAGGCTTGCTATCGTCAAACGTTAGCATGTACTTATTGTTTGCCTGCCCATAACGATGTGAAATGGTGGTAACCCATGTTTAACCATTAGTATCATATCATAATCGCTCAACAACTCCAACCCTACTCCAGTCAACTTTAATGCCGCGTCCCAAGAAAGACCTGGAGAAGTATAATACCAGGCGGGATCTAGACCATAGTTCTCACAGCACACATCTCTAAAATTTATAAATCGTGAATGAGAAGTTGTAGTCGACCGCTGGATATCTTTCCTGGTTCATCATCAAATACATGTTCTTTATATCGCAGTGATCGAAAATTGATGGATTAGCTTCTTGATTACCGCTTCGATTCGTTTGAAATCCAAGTATGATGTACCTCGGTTTTTCCGACGCTGTCTTTACGCTAAGTCGCCAACTAAACGTTGTAGATATAGGAACCGTTATAGTATCGCAAAGATGAGCTCGATAGGCAACTGGTAACGTTGCCTTTGATTCGATCGTTTTATACAGCTGCATTCTTTCCATGTCAGACGCAATCACGTGCGGCATAAACCATGATATTTTACTGAGGCTGACTTTACCGGCCGCTAGTGCATTTGCCCTAAAAATAGCATCGGTGTCAGGTTTACGAACGAGAGTTAAAGTCTGCTTCACACCGTAGACTATGTTATCGTAATCCTCACAGAATCCAAAAATGTACTTCAGGGGCACGATGAAGCTGAATGTACCCTTTGCAGTTGGTTTTCGAATGAGATTCACTTGTCTTATCGCGAATCCCGTGTAATCGTTTATAACAGCAGTCGCAGCTGTGTCTTTAATCCATAATTGGTTAAGTCCCTGTGCAAGAGCAAAGTCGTTGGGATATTTAAGCAAGCCCAGCATAGTTGTGGCTTGTCCAGGATGAAACACGCTTTCTATTTATTGATTAGACAAGGAATACGACATTTGGCTGAAGAGATGCATCAACCCGTTGTTGACTAAACTGCAGCGTCGGCATCAACGTAAAAGGTTCCATCCGCTTTAGTCAGTCTGCCTTCGAAAAGCAGGTATGACTCGGAGGGTTGGCTGAACAGATCTTGAAGCTCGATATTTAAGCGAGTTTCCCCAGTGTTAAGATTCGTCCCAGCCACTGGTTCATATTCATGAAATTCATATCTTTCAATTCCCTCGTCTATAATAGTATTTTCAGTAAATCTTAGAATATCTGACTGCATTTTTGAATTTAGTAAAAAAAATTTTAAGCCAGTTTCATTCCAGATCCACGCACCAAATCGGGGATCGATATGGCGTCGCCGTAACCAGAGAGTAAATTATTTATATTGGTGTCTCCCTGGGGATATATTAAATTCTGTAACGTTTCCTTACTCTTTTGACTAAGTGTCGTATTTCCATGGGGAGTTAACAAATCCTCGCTCCGTTGTGGTGCAAACATTTTTGCCGCTGCTTTATCAACCAATCGCTTTCCAGCATTAATAGCAACGGTCTTACCTATAGCTATGGCCTTTTTTTCCAATCTCCCTTGCAGCTTCTTTCCCGGCACTTGATGCAGTTGATGCTACCTGTCTTGCAGCATTCGAGGATAACATTCTTTTGAAAAATCCTGATACCGTATCAAATAGTCCAGCGCCTCCGACGACGTATCTTTTAGCAAATCTTCTCTTTGTTATGACACATTTATCTTATTTTGCCGAGGTAACTCATCGCAGGTACCGACTATCTCGTTTCTTAATCCAGTATTTCCCGCTCTGAAGCTAGCCATTCGTAGTGCCTACATTTCCACTAGCGCATCTGGGTCTTGCGGAAGAACTACAACACCCTCGCCCGTCGAGAACCTCCCTTTCCGTTTTCGTTCAAGCAATGGCTTAATGATTTTATTATATTTTAGACCTCTAGAGGATTTGGGTTTATTCAGATTATTAGGTACATACAAGGCGCCCGTCGATTCAAGAATTTCCGAGTACTCGTCTAGATCGTTTTGACTGTATATCGACTCATTTGGTTTCTTCATCGTCATCAATTCCCATAGCCCTGGAGTTCCCTTGTAGGTGTTATTACCAATAGATATATCGTCTCCTTCGATTGAACTTGGATAGTTTCCGATGAAAAAAAACCCATCTCTAGAGTGTATTCCGAAGGTCGTGTCCGTCAACTTTTTATTCGCAGCGTATTCTTTTAAATATTTTGACGCGATCTCGCCTAGTTGTAAGGTTCTAATATCTGAAACGGGATCGTCCGCAAACACGTCTATTGAGGGATATTGTGGGAATTGAATCGCTTTCAACGATGCCGGCGATGCTTGAAGAGCTGTAGAAGTCGCCGTAGTGCTTTCCTTAATCGCGCCTAATTCTTTAGATATTCCAGACTGCGAGTCGATTATCGGTTTGTACGCCTTTATCAATTCCCGCTGAAGCCCAATGTCTCCTATTTTCTCAGATAACGAGTCTTGTCTAATATTTTGCTTCATCTTGAGAAAGTTCTCAACGATAAAATCACGTTTGGCTGGGTCTTGAATTTTTAGAAACGACATTTTTAAGTAGGAAACATAATATTTAAACGTAAAAACGTAAATTTACGTTCATTTTGTATTCAATACGTTTTGCCTAAGTGTTTCGTCGCTTCATCTATGTTGATATTGGTTTTACTCCTAACCTCTTCCTTCATCTGATTAAATTTTTCGAATTCACTCAGAATAACGGAATATTCCGAGTTTTAGATATTATTGTCATCTAGGGCTTTTGAAACGAGGTCGATGATCGAATTGAGTTTCCCTTCAGCTATAGTTCTGATCTTTGCATGTTGTTCTTGCCGCAACGATAATATTCGGCGGACTTGGGTAGATATCAGAGATAGTGCTCCAGCTCCGGCGGATTAAGATACCACGATGGCAGCGGCCGGTGCGGCTACGACGGAACTTAGAAAAGTTACACCTAATACGCTGAGTCCCGAAGATGTAAGGGTTAACAAACCCCCCAACGCTTCCACTACTTTAACACTCTTTTGATATTTTTTACCGATTACGTCTCTCTTTTCAGGTTCTCGTAAGATTTCCTGTTGAATTTCAGATATTTTCTGAAGGCGATAAGTGTCTGCTTTGTTCAATTCCATTTTATAATATCGAGGAATATTTTAAAAATGGAATTCAATTTTATTCGTAATTCACATAACATAACGAGTCTCCTTCGTTTATGGTGACTGTTCCAAGATCTCTAAAATTCTTAATATCGAGTAAAATTTCTTCCGCGAATCCAGTAACGGTATCGCTTAGCAGGCGACACCCCGCTTCTGTAAATTCCGGATGGAACGAAATTTTACACGATCCTTTCGTCATTCGGACACCCAGGCCTAGCGGTAAAACTACATTTTCTTGTGAATGAATAGTTATCTCTTTTTGAGCAAAAAACTCCCACCTTAGACCTCCCATTTGGCTTTGCGGTCTATATTTAACATCCCACATGCCTTCACACGCCTCCCACTTGACGGATCTCGATTGAGTTCTTTTTTCTGGAACATATTTGGGCTTCGTCCATCCCATTTTATTAATCGGAAATAAAGACATATTATATGTACAATATATTTTTTAAAGTAACAATCCGAGAAGCGGAATGTTTTTAAATGGCGAATCTGGTCCTAGTATAAGCCCCTCCCCATTTATAAACCCATTACCTCTTTTCAGATACAGACATTCTCCCGCGCCGTTTTTCCAGATCCTTGGTATGGCTTCATATATAAGCCCTCCCCCTATTGCACTATCTTGAAGTTTTTACCTCGAGTATTGAGATATATAGCCCCACCCGTTCCGGTGACTTTATCGATGACTTTAGAACCAGCCGCTGCACCTATTCCAGTTAATGCACCCGTTGCTAAGCTCGGTAGTACGCTCGATAGCAGGAATTTACCCGCAGTTGCTAGAAACGGTAATATAGCGCCGATAAAGCCACCTTCGACTTTAGCGTTATGTATTAATTGCGTTTTACTCATTTTTATAGTCACGCCTTTCGCATCCTGATACGCTTTAGCTAGTTTATTGAGTTGTGCTTGGGTAAGAGCTAACACGTGCTCTCCGTTTAAATCGCTGTTTTAATGCAATACTAACACCTGTTCCCGCTTGTAGCGATCTTTTAATTTTATCTTTTTGTCCTTCTGAATTATTGACTTTGACATTCGTATATCGACTCATTTTATATAAAACTATAAAAACTTTTAAGTTTCTCTAATATGAAACCGTATCGGTAATTCCTCGCCTCGTAGATTAATTAGCTTACCATTCTGATCTGTAAGAGTCGTTTCCATTGGCGAAATCGTGGATAGGGTGATTGGAAGATATATAAAATTTCTTGGCGTTTCAATAATTTTGTACCCAGGCCCTACATTCAAGAAGTAGGAATAGATAATGTTATCTGTATTTCCGTTGCTATAGGATGCTCCGATGATGTCGCTCGTTACCCTCAGATTACTAACTCTCATTATGTATACTATATTCTCTGATTCTTGGTACCCTGTTGAATAACGCGGTCTATCGAAACCGAGGACTTTTCCGATAGAGTTCAACGCCCAAAAATCAATCATATAATTCTCTGCTATATGCAAAACTGTCTTCAACGTATTGCTGTTTGCTTCTATCTTAATATTGTATTCTTCGTTAACCATGTCATAATGCTCGTTTTCTTTCATGATTCTCTGGACGTATGTCTGGTCTATTACTACAAATCCATGAGGTTGCTTCCAGGCTGTTTTGTATAGTTTTCTAAACTCCTCCTTAGGCATGTCTATACTCGCGTGGTCGTTGTAGATGTGACCAATATTTTTCAGGTCTTGGGGAAACAGACAGATAAGATTTGCATTCTCTGTAATTGCTTGTCTCGGTAATTTGAAATAATTCTGTGCGAGGTAGAAACAGTCGACGTTACTGTGTCTTCCTCGGATGTAATAAGTCTCGCATTTATTCTGCTTTTCTAACTGTAAATCGTCGAAAATCATCAAGTTCTTCTTGTCACAGGTCAAGTCTCTCGGATCTGGCACATCTTCTGCTGATTCAAAGAACTGGGAAGAAATATCAGATTTTTTATTCAAGTGTTTAGCCATTTCCTCAATTACAACCTATGGTGAATGACTTTGTCTCATGATCTCGTCTTGAATATAAAATAACCCGATGATGGATTCTTTAGGTATTCTTTCTTCAAATGCTTTCTTGAGAATTTTATACTCTGGTTGAAAGAGAGGCTTCCGAATATTTGCAGATTGTCATAATCTAACCATCCGGGTCTTAGAAGTAGGTTCAACAGTAAAGTAGTCTTACCGCATCCAGACTTGCCTACGATTAACCCTCTTATACTTCCAGGTAAAAGAGGATTGTTGAATCTCTTAGATAATGTGTCATTCCACGAAAATTTTAAATATATCTCATCGTATTTAAAAAAGGATGTACTGTGTAAAGTGTAAAACTCATACTGAAACTAAAAATGTACAGACTGTTATAACGAAGAATGGGAGGTCAATGCTTAGAGGCACGTGTGATGTATGTGGAAAAACAAAGACACAGTTCGTGAAAGCAGCACAAGGGGGCGATCTGGTTAGATCTCTAAATTCGATTACTAGTGGTATAGTTACCATGGGCTAAATTTCCAGGAGAGATGCATTTACCAGGACATCAGTTTACAGGACCAAGAACTAGACTAGATTTGCGGCTGAATCCTGATGGAACTCCAAAAGATTGGTCTAAACCCGTTGATAGAGTCGATAACGCTGCATATTATCATGATTTAGCTTACAACCAGCACACAGATACGGCTTCTAGGAATGTCGCCGATAGAGCAATGATTAATGATTTGAATAATATACCTAATCCTAGCTTGCGGGGGAGAATAGAGAGAGCTATAGTCAAACCTATATTATCCACTAAAGCGAGCCTGGGGTTAGGTTTAAAAAAAGCCTAAAATTACAATCCGATTTGAAATGGACTAATCAATTAGCGAATGAATTGCATAAACCAGTCTTAAGGCATTTTAGAAAGAGAAAGGTGTATGTTAGTGGGATAGATGAAATTTGGGCCGCTGATTTAGTCGATATGCAGGCTTTCGCTGAAGATAACGATGGTGTTAAATATTTACTTACTGTGATAGATGTGTTTTCCAAGTACGGGTGGATCATACCATTGAATGATAAGAGTGGGAAATCAACGGCTAGAGGCTTCGTGAAACTACTCGAGAGCGGTAGGGGCCAGGAAAAGTTTGGGTTGACAAAGGAAAAGAATTTTATAATAAAAATGTCCGGGAATTAGTTGAGTTATATTCTACTGAGAACGAGGAAAAATCGTGCGTTATTGAAGGTTGGAACAGGACAATGAGAGAGAAAATGTTTAAGTACTTTACAGCTAATTCAACTAGAAGATATATCGATGTGTTGGATGAAATGGTTAGTAATTAAAATGAGACTAGGCATTCTTCCATTAAAATGACGCCGCTAAGGCTAGTATGAAAGTGAATGAAAAGACTGTATTTATGAATTTATACGGCAGAGAGGTCTTAGAGCCTATTATGCCTAGGTTTTCAATCGGTGAGAAAGTTAGAATAACTAAGAAAAAGAATATATTTGAAAAGGGATACACGCCTAGATGGACGGAAGAGATTTTTACAGTATCTCAGATTCAATACATGGATCCTCCAACTTATAAGATTACTGATTATAATGGAGAAGAGATACAGGGGTCATTTTATGAACAGGAGCTACAGAAGACAACTCAAGAAATATTTAGAATCAAAAAGGTAATCAGAAAACGAGGGAAGAAATCTGTAGTGAAGTGGCTTGGTTATCCTGAGTCCTTTAATTCTTGGATTGATACTGAAGACTTGGTAATCACGTGATGACTCATCATCTCTGTAGATGTACATTCATCGCTTGTTCACATGTAGCAGCGTGTATGGGACGCTATTGGGTTCCTGATTAGCAGCAGCCTTATGAATGTACCCATCGTCAGCTTTAGAACATTCTAGAATGGCGGGGGCGTCATTGGGTACCCTGTGACCATAAAGTCGTTACGCTTTCTGTCACACGTGTGACGGAGTTGTCACACATGTGACAGAGTTGTGACATGCAGGACAGAGTCGTCACAAGCCGTTAACAGCGACTGCGAGAGATGACTGCTGGTCTACGGGCAACAGCCAACGAAATCGTTTTTCAAGAAGCGAGTCTCTCCGTCTCCGGACAGAGAGAAAGAGGGACAGACAGGGATAGAGACGGATGGAGAGACGGACGAACGGTTAGACACAGACATCAAGACGGATGTTTTCAATTAGTGTAGGCCTCATCGTTCGTTAAAACAGAGGTTCAATTGTTCTATCGTTTTCTTATGTCAAGGCTGTTTGTATGTTCCCATTATATAACATTTGGATGTGAGAGATAGTACATGGATTACATTTTACAAGGTGCGCTCATGGTTCATTTTTGATTATTCATTTAACCTATAGGTGGATGTTCTAATCAAGGCCTAGGTCTTATTTGATACTAGCTTGCCCCGGGGCAAAACATCCACATGTGGCTAGCCTGCTTATGAGTTATGGCTAAGTACGAAGCGATTAAGTACGAAGCGATTAAGTATGAAGCGATAACCAAATTATTGGTTGATTTGATTGGATTATAGGTGTATATAGGATAATTGCACCAGGTAGCAACAAATACAACTACTCTCAGCCATTACTGTCTGTACAGACTGTTACAGATTTAACACTATGTTCACAATAGCAATTAATATTATAATTATATTATACTAGCAATAAGGTGTGAGCTATGTATTATTAATCTTTGTTCTGTTCTGTGATTAAACTGCTTGTATACATAGTCTGAGTAGGCCAGTCTCTATTAGCAATCAAATGTAAATTGAAGACTCTCTCTTCAATCACTCCTTTCCAAAACTCCAATCAATATACTCTCTCCTCTACTTATCACCCTCTTCACCTCGATCATCATTTTCTGTCTTCCAACCAACATCAGAGACTGAAGTATCTCACATATCACAATCTGTTCCTGACAAGCAGTGTGATCTTGGTCCTATGCTCATCTCCTTATTGAAAGATTGCACATCTATCCTTGTTCCCATTTTTATCTGACCGTCTGGTTCTGGACCCTCTTCCTATCGATTCTGCTTTGATTAAGCTCCTGTGAATAATTTTGTTTCCACGACTTTGCATTTTTGGCACTGTAGAAATGTTGAGGCTATGATTACGATTTCTGCTGTTCTTTCCTCTAGGCTCAATGCACTTTCGTTGGAGTGGTTGGAATGTTGGACCCTCCACGAAAGGAAGTCATCGATGCCATCAAGAACTGTAGATATGCAGGAATACGAGTCATTGTTATAACGGGTGACAATAAGGTAATGATACATGGTTCGCAATTTATAAATCGTAATTTATATTGCAAATTTATATAGTACCACTTCAAGATAGGCAAATCAGAGGTGCATTGAAGAGGGTCCTGAAGCTGGTAAATTGAAGTGATGAAAATGCTCATTGTGAACAAGACTAGAAATATTGTGATTGGTCAGGAGCTCCTCTGATGAGTCTCTTCAATTGGCACTACATAAATAGTAAATTACAATTACCACTACCAACACCTTAGGAAATAAGCACCATTGATGATGCCCAGATTATCATACCTACTTCCAATGACTTCAAGTGAGCTTTGGAACTTGAAAGGTCATGCGCTGCTGCATTCATTGCTCTTTGGGTGAACTCAGCCTGTCTTTGTTTGAAGATCATTCAAATGTACAAATTCTGCATTGTTTTGGTGATCTCTAAGAACCATTCTTTTAAGCCACAGCTTGGTCCGGTGCGCCTCTGAGCAGGTGTCTTGAAGTGCACTACATCTAGTTCATAATGATTGATGGATTGATTCCATTTAGTAATGGTTTCATGTTATCAAGTTGAAAATCCCTCATGAATTTACATTGAAGTGGCACTATATAAATTTAGTTACAACAGTTGTAATTACAGGTGCCTTTTTCTTGAATTTTGACTGGATTTGTGAAGAAATAATTTATTTTACCATCATCAGGCTACTGCGGAGGCAATATGCCGTCGTATCGGCATTTTCACCGAGACGGAAAGCACAGATGGAAAGTCATACACTGGACGGGAATTTGATGATCTTTCTCATGAGGCTCAGGCCAGGGCAGTTCGACAGGCTCGACTCTTCGCTCGGGTTGAACCGGCGCACAAGAGCAAGATCGTTGAGTTCCTACAGGCAGATGGAGAAATCTCAGCAATGGTAGAATTATTCTCACATCCTGTGGGATTTGGTTATTTAACTAATATTTATGTTTCACGAATTTTTACTCTACCTAAGTGAACACAAGGTCTTGAATAGTAAGTTTTTTTATTTTCAGGAGTTTGTCTAGATTTCGAAACAGAGGATTTCACGTTGATTTAGCAATTCCATGTTGAGCATATAATCCATTTTCAATATTCTAATGATTATACGTTATCCAGAATATTCTTCTAGGAACGGAAAACACTAAAACTGTGACTGCACATAACTGTTTCATTGAAATATAGAATGTTAAAGTTGGACATTTACAGAATAGTCAAGCTGCTGTAAGAATAGACTCTAGGTCGTCTGTATCTTGCATGATAACTAAATGATGTAAGACACCTTGCAAATACTCACCTTGTATAATTTGAAGACAGGAGATGGAGTGAATGACGCTCCTGCTCTGAAGAAAGCTGAAATTGGAATCGCTATGGGATCTGGAACGGCGGTTGCCAAGTCCGCATCTGAAATGGTCCTAGCAGACGACAACTTCTCGACGATCGTAGCCGCGGTCGAGGAGGGCCGAGCGATCTACAACAACATGAAGCAGTTCATTCGCTACCTCATCTCCTCCAACATCGGGGAGGTCGTCTGCATCTTCCTGACGGCCGCCCTCGGCATGCCCGAGGCCCTCATCCCGGTCCAGCTGCTCTGGGTGAACCTCGTGACGGACGGCCTGCCCGCCACTGCTCTTGGATTCAATCCTCCAGACCTGGAGATCATGAACAAGCCTCCTCGCAATTCAAAGGAGCCGCTCATCAGTTCCTGGCTCTTCTTTCGCTACATGGCAGTCGGTTGCTACGTGGGCGCTGCTACGGTTGGTGCTGCCGCCTGGTGGTTCACCTGCTATGACAGCGGACCACAGCTCAACTACTACCAACTGGTGAGGAATAAATGCAGACTTAATTCAGTTCTTATATTGGTTGTAATAATAAACAGTTCATTCCTTTTCCTCCAGTTCACCTATGTGTACTCATCACTGTTTACTCATTCATTGCTAGTTCTTCCATTGCATCTGGGTATTTAGTATTCCTCCTACTCAAACTTCAAAAACACTCAAACCTTTAAGATACTCAGAGCCATCTTAGCAGCTCCTCCACCTCACCGCTCGCTTGACTTCTTGGCAAGCAAAACACAGAGTGGCTGGACAATGTGAGGGTGATGTGCCAGACAAATGTGCACAAGTCATGTGCATTGGCTTTGGACAGGACATTAGAGAAACATAGATAGGCCTATGATTGATGCCATTGGAACAGTCTATGCTTATCTGAGTTGCGTTGTAATTATGTGTCTCATGAGTCTTTCTCTGAAGTGGTGCTATATAAATTATCACTTGCAATTAATGTGTAGACGAATTTCTTCCAACTTTTCCTATGATAGGAAATGAAGTGCCTTAGTTTCTATTGCTTGTTATGAATGAAATGAGATGCGGTGGTGTAGCGGTATGTTCTGTGCCCTGTAACCAGGTTCGAATCTACCACAAGCCACTGTGCAGCGACACTTGACAAGTTGCTCAGCCATAATTGTTTGCGAAGAAGGCAACAAGAAACCACTTCACTCGCCTGATCCCTAGGTTCATAGTAGCCAATGGACCCATCTTTGGAACTCATCATCATCAGCATCATTGTGGCTGATTGGTTAGAGCGGTCGACCCGTAACACTCAGTGTGCGCTGAGTGAGTGGGTTTGACCTTCATCCGAGGTGTCACTGTATAGGGACCTTGAGCAAGTCCTTCACGCACAATTTCTGTGCAGTACAACTGCAATCGTGCCATCAACGCATGTGCACTTCTGAGAAAACATTTTTGGAAGAAGGGCGATATCAAATTTCAGAATAAATAAATAAATCATCATTAAAAAATTGATTAATATTAAGTATACTGATATTAGATTATTTCTTGCTGTACAATGGTTGATTAAGACTTTTGAAGATACTTTCAATGCAAATGTGTTAAAGTACATGTGGACTGTTTTGCAATTTCTTTGCGTGGCCTTTGTTAATGCCAGACGCATCACATGCAATGTCCAGCTGAGCCCCGGATGTTTCCGAGCTTAGACTGCAAAGTATTTGACAATCCAAAGGCCAAGACAATGGCTCTGTCCGTTCTAGTCGTCATTGAGATCTGTAATGCCTTGAACAGGTAACACAAGACACGACCAAACATGGTTTTTGAAATAGAATTCATTTCTTAAAATAAATTACGTTGACCAACCGAGGTTTTTGACAGATCATGAGTCCTCATGATTGCTTGGATATTTGAGTTCAGTTCCTGGTTGTTGGGGGGAAAGTTTTGCTCAGCATGACAGTTTTCTTGCTTTCTTTTTCTGACATTGTTCTGTCGATTTGCAATGCATTCGTAGACTCATCACATGCAGTGCCTTGTGCAAGATGGCTATTTTAAGAGCATCGACTGCGAGGTTTTCGAAGATCCCAAGCCAAAGACAATGGCCCTATCTGTGCTTGTAGTAATCGAGATATTCAACGCACTCAATAGGTAAGGGACCGCAACTGTCCCTGGCACACAATGATCAGCCAACTTATAACTTGTGTGGCAGTTTCTGTAGTTAGTTTAGAGCTTCAAAGTCATCCAAAAGCTTGTTGAAAATTGTTATGTTACAATTGTTTGACATTCTTAAACCATTCCGGAATTCTGATATACTTCTTTTAAAAGCTGTAACCATAACATTTAACTGTCAAACTCTTACTGTGAAGACTGTTGGTATATTTTCAAAATGAAGCAGTTTTTATTTTACACTTTAACAATGAGGGTGTGCTAAATGCTACTGGGAACCAATGAGATGTTAACGTTCAAGCATAGTTAAACATTTCAGCTAAAAAGAAACTATTTCTTGTCTGCTTTTAAGATTTCTTTTCCAGATATATTACAGATATAATTAAAAATTTCAACCAAATGCTTTCATTGTTAACTTTCATAGAAATTTAAACTTTCACCTCGACATAATCTGTTTTATTTGCATTTTATGATTAGATTGTACAAACGCTTGTTTTTGTAATATGCAGCACTGCTTAATAGACCTAGTTATCTTGGAAAGGTGCTACATATAGATAGATATTACATTACATTACAGCTCTGGTTAATCATTCATTGATAACAACTAGTTTTATCTCTGTCTTATTTCTGTGGCTTGGTAACTGTTGTCTGCTGGTAAACCACCCTTACATCAAGTATTCTGCTGATAATACAAAGAGTTGATTTCAATGTTTCGTTTTCATCGTTGGGACTCTGAAAATTGAACCAGAAACCAGGAAACATTGGGATACACAATTCAGCACTGACTTTCTCCAACAAATCATAATCTAACATGCTTCCCTTCGCTGGCATTGTAAGTTGTCACTTAAGCACACTTTCAGTGAATGCCTTATTTGGGTTTTTGGTCACTGTATCCGAGTGTATCATAATTTCTTCCCAATTTAATAGAAACAATTGCCATTGCTTTATTTCATTTTCCGCTGCTGGGGCGAATGGTCTCTTCCATTCACTGACTTCAACCACAAAACCTTGACTTTGTTGATTTTGAGCTGAAACCTGTTTGAAAGTGATTGCATGCTTATGCACCTTTTTCATGACTGATGTGATGATTTTTTTAATATGTTTAACATTTCTTTTGACTGACCATGCAATTTGTTTATGCCTGTTGTTGTTTTTAGGTTTTCATTTAAGTACGTAATAATTATTCATAAATGCATGAATAAATGTAACTTCCATTATGTTGACTGTCTTATCAGACAGATCATCTGGAAACTGATCTAATGATGAATTGCTTTGATAATTATGCCATTGTTTGATTCCTAATGCATTACTGTTGTGATGGAAGCTACTAATTAATAACTAAATAATAATAATATTAATGATAACCATGTTAATCTATACCAGAGAAACTCAGTGTAGCAGCATGGATTCTGGTATAACACAGCTGGAACCTGAAACCCGCTCTTGTTTATTTCTCTATAATATTATATATATTACGTAAAACTTGCTATAAGACAGCCTCATTAAAAGGTGGGTCTTGAACGAAGATATAGTTCAAAAGACAGTATTATATAGTGTCTCGTTGAAATGCATGTGGATTTTTTAAAGATAGATTTTCCTAGTAATCTGTGATTTTGTTGTTGCCATACAATGTACTACTCTCTGGTTCTGTGGTTATGAGCTAATTTGGCATAGACAAAGACAAACATATCTTATCGTGGACACCATGCATAGTATTGCATACCATGCTATTTGGTCTGTGTGTCCTTCTGTTTGTCTGACTGTCTTTTGTTTTGGTCTATCTGTCTGTCGGTCTGTCCAATTTGTTGGTCCAATCATATTTATTAGATTTCCAGAAATTACAGGTGTTGGTAGCTGGAGGAAATATCCTCTTTATCCCAGAGAACTAGTGACATTGTGTTTCTAACCATTTACCAACGACATTTGAATTTGTCTATACATGGTGGGTCTGTCAACCTGAAGAGGTAACTCCAAAGATGACAATGTTAATGAAACAGAAAAACAACATAACTTAACAAGATGAAAGCTGGCCTACCACTCCTGCTATTCCTAAGGCTCAACAGAAAGCCATTATGCTAATGACAATTGGTTTGACATAATTTTGCAGCATCTCAGAGAACCAGTCGCTGATGGTGATGCCACCATGGTACAACAAGTGGCTGATTGCAGCCATCACGATCTCCATGTCGCTCCATTTCATGATTCTCGAAGTGGACTTCTTGTCGGTAAGTAAGAAAATGATCTGCATCACAATGTGATACTGTCGCAAAATACACTGTTGTCTAGTTGGTTTTGATTCAGCATAGCCTAAGGACTTCTGCATTTCGGTCCCATGCTGTTGCTTCCTTCAACCTGCTGCAAGAAAACGAGGAAGACCAAAGACACGATGGATAGACAATGTGGAAAAATGGACCGGTAGACCACTGGACAACTTACTAAAGAAGACGAGAGACAGGAAGAGATGGAGTAGACTTGTCCACGAAGCGACCAACCCTTGGATCGAGGATGGTTAAGACAAGACAAGTGCTTTAAAAATTGCAAAAAATTTATTTTTTTATTAGACAAATGCTGTGAGACGAACTGGTCCTATATGTCAATCATACATTGCATTTTGTGCACTACACTGCTCTTCCTATGTACTACTTGCTCCTTAAATTACAACACTGCTCTTCTTTAGCACAAGCTGTTCTGTAGTACAACATTGTTCTTTAGTAAAACACTTTTCTTTTTTGTTGCAGCACTGTTCTTTGTAAGTGCCACATGAAACTCAAACAGCTGAACAAAGATTCGAGGGTCATTTACTGTTAATCCTTAAAATCCACCGACTTTCTAATACTGTATGTTTGCATGTCATCAAAGCACAGTGTGACTCAGAGTACATAGCGCTAGTACATTAACATTAAAAGTACTTTATTGTGTGTTTTTTGAATAGGCGGTGTTCCAGATTACACCTCTTAACGTTGATGAGTGGATAGCTGTGCTCAAATTCTCTTTTCCTGTTATCATCATCGATGAAGTCTTAAAAGTCATCGCTCGAAAATTCACAGATGGTATGTATTCACACCATATATTACAGGAATTTAATTACTGTAGCTGAATGCTTTTCATTACTCACCCTTACATTATGTATGCAAAAAACTATATTTTCAGGAACCCCTCCTCCCTGTTGTATGTCATACATTATGGAACACTTTGTGGAGGTACACTTTGTCTGATTCGGGAAACTTTTTGAAAAAAAATAAATGCAAAAACTCGATGCAGTTGTAAATTTCTTAACTATTGCCTTTCAGTTGCTACAGCCATTGATCCTATGACGGAAAAAAAGGGAAGATAATACCGACAATTCGTCAATTCAGTCGCAAAGGTATCTACGTCCAAGAACAAGACACTACAGAACAGTGTTAACTGAAGGCTACAAGCAACAAATACTAAAAATACTAAAACTGCTACATATGTTGCAGTGATGTTGAAAACTAGAAATGCTGCCAAGTTGCATCAGTCAGAACTCTCTGTTTGGTGTTATCTAAAGTGTGCAAGTCACAGTTGGCATCCTTTGGGCGTATTCAGATGCTTTGGCTTTAAATAGTTGAAAGCAGCTTTTCATACTGTTTTTTTGTGTTCTTTTGTGAAAGCTTTGACTTATAGTCCTCGTTTAAGTGAGTGTGTCAGCCGTAGCAGCCTTTGGGTTTTGTTTCGTAGATTGCAGCCGTGGTAGACTAGGTCATGTGGTTTTAGGTTTGCTTCCTTTCACCTGTAGAAATCTAGTTTTGTAAAAATCTACCATGTTTTGTAAAATGCTTGACCAGATGTGCAATGACTGAACTACAGTGTGACCATGAGTGAATAATTATAATTGACTTTTTACACAGCTGAAAGAATGCAAAGCTACATACCACGGAGTAACCACACGATTGGATGTTGTTAAAAAATTCATAATACTCATAGAAATTGAAATTTGTAGAGCCCAAATATGTAAAAATCTGAAATCCTAAGCAGAAGATGAATATTATGAGAGAAAACTATGTCCATGAAATGATGCATTTCACAGATATGCTGCTGCATATATGAATAACTAATAATTATGTGGTTACTGAACAAGATTCAGCTTCTATTGCACCTAATTTCGATCCTTGTATGACACGTAAATGATGCTTCTATAGATAAAAATAACATGTATTTTCTTCAAATTTTGTTTTTAATCTTGAATAAAAAACATAATAAATAGCATTCAATGATAACTGCTGTCTTTCGCTGCATGTTTAAAAGAAGCACTGGACTTGAGATAGCAATGTGGCTCACATCGAATGTTACGGAAACAATCCTCGATAATTTCTGTGATACGTTTGATTTGGACGTTTGTTTTATTATTATTATATAATTATTATGATGAAGAAATTAAAGTGAGTTATGATACATTACTGGTTGTGTTGACACGCATTTATAATAACTCACATTGTGGAAATAAAGTTTTAAGAAAACTTCTTATTGCGGAATCTCGGTATTTGCTGCTAGAATACTTTATTCATTTCTAATATTAGACTGTAAATGGGAATGTCCAAGGCGAGTTGTCCAAGGCTTCAATTGTTTGAAATGAGTTTAAGGCATAACTCATCGGCTACAAATCCAAGGAAACTTCAGACATAAATGAGAACCTAATGAATAGACAGTGAACAATAAGTAAAGTAAGTAAGTATGTACATTATTGACCATCAAAGAGTGTACATTGTACAATGACAAAATAATCGTTATTTAGAAGCAACATTTTCCAATAAAACGTCCTTGGAAAGAATTGAGGGGTGAAGAGAAAGAAAACAATACATAACTTACGATTACGATAGGAATAGACTCATTTGTATGGCATTGGGGTGGTAAAACCACACCGAGTTAATGCGTCGACACATGGGATCTCTCGATTGTGCGATTGAGAATGAAGTGAGTAGGTAACACTTTTTGAAGCAGGTAAAAGACACTTAGGACAGAACTAGGTAATTCATTCTGTTTGGTATTCACATAGAATTGAAGTATTTTTCCCGCTACTTATTTGACTTATATGGGATGGAATTTAATTTTGTTGCATTCATCTTTGTTATTGATCCCAAGAGATTTAAAAAACTACAAAGTATAGAGTGAACAGATACTGCGATAGAAAGTGTTGATCCCGAAATCACTATAGTTTCTTAACTGGAACTACACAAATGTAGTATCCAGGATTTCATGACGTCTTTAACACTTGCTACTTGTGAGCAGATATGCTAGGTCAAGGAGGTCGTTGTACAGAGGACATCTGGAGATCTTTATTGGTTTTGGCAAATTCGATAGTATCATTGGACACAATAACTGAGAAAACTGTATGTAACTATGTATTAAAAAAATTGAAGTCGTGAGGTTGATTTAATTAAGAATGAACCCTAGTGACAAAATAACTTTAGACTTACATGTGTCTTACAGAACAGCTGGTACATATTTGGAAAATATTTAAACGTGGTACATGGTTACTACCAGTAGAACCAAGTAATGATGTATGTTACTAAGACTTTCTGGTTGTCTTGTGCATTGACATCTTATTAATGTAATGTATGTAAAAAAGTTAGGTGTTAGTGATCAATTAAAGATGTTTTGGCTGAAATACTTTAAACTTTTTTGTTTGATAAAATAACATGAAAATGCAATATTCTATGGTACAGCGAGTTACTAGTTAATTAATAAAATTTACAGTTAAAATTTTAGGCAAATATGTGTGGTTTTATTATAAAAAGACTATTTAAAATCAGATGACAAAAGAAACAATCAGTTTATTTAATATAAAAAGTTAGTTAGCAAAAAATTGACCAAATACCGGTAAGAAAAGCAGCATCCCATACAACGCAAGAAGTAGCAGCATAGTCCAAGTCTGAATCTCACTTTGGGTACTTTATAACAATAAAAATATTAATTTTTGCAGCATGATTACAAGTATAGTATGAACAGATGATGACAAGTTATTACAATAGTCAAATTTGACTTGGCAGCCATGTAAGGCGCCCATTACGTTACGTCTGATTTAACGTCGCTGCCGCTGCATCAACCTTATGGGAATACAGAAAGCGAACTCACTTCCTCAGCTGTGTACGCCATCATCTAATCGATAACTCGACAGCATCCCTAGCTGAAATACAATACACTATCAGGGGTGTGACTACTGCCACTGCAGCCTAAAGGCTCTGGGCAAAGACGACAGAGGCATCCAACAATTTCACTAAGAGGTACTCCTGCTCCAACAAAGGCGGAAAATGACGGATTCAGAGAGGAGTAGAATACAAGCAAGGAGTTTCTGGCAGGAGGCAAAGTTCTTGGGAATTCCGTTGCAGATGGCCAAACTCACCACTGAAAACGTCTGTTGTTGTATCATGGAAGTACCAGTAATAGGGACACCAGGTCCTCTACGCAGCAGAGCGGAGTGGCCGTCGGCCACCAGCAGCCACGATGGGTTAACAACTCCTGGGGATAAAGCAGCGCAAAGCTATAAACGTAAATGGTTCGTCCATTTGTAGAGAGTGAATCAAATGATGACAGAGACTGCTGAAAGTATCGGAGAAGAATTGACATCAATGATGTGGCAAGTCACTGAATATTTGTAGCAAAGAAATCAATTTAGGAGAGTGTTGTCCATCACAGTATTGACCAGTTTCTTGGGATTCGACAACTATGTTTGGAAACAGAGAAGCTTTTGCAAAAGCTGTTTATGATGCAGCAACAGTGCTTTTCATTCAAATCGGTCAACAGCAGTCACTGGTGGAATGCTGTCATCCTTCTTGAAAAGAAGCTAGAAAATGACCTCATATTGTTTGCTTGTTACCAGATGCTGGAAATTATCTTGGAAGCTGTTGCTATATAATGTAAAGCCTTGGACCATCAGACAGCAGCTGTCATATTAATATTATCCAGAGGAATTCATTGCATTGTCTTTCTTTAACAAAGACGATATGATGCAATCAACGAACGGACTGGAGACAGAAGAGAACATCTGGAGAAAGGAGGAGGAGGAGGGAGCAGGAGGAGGACAGCAACACTAATCATTAGCTCTGTTATAAGACTGTCGTTAAACAACCAGCCAACCAACCAACCAACCATGGTTCTGTCTCTGCAGAAGCCTGCTGCAGATCATTACTTCTGATGAAAATAGTACTGGGCGTTGCACTCAGATTCTTTCAAATAATCGGACTGCCATCAACTTGCCTAGACAATGACGTCGAAAACAGAAACGTCGTTGACAATACCTACCAGTCAATCAAGTCAAGTCACTCTGTATGAGATATTATCAATGATATTGCCAAGCATGGCATGAGACTGATGGATGACAATGTTAATAAACTGCAAGGTCTTCAAATTCAAACACCCATTCCAACCTTTTGCAAAAAAGAATAGAAGCATCATTTCCTGCTGTCAATGATGAAAATATACACCCACAAACATCCTAACCAAATTCAAATACTCCAACAAGATAGCTCTGAACTAAATCTATTTTCTAAAGATTTAAACCGTAAAAACTTAGTAAGCACTGACAACAACACTGATCTTTTGTGCAATGTTACATTGAAAAACTGACAATTTTGTATTAGTATCTAATTCCATATAATAATGCACAATCACTGGTAGTCTCATTGAACTTTTACAACAGCTTCACCATAAATGCTAGTTTTGTTTTAACCAATCAATGTTTATACATAAACATACATCTACAATCAACATAATACACTCCTATACGTAAGGTATTTCCTGTTGTATGTGTGTATGTACTCCTGTATGCCAAATATCATATAACTCAGCAGCGTTCACTGGGCAGATCATATACAAACATTGTACAGGTTAAAACACACATACAAATGTACAAAAAAGAACATTTATGTAGCTCCATTAAAGGGTTTGCAAGAAATATATCATCATATTTTAAGCATGATAACAGTGTTTACTCATCACACGAAGTCATCGGGGATATGCCATAACACCTCAACGATAAGCATGTACTAAAAGCAACTTGAAAAACAAATGCAGCTCATCGTTTAAGTGTTAGATATGGTGTATAAACCAGACTGCACAAAAATGGATAATGCTGAAAGTAACTTTCCAGTGCTGCACTGCAGTTCTTAACCAAATATGCAAGTCAAGGTAATAGCTTTGAGGGACATAAGTTCATAACACCACTTAGATTTATCTCTCTCAACTTTTGCTCATCTAGCACAGCCTGGCTTCTGCCCTAACACAAAACTATTTGCTCTAGACACATCCATACATAATACTGGTGCAGCACAAAGATAAATTAATAATAATACTGTCGTCTTACAAACATCCTTAAAATACACATTCAATCATATGAGCTGCACTTACAAAATAAGCAGCAGACATTCAACACTGAATTGACTCAAAATAACTACCACAGTATCTTTACAAAACAGATACCTCAAATTCCTCTGCTATCTTAACACCTTAACGACAAGAGTGGACTAAAACCAAATGGTAAAACAATGCAGCTCATCCTAAAAGAGATATATATGTTAATGGCCTCTGTACAAGTCAGCAGAATTATCAATACTGAAGTCTTCTGATATATATTGAACAACACAAGACTTTCTGTGAGAAACTGTGAAATGACACTTTGTTCACCACTTGGTAAGTTTTGGCAACTCTCATACAGCACATAACTATGACAGAAAGCAACAAACTCTACAAGCGAACTCGAATAAAACAGACAAATGTCAATGGACATAACATATAATTTCACGATATAAATTCAGCAACACTTGTAATTCATGATGGCCCATTGTCCAGCCACAGTTACATGATTTCATAATAGTCTTACTAAGAAATTCACGGCATGAACTACAACCGCACATGGTCACAAGTATCTGAAACGACTAGTTCTAAAAGTTAAGAATATAGACTCAAGACTTAAATTCACATATCATGCTAAAAAACTCACTACAGGGCCAAAGTGGCTCAAATACATATTCACTGTAGCTTACATGGGAAAAGACTGCAAAACAATTTAGAAACAAGAGCATACAAGACTAGAAGAAAGTACATAATCCAAATAATGTGTTCAATCCTCTGAGTAATATATTCCAGGTGGAATGCAAAAATAAATATGAACATTAATGACTAGATGATTTTTTGACCCGTTGCTATACAACATCATAATAGCAGAGAAAAAGCAATGACTGCTTTAAAATTCACAATTAAAAGAATATAGTGTTCCATTACAAAACAACTTATATTATCTTTGAGTATTGAAATTCGTGACAGTCTCAGATGGAAGACACAATTTTAGTTGGCAATGCCTAAGTCATCAGAATAAATAACACTGGCTTCCTAACCTAAATCCACAGCAGACAGATCAAAGTGAACAGCGACGAAGGTAAAGCGGAAGTTGTGAGCTGAAGATCTTTAGTTGCAGCCCAATTATAATACAATCATGTCCAAGAACAGGTTTCATGGTCTATCAAAGAAATATCAACATCAACTGATACAATCAATCATGAAGATACAGTGACTAAAATGGTCTTTCCCAGTTGTAATCTAATAAATCAAGCAAAGAAGCCTCTCAGATATGATCAACACATGGTCTGCTCTCCATGCCCAATCAGGTCCAGACACAATCAACAGTGAAATCGAAAATCAAAAGTCCCACGCTGAAACACATCTGTGTGCAGACATCGACAATGTATCCCACGTAATCTGCTGTAACAAGGCAGACCATGGAAATACCACCATGGAACATGGGAACCAGACAGAAGATCTCTGCATATAATGTTCACTCTGGTAGAAAGTGGATTTCAAAGAATGGAAGCATGGAAATTGGAAATCATACATTCAAATTTTATAAATGCAGCAAAGGTGAATGGCCAGGCAGACAGACCATTTGGAAAAGGAACTTACAAATGTAGACCATTTAAAGTCAAAATATTACTTAATTATAAAATTAATCATCAATATGCATTAATTAAGAGTCACTGACCAATCATCAATATATGGTGCTGACAATTGTGAGTGAAGGTAAGAGTCACTGACCAATCATCAATATATGGCGCTGACAATTGTGAGTGAAGGCTCAACTCCGTACCTTCCACATTACAAGGTAGGCGCTTTAACCAACCAGCTATCATGTCCAGCAAATGCTCAACATTTGTCTACAGGCTAACTTGAAGAATCTGTACACATCTAAACAAATAGTGAAAAGAAGGGGATCCAGACTAACCGTACTGGTCAGTGGTCACACCACAGAGCTTTAACCACAGAATCTCATGTTCTATGTACAAACACAATTAGAACCACCATAATCATATGTCATGTGATACTAAATGATTACCACTGTAGTCATTATAGGAAGTCATTATACAAATCAGTAATCCTGTGAACATCTTATAGGTAGAATGTTGAAATCACGATCGTCAATTGACACAAAAAATGGAATTCAGAGAATTGAAACTGACTCCTCACGCCATTCTGCGGCTCATGGATCACTGCAACAGACAGTTTAATATTGGCTCATAGTCAACAGAAAATAAAACTGAACACCAACAGCAAAATCAATTCATCAACCATAACCATAACCAAATGTTTTTATTGTTTACTGACAATTCATCAGAAAAGTAAGAACATTATGTACAGCAATTATATATACAAACAAATGAATGCCAGCGATCAATAGGGATGAAGACAAACCCTAAAGGGACCGTGGTCACACTAACAGGGTCACCCATTACGTAGGTGATTGATGTCGGTATAATAATTCACTCAGTTGCTGTAAGTTTGTTAAGAAAAGAGACTTTACTAGTTAACTAAAAAAATTCATACAAGATTTAAGTAAACGAAATAACATTCATCAATCATTATTTACAAATATAGTTGTTCAGTGTCACACTTGAAAATCGCTGTGTGCTAAGTTATTTATGTAAACACGCAGTTTACGTTTAAACAAAAAGACGATGGGAAGACAGCGTAGTTCTGCCGGAACTCTATTCCATGCATTAGGACCAGAGCATCGAATCGAAAATTTTCGGGTGTTAGTACGCGTTTTAATGGGCCTATAATTAGTAGACGAGCGTAGTTTGTACGGGTTCACTTGGGCTACGGGCACAAAATAATTATCAAAGACAGAAGGCAGCTGGTTATGGAAGTGTTTATACATGAATTCGCTGGTTTGCAATAGATTGATTTGCTCAATTCCCAATATATGAGTTAGGCTATAGAGATATTTGGATGAGGCAAGATGAGAGTTTCTAATAACTTTAAGGGCTCTATTTTGAAGAGAGATTAACCTTTTTAGTCTTGCATGGTAGTTTGAAGCCCATACAAGATTACAATAAGTTAAGTAAGGATGGACCATGGAATAGTATAGGCTAAGGCGTATATGAGTTGGTAAGAGGTAGGCAATTCTAGATATTATTCCTATATTTTTGGCTACTTTTGATGCTAACATTTCAACGTGGCTGTTCCAAGTAAGATATTGATCTACATAGACCTCCAGGAATTTTACTGAGATGAGTTTGGGAATGGGGATATTATTTATACTCAGAACACCTACATTGGCAGGAAGATGCTTATGATGAGAGGTAAAGAGGATATAATTGGTCTTAGAGACGTTGAGTGACAGTTTATTTACAGTAAACCATTCGTTGACATGAGTAAGCTCCTGGTTCATTAATGCAATTAGCTTATCATAAGATGCGTGTGATGCAAATATGTTGGTATCATCTGCAAATAATAAAAAATGAAGGAGACTCGAGGCATTAGGCTAGTCGTTGATAAAGATCAAAAAAAGAAGGGGACCTAGGATGGAACCTTGAGGTACACCATATCTAATTAATTTAGTGCTAGATATAGAACCGTTACAGTATACATATTGGTGTCTATCAGCTAGGTAGCTTTGGAACCAAGCTAAGGCCACCCCTCAAGCACCCAAGTTAGCCAATTTTGATACTAATAAATCATGGTTTAAAGTATCGAAAGCTTTAGAAATGTCAATAAAAACGCCGATAGAGTATTCATTATGGTTAATGGCAATTCATCAAGTGATCAAATTAGCATTAGCAATTAGTAATTAGTAAAGCAAAGGGCTATATTAACATAAAAAGAACCAGTGAATAACTTAATAAGAAATTGCATTGATTACTTCAGTGATTGAACAGATGATGAGAATACATGTGCTACAACATTGCATTAAGAATAAGCAATGTTGGATAACCATAATACGACATTTGCCAATGAATATGAAAATAACAATGACATTATAATTATCAAAATGCCTATTAAATATGCAATACTTACATTGTAAATTTCACGACAACACAAAGACAAAATTCCCTTACGTACCTGGATTTTGTTCTGGTGGAGGTGCCTCCAAATTTGAGTGTTTACTTTTGGAAACAACTTCTGGATTGAGAGACTGGTTCCCCACCGGTCCTGCCACCTTTATCAGCTCCAGTGTCACATTGGTAGTTCCGATTTCATTCTCCACCATCAGAAAGTAGTTACAAAACTGTGAGTCCTTGATTTGAGTGACAGTCATTTCCACATGACTCTGGTATTTGCTAATTGTCTAAAAAGGTAACAGAATATCATTATCAGTCTAATTACAATCGACTCCAGCATTATTACAGAATGTGATGGTGCCAAAACTAAGATATCAAATAGATATCTATTACAGTTCTTGCTACTTTGATTGCTTGATTTTCAGAGAAAACTTTCCTTAACACTTTAGCAAGGTGTACTAAAATGCATGGAAAACTAATCATTCTTGTCATTAAGGGCAAGAAGGGGTTAATGTATTTATTTCAAGGCTGCAAGGTTCAAGTAAGTGAGTAAGTAAGCACGTTATTGCCAAAGCAGTAACACCATAATATTTCAATAATAGCAGTCAGTGAAAGTTAAAAACTTCCAGTAAACAATGTGACGTCATGCAATGTAATAAAACATTTGCATAATAGACAGAGATCAAACAGTCTTGAAGTTCATCTAAAACAGGTTTATGGTCGGAAGATAACATAATCTGAAAGATCATTACATAGTCTGACGAAGTTTGCCCAATTCTGTGAACGATAGCACTTGACATCCGAGAGTATGCATTAGTCCTTGACTTCAATATCATCAACCAAAGCACATCATGCCACCTCATGCATTCTATTCTTACTTTCCAAACCCTGACTTCTTATGTGTTATCTCAATTTTAACCCAATCTATATCACCGAGAGATTTTTGATAGGCGCAACACCAATACATAATGCGGTCAGACAGCTGGGGCACCGGTTATGCACCTCGATGCATGCCTCACGAAAACACAGAACAGACAAGGTTCTTGCTTTACTGCACAATCTGCTGCTTGTTTCTTCTTTGTAACAATGAACCAATCATGTAAAAAAGTTATGAATACTGTAAACTGTCTTCTCAAAGCCTCATCCAATCATTAGCTGGGCTGCACTCACACTCTCGTTGAAAGCAATGTTGTCCTGCTCTGTTAATTTGTCCGCAGATTCACAGGTCCATTTCCAGACGGCTCTGCTGCTTGGATTGGCTTTAACCTCACATGCCACAGTCACCTGGTCACCGACCTTAGCCTCCAGTTCAGTCTCACGGCAATTAACAACAGGAGCAACTGCAATAAAAGAAGTACAGAAGTATTTAGAGAGTGGTGACACTAAGACCTTCTTCAGCTATAATGCATGATCACTTGGGTAGCAATGAACCGATTTTATATGTACCTAAGTATGTGCACACTATCATTGCAATCTATAACATGGACAATCAAGGACAGGAGCAACAACGGCAAAAAAACAAATATTTTAAGATTGGTGCTACAAACACCCTCAGCTCTGATAAACACTCATGTATCTAATAATTAATGCACAGCAGTGGGTATCTATGATGGAGGTCGCTATTGACAACAGTTTACCTGTGATATATTCTCAGGGTACTGTTAACTTGGTATCGTAATCAAGTGAGCGGCAATGTAAACGTAAATTTTCCAAATTTCACGGTAACCAACTTATTCACGAGCGCCATCAAGTCTTACCATCCGTCCATCTATTTGACCATCCAATCATCCATCCTACCGTCAGTTCGTTCAGATGGCTTAGAAAAACGTTAAAACGAAATGCATGCTACTATCTGACAAATGACCTAGTGAGAATAAGTGTCACAGAAATTTTGACTTCATTACACATCTCATAACACAGTCCTCTTCGTTTATAAAATCAATGCCACTGATTTGTGTGTTTCAGTGTATTTAGATGCTGAAGGACTTGGACATGATTTTTAGTGACTTGGACTCAGACTTTAACGTCTCTGAACTCAGACTTGACTCAGATTTGGCGGACTCGACTACCTGGTAAATCACTGACCATCTGGTAGCAGCTAGACAGACCATTTAGACTTTTCCTGACTTAATGCATAATACTTTGTATACAAAAGACAGGAAACTAGATGTTGCATTGTAAAGTATGACAGACTAACTTACACTTGACACTGAGTAGAGCAGTCGCAAAGTCGTGTTCAGCATAACCAATTACTGAACACTTGATAGTCTTCTCATTAAAGTCCGTGTCCGGTCGGCTGGTCACGAACGCCATCTTTCTTTCGCTTTTGAACAAAGTCAGTCCAGAATCCAAAAGAACAAGAGACGTATTGGTCGTCGACGTGAATAGTGACGTCTCATCCTTGTCGTCAATGGCAACACGAATCTCGGGAGCCTCAGCGCTTCCATCAACCAGGGCAACACAGCCAACTCCAAGGGATCGGTTCTCTTCAAGAAACACTTCTTCATCCCTAACACATGTCTGCGATCCATCCGATGATATGGCGACAACGCAAATATCGCTCACAGGAACTGTCAGAAATCAAGCACAATGACAAGTGAGTCAAATGAAATGCCCTCTGAAAAAAAGACAGCTACAACTCTTACCTTTGTTGCATTCTCAATGCATACCACAGATCATACTGCAGCAATGGTAGTTTAAGCTGCAAGGTGGTTGTAGTAGTGGTGCAGTAATGACTTTGTCTCTTATTCAACAAGAACTCACATCTGGCAATATAATATCTTTAGTATTCATTTCATTGTTGTCAGAAAGCTGTTCAGAAATACTGATTGTTGACATATTGCTGCAACTGAACTATGATAAGCTACACACTACACAGTCTTCCAGAGGGAAATAAAAGTGACTTACTTACTAACTTAATATGAAACATGAGGAGAATAAACAGAGTCATAATAAACTATTAAATTAACTGTGATACTTGTAGCATAAAAAGGAAACTATAAAGATGATTTCTGCTATTCTACCATTGGTAGATGGTGTCATTCACCCAAGCCATTCCTTGGAATATTTCCATAATTACCGGTGCATGAATTATAATATATGCTAAGATCGAATTAAGCAAGCATATTGAAAAGTATTGGTAAAAGTATTGGTATTGGTATTAAAATACTTTTCAGAAAAAGTACTGGCTTGCTATCGCGATACTTTTAATTAGGAAGTATTGGTTTTGCTATTGCAATACTTTTATCCAGTATTGTTAACAGCCCTGCAACTGTATACAATACATAGACAACTCATCCTAAAGACAAAAACTACTTGAAAAAATGCAGCAGTGAAAAGTGAACCGATTTAGGATAGTTTTGTGAATTTTTATCCAGCAGAATGAGAATTTTAACTAACCAAGGACTGTTATGTTGAGAAGACTGCTTCCTTCTGTGCTTCCTGAAAGTACCTGACACCCCAAGGTACCACCATCTTCTGGCTGAATGCCTAGGGAACAGAAACCACTTGCAAACTAAACATTCTGCTACCTAAGTCATTGCAGCTACATGTATAACTGCAATCAACAATGACAATAGTTAGACTCATCATAAACTCTTCTGACCTGACTATACAAAAAACAATGGCTAACAAATATTTTTTGGTGTCGACAAACAATGAAAGGCATATTTCACATGTTGACATACAACTTATTATTCCAGCATGATGGGTCAACCAAACCATATGCAGTAGACATGGGTTCTTTGGTCTTTCCAAGTGTATACATTCTAATGATAAGAATTACTCAACTGCAACTCAGATTCTAAGTAAGATTTCAGAAATTCACAATTGCAATAAATATAGCACAAAGGTTATTAATAATCTTACAATTCTGTTTGCTTTGATTATGTACAAAATCTCACTGAGTCACCTACAGGAAGTGTCTTCGGTTTAGCATAATGTATGCAAGTATGTATAAGGCCATTTATATAGCGACTTAAAGGAATTGCAAGAATGTATGTGTATCTTGTTTGATCTGCCAGCTGCAGATCCCTCAGCTTCATTCAGCAGAATTATCTCAGGCAATTAAGCTAACTCAATGGACTAACACTTATTCACCATCTGCAGGAATTTCAATGCACAGTATTATCGTAGGATAACCACTGAGCTATAATGTGTACGGTTTAAATTTTTCACGGCCGAAAATATAAAAATTCACGGGCAATTCGCGGCCAAAAAACACAATATTCGCAGCGTATTCGCAGTAAAATATGTAACACAATAAAAATGTCAATAACTGAGTATAACCAATAACCATTCACGTCAATAATATCAGGAGTTATTATTATTGACATTATGCTAAACCGAAGATTGCTATGATGTTTGCTTTGAAAACACAGCTGAAAAAGCAGGTTTCCGTGTTCGCCTTTACACTCTCGATATCCTGCGCCTTGCGCTTGTGAATGGTGCTCATTCTGGTGCTTAGAGCAACTGACCCTCCGCTTAAATTCGACAGGCACAATGCAATCATCATGTTGTGCAAAAAACTAAAATAGTAGATCACCGCTCATCTGAAACATACCGGGCTTAAACTGAACATATTCCTCTAGCCACCGAATATTTTCACACACGAAGTCGTAACTAATGTTTCGAACCTATGCCTTTACCACGTCAAAAACACGAGCAGGACGAAAAAAACTGTCTAATTCGCGTCATTACGTTAAAATTCGCGGTGGCATAAAAAATTCGCGAATTTTGCAAATCCCGCAATGACTGCGAAAAATGTACAGCCCTAATAATGTGTACCATGGTAGTTGAGAGTGAGAACGGCCGTGCTGCCTGAGTGTCTGTAGGTGACGTTGTAGCGTGACAGCTCTGAGTATGGCGCCTTCACCGCATCATTGTCTGAGATCGGGTGAGGAGGCTTCAGCCTACCTTGCGTGTGGACTAGTCGAGTGACAGCAAAGAATTCCGAAATGTCAGAAACCGTGCAGGTGACACTGACGTCATCACCCTTTTTCACCGTAACCGCACCTTCAGGACTCCAAGCAGTGGATGCCTGCGCCTGCTCTCTCTTGCTCACTGAAATTTACGAAAATTATACATCTAAATCATCACAATGATTAAACTAATGTCTTTGCAAACACACACACACCAGTTTTTCCACTGGAACGAGTAAAGTTCCAAATATCAGAAGGGGAAGTTAGAGCTATCACTATCACCTCTCTTCCTCCTGATATGCCTATCCTCACAATGACCTCATTATCAACCTTTGACCCACTACACTAATGCTGACCTATCAATGGAATCTACATGTACATCCAATTACCACGTGTCCAAACTGAACACTTACCAATCAATCACTCAATCAATCAATATGTTTACTTACCACTTCTGTTTAGGGATGGACCGAGTGTCAATTTCTTGGCAGGTCCGAGTATCGAGTTTTACAAGTTGAATTGTACTGAGTCCGAGTTTCAAATATTTAAGGAAAGTCTCATCGTAAAATTCCATTCTCTTGATTTTTAGTTTGGTAGTTTGCCCAATTTTTATGAATTTATTGGTTTTGCCTTCAACAGTTTACACTAGGAAATATCAAGCAGTAAGTCCTATCTAGTATTTGTGTTCTTAGTTAGGTCGATTGTCATTTGATAAATAAAATAATAAGATTTTCGTTTTCATAATAGAAAGATGAAAATCCGATGTTTACTAAAACTCGAACCCATTGTTTGTCCAAGTCTGAGTTTATGCTGTCTAAGATAACCAAACTCAGCTAAGAAAAGCTCTGAGTCGAGTTTCGGTTCATCCCTACTTCTGTTCAGTTTATGGTTCTTAACATTCCCCATTGGGAATCCCTCTTCATGTTCACTGGTGACATGAGTGCATCATCAAATCTTAGAACTTTGCATTCTATACTGAATTGTATTATATATTCAAGAAGCCAGGTAAAGGCATGGCATAGAAGCATCATCAAATCACAGATGCATTCTATGTTGTATTGTATTGCATATATTCATGAAGACAGGAACTCTGCTGGAGTTCAGTATTCATATTTCAGACAACGATTTCCATCAAACAATTCTCCCTCATAACATCTATGATAGAATAATAATACAACAATGTATCAGTGATCACAGTGTCTCTCCACATACATGCAACAAAATACACTAAGTCAAATCTTTCAATCCACGTACATGCAAGCGAATACACCTGAATACACTAAGTGAAGTATTTCAAACAGGGCAAGGTATAGCAACCAATAGAAACAAGAACACAACATATTTAAAACGATAAAGACAGCAGTGTGTTTGTGACACGACAGCTGATAATACACATTTGTTCAACTTAACTCAATGACATATTTTATTAAGCACCACAGGTTATTGTAAGTGAATTACATTGGTAGTTGATAGGTTAGCACGCTCATCTTGCAATGCGAAGAGTGCTTTGTTATTGTGTAGGAACCTTGAGCAAATCCTTCGCTCACAATTGCTCAGCGACATCGATTGACGCTCAGCTATTAGACAGTAGCACTTGCTTAATAATAATTATAACAGTAATAGCAATATGCCTTCGATATGCCTTAACTGTTCCAGTTGCCCTTTATTATGCCCTGGACAATCTTTTATCACATAGGTGATCATATCTACCCCTAGGGGTAAAAATATAATAGTGATAGCAATAATTATAATAATGATAATCCACACGCATTTAATAACAAAATTGGTGGAAAAGGGTTAAGTAAATCAACGTCCAATTCTGTGTTAGGTTTCAACTACTGCAGTTGAACAGGTCAATGGTCTCAAGACACAAATTGGACATAATTAATAATCTTATGTAAGTGCTTGTTCCACAGTTTGCAGTCTATGCTGCTCCCAATTCAGCTGCACTGAGGCAAGCTACCAGATAAGCAATGGCTAAAGTCTCTGACATTGTACAATTCAACAAGGTCTTCCTTGTTTTTCTGTTGAGACACTGGCATTAATGATTGATGCAACGAGCAAGAGAACATTGTCATATTATTCCTTAAGTGTTGTGGAAAGTCTTTGGCACAATAAGCTGCACTGATGACTGCATAAATTGTAGATGAACCCCATATCACATGGCATCATAATTTCCACAGCCAAACGCCCATCATCTGTGTAATTCGCATTGGCACAAGTCAGTGGCTGATTGATAGAGCTTAATTGCATTGCTTAAAGTTAATTGTGTCTATGTGGGAATGGACAGAACTGCTATGAATAGAAACTACTCAATCAGTAATCCAACAGCCTAACTCTGAATGTCTTCCCAACGGTTACTGAGCATGGCTGCTTGAAAGCAGCAGTGGCTCTTGCAGCAGAAGCCCAATACACGAAGTGCAAGCAAAGGCAACTGATGACTAACCAGCCTTTGGTAGTAGTAGCAGGATGCCTGGAACAAGAGAGGAAATGCTCAATACTCTTTCAGATGATGATATTATGGGACTGAGATCTCTCTATCCAAGCATGGAATAGAGAGAGGTGTGTCCTAGATATGGGATTGAGATCTCTCTATCCAAGCATGGGATAGAGAGAGAGATGTGTCCTAGATATGGAATTGAGATCTCTCTATCCAAGCATGGGATAGAGAGAGAGAGAGAGAGATGTGTCCTAGATATGGAATTGAGATCTCTCTATCCAAGCATGGAATAGAGAGAGACGTGTCCTGGATATGGGATTGAGATCACTCTATCCAAGCATGGGATAGAGAGAGAGAGATGTGTCCTAGATATGGAATTGAGATCTCTCTATCCAAGCATGGGATAGAGAGAGAGAGAGATGTGTCCTAGATATGGAATTGAGATCTCTCTATCCAAGCATGGGATAGAGAGAGACGTGTCCTAGACTTTCCGTCCTGCATCTGTCATTCTTTGCCTTTGTCTCCTACAGTTTCCTGCAGTGGACAATTATTGTTTGCTGTCAGCATCTGGCCGGAGGTGCGGCCGCCGCTGCCGTAATGATGTGGCCTATCGATTGCTGCATTGTGCAGTTTAGCAGAGCAGTTGGGATGGCCAAGGCCTGAGCTAGCCAAGACATGAAGCAACAACTGGCCACAGGCAGACACACCCACGCCCACACCTCTCACCATCCTTCAGCCCAATATGACAGTCTATATCACATACTGTGGTGACAAGGCAGTATCTCATATGCTAATCCGTTATGTTCTGATGCATGGCTCTGAGCTTTCCATGTGTTTGTTAGGCTGTTCTCTCTCCACGGCTGTCTCTGACAATCCACCATTCCAAACAATACAGGGTATAACATAAACATATGAATATGACATGTAGTAATCCAAATTTCTCTGGAAACCCAATAACACTAATTGAATTACAAGACGACTGTGCAGTGAGCAAGGAGTAGAATGACCTGGAATATGAACTTGGTGGTAAACTACAAACTAGTCAAAGTAGGCATGTAAAGTAAAAAAAGAAGTATTACGTTTTATTTTTAAAAAAATCATGACCAGAAGTCACGCGAGGATTAAAGGAAACAACTGTAAAACAAATATCACAAACATTAGAAATGTAACAATAGTCTATTAAAACTTCACAGCTTGCACTGCGTATCCCAACCCCAATGCCAAAAAAGGTGCAACAGTTTGTTGGTAAAATCCTTTTAGGAAAGTTACCCCACCCAAATAGAAGTTAGCATAAGACCAGGTCTACACCAACATGATTAGGTGGCTAGTATCTGAAAACTTGTTCAAAGAAGACTCAGATGATTTGGACATGTACAGAGAAAATGCCAGTTGACCAGATCCCACACAATGCATTACATGGAAGACTCAAATAAAAAAAAACAAAGGCAGACCAAGACTATGCTGGATAGACAACATAAATAGAGCACCAGCATCACTTTGACTGACACTAAGGGGAACAATGGACTTGACAAATGACCATGGACAATGGACATCGTTTATTCCCACCCTTTGCCACCAAATGCCAGGCATCAGGAACTGGTGGTGGTGACCTGCTGAGCCATTCAAAGACCAAGGCACCCTCCTCTGATAATTTGACTCCAGTGCATCTGCATCACGCTGACACATGTCTTCCCTAGACATCACTTTTAATTTATGTCCAGGAAATAACAGTGGCTGGAGATGCCTTAACAAACCCAAAGTGGGCCAGCTGTAGGATTCAACAGTACAAAGGTTACTGTGTCAAAGGATGCCCATTATGGAAAAAACTGAACACCACATACATCTCCAAGGCCACCAACATAGCCGCCTCAGGAAATAGCAGATGAATTGATAGTCACCCTGCCAAAATAAATAATCATCAAACACTCCCACAAATAACAGGACAATTTAGATGTTAGGACCAGGCCTTAATAACCTTCACTAGCAGTTTTCATATTCTCATCAGATGTTTGAAGCATTTCACTCTCCCAACATTCCCTTTGCCTTGAATAACAAGTCCACTACACATGCATTTCACCAACAGCAATTTTGTATATCATACATTCACAGTATCTAAGTAAGCCAAACATTAGTATTAGCAACCTATAAGCATGTGACTACTGGGAGAAATAGTAAAAAATCATGGATTTTCTCAAATAAATACATTTTGAGGTATATTGATGTGATTTGTAAAAAAATGAAGACATCATTCTCAATATGCCAACAAACCCACAAAACTAAAAGTCCAAAGATGACTGACTATCCACACCGTGTTTACCATTCATTTGAAGAAAAGTAAGTTGTTATAAAGTCATGATTGTAGACTTATAATTGAAGTGCTCTTATAAATGAAGTGCTCACAGGTTTAGGAAGCAAAGTTAGCAAATAAAAGATATACTTGGTTAATTATAGGATAATTACTGTTATTTAACCTTCTTGTAATTCCAGTGTAGGAGAAGGCCTGAAATAGTCCAAGCATTTTATTATCTCTTCAGCTCTCTGGACAGCTCAATCATAAATCATACTTCCCATTGTTCACCAATGAAAACACATTGTACAAACACATAAGCAACAGAATAACCCAATCATGCAGTGAACAAGGAAAGTCCCAAAAGAACAAACCATTCTGTTAAATAAAATGTGATAGCAGTCACATCATTAGTCACGTTACTCACAGTTTCTTTAGATGGAGAACTCTTATTTGATCTGATACTATTTCGTGATTTTATCTCAAAGAAACTAAGTGTTGTATACATGACACCATTTCTACAACACCACATCTAGCCAAATCTCTCATCAGCATTACAGTGTTAACATGATTCTAATAACTTGTCACAAAAGGCAGTAAATCATGACATTAAGTTGCACTTTCTACAATAGGTCATGAATCAGAGAAATCGTGTCATCTGACACAAGTCTTGATCCCCAACATCTTCCACCAGAGGGAGACTTAGCTATTTCCGACATCCTACACAACCGATCAAATGACGGACTGTGAAGCCCGTAATCCTGACTCACTCTCAGTGTGGTCAGTCACCTCGTGCTACTCTCCGCAGACAACGGCACCACCACCACCACCAGCATCAGTCCAAAAGAAACCGTTACCATGGTATTACTACAGCCACCAGATCAAAATCAATACCACTAGGACCGGCCGAAGGACTAGCACCAGAATCGTCGATCGTATTTCATCCAAACAGCCTCATCGACCATCAGTACATCTGTGCAGTTAGCCCTAGCCTCTCGTCATCGACAATGACCCGAAACGGGAAACAATTCACACACGGACACCAAGGTCACCCATCATCTGCAACCATCTTCATAGAACAAGAATATATATTAGTCGGCATTGACAAATTATTAAAATATTGTCATAATATTATTATAGTTTCCATCCAAATAGATGAGACCAGATCTCAATTGCTCGCCAATTAGCAATATTTAGACATGAATTTATTTACTAAAACAATTTTTTGAAATAATTAAAATGAATGAAACAAATAAAATTAATAAAATCTTTATAATAATAATTATATTTTGCACCAAGGTACATATGATCACTCAGGACCAAAATGAAAAGTGAAGGGAAACGAAAAATCACCATTTTGAGACACCTAGAAAAGTATGTCACTGCACAATCAATAGGTATTTCTATCATTATTATCAATCATTACTATTGGGTTCTGTATCGATAGTCCGAAGGTTCGATAGTCCAAAGGTTTGATAGTCCGAAGATTGCATGGTAACCGGTCGATAGATGATAAGATTGTGGTTTTAATAGTAGCTGGACTGATAAGAAGAAATATGCTTGTTAGAAGCTGGATTGCATAATTCTTTTCATTCATCCAGCTTCCAGGTATGATTCTTTTCATCTCAATCCAGCTCCCAGTTTTAAACATTCTTTAATCCAGATTCTAATTAAATTAATGTCGTAGTATAGAATCTTCAGACTATCGAACCTTCGGACTATCGAGTGGACACCTACAATTGGCATGAAGATTTGCTGTCAGGCAAGCACATGTGAGTCACATCACAGTCAACAGATTGCTGGAGTTGGCAAATCCTATGTAAAGTCTGACAAGTGCCATCAAAGAACCAACCAAGCTGTCTTAAATAGACAGCAAGATATCGGCTCACACTGATCTCTTGGCTCAGGCTCGTAGTCTTCCCTCTGATTTTACAGTAACTGACTTCTTTTCCTTCCCGCTAGGATTAGTTCCTCGCTGGGGAAGGGTCAGCCACTCAGATACTTTTTCTCCAACAGGAAGCAGTAACCGACACAGAACTGTCAGAACCTTAATGTCTGCACCCAGTGCATACGACTTTTCTTTATCTCTAGCCTTTCTGACCTTTGATCTTTTAGAACCACGATCATACCTGTTATAATGGTTAATTTCGAAGGCGACTTCTTGAATTCTCTTACCGGCAGGCTACTGCCATATGATATGGGCAGAAGCAGTAGCAGAACTGGATATGAAGCCAGGGTAACAAGTGCGACATGCCGACAATTAAGGGATTTTTATTTGTCATACCTCTAAGTACCTCATAAAACAGAATTCTGAACCATTTGTAGCTTGTGAAAAACATTTTTTAGCAAAGTGAGAGACAAGTGTAGTTGCAGAAGTCAAGTTGTCTGTAGTTTCCTAGCAAAAGTAAACCAGCTAAAAGCAGATTTTTAAAGCAGAACTTGCATGTGAATGTGAACTAATTAGTCTGAATATGATAGAATTTCAAATTATGCCTATACCATAGGAACATAATAGGAACATTCACCGCCATTAACCAACAGTTCACCCAGTTGAACAGGCTTGAAGTCTGGTCAAATGGGTGAATGGCTGGTTCCTCTGACAGACAGGGATGCTGTAAAGATGTGATGATGACGAGGAGATGGGATAAGTGGTTGCAGCGGACAGAAATTCAGAGTCACTAGGCAGAGAAATTTTGGACCCCAAAGCAGATAAATTCAGGTCTCTAGGCAGAGAAATTCTGGGTCTCTAGGCAGAGAATTCAGGGTCCCAGGCTCCCAGAGCAGAAAAATTCTGGACCACTAGGCAGAGAAATTTCGGGTTCCTAGGCAAATCATTTGTGGGCCTATTAGAAGGAAGTGTGTATGTTCTATAGCAAAACAATGATAAAACAGCAATATCTAGATTCTTGAGTTTAACCTGTAGTCATTTGAATTAAGTGGCAGTAATATTATATTTAAACAAGCATAAATCATAAACATTCTCATAATTGATTGTAGGTTTGGTCCATTTCCTTAAAAATCGCCTGGCCCTCTCTACAACGACACAATGGGGGTTAAAACAGAACAGCTATGGGATGGTAACAGTTACACAGATTTCTGTCCTGTGTCACTACACTGAGAAGCATCTTCTGGCAGTGTTCTCTAGAATTCTGTCACATCGATTATTTAGCAGCTAAGAGAAGAGTATTTTATTTGCAGTAGGAAGAGGATTATCTTCAAGGAACCGGCAGAAATCAATGACAGACGAAGATGCTAGAGGAACACTGGTCAAGTGGACAACCACACTCTCTCTCTCTCTCTCTCTCTTACTACAGCTGCTGCACTCAACAATCATCCTTTTCGTCTTACACAGGACCCTGTTCTCGGCTCATTGATGTATATTTCATACAATGCAGATATTGCAACTGTTCTGGCCTCCTGTGTGTTTCGAGTCAGCTCTATGCTGATGATATTCGGCTAATCTACATTATCCAGGATCTAATGCTCTGACTGCTGTAGAGGTGCTTGGCAATTGGATATAGTCCAATCATCTGCTCCTCAACCCTTCCAAAACTCATAATGGGTGCATAATGGGTAGCAACTGAAAAAACAGAAAATAGCCATATCTGCACACACTAAATTCTTGTGTGTGCACACAAATTTTTCCCCCAGAAAAACAAATGTTAAGGTGAACTATAAACCAATATTTATTTGGACAGACTAGAAAATTGCAAATAAATTGAAAGCTAGTTACAATGATGTAAAATTATCTGCTCTAAAACACATTTTAGCCTACTCTTTAGCACGTATACCATGGATGCTATTTCCAGAGGTGAGGTTCATGAGCTCATGTTCTATTACTAGTAGCTCTTGCACCGCCACGATGCCGTATATGTTGCATATTAGCTCAGCTAATGCAACCACGTGTCATCGACGAACTTTCCACTAAAAATAATGACGTCATCAGCTGCTGCTCCGTTAGTTAAAGTCAGTTTGCGCTCGTTTCTTTTGTAATAATTGAGAAATGTAAAGTATTTAACAGCAGTAATAAAAGATTTTAATTTTACCATCTAAAAAGTTATGAAACGAAAAAATTTTCGGCATCATTCAACGACGAATGGCTTAATGAAATAGTAGTAGACCTAACTGGTACGCCGAGTGCAAGGACGAGAGATTGCCCGAAAATGAACTTCAAGATCAGTCAACTTTTGATTGTGAAGCTATTGCACAATGTAGGCTAATTTTAATTATGGTGTTGAACAAATTAAGAGTCTCTCCTCAAAATACAGGGGTCTTCTAGGAAACGATGACATCAGTGCTATTAATCAACAGTGCAACGACTATATGTTTGTTGTAGTTGAGAGGGTTAAAGCAAATTGGTCTCTAATTATCGATTGATGTGGTTGCAATATACACTTTAGAGTGAGCAGTTTCAAGATCTTTCAAAGTCGATAGATAGTGGAGAAACTGTTTAGCTTGAAGTGTTGACTGTGAAAGGTTTAACGAATAGGCTTACTCATAAGATTTAACTACGTACCATACCGATAACCGTTTAGAAGAATTTCATCTACAAATGCTCATGCGAATTAAAAGTTACATTCTAGACGGCAGAGTAAAACTTATCACGATTGACATGGGCTTCATTTAACTATCCATCGCATTCAGCTTGGACCTGCGCACAAAAGTGTGAACCATTTATTAACTGTTGCACACACAAAATTTCTTGCGCACACGACCTCCCCAAAATTAGAGGGAACATTGACAAGGGGTTCGAGTATCAATAAAATCAGCTCTCCAATTGTATACTTTAAAAGCGATAATTTAATTATTTAATTTACAAAATGACAATCACATTTTCTCTTTTATCCTTTAAAAAAACATGTGTGGTGCCTCGTTGATTTCTTAAATTGCATATTGTATGACATTTAACATTGTGAGTGCTTCTGAGTAGGTGTCCTGAAGGTGTGCTATAAATGAGTTGGATCACATTACATTATCCTCTGCTTTAAACAGCGGATTCTGCTGAGACACATAAATGGCAAGAAGAAACGACTCATCATTTAAGCACTACTGGCTGTCGTTCTTTGAGTGACAGATGAGAAGACTCGTACTGACCTGTCCTCATCAGAAACCAAATGCATTCACTGTGTTCCTTATTCTCTTAAAAAGGCCATTAGGTCACAGATAAATCCTGTGCATTGTTCTTGACGATGAACCAAACAATAGAGTGAGATGATTGCAGTTCATGGTTACAGAATGTGATGGAAGCAGGTGGTTGAAGAATGAAGATAGAGATTAGTGTTATTCCCAGGCAGCTGCGTGTATGAACAATTAGCCTCTGCAATTATCCAACAAAGGCGACTGTGAAGCAGAAGTCGTTCCGTTCCTGCTGAAATAAACCCGTTTACTAACTTCCAACTTCGACATGAGACCTCTTGATGAGAGGACAGAAGATGAAGAATGGAATGTGGCATGTATCATATCACACTGTGATCAAAAAGTGATGGAGGCTCAAATTGGCAACATTAGCTGTAGCTCTTCCAGGTAATAACCTAATCCAGTCAGCCACCATGGGTATTTGGAAGTACAGTAATATCCTATATATGGCTTAACCAAAGTACATTCAGAATCCCCTATTTTTCGTGACCATAATCTGTTAAATATTTTTAAGATTAGGAATTTACAGATCGAACTCTTTGTTTACCGATTTACCAATCACCTTGTACCTAGAACCTTCCAAAATGATTTCTCATTAGGCTCTGAGATCTATTCCCAAGACACTAGATGTTACTCTGGCTAAATTCTCTATTAAGGGAACTGGCCCGCTAGTTTGGAATGCTCTCCAATCTGAAGTTAGAAACTCTCCAAGTTATAAATTGTTTAAGAGCACTCTCAAACTCTTTCTCTCAAACTCCTCCTCTTAAAATCACTCTCCTGAGCAGGGCACTGAGTCTATGATTCCAATCCCACCAATGACAGCATTCACAAAGAGACAGAGAGACAGAGAGAGAGAGAGAGAGAGAGAGAGAGAGAGAGAGAGAGAGAGAGAGAGGAAACATTTTAGTTTTAGATTAGTTAAGGTTTCTTTTCTTTCTCCATTTTACTTTTTATTCTTCTGTTACTGTTGTCAATATAATTGCTTAACCCTCATTGAGTCATTGTACCACCTGATGAATAGAACTAGTAGCTTGGTCAATTTTACATGTTGTGCTATAGTACCTTTCATCAAGTCGCCATCTCGATAAATTTCGTAAAACAAGGATATTAGTGGTTAGTTTTAGTTTCATTAATCCCCTTTGGAACTGTTGCTGACCATTTTCTCCAATTGTAGAATTGACTGCTTTATTTAGTTAGTCTATCTAACAGCTAAAGTTCTTCTGCTTGTTATAATTGTCAATGATGATGAACCATGGTTTCAATAAATTTCTTTTCGATTGATTGATTTGAATCATCAACATGGAAGCTAAGTCAGAGTCTACCTTCAACTGCCTGTAAGATTAGATACTCAAATATTTAGGCGCCGTAACAAAAGCGCGCAAGACAAAAGCGTGCCGACAAAAGCGCGCCGACAAAAGCGCGCAATGCTAAGAACCCCGACAAATGCGCGCAGGACAAAAGCGCACAGAATGTAAATTAAAAATTCCAAAACTAAATCTTGTTACTCTCAGTGACGCGGGAAACTCCGAATATGCACCCTGAGCAACAGCAATACACAGGCATCAATAGTTGACAATCGAGTCAGTTGGTGGAGATGGCCGGTTGGTTGATCGTTCTGCCGCCAAGACTGACATTTGGAGCAGTGCCTTTATTGGATTACTTGAGAGAAGTAGCTCACAACATTAACATTTGACTTTGTTTAACTAATTAAAATAAAATTTTTTGATAAGTTATTTTGAGATTTGGATAGGCAGATATGCTTAAATATTATAATAAATTAGGTTTATAAATATATATTTAAAGAGATTAGCAGCTATATACACTTTAATGTCGATGTGAATATATTGATTACAACAATATTTTTTTTGATTCATTACAACAGTTTTTTTGATTAAAATTTTGTATTATAGTTAAGTAAATAGTTTATTTTAGAAATTAACTTCTTCATTTTTGTGTGCGCTTTTGTCGGTGCGCATTTGCCCTGCGCGTTTATGTCGTTGCGAGCTTTTGTCGGCGCGCATTTGTCGGCGCGCTTTTGTCTTGCGCGCATTTGTCGGGTCACCAAATATTTAATATCCAAGGAAAAAGTTTTTTCAGTCGCTCAGATGCTTCAAAAGAAAATTAAAGGAAATCCAACAAATAAAGTGCAGTGAAAACTGCCATTTCAATAGATCATATTGTCCATTTGTTTAGGATATAATTGCTTTACAAAATGACCAGAAGCATATTCACATATTTTGTCTCATACTTACAAGGTAGAGACCTATATATTTGAGTGTAAGTTACATAACCAAAGAGATCCAACAGGATATCATTATTTAACTTTCCAACTTGCACTGGAACTCATTTACTAATTTGGATAGAATGGACAACTGGGGTGATCCAGATGGCTCAGGGCTGCTCTAAGGAATATACAATACAACTGTCTTTGATGGATGGCCCTCCTTCTAAAATTCAACAGTGCATCCATAGAACAGAACATCAATAACACTAAGCATTTGATGGGGCGCTATGTAAATGCTCAAATACCGTTTTTACCAAGTGAAGAACTTGCTCAAGATCCCAAAAGAGTAACTGCTTTGGGTGAGGTACCGACCCCCAACTCTCCACATTACTGCCCAAATACTCTAAGTGCTCAATCAGGCTCTGTGTCATACAAGGATAGTTCAGTTTCAGTCAACAGGGCTGCAATACAATGTGAATGACGAAAAGAATAATATGATGTTTATATGCCAGATGCCAAACGTTAATAATTGATAGGCCCTGGGAATAGTAGCTGCTAAGGCAAAGAGCGAGATAATGGCTGAGGATGCTCGGTGACCATTTGAAGGATTGCAAAACAGAAAGCTTAAAGTCAATGAAAAGATAAGATTGTTGGGCTGATCTTACAAGTGAAGGTATGTTATTCCAGGTGAGGACTTGCACGCACATCACTTCCATGTATTCACTTCACTTCCTTAACCATCCTCTGCAAACAATCTTTCACCATATTTTAAATTTTATCCAACTCAGCTCAGCATGTGAAAGGTTTATAAAAAAACTACGTAAGTGCTACATAAATGGCATCAAATGGTTACTCTTAAAATTTTTGGACAGGAAACCAACAAACTGACAAATTACGGTTAAAATGGTGCTAATAGTGGCTCTGGCTCTTTTGTCAGTTCCTGCCATGATAACACTCATTCCATATTTGTTTTTTTACTCAGAATTAGAACTCAACTTGTCTAAATTTCCGAAACTCAGAATTTCAGAGATAGTTCTATCATCTAGTCGGTTCTCCGCCATATATCAACCCGTAGGTTCTTTCCACGATATAATATATAACGTGTCACTTATCTGAATACCGAGCCAATCTATAGGTATAAGGAATTACCTTACAGACAATTAGATAAGCCCCGATATCAGCCAGACAAAGTATCTACCAACAGGAAATTATGGGTGAACTTAGCAACTCGCACGAGAGGTATAAAATGTAACGAGATAAATTGTTTTATTAACACGTAAACGATAACTCTAATAATAATCAAAAGACTTTAGAAATGAACATTAAACTTAATCTGCACAGCGTGTTTAGACGACCTAGCATACAAGCTTTAAGAGTTCTTTCATTTATACACGATCACGCTGATAATGAGTTCATATATATAAAATTGATAATCAATTACTCAGTTTGAGATTTCAGAATAATAATAATAAATATATGAATAATCTTATCTAGATAATGATACAGTTACCGTCTACGTTCAATAGCGGAGTTCACCAATGCATCACTAGCGGCAGTCTTCCCAAGATCTTAATCTACTTGACTATACCTTAACCAACCCACGGACAACGAGCGATTCCAACCAGACAGGCCCTTTGTCTTTAGTGCGTGGCTATTTTATACCGAATCTCGTAGTCAGACAGAGCGGCAGTGCGGTCAGACCGAGCAGCGGGGTCAGCCGAATCTGAGGGACCTGATCCAAGAATACCGTTCCTCTAGTAAGAAACTGACTGTGAAACAGACTGCCAGGTCACCCAGTTCTGACCAACCAGATATAAGAACACCACCGACAATGTATCCAACTAGCCACTAGTTCTGACCTCTGAAGCCGGCCGAATACCTTTACTAAAAATACAGGCCCTCAGACCAACTAATATCATCACTAGTGCACAAGCAATGACTACCTATAGTGACTCAGATCTAGCCTTAAGCAATGCCTCCCTGGAGTGGTCTGTCTAACTATAACGTAGCATTATATGATAGTTCTAACAAGATAAAGACAGGCTTGCTTTGTGGGATCAGAATATAAGAGTGCAGCCTACAGTGAAACCCCAGGTGTATGGACCAAATCAGACAGCTGACATGCAAAGTCAATACCAATAATGGAAGGGATACAGTATATTGATTTATAAAGGAGCTACTATCCAACAAAACAGCTGCACATAAGAGTTAGAACTTTGAACTTGGTGTGCCAAAACAGAGGAAACCATATGCAGACTGTACACAATAAGGAACCAATGACAACATCTTGTCATTGATAGTGAACTTCTTGAATACTTTCTCAACTTATCGTCAACTGCAAAATTGCAATTGGGACATCCTCATTATATCTGAGATGTTCCATCAAAATGGCCAAAAATGACATGAACACAAAATTTCATCACACAACTATTATTTGTGGATGAAGTAATAACTTTGTCACTTGAATATGATTAAAACTCCAAACACACATAATTGATCCTACTTGTCATTTTGACAGTTACCTCGAAATTGTGATTTACGACATCTGCCTGCTTTTGATAAAGCATCTCACATATGGCATTAAACTGAGTCCTCATATGACAGCCATATCTGCAATATCTTAACTCTGAAAATGAGTTATTGCATATAAACAATGAATCCATTGCAAGTCAACAAATAAAACAGCATTCAGAATCTGAAGTGGTCAACACCAAAGAGGCCAAAACAACATATACTGAAGAGTCCCAGGGAATTTCCCTATTCAACAAATCGTTTAAGTTTTCTGCCAAGAGCAATTACCTCAGTAAACATCACTCCACCACAGGGCTCAATAAATTTGTATCTGCAAAGGCCATATATAGTTCAACCATGATTTCCCAGGAGAATTCCTCAGCTGCAGACTGCACTTTCCCAGAAATGAACCCGTTTTTATGACGTTTCATGCAGCTCAAGAGAACCTAATCGTATGAACAGAAAATTGCATGGATGCAGTATCATTTACAGAAATCATCTAAAGTTACTGTAGTATAACAGGGAACCACCTCAAACCAAGGGAACCAGACATAATGGTGGACATAAGCAATATAAGATTACATAAAAGTGGGAAGTTAAGTATTAGACATACCATTGGGAATAGAAGTTATTAAAACAATTTGGAGCTGTTAGTCTGTTACCCACACGAAGAAACACTGAACCAAGAAATTCCATGACAATCGCAGCTAAATATTAATCCTGCAAGTCCTCTGAACAATAAATGCATATCTGTACACTCAGTTGTGTGCATTTTACATATAATGGAATAATTTTACATGGGATAATCATACCATTAGTAAAAGGGCTTTCCTTGGATAATGGCAATAGCGATAGCTATCGGGGCATCACATGAGTTCAAATTAGGGGTCAGCCGGGTAGACAATTTTCACCGAGTACCGAATCCGAGTATTTGAAAAATTCTGGATGTACTATTTGCCGGATCCGGGTACGAACCGGGTAGTAACTGAGTACCAATTCTTTGAATTTTTTTCCATGTCCATGTCCAAAGCTTGATAATAGAATGTTCATGCGAAAAATTCAATTTCAAGCATGCTCCAGTATCACATACGTGAAATATGACTTTGTTTTAATGGACTAGTAATAAAGTAACCAACAAAGATTTATGAATTTGAATTATATTATAAAAGTAAACTAGTTTAACAATTTCACTTGCATTTTATGATTTTAATATAAAAAAGGATGGAAAGATCGCAGATGGTTTATAAGAGCTGAAGTTCCGTATGAGCGAGAATCTTTACCACCTCGAGTTAGCTTTTCATTACAGACGTCGCAGTTTGCCTTTGATTCGTCAACAGCATTTATGGTAAAGAAGTTCCAAACTTTGCTGCTTAATTTCGGATTTGACATATTTTGTGATGAAAAATTTGTTTAATTTATTTATATTTAAATTCTTTTTAATTTTTAATTGTATCTTTTATAGTTTTTAAGTTTTAACTTCATTAAATGAATCAACGTCTCTACGTCTGCACCAAAGAGGTATAGAAAATTTAGAAATAATCTAGCCTCGAACTCCAGTCCTAAATCCTAATAACATGTGGATATTGTGACTGACATGTTTTAGGCCTGCAATAGAATATACTATATAAGAAGGAAAGTAATCAAAATATATCGCTTGAAGCAGCTGACCAACTAGCTTTTTTTCAATTAGGCTTAGGCTATTACTTTATTAAATGGCGGAAAGTGTTGTTGCCGTCTGTCAAAGACCACAGACTGCCATTTTTATTTTATTCTTAAGGAAAAGGTTAGGCTGTCCTCTCTAGGTTATATAATTATAATATTAATATAATATAAGCTTTAACCTCTTTGGGTTTGTTGCTATAGTTACCAATTAGATTGACCGGAAATGAAAAAATTGAAAATGTTTATGGCGTCAGGTACTCATGGTTACTAGCGCCTTAATTTACTAGCGCTGGATGATCGAGACTCTTTATTTTATTTCCGGTTGCCATCTTGTTGAAGTTGTTGTTTACTCATGGGGAGGCAAAAAAACAGAAAACTTCAAAAACATAATATTGTCAAAATGACAAAGTAAAATTTAAGTAATCCTTAGTTAAATTAAAAAATTAATTTTTGCAACTATTTGCGTGTTAAGTATTTGCCGAGGCGAATACTTCCGAGTAGTGATGAAAATTGAGATATTCGGCCGAGGCGAATGTCCGAGACGATTTCCGGCTGATCCCTAGTTCAAATGTGTCAAAACTTTTTAAAATGTGTATGCTTGAGCATTATGGCAGCTTTTTATGCACTTCTGATCTGCAGTTTGGGTTCAAAATAGGGTTGGGATGTTAACATGCAATCCTTGCAGTCAGAGCAGTGGTGGACTATTTCGCAAGTCATGGTTCCAGTGTCAACTTATATGTGCGTTGGACATGTCAAAAGCTCTTGACAAAGTGAATCACTATGCTTTGTTTAATAAGTTAATGGACAGACAAGTTCCTTGTGAAGTTTTAACCACTCTTACAACCTGGCATAGTTTGAGTGCAGCATTTGTGAAGTGGGACAACATCTTATCAGACATGATAACTCTTACCTGTGGTGTTAGGCAGAGGGGTGTACTCTCCTCTGTTTTGTTTGTTGTGTATGTCAACCATATAATTGATAAGCTTCCAGGGTCCAGATATGGGTGTAGAATTGGGGATATGTATTTGGGGTGCCTCATGTACACAGATGACCTTATGACCTTATTTTAATTTCGTCATCCTTGTGTGACCTCCAAGCCATGGTAGACATTTGCTCTGTTGAACTGGAGAGCATTGATATGAAGCTGAATGTAACCAAATCACAAATTTTAAGGATTGGATAAAGGTTCTGTAATATGTGTAAAAGCATTTGTGTCAACGGAGCAGAGATCAGTTATGTAGACAAGCTAATATATCTGGGCTGTTTTCTAGGTTCAGGAAAGTCATTTAAACTTAGTTTGCATGAAATGAGAGTTAAGTTTTATAGGTCTTTTAGTTCCTTGTATAGCAAATCATATAAATTCATTGAACCTGTTTTGTTACAATTGGTTAGTGCTCACTGTTAACCATTTCTTCTCTATGGATTGGAAGCTGTCTATCCCAACAAAAGTGAGCTTAACTCCCTAGAGCACACTTACGGCTCCGCAATGTGCAAAATTTGTAAAATTTCCCAAGCTAGTGCTGCACTTCATGCATGACATGAATGTGAAAGACTGTTGGTTATCAAGAAGACTGCGATTTCTTCATAAATGCTGTTCACATGTCAATGATGTTGTCAGATTTTTAGTATATATCACTTAAACCATAAGTGATTGAGTGCATGTTCTTTTTATTTTTTCGTTTTTGCTTCATATGTATGTACTGTGCTACCAATGTTTGGTGAAATAAAGATTGATATATGTTCTATTTCAAATAATCCAGCTCAATTTTAAAAAAGTGTCATATTGTATGAATTATAAAACCACTGAAAAATTGTATAATCAAAATTGTTATAACTTGTAATTAGCCGTCATACAATAACCTGTAACCATACTGCATATATATACTATTATTAGCGAAAATACATACATACATACATACATACATATATACATACATACGCACATACACCAATACACATACACACACAAATACACACATGCACGCACGCACACACACACACACAGACATTCACACACACAGTGTCACACACACACAGATACATACACATACATGTATACATACACACACACATACATACATACATATACACACATGTATACATACATACAATATTCGCAGACTACAGCGTGTGGACATTTTGCCTGATCGTACGACGATCACGCTAAAAATCACGAAACGACACAAGGCGTTGCCCATTGCAATCACCGCGTCAGTCAATGGCAAAAACTTGCAAACATTCGAGTAATCTTACCGAAGCAGAGGGCAACGGCGACCATTTGAAGTAATCCGGTGTTAAAACCCATCCACAACGACCGCTGACCCATCTTCCTTCTTGGAGTATTTGGCGTCCGAACGTCCGTCGCTCAAATTAAAAATTATTGGGTGCGTTTTTGCTGTTCATACGTGCATTCTCGATGTCTGGCCGAATGCCATCCAGTTTTGTGTTTTTGTCACTCAGAGTCTCAGACTCGATCTTTGATGATCGATCAAGACTTGATTAAACACATTGACTCAATACATCGCTTTAGCATTAATTGCAAAATACCGCAATAAATAGCTTCCTTTCTTCTCTGGATGCATGATTAATTCCGTGGTTTGACATCGCAGTACAAAGACAAGTCTCACCCCATTAGGGGCCGTCCACATAGGCCTATCCGAGACATATTACGTACGCAAGGAAGGGAGGGGTTTCGAATTTCGGCGATTTTGTGCACGGGTGCTTAGTGCGGGGTTAGGGGTTCGAGAGAAAAAATGTGTACGTATATATATATCCTGAGCAAATATAGGTTTAATTATAAATAAGTTAGTAAGTAAGTATAGGCCTATTCTTTAATGAACCAACTGCTTATCCGCACTCTGGTGTACAAGACATTTTAGAGTACAGTATTCTAATTAAATAATTGTAAAAGAATTTCCACTCTATAGATTGTCTGCAACGTAGGCCTACATACGGTTGTGGGGATTAGCAGATCTTCTTTTAAATAGCAATACATTAATTTTAATAATATAACGTACATTCTCATTTTAAATGATTTTCGCGCTAGATTGTCTGCCTGTGGAATGTCACGGTCATCTGGACGCGTACGTATATAGGGAGTGGAAGGCGTCGTTATAGGAGAAGGGAACCGGTGCAGCACGTGACCTGGCCTCGGGTTCTCCAGCATCGCTTTGAATAGACCCGTCATATCGGCCAACCGGATCAAATGTTCGAATGGAGGAACATCATTTGGCAGATGTTGGCGAATCAATCTTTTCATCACTGACTGTACGCGGGCACGCTCCTGCTGCCCCACGTACCCCCACCAGGCCGAGGCCGCATATAGCATGCGGGCCACTGTATTCGAACGCACGACATCAGACAGCAATAGTCTTAATTAAGAGGCCATATGTGCCACCATTATACGCAAAGCATACATTGATTGCCTTGCCTGACAACATATTCTATTTAAAGGCCTATGAGGTTCAAAACTGAAATTTTCAGTCATGGTGACTCCCAGGGTAACCATAATTTTGACCCTTGGCAGTCCTGCGTCTCCAACGGGTCTTCTCCTCGACCTCAATGCCCCCGAGGACGTCGTATAAGCATCTCTTGTGTCTTTTTGTATATTTAGTCATAGGTTGCATTTGGCAGCTCACTCTGACACATGATTTAGTTCAGTCTCAATCGTGTGTTTGTCGGAACCAGGAATCAACAGGCATGTGTCGTCAGCATACTTGACCAGTCTATTTGTAGGATGGACAGGTTTTAATCTGGATACATGTATGACCGTAATGAAGTGTAAAGGGCCGATTCCAGACCCATGAACAATGCTGGCTTTAATACGAATGATTGTCGAGACGACGCCATTGTATTTGGTTCCGTAGTCACGATTGCCAAGAAAGTTAATGATCCAGTTATTGTATATACTATCCCAAATTGACAACTCTGCCAACGCTCTGCGAGATATGCGTGTCCGACCGTGTCAAAGGCTTTTGAAAAGTCAAGGGCTATCAAATGGCCGTATTATTGGTTGTTATGAGTAGGTAAGAAGTGGATATTTTGGCTCATTCAACCAGAATATACCTATATTCCAAGGCATTCAACCAATAATTTGGTTATCGCTTCGTACTTAATCGCTTCATACTTAATCGCTTCGTACTTAGCCTTCAAATTGACGAAAAATCAACGTAGACCAATAGCCATGACCCTGAGCAACCTCCAGACTATTTATAGATAGCCGCAACATCGCAAAACCCGTCATAGTACACGTACAAACTAGATTCTTTGGTTATGAAATAAATAAATCCTATGCTTTGGCGCATCACGTGATCACCAAGTCTTCATCAAAAATTGAAAGACTCGGGATAACCAAGCCATTTACCAGCGATTTCTTTCCACGTTTCCTGATAATCTTTTCTATTCTAAATATCTCTTGAGTACCTTTTTGTAGCTCCTGTTCATAAAATGAATCCTGTATTTCCTCTCCACTTTGATCAGTAATCTTATAAGTTGGAGGATCTGTGTATTGAATCTGAGATACTGTAAAAATCTCTTCCGTCCATCTAGGCGTGTATCTTTTTTCAAATATATTCTTTTTCTTAGTTATTCTAACTTTATCACCGATTGAAAACCTAGGCACAATAGGCTCCGAAATCTCATCACCGTACAAATTCATAAATACAGTCTTTTCGTTCACTTTCATACTACTAGCTTTAGCGGGCGTCATTTTAATAGAATTATGTCTTGTTTCATTATAATTACTAACCATATCACCTAACACTTCGATATATCTCCTTGTTGAATTAGCTGTAAAGTACTTAAACATTTTCTCTCGCATCGTTCTGTTCCATCTCTCAACCACGCAGGATTTTTCCTCGTTTTCAGTAGAATATAACTCGACTAATTCCCGGACATTTTTATTATAAAATTCTTTTCCTTTGTCCACCCAAACCTTGTCAGGCCGTCTATCGCTTTCGAATATTTTCACGAAGCCACGAATCTAGCCGTTGATTTCCCACTCTTATCATTCAATGGTATGATCCACTCGTACTTGGAAAACACATCTATAACGGTTAATAGATATTTAACACCATCGTTATCTTTAGCGAAAGCCTGCATATCGACTAAATCAGCGGCCCATATCTCATCTATCCCACTAATATACACCTTTCTCTTTCTAAAATGCCTTACTACAGGTTTATGCAATTCATTCGCTAATTGATTAGTCCACTTCAGATCGGGTTGTAATTTTAGGCTTCTTTTAAACCTAACCCGAGCCTAGCTTTAGTGGATAATATAGGTTTGACTATAGCCCTCTCTAATCTCTCCCGCAAGCTAGGATTAGGTATATTATTCAATTCGTTAATCATTGCTCTATCGGCGACATTCCTAGAAGCCGTGTCCGTGTGCTTGTTGTAAGCTAAATCATGATAATATGCAGCGTTGTCGACTCTATCAACAGGTTTAGACCAATCTTTTGGAGTTCCATCAGGATTCAGCCGCAAATCTAGTCTAGTTCTTGGTCCTGTAAACTGATGTCCTGGTATATGCATCTCTCCTGGAAATTTAGCCCATGGTAACTTAATACCGCTAGCGACCGAATTTAGAGATCCAACTAGATCGCCCCCTTGTGCTGCTTTCACGAACTATGTCATTGTTTTTCCACATACATCACACGTGCCTCTAAGCAGCGGCCTTCCATTCTTCGTTATAACAGTCTGTACATTTTTAGTTTCAGTATGAGTTTTACACTTAACGCAATACATCCTTTTAAAATACAATTAGATATATTTAAAATGGAAGTCAAAGATTTTTCGTTACATATTATCTAAGAGATTCAACCATCTTCTTTTACCTAAAAGTATAAGAGGCTTAATCGCAGGAAAGTCTGGATGTGGTAAAACGACTCTACTGTTGAACCTACTTCTAAGACTTGGATGGTTAGATTATAACAATCTGCAAGTATTCGGAAGATCTCTCTTTCAACCAGAGTATAAAATTCTGAAAAAGCATTTGAAGAAAAAATACCCAAAGAATCCATCATCGAGTTATTTTATATTCAAGACGAGATCATGAGACAAAGTCATTCACCATAGGTTGTAATTGAGGAAATGGCTAAACACTTGAATAAAAAATCTGATATTTCTTCCCAGTTCTTTGAATCAGCAGAAGATGTGCCAGATCCGAGAGACTTGACCTGTGACAAGAAGAACTTGATGATTTTCGACGATTTACAGTTAGAAAAGCAGAATAAATGCGAGACATAATACATCCGAGGAAGACACAGTAACGTCGACTGTTTCAACCTCGCACAGAATTATTTCAAATTACCGAGACAGACAATTAGAGAGAATGCAAATCTTATCTGTCTGTTTCCCCAAGACCTAAAAAATATTGATCACACCTACAACGACCACGTGAGTACAGACATGCCTAAGGAGGAGTTTAGAAAACTATGCAAAACAGCGTGGAAGCAACCTCACGGATTTGTAGTAATAGACCAGACTAGTAATAAGAATAACGGAAAGTATAGATGTGGTTTTGATGAATTCTACATTCCATTATAAAAATATCTTTTGCTAATTAAAAAACGGAATCGATTCTACAAAAGGTTGCAGATAACACCGAAAGGGCCGCTCGTTATACGGAGCCAAAGTCGTCGTTTTACACATTATTAAGTGCCAAGACTTCACAAATAAGGACTCGATTCAATCCGTTGATTCGGTTCGATAAAGATAAAGAGTACAAGATGGCTCTTGTTAATCTGGAAACATATTTTTCATTCCCAAACATCGACGCGACTAACAACAGTTTTTCGTATTCGCCGAATGGTGGAGGTATGTGGGTTACTATAACCATTCCCGAAGGCAGCTATGAAATTACAGATATTAACGAATACGTCCAGAGAATCATGAAAGAAAACGAGCATTATGATATGGTTAACGAAGCATACAATATTAAGATAGAAGCAAACAACAATACGTTGAAGACAGTTTTGCATATAGCGGAGAATTATATGGTTGATTTTTGGGCGTTGAACTCTATCGGAAAAGTCCTCGGTTTCGATAGACCGCGTTATTCAACAGGGTACCAAGAATCAGAGAATAATTATAGGAAACATAATGAGTGTTAGTAATCTGAGGGTAACGAGCGACATCATTGGGGCATCCTATAGCAACGGAAATACAGATAACATTATCTATTCCTTCTTCCCGAATGTAGGGCCTGGGTACAAGATTATTGAAACGCCGAGAAATTTGGTATTATCTTCCAATCACCCTATCCACGATTTCGACAATGGAAACGACTCTCACAGATCAGAATGGTAAACTAATAAATCTACGAGGTGAAGAATTATCGATACGGTTTCATATTAGAGAAGCTTAAAAGATTTTATAGTTTTATATAAAATGAGTCGATATACGAACGTTAAAGTCGATATTTCAGAAGGACAAAAAGATAAAATTAAAAGATCGCTACAAGCGGGAACAGGTGTTAGTATTGGATTATAACAGCGATTTAAACGGAGAGCACGTGTTAGCTCGTAACCAAGCACAACTCAATAAACTAGCTAAAGCGTATCAGGATGGGAAAGGTGTGACTACAAAAATGAGTAAAACACAATTAATACATAACGCTAAAGTCGAAGGAGGCTTCATCGGCGCTATAGTACCGTTTCTAGCAACTGCGGGTAAATTCCTGCTATCGAGCGTATTACCGAGCTTAGCAACGGATGCGTTAACTGGAGTAGGTGCAGCGGCTGGTTCTAAAGTCATCGATAAAGTCACCGGAACGGTTGGGACTATATATCTCAATACTCGAGGTAAAAACTTCAAGATAGTGCAATAGGGGAAGGGCTTATATATGAAGCCATACCAAGGATCTGGAAAAACGGCGCGGGAGAAGGTCTGTATCTGAAAAGAGGTAATGGGTTTATAAATGGGGAGGGGCTTATACTAGGACCAGATTCGCCATTTAAAAACATTCCGCTTCTCGGATTGTTACTTTAAAAAATATATTGTACATATAATATGTCTTTATTTCCGATTAATAAAATGGGATGGACGAAGCCCAAATATTTTCCAGAAAAAAGAACTCAACCGAGATCCGTCAAGTGGGAGGCGTGTGAAGGCATGTGGGATGTTAAATATAGACCGCAAAGCCAAATGGGAGGTCTAAGGTGGGAGGTTTTTGCTCAAAAAGAGATAACTATTCATTCACAAGAAAATGTAGTTTTACCGCTAGGCCTGGGTGTCCGAATGACGAAAGGATCGTGTAAAATTTCGTTCCATCCGGAATTTATAGAAGCGGGGTGTCGCCTGCTAAGCGATACCGTTACTGGATTCGCAGAAGAGATTTTACACGTTATTAAGAATTTTAGAGATCTTGGAACAGTCACCATAAACGAAGGAGACTCGTTATGTTATGTGAATTGCGAATAAAATTGAATTCCATTTCTAAAATATTCCTCGATATTATAAAATGGAATTGAACAAAGCAGACACTTATCGCCTTCAGAAAATATCTGAAATTCAACAGGAAATCTTACGAGAACCTGAAAAGAGAGACGTAATCGGTAAAAAATATCAAAAGAGTGTTAAAGTAGTGGAAGCGTTGGGGGGTTTGTTAACCCTTACATCTTCGGGACTCAGCGTATTAGGTGTAACTTTTCTAAGTTCCGTCGTAGCCGCACCGGCCGCTGCCATCGTGGTATCTTAATCCGCCGGAGCTGGAGCACTATCTCTGATATCTACCCAAGTCCGCCGAATATTATCGTTGCGGCAAGAACAACATGCAAAGATCAGAACTATAGCTGAAGGGAAACTCAATTCGATCATCGACCTCGTTTCAAAAGCCCTAGATGACAATAATATCTAAAACTCGGAATATTCCGTTATTCTGAGTGAATTCGAAAAATTTAATCAGATGAAGGAAGAGGTTAGGAGTAAAACCAATATCAACATAGATGAAGCGACGAAACACTTAGGCAAAACGTATTGAATACAAAATGAACGTAAATTTACGTTTTTACGTTTAAATATTATGTTTCCTACTTAAAAATGTCGTTTCTAAAAATTCAAGACCCAGCCAAACGTGATTTTATCGTTGAGAACTTTCTCAAGATGAAGCAAAATATTAGACAAGACTCGTTATCTGAGAAAATAGGAGACATTGGGCTTCAGCGGGAATTGATAAAGGCGTACAAACCGATAATCGACTCGCAGTCTGGAATATCTAAAGAATTAGGCGCGATTAAGAAAAGCACTACGGCGACTTCTACAGCTCTTCGAGCATTGCCGTCATCACTATCGACATCGTTGAAAGCGATTCAATTCCCACAATATCCCTCAATAGACGTGTTTGCGGACGATCCGGTTTCAGATATTAGAACCTTACAACTAGGCGAGATCGCGTCAAAATATTTAAAAGAATACGCTGCGAATAAAAAGTTGACGGACACGACCTTCGGAATACACTCTAGAGATGAGGGTTTTTCATCGGAAACTATCCAATTTCAATCGAAGGAGACGATATATCTATTGGTAATAACACCTACATGGGAACTCCAGGGCTATGGGAATTGATGACGATGAAGGAACCAAATGAGTCGATATACAGTCAAAACGATCTAGACGAGTACTCGGAAATTCTTGAATCGACGGGCGCCTTGTATTGTACCTAATAATCTGAATAAACCCAAATCGTCTAGAGGTCTAAAATATAATAAAATCATTAAGCCATTGCTTGAACGAAAACGGAAAGGGAGGTTCTCGACGGGCGAGGGGGTTGTAGTTCTTCCGCAAGACCCAGATGCGCTAGTGGAAATGTAGGCACTACGAATGGCTAGCTTCAGAGCGAGAAATACTGGATTAAGAAACGAGATAGTCGGTATCTGCGATGAGTTACCTCGGCAAAATTAGATAAATGTGTTATACTATAAAAATTTAATGATGGAATTAACAAATGATTGTCATGACAAAGAGAAATTTTCTAAAAGATACGTCGTCGGAGGCGCTGGAATATTTGACACGATATCAGGATTTTTCAAAGGAATGTTATCCTCGAATGCTGCAAGACAGGTAGCATCAACTGCATTAAGTGCCGGGAAAGAAGCTGCAAGGGAGATTGGAAAAAAGGCCATAGATGTAGGTAAGACCGTTGCTATTAATGCTGGAAAGCGATTGGTTGATAAAGCAGCGGCAAAAATGTTTGCACCACAACGGATCGAGGATTTGTTAACTCCCCATGGAAATGCGACACTTAGTCAAAAGAGTAAGGAAACGTTACAGAATTTAATATATCCCCACCATTCGGTGAATCTAAATAATTTACTATCTGGTAACGGCGGCGCCATATCGATCCGAGATTTGGTGCGTGGATCTGGAATGAAACTGGCTTAAAATAAAATCTTGTTATATTAAAAAATGTAGTCAGATATTCTAAGATTTACTGAAATACTATTATAGACGAGGGAATTGAAAGATATGAATTTCATGAATATGAACCAGTGGCTGGGACAAATCTTAACACTGGGGAAATTCGCTTAAATATCGAGCTTCAAGATCTGTTCAGCCAACCCTCCGAGTCATACCTGCGTTTCGAAGGCAGACTGACTAAAGCGGATGGAACCTTTTACGTTGATGCTGACGCTGCAGCTTTAGTCAACAACGGGTTGATGCATCTCTTCAGCCAAATGTCGTATTCCTTGTCTAATCAATAAATAGAAAGCGTGTTTCATCCTGGACAAGCCACAACTATGCTGGGCTTGCTTAAATATCCCAATGACTTTGCTCTTGCACAGGGACTTAACCAATAATGGACTAAAGACACAGCCGCGACTGCTGTTATAAACGATTACACGGGATTCGCGATAAGACAAACGTATCTCATTCGGAAACCAACTGCAAAGGGCACATTCAGCTTCATCGTGCCTATGAAGCACATTTTTGGATTCTGTGAGGATTACGATAACATAGTCTACGGTGTGAAGCAGACTTTAACTCTCGTTCGCAAACCTGACATCGATGCTATTTTTAGGGCAAATGCACTAGCGGCCGGTAAAGTCAGCCTCAGTAAAATATCATCGTTTATGCCGCACGTGCAAGCGTCTGACATGAAAAGAATGCAGCTGTATAAAACGATCGAATCAAAGGCAACGTTACCAGTTGCCTATCGAGCTCATCTTTGCAATACTATAACGGTTCCTGCATCTACAACGTTTAGTTGGAGACTTAGCGTAAAGACAGCGCCGGAAAAACCGAGGTACATCATTGTTGGATTTCAAACGAATCGAAGTGGCAATCAAGAGGCTAATCCATCAATTTTCGATTGCGATATCAAGAACATGTATGTGATGATGAACCAGGAAAGATATCCAGCGGTCGACTACAACTTCTCATTCACGATTTATAAATTTTAGAGATGTGTGCTGTGAGAACTATGGTCTAGATCCCGCCTGGTATTATACTTCTCCAGGTCTTTCTTGGGACGCCGCATTAAAGTTGACTGGAGTAGGGTTGGAGTTGTTGAGCGATTATGATATGATACTAATTGTTAAACATGGGTTACCACCATTTCGCATCGTTATGGGCAGGCAAACAATAAGTACATGCTAGCGTTTGACGATAGCAAGCCTTCAACATTTATAACCTAGTTAGACGCCAACAATTTGTACGGATGGGCAATGTGTAAGAATCTACCAACTCATAGGTTTCAGTGGATGGGTAATGATGAGCTAAACGACTGGAGATCAATACCGTGAATATTAGAGGTGGACTTGGAAGATCAGAGAGATTTGCACGATCTTCACAATGACTATCCTCTTGCTCCAGAGAGTGTTAAGGTCAAAGAATCAGATGTAGCAAAACTTATACCAAACATGTGTGATAAAGTAAAATATATAGTCCATTATGAAAATATAATGTTCTATGAAGGCTTAGGCTTGAAGATAACCAAAATTCATTGTGGAATTAAATTTGAAGAAAGTGCCTGGCTGTAAAAATATATCGATCTAAAATATATCGATCTAAATACCAACCTAAGGACCAGAGCCACCAGCGATTTCGAGAAATACTTTTTCAAACTAATGAACAATAGTGTGTTTGAAAAGACATTGGAGAACATAGAGGCTCACGTAGATATAAAACTGGTTTCTAGCGAGAAGCAAGCCCTAAAACTAGCAGCGAGAACGAATTGCGACACTCGAACTATTTTTGATGAAAACCTAATTGCCATTCACATGAAACGTACGAAGCTATATTACAACAAGCCTATATATCTTGGTATGTGTATTTTAGACTTGAGAAAACTATAATGTACGACTTTCATTATAATTACATCAAAAAAAAGTATGAAGATAGAGCAAAGTTACTTTTTACAGATACTGATTCTTTAGCCTATGAAATTAAGACCGAAGACTTCTACGCCGATATAGCTCCTGACATTAGAAGTAGGTTCGACACTAGCGACTATCCCAAGGACCATCCATCCGGTATAGAAACTGGCATCAATAAAAAGGTCATTGGCATGTTCAAAGATGAAGCAGGTGGTAAACAGATCGAAGAGTTTGTAGGTTTCAGATCGAAACTGTATTCGTACAAGTGGCCGGAGTAGACCACAAGAAATGTAAAGGTGTGAAGAAGAATGTTGTCAAGAAATCAATCACTCACGAAGATTACAAAGACTGCTTGTTCACCAAAAGAGAACAATCGAGAAAGATGAATGTCATTCGATCCCACCTACACGATATCTACACCGAAGAAGTCAACAAGGTAGCCCTCTCAGCGGAAGATGATAAACGAGTGATTCAGCAAGATCGCATCCACACTTTAGCATATGGACATTATTCTCTAATATAAAATGAACACTAAACAAATCGATGTCGAAGGTGTAACGTTACCTAATATTGCTTTGTCGAATGTGGATCTAATCGAAGCGGCGATGAAACTAAACATAAATAATTTCAGAGGAGTTTTTCTAAGAGACGAGTTACCGAAGAAGCCACGACCGAATGAGTGCGGTATTAATCTTGACGATTCTGATGCTAAAGGAACGCATTGGACGTGTTGGATCAAGCGCGCCAGTGATAAAATTTATTTCGACAGCTATGGGCTACCTCCATCTACGGAATTGATAAAGTATCTACAAAGACCGCTGTTTTACAACAGTGAGCGAATACAACCAGGCGGTCAAGTGTATTGCGGTCATTTATGTCTGTATGTATTGAAGAAGAAGATCAACGATGGTTGTAAATTTCAAGAAGTCATAAACGAATTGCATTAAATAATATCACCTATTTAAAAATATGCCTGTCGATAAATTTGGACGAACTGATACTGCATCAGTTGAAAGAATAGTTTCTGGAGGCGTTACTCTATCTCAAGCGAGTAATACCTTTATAAAACGAAATGGAACGAACGAAATGGACGGCGATTTAAATATGAATGGTAATATGATAAAAGGTCTACTGACTGACATTCATCCACCAGTCTTAGCTAGCCAGGCCGCGAGCTTTGGTCAAGTTGAAACCTTAGTCAACCAAGCGATATCGAATAGCTCTACCACTGATAACGCGAGACTATACGAGACTCTCATTCCCGAATTAGCAATTTTCTAGAGCTTACAGAGACGCGGCGACCTTTAGCGAAAAATTCTACGGAATGGACCAGTTGGTAACTCAGAGCAACATCACTCCAGCCGATCTACATCCGCTTTTCGTTTTCGATGTCAGTAAGCAATCTGAGCGGTTAAAGTCGTCTGTCGTAGACATCCAGATCAAGGCTACTTTCAATGCTGCCATCCCTGCTGGAACGGAAGCTTATGCAGTCGTCATTTCGGATAAATTGTTAAATTTCCAATCAGACGGCCAGAAAATGAACGTAGTATATTCAAAGAAAATATTTTCTATTATAAAAAGAACATGAAACTCTCACAACTGAAATCGTTAATGAAGGAACATGGAATAAAGTCTAGTTATATGAACAAACCAGAAATGTTAAGAAAACTAGTCGAAGATGGTATTTTACCGGAATCAGAATTGCCTGAACCAGTGAAGGAGAAAAGGCAAGCATTACCCAAGTACGAGTATTTAAAGACTATTAGAAATAATCCTATAAGCGTTGAAATCCTAGACAAAGACACTAACGAAACCGTCACGTACTCATCGCTGTATAAGGCGAGTATGACTCTAAAAACCAGTATGAACACGCTGAAGGCTTATAATGGAAAAGTCTGAAGAAATCGATATGAGAATAACATACTAACATAAAGTTTTATCCGGCTACTTAAAATGGAAACTCGTAAATTTTTAGATTTTGAAACTTCGGAAGAAGACGTAGTTTTTACTGTTAAAACGAAGCAATATTTATATGGCACAGAAGGATATTTTTACCTGATTACGGTAGTAGCGCCGGATGAGACGGAATATTACATGAGCGTATACGGGGAACCACTGCTCAGCAAGTTGCAAACGAACAAGACATTTACTTTTTCAAAAACAAAGATAGAAACGGAGCTGGGATGGATCCCGTCGTTGATCGTAGTATCCGAAGATAACGAAGTTGTTGAACTTGTAGTTTAAATTTTCAATGATTATTACCATTGAAAATTAACAATCAATATTTAATTCTTATTAACAAATAAGCGGCGCACTTGCTTTCGCACTTCAGTTCTTTCTACTAATACAACATCTTCTGCTCTTAATTGAACTGATGGTTTATTTCCAATGAATATACGACATGTTAAATCTAGCACGACACTGCATGGGGTGGATATTAGCGTTAGGGGGTCGATTGGATTATCGTCTGTATCATAAAGTCCGGTTGTTATATGCGTTGATTCATACGCAGTTAACAATTTCGGGTACATCTTTGGCGGTTCGTCTTCCTTTTGATAAAAGACAGACATTTGTTCAACCTCGTATTTCTTACTCATACCCACCTCAAGCAGATACTCTTGAATGCGTTCTAAAATACTTTCAAACCTACCGATAGTCTTCAATTCTTTCTCAGTCGGTTCCAAATATCTATCGTACATCATTACTGGCATACTGTAACCAACAAAAGGGCCATCGGTTTTACCAAAACCATGATCTAGTGATATGCCCCAACTTTTTAATGTTGGAGTTTGGATATGAAAATCGTTTTCGACACCGTTCGAGAGTATATATTTAATTCGAATTCGTTGACCAAAGTTGTTCGTCTTATTCTCGACTTTAAAGATCATTTGATTTGGATTAAACGTTTCATGTGTGACAATCATTTTCCTTTTATATAGAAAATATTTTCTTTAAGCTAAAATATGAAAATATTTTTTTACTTAATCATCGTACACGGATAATTGCATCACGCTTAATCCAGGCCTGCCCGATTCAGCTTGAATACAATACAACTTATAAAACGTGTATTTTCCAACGGAATCGATTAAAAATTCTTGATAAGTATTTCCTAAGTAAGTAGGATTAGGTGCAGCGTATAAAATATTCCATAATCCTAAATTGTTGGTTCCTAATATCCTCCAAACAGAAATCCTTTCAGCATCTTTGTTTCTCCCTTTCAATCCAATCTTCCAGATTCTTACAGGTGTTGGACACTTGATAGTTAAATAGAAGCTGCTGGTGATGTTTGACACCCATTCGCCTTCGTCTTTGAACGCATTGAAGGCTTTGTTATTTTGATATTCAGAATAAGTACGCACTTCAAAGCCATAATTACTAGTACTCGAAGTTAATCTAGGAACGTAACCGACACGACATTTTCTTCCGAGGGTGATTTCAGTAAGAGTATGGAATCCACTGTAGCATCCCAATACCCGTCCATTGCGCTTCTGCGCTCGTGGATATAATATGAAATCGCCAGTAAACGTAATTAGACGATGCTGGAAATGTAAATTTGTTCAAAACTCCTACATAGAGGGCACCCATTCCAGAACTTAGGATATCTGTAAATACTATTCCATCGTTACTCGCTTGAACTTTCCATCTAGTAATAGATTCGTTCATTGGTGTGTAAGCAATGATGTAGAAACCCGACATAGACAAAGGAGTGGGGTACTTCATCTGTATCCAAACATTATCTAATGTATTAGAAAGCCAACAATAGGGAAAGGTAGAATCGCTTTGATACGCTTTCCATGGTTCAAAGCTAATCCCGGCCGCTGTGCGATATTCGCTAACACTAGCTTCGTAAGTTAAACCGTTTATCGTCGTTACATTCGAAGTCATGGTAGGTGCAGCAGTCACGTATAGTCTCGAGTTATCAGTGGTAGAACTATTCGATATCGCTTGGTTGACTAAGGTTTCGACTTGACCAAAACTCGCGGCATGGCTAGCTAAGAATGGTGGATGAATGTCAGTCGGTAGACCTTTTATCGAGTTACCGCTCATATTCAAATCACCATCCAATTCGTTCGTTTCATCTCGTTTTAGAAAGGTATTACTCGCTTGGGATAGAGTGACACCTCCAGAAACTATTCTTTCAACTGATGCAGTATCAGTTCGTCCAAATTTATCAACAGGCATATTTTTAAATAGGTGATACTATTTAATGCAATTCGTTTATGACTTCTTGAAATTTACAACCATCGTTGATCGTCTTCTTCAATACGTACAGACATAAATGACTGCAATACACATGGCCGTCTGGTTGTATTCGCTCACTGTTATAAAACAGCGGTCTTTGTAGATACTTTATCAATTCCGTAGGAGGAGGCAGTCCATAGCTGTCGAAATAAATTTTATCATTAGGGCGCTTGATCCAACACGTCCAATGCGTTCCTTTACCATCAGAATCGTCAAGATTAATACCGCACTTATTCGCTCTTGGCTTCTTCGGTAACTCGTCTCTTAGAAAAACTCCTCTGAAATTTTTGATGTTTAGTTTCTTCGCCGCTTCGATTAGATCAACGTTCTACAAAGCAATATTAGGTAACGTTACACCTTCGACATCGATTTGTTTAGTGTTCATTTTATATTAGAGAATAATGCCCATAGGCTAAAGTGTGGATGCCATCTTGCTGAATCACTCGTTTATCATCTTCCGCTGAGAGGGCTACCTTGTTGACTTCTTCAGTGCAGATATCGTGTAGGTGGGATCGAAATGACATTCATCTTTCTCTTGGTGAATAAGCAGTCCTTGTACTCTTCGTGAGTGATTGATTTCTTGACAACATTCTTCTTCACACCTTTAAATTTCTTGTGATCTACTCCAGCCATCTTGTACGAATACAGTTTCGATCTGAAACCTACAAACTCTTCGATCTGTTTACCAGCTGCTTCATCTTTGAACATGCCAATTTTATTGATGCCAGTTTCTATACCGGATAGATGGTCCTTGGGATAATCGCTAGTGTCGAACCTGCTTCTAATGTCAGGAGCTATATCGGCGTAGAAGTCTTCGGTCTTAATTTCATAGGTTAAAGAATCTGTATCTGTAAAAAGTAGCTTTGCTCTATCGTCATACCTTTTCTTGATGTAATTATAATGAAAATCATACATTATAGTTTTACTCAAGTCTAAAATACACATACCAAGATATATAGGCTTGTTATAATATAGCTTCGTCCGTTTCATGTGAATGGCAATTAGGTTTTCGTCAAAAATAGTTCGAGTGTCGTAATTCGTTGTTGTTGCTAGTTTTATGGCTTGCTTCTCGCTGGAAACCAGTCTTATGTCTACGCGAGCCTCTATATTCTCGCATGTCTTAACAAAGACACTGTTGTTCATTAGTTTAAAGAAGTCTTTCTTGAAATCGTTGGTGGCTCTGGTCCTTAGGTTGGTATTTAGATCGATATATTTTTTCAGCCAGGCACTTTCTTCAAATTTAATTCCCCGATGAATTTTGGTTATCTTCAAGCCTAGGCTTTCATACAGCTTTAAATTTTCGTAATGGACTATATATTTTACTTTATCATTCAGGTTTGGAATGAGTTTTGCCACATCCGATCCCTCGACTTTAACACTCTCTGGAGCAAGAGGATAGTCATTGTGAAGATCGTGCAAATCTCTCTGATATTCCAAGTCGACTTCTAATATACACGGTGTTGATCTCCAATCGTTTAGCTCATCGTTACCCATCCACTGAAACCCGTGAGTTGGTAAATTCTTACACATCGCTCATCCGTACAAATTGTTCCCGTCTAAATAGGCTATAAATATTGAAGGCTTGCTATCGTCAAACGCTGGCATGTACTTATTGTTTGCCTGTCCATAACGATGTGAAATGGTGCTAATACCGCCTCTTATCCCATGCTTAACCATTAGTATCATATCATAATCACTCAACAACTCCAATTCTACTTCAGTCAACTTTAATGCGGCATCCCAAGCAAGACCTGGAGAAGTATAATACCAGGCGGGATCTAGACCATAGTTCTCACTACACACATCTCTAATTCGTTAAGTCTCGAATAGAATGCGGAATTAATAAAATCGTAAGGATATGCTCCTTTTCTAAGCAAGAGATCGAGCTGATTACCAGAATAGTGCTTGCTTATATTCTTACACTGATCTTTGCTCAGGTTCCTCGATAAAGCGTCGAGACTCGATGTCATGAATCTAAAACTATCGATGAAACGTAATTCGCGTTTAACCTCTACTTCCTTCTTTTCTTTATTTACAAATTTATCGACAACAACCTCTCTACTAAATGAGATGTACTTTTCTTCGTTGCTAGGGATGCAGTTAATTTTTTCGTTATCATCACCTCGTAATTTCTTTACGAATAGATGGCTGTCACAGCCGGATAGATTATGGAATAATACTGGGAAAACTTGGGAACTTTATAATTTAGATTACAGATTATATGATTATATGAATTCGTAATCTTACAGCTGCCGCCTCTGTATTTTCCAGTTAAATGGCAATGGTCTCTAACTCGATCTTTACCCAGTTCGCCTCCGCATATGTGACAAACAGTAGCTGAGTCGTACAGAGCCTGATCTTTCTTTCTGAATATCATTTTATTTGGAAATTTAAATCGATTATAAATATCTTTTATATTATCTATAAGAGTGTCTATAAATATCTGAGCCACATCATCGTCTTCGCTCTCCGCTGTAAACGTTACGGGGGCTTGTGAATATAGATCATCGTTAAAACATTTTATAGAATAACAGAAAGAACTTGGGACGTGTTTTTTGTTATTTGTTGGTGTAGGACATGCTGGGATCTGGTTGACAAGTGTCTATAGGTTTTATTAATGACTCAAAATCGGCGTACACGACGAATGGGACTCTCATCTTTCTATAATAATTTTTGAAACTCAACATAGTTCCTGGTTCTGGAAGTTCTATCTTTTGAGCGTCGTGTTGGGAACAGTATTCGGTGTGCTTGTGTAGCGAATCTATTCTACTGAATCCAATCAAACATCTTTTACAATAGTGCATCGAAGTGTATGAGTTTTCTCTATGAACCGCCATCAATCTGTTAAAGTTCTTTATCCAACAATAATGCTTCTTTTCTCCATCAGAAATGAGTAATAGATCTACACACCTATTACTCTCGTGCCTTGATAAATATAGTGGGAATAGATCTACACCTTTCTCGTAACCGAAGATATTAATACTAATTTTATTATTTCTCTCAAACTTACTTATCACAGTAGCATCCGCTGCGACTGGGAATTCAATGCTGGACCAATCAAGTTCTTCAGACTGCTTGATTAATTCTTTCGTGATTCTTTCTGAATTCTTATCAACGTTGTTTAAGGCTCTTGTTACACACTACTTGAAACATTCCTCGTCTTCGTTCTTCGTATTAATAATACCCTTTTTACTCGCTAGACATTTCGGTAGTGGAATGTAAGAACTACCCTTCAACGGTTTATAAGCAACCGTATTGATTTCTAATTTTTGAACCGCTCTAAGTCTCCAGTTACTACCTTGCATCTGGAAGGCTGCCATAGACTCTACAATTTTATCTTTCGCCTTGTTATAAATTTCACTTACATCGGTCCTCGAAACGAATGGTATATCTGCGGAAACTACTTATCCAGACTTCATATCTACACGCTCCATTGTGCCGGTAAGGACAAAATTGACCTTAGTCTGACGATTTTTTGCTAACAAGTCGGTCGCATGTGTTTGAACGGCGTTAAGAAAAGATGTGGCATCAATACCGTTAGCCCCCTCTACCTTGTATTGTGTCGTGAAGCCCTTGATAGCTGAAGCCGTCTCTTTTATTTTACGTGTCTTCATATGAATTTTACCGAATATAGTATTCACTTTGGCTATCAGTGCTTCTATTTTCTTAGTCACCTTTCTCTTTGGTTCTTTAGGTATATATCCTTCAATCCACCTTGCGAATGTATTAATCTTTGATTTTGTCTTATCGAATATTTTTCGTGCTGTCGTGGCTGGTACGGGTTCGAGTGTTGGGATTCCAATGTCAGGAACGGGTGCGTCAAGCAAACTAACATTGGTTGAGATTGAGGGGGCGCTGTTGGCTTCAATTTTACTAATCAAATCCGCTTTACGCAATCTCGTATAACCCACCATTCCACCCTGTTTAGCAATTTTTCTTAATTCAATAACAGTTTTCTTCGAGTATTCCATTTTATATTGTGTTGGTATTTCTTTGAGCCTAAAAAAGTAAAAATATTTTCTTTCATTAGGCCTATATATGAAAGATTTAGCCTACTAATTGATTACTTTACGCAGGACAGATAAATTAATAAAAGTTCACTAGCTTTAGATGGCGTGATCTAAAGCTAGTTTTGAAAACGAAAATGGAAATCATTAGCAGCGCGTGGAATTGACGCGTTGGAAATTTATATATATATATATATATATATATATATATATATATATGTTGTTGGTCAAGGCTATGAGGGCTGCAGTGGTTGAACCCGATGGACGAAAGGCATATTGATCCTCTAATTCCTGGTTTGATTGCGGCTGTGTCACGAATGGATGGAAAAAACTGTATACGATGAACTTTTCTAGAAAACGACTGAGGATGGAGGTAATCGATATAGGTCGAAAGTCGGCTTCATCTGACGGGCGAGCGACTTTTGCAACTGGCGTGATAGTCTTCTACAAGTCTTCCACTGTGGCGGAACATAGGATCGAGGAGATTATTGACATGTTAAAAAGTGTCGACGTCCACAATGCGGAATCTGCAGAACTGTAAACCCAGTCACGGATTAATTCTTCCTGCTTAATCAATGTGTGACATTGAGTGTAGCATCAAAACTTTAAAAAATGCAAGTATTGTTAGTATTTTATTTCTTCATAGAAGTTAACAAATTTAAGCTGAGAAATATGATGCCTGGAAAAATGAATATATCCTACGGTCAAATTAATGTCATAAATTGTCTATGTCTGATCAGCTATTTAACCTTTGGAAGGGGGTAGAGCACCTGGGGTATGGAGTACGTGTAGGGCCTACAGTAGTGGCGAAGTGAACACACTGGGACGCAGAACTGAGGAACCGAGTTCGATACCCGTATCCCCCTAAGGTTGACTTCTATTCTACTTTCGCGCGCTAGGCGGCGGCGTTTGTTAAAAATGAAAATGTGTAGCGTAATGGGCGCCCTGCATGCCTGCAGTAGTTAAATTTGACTGTTATAATACTCGTCATCATTCGTTCATACCGTACTTGTAATCATACTTGTCAGTTTGAAATTAAACGAATAATATTATTATTATCATTATTATATTAATACTAATAATAGTAATAATTATTATTATTTTATGTTTAGTGCTCCTATCAAACCCATGGACTTCTTCGTTTATTTTATGATTACAGTATATCGAAATGAACTCTGTACATGTAGCATATATACGGGTACCATTGTTGAGACATAGGTCAACCGTAAACTCCATAGTGTTAGATTTAGGTATAAAGCCTGCCATGGGTTCAACGTACAAGGGGAGTGCCTGGAGTTTATGTATAATTATTTGAATGCAAGACAGGAAGGGCTACTGCTTGTCGTTTGACTGGAGTTCAGGGCATTAGGCCTACACGTAGGTAACGAGTAGCCTATATGTCTTTGGACAATGAGAGTGTGAGTGTGCAGATCTGTTGTCTGAAAAAGGCAATAAAATTATTGCCATGAATTGCGTAGGCCTATTAGGTATAGAATAGGCTTCTTGTTTCAGTCACTTATAACTCAAACGGTCTTCCTCTACTGCAGCGTAGGTCTACATATAAAAATTTCTTGTACTACCTGGAAATAATTAAATTCACATTAGCGCCATTCAAAATTCTAAAATATTTCAAACTACCATATGTTATGCACTTGAAATCGACCATCTCACTGGTCTCAGCAACCTAACTTTGGCGCCACACGTGTAGAGCTCGCACCCATCGGACAAACTAATCATCGATGCAATTGACGTAAGACGTACGCTGTCAAAAACCTGTTCAGATCAGCGTATACAATGACACGTAATATTTACAAGTAGACACTTTCACAGAAAACACGCTTACAACTATATACTAAACTAATCAAATGACAACAATACTATATAGTCAAAATCCACGGTTCCTTGGTAGGTAGCCGGAGAGGTCAACAGAATTTAAACCACAGATCGGCTAAATAAATCTCAGTGGAGTAGGCCAACGATGTGGAAAAAAGACAAAGATTAGTAATAGGCCTACAAGCGAATTGTAATCGTAATCCCAGCATTTCTACAGCGCCCACAAAAGCCAAGTCGCCGGAACCAGCTTCTTCACAGGCGCTTAATCAAAACAGAATCGATAGACAGAGGGGTCAAAATCCAGAAAGTCAGGCAGGCAGACAGACGGCTGGAAACAATCGAAAATGTCACTACAGATGGAAAGGAACAATTCGTACAAATCTGTTACGTAGGAAGTGTGATCACAAATTATGCAAAGTGTCATGTTGAAATAAAGGGTAGAATAGATATTCGAGAAGAAGCTTTTTGTACTAGAAAAAAATTTACAAGTGATTCTATATAAGAATCTGAAGAAACGAATAATCAAATCAATGGTGGGCTACGCAGCGTATATTTATATAGGGCCTATATTAGCTGTTCTTAGCCTGTGGGTCCCGACCCCCATAGGGGTCGCCTTACGATTTTTCCAGGGGTCGACTGGAACCTTCAGGAATGTGTAAACAGTTGTCTACGTCGTTTCTCATATTTAATATTATGTAATTATGATCGTAACACTAACTACCAGTGTTGTAGGCAAGACTTGAAACTTCAAGACCAAGACGACAGTGAGGTACCAAGACCGAGACACTAGGTTCAAGACAGTACGAGACAGTAAAAGACAAGTGATCTTATATAAAAGGCTGTAAAATACTAATGTATCAGTTTTCGGGAATAACGTTCATTTGTAACTTCAATTTGAAACTTATAGACCTTAATGTATACAGGCCTATATAGTACCAATTCCCGAGAACAGTCTTTATATTGCCGCGTTTTATCTTTTTCGATATCTCTTCTTCGGCCTATCTTCTGAATATTATAAAGAAAGCCTTTTTAGACACGTCTGAAATATTCTAGATGATTTTAAACAAGCAAATTCGGTACCAAACGAAATTATAAATTTGCGCATGTCGTTACTCGCCCTGAGAAAGTCGAAGTTGTTCCGATCGCTTCGGTTATGGCGGTTTTACATCAATGGCAAACGGCACTCCATATAGCTATTGTTTTGTCAATAACTTCAAATTGCGTAAACGCAAATTTCACAATTTCAGGTTATCTCTCAGGCATTTTTCCACTGTAAGATAATTGAATTTCAGCGTAGTGTGACTCGCGCGTTAACCAGAATTAAACCTACCATTTCTGGTTAATTCCGGTTTCAGTTTCTAGCGCAAGATTTTAAGACAGTTAATTCGAAATTTATCGAGACCGCTGGTTCGAAACAGAACAAGACTTTCACTTCAAGACAGTTTCTAAAAATTGGAGAAACTATACTGCGAGACCGAGACCGAGACAACAGGCTTTGGAGACTGAGACACTAAAAAACTGTCTCGAGACGCCTCGAGACCGAGACACTGTCTCGAGACCATAACTCTGCTAACTACAAGGCTTACACTATAAGAGACTATTATGAATACTTATTTCTTGCACTATGATTCATCTAATAAAATTATTACCGATAACAAATAATAATTTGCTCTTTTCATTAATGAATGATATATGCTGTCATGTATGAAGTGTATGGATAATAAAATGTGGTCAGAATTGAAATAAATGCATGGTAGTAAAAATACCAAATGAATGTTATAGATGTAGCTGAGGTCACCAGAACCTTGTAAATAGGCCTATTATCAGGGGGTCGCAGGGCAAAAAGGTTGAGAGCCACTGGCCTATTCGGATCAGAAGAATGGAGGGGAAACAACAACTTACAAGAGGAGACCACTATTGAACCTGATCATGAAGGAAGGTTATAGTAATCTGAAGGAGATAGCCGGACAAAATGAACGGTGTAGGAAGGCACAGAACTAAAAGAATAATCAGAGGTGGATCGTTTCTTAGTGAGCTTAAGAACATAGTTAAGGAGAAAGGCCGTATGTAAATAGTTATCAAGTGCCTCATACTCATAGAAGAACCGTTATATAGGAGGCTCTTATACGAATATCGTAATCGTTATCTCCAAACCAATGTTGGACATGACACCAAAAACTCAAGGCCAAGACCGAAACCAGGACCGGGAGGTCCAAGACCAAGACCGAGACCGAGTTGTCTGAGACCAAGACCAAGAGCGATACCTTTTATTATAAACAATTCAATTTATTAAGACGCTAAAGCGGAAAAACGCTAAAACAAAAATTTCATTGCTGAAGAATAGGGAGGCCTACTAACCTTAATAATGGTCCAAAAAACAGTTTTACCAGCCACTTTGAATTTTTTCGGGTTCAGCCCTTGGCTTCGGCCTGAGAATATAAATTACGTACAGTACGCCTACACGATAGGTAAATACCTTAAGACATGTGAGTAGATTAACGTTCCGTTTGAATGGTGTAGGCCTACATGTACCACGGACCTCGGAATTGTAGGTTAACAGTGTCTACACGTGGCCGACCATATTATTATTAGATTGTTCCAAAACCTTGAAATTTGTGTGAGTCCAGTTTTCCAAAGGGAAAGAGGAGGCAGAGTAGCTTTAAGGGGGGTGTCGCTTTGGTCGAAGATAGGAGGGTGGCTGATCAATTGAGTCTTTGAAGAGGTAAGACTTGAGTTTTGAATGGAAAGTCCGAGGACGACGGATAGAGGATTCTAGATGCATGCGATTGATGATGGTGGGTGATAGACAATGATGGCGCAGTAGCAGAAAAAGTTCGGACTTTGATTCTAAATGAGAATCTGAATAAACGATTAATCAAATCAATTATCACACTTTTCTGGAGGCGGCGGATTGTTCCAGAGATAGGGTGCGGTGATGAAGAACTATCACCTGTGACCGGGGTTCGAGAAAGACTGAGACAGGAGGATAACCTGGTTGGATTGATGGTGAAAAGTTCGCGAAGATATTTGGGCTGGGAATATCCTAGGGAGTTGTAGGTTAGCGACAGGACTTTGAAATGGAGGCGCTCTGGTATATTTCGGCAATGGAGTGATTTGAGAATAGGATTGAAAATACGGTGCTTGGGTGTTCTGGTGACGGTTCTGAATGGTGAGTTTTGTAAATGTTGTTGGCGCTCGAGTTGTAACGCCCATTTGAAGAAATTAGTCCACAACAAATTCCTCGACATCACGACACTAGGGGAAAACGGGGAAATACATCGAGAAATCCATCGATAGATCGGAATCAACATATAGAAGCATTTCTGCACTAAATTACAAATAACTAAGCAATAATATCGATGTCTAAGAGAAAGTTAAGGTTCTCATAACTACTAACTTAAGGTTAGGTTTAAAAAAACATGATGGATGGATTGGAGGCAGAGGTGTTCACTCAATCCGAACCGATTCCAAACGTAGACCATCGTTTACCGGAAACGGGTGGACTTTAATTCCGGAACGTGAACGACGATCATTGACTTCTGACTTTGGTTGAACATTGATCTTTGTCGGCAAACCAATCTTTCTGCTCGAGAACTTAACAATGAGGTTATAGATAAGAAGATCCAGGAACTCGAAGAAGGAAAGAATGCTTCCTCCGAGGAATAGTCCAAAACACCCGCCGAAATCACCTGAGCAAATTTAACAGCAACGTTTATGCATGGTAATTTAAACCTAATTATCACTTCTTAATATGTTAATGACCGTGTTTCCCAGTCAGCACATTTTGACATATCTAGTTCAGCTACTACGGCACATAGTGTTCAGCGTCGAATTTCACCGATTCTCTTTCAATAAAATGATCTTTCTTCTGGCAGCACATGGCACTGATAGTAGTCAGTCTTGCAATGTATCGTAAAGTAGATAAACCGTGGTAGTTACAATTGAAAAAGATTGTACTGTAGGCCTAGGCCTACGGACCTCGTGCAAGGCTATAGCTTGAACGCAAAAGTTGGTTTATTTCCATTGTCTGAAATAGTTAAGTTTCTGCCATGTCGATCAAAATTAGCCTCCAGGCATCCTACAGGTATCAAAGAATTTAAATGGTTGCATGTAGACATCATGGCTTTACTGCTCTTACTTAGGAATTGAATTAAATCGTATCCAGTCGTCTGTTCAATGGTTCGATATTTCAGTTCTCCGTAGAAAATGTCGACTTTGAGAAAATTACTCCTAAAGAAACGCAGCAACATCAGAAAAGGAAAATTTACTTTAAACAAGGTAGATTTACCATCAGATCAACGACTACAAGACCTATTACTATGCCATGACCAAACGTCAACGAGTGACACAATCAGCCATCTATTGGACCTGCAGCACCTGATGTTTTATGTGCTCTATGGATGTTCTCTGAATGCGCATTTATCTTTTCCATGACATAATCATACCTTACAAAGCTGTCTCCGATGATGGTAGAATCGTTGAACTTGTTCAGCTGCTGGTTGAGAGCATTGACGCTATCGATGACGACCTGTTGTGCAGAACGCAACTCCAATTGAACATTGTTAAGCGTCTGTTTGAGACTCGAGTCGTAAGAACGAATAATCTTCGGAACAATAATTGCGGATAGGTTAGCGAGTGCAGCCATATCCAGGTCAACTCCAATCACCTGTTCGAACTGATCGGAGGTCCACTGAAATTGCGCCATCTACAAAGCACACATGCAGACAGCGCACTGCAGAATCACAACAGAATAGATTACTACGACAAGCATGCAAGTTAAAAAACAAATGCCTACGATTGATATTGAATATACAATGCAAAAGTAAAATTTTGCCTATTGCAATTAATCTTTCTTGCCTAATAGAAATAAAAACTTATTAGACTGCAGTCCATGGGCTCTTAATCGTTTTTAAAAATAATATATAGGCTACGTCTTTTATCATCTCTGTCGTTATTCATTGTTCCCGTGGCATTGATCCTTTCCGATCGTCTTCTCTGCTTCTTCGGTGATAATCTTCTTCAATTCCATCTTTCCTCCGCTGTTGCCTCGTTATTCATTTTCTCCACCCTTTCTTCTATTTTTTCTGACAGTTCTTCACTTTTCGTTTTCAGTTCTTCTCTGTTCTATTTCTGTTGTCTTGTTCTTTTCTTCTTGATGAATTTCATCGTTAGCTATGCTATCATCGCTACCAAGTTATGCATGGTCTGAGTCTGCGTCTGCTCCTGGCAGTGCTTTTGAGTTTTTAACCCTATTTTTGCCTGACCAAGGAAAGAATACAAAAGATTGAACATTCAATTGAGAAGGACAACAACTAGAGCTAAAGAAGAATGGTGGGAAAGACAATGTGCTGAACTAGAAGCACTACAAGCAATCGGAAGACACGACATAGTGTACAGGAAGATCTAGGCAATGACTAAAGGACAATACAATGGCGGATGCAATGAGGTAAGAGACAGGGATGGAATGATGCTAGAGGACGCAGAGGACATTAGACGAAGATGGAAGGAATATGTAGAGGAGTTATATACAGGAAACAACAGCCCGGAGGACATATGAGAGGAACAAACAAATGAAGACAACATGGGACCAGAGGTGATGAGAGAGGAGGTTAGGGCAGCAATCAAGGACGTGAAAAATAACAAGGCGGAAGGAGTTGACAACATCCCGATAGAGATATCGAGAAACTTGGGAGAAAAAGCAGAGGCAGAACTAACAAGAATATGCCAGGACATATACAATACGGGAATATGGCCTGAGGACTTTCTGCAGACCATCCTGATACCGATCAAGAAGAAGATAAATGCAACAATATCGAACCATAAGTCTGCTCACCCATGCATCCAAGATACTGCTAAGAATAGTCGCAAGAACACTACAAAACAAAGCAGAAACAGACAAATGCCTAGGAGAGGATCAATTCGGATTCAGAAACGAAAGAGAAACAAGGGATGCAGTTGCAGCTGTAAGAGTGTTAACAGAAAGAAGCTTACAACATGGACAAGACAAATATATATATATGCTTTGTCGACTATGAAAAGGCATTTGATAGGGTAGACTGGAAACGACTAATGAGCGCTCTTAGAAGAATGGGAGTGGATTGGAAGGATAGAAGGCTCATTGGAAACCTATATAAAGGGCAAAGAGTAAAGTAAGAATAGACGGAGAATACTCTGAACCGGGAAAAATACGAAGAGGGTTGAGGCAATGATTCCCGCTCTCTCCAATACTATTCAACATATATATCGAGGAAATTAAAAGAGAGACGGTGGAAGAGGGAGTAAAGGTAGGAGGAAGACTGATAAAGGCACTAAGATTCGCGGATGATCAAGCGATGATGGCGACTAGTCAGACTGGACTGCAGAAAATAATGGACCAGTTAAACATGATAGCAATAGAGTATGAAATGAAAATAAATACAAAGAAGACAAAGGTTATGAAAATAAGCAAAGAAGAGAAAACAACAGTCAGAATAAGCATAAAAGTATAAGAAATACAGCAAGTAGAGAGCTGCTGCTAATTGGGAAGTCTGATCACACAAGATGCAAAGTGCCACGTGGAAATAAAGAAGAGAATAGCCATGGGAAAGGAAGCATTTTACAAGAGGACAGAACTATTGAGGGCAAAAGTAGGTAGAAGCCTAAAAAAGCGAATGGTCAAAACTCTGGTGTGGAGTGTGATCCTGTAGGGGGCGGATACATGGACGATAAGAAAAGAAGACCAGAAAATATTAGAGGCATTTGAAATGTGGATATGGCGAAGAATGGAAAGAATCAGCTGGACAGAGCACAAGACCAATGAAGAAATATTGAGGAGGGCAAAAGAAAGATCAATGATAAAGACAATTCGAGAACGACAGAGAAGATGGATAGGACACATAATGAGAGGAGATTCACTACTTAAAAACATCATAGAGGGGAGAATGGAAGGGGAAAAACAAGAGGAAGACCAAGAACAATGCTTTTAGATTGGATGATGGAGAAAGGTGGATACGGAAAAATGAAATAAGAGGCTCAACACAGGGAGGAGTGGGGTCATTGGACATATGAACCTGCCTGAAGGCACAGAACCAAAGAAGAAGAAGGCTATGTTGTACCATCCATTCATCCACCCATCGCTCCATGGACTCAATAGGCTTCCAATACCTTGCCGACGATCCGTCGCCATTTCGCACATTTCTACGCCTCCCTGCTCAATATCTTCACTAAACCAATCTTTTCTGTGCTCATGGAATGAAAGATAAAATCAGTATAACTTACGGTTTTGTCTTGAAGCATCGGAATTGGACTTTTCCACAAGAGTAATTCTCTGGCGAAACTGTAGATAACTTTGTCCTTGAATGACATGTATGTCTGTAGTTTATTCAAGTAGAAGATCAACTGAGAGTAGATGGAAGTCGTCCTCGTCTCAATGGCATTTATGATGGACGTCACATCAGATAGAACGGAAGACTCAATACCAGACAATGCACTCTCGACGTGAAGCAACAACACGCTGCTCGACTTAAGTAGAAATCCATCGGAAAGCATGCGTTTCGTGAGGCTCCCGTTTTGATATGTAACCACAAGAGTCTCCAACCAAACTGCATCCTCCGAGAGAGTGCTCATCGACCGCGTTGCACCTGCCATGTCGACCGCAGAAACGGTCCAAACCACCGAATAGAGAAAAGACTGAAAAGTCTTCAACACGTCTGCGTATTCCGACATGCAGCTCAGGACATTAGAGATTCTCAGTTGCACATCCGACAACATAGGAATTATTTCGGAAAGTTTGACTTCCTTGATATTATCGTCGCAAGACTGCGATGCCATAGTGGTGCTTGGAGAGGATGTGGATGCTGCGATGGACGCACCAGTTGCTAAAGATGACGGATGACTTGATGCTTCATTGTCAGTTGGACTGATACTGGCAACTGGTATAGAAGAGCTACTTAGTATTCCAGTGGCACAGGAAATAATAGAAGTACTTCCCATTTCATTGACAGTCAAAGCGCCAGCGCTGCTGGAAATTCCATTATTAGTTGAAAAGGTTGAGGAGCATTTCGTAAGGGATATCAGCATGGAATCTATTTTATCGTTGACACTGCCCATGAGGAGTAGACATTTATTCACAGTGAAGTTTGTTGGACATAACTTGCTAAGGAAATCACTTGCTGATGACATCGTTTTCTTCAGACTTTCAAGTACATTCATCAGCGAGTGATATTCTTCATCCTTCATCAATACTTCTGCAGAATTCTTCAACTTTGAGAGCTGCTGACTCATGTAACTAAACTGATCTGATATACTCTGAATCGATAAGCTGACGTTTTCGCTGTAGCAATCTTGGAACTTGTCTAAAAAGCGGCGACTGGAGTCCATATCGTCTCCCACGATCTCCATTAATTTCTCGACGGCCCTTAAGACAAGGCTCGTCTGAGAAGTGGCCGGATCAAGAATGTTCTGGTAGACGAGAGTCTTCAGTTGTCTATGGCTGACAATGACGTTTCCCAGACCTGAGATGGTTTGCATCAGTACTTCATCGTCTACTCTGTCCGCGATTTCCAGACTGCGCAAATAGCTCTCCCGTATGCTATCCGTATTCCGGAGAATGTTTGCCAAACCGATTCCAGAGAGTTGAGATAAGGACAACGCAGTTGCATAGGAGAAGCCGAGGCATTCTTCAGGACAACTGCAGACTCGCTGATCTGTGAAAATTACTTTATTGAGGAATTGATTGATTAGAATAACATATAATACAGTTTTGCAACACAAAAAAACAGTGAATACCCTTTCAAAACAATGCGCAAATTCAATACACTCTACGAAACTCATTGAAATATAGACGTAAATAGGGAATCAGTGTTTATGCAGATCTAGGCTTAAGATCCAATGCAAGAAAATCTCGTAATTCTAATGTAGTCTAATCTTGATCCTCCACAAATTTCTATCTACCAGAAGTGTTGTATGCAAGACCTTAAACTTCAAGACCAAGACGAGACCGAGACAGTGAGGGACCGAGACCGAGACAGTGAGGTACCGAGACCGAGACACTACGTTCAGGACAATTCGAGACAATAAAACCAAGTGATCCCATATAAAAGGATGTAAAGTACTAATGTATCAGTTTTCGGGAATAAAGTTCATTTGTAATTTCAATTTGAAACTTAATTATAATGTATATTGTATCAATTCCCAAGAACAGTTTTTATATTGCCGAGTTTTATCTTTTTCGATATTTCTTCTTCGGCATATCTTCTGAATAGTATAAAAAATAGTATAAATAAAGCATGTCTGAAATCTTCTAGACGATTTTAAAGAAGCAAATTCAATACCAAATACCAAACGAAATTATAAATTTGCGCATATCCTTACTCACCCTGAGAAACTCGAAGTTGTTCCGATAGTTTCGGTTCTGGTGGTTTTACATCAATTACAATCTAATAGCCAATACAATAGCTATTGTTTGTAAATAGGCCTAACTTCAAATTGCGTAAACGCAAACTTCACAATTTCAGGTTCTCTCTCATACATTTTCCGCTTTAAGACAATTGAATTCACTTCAGTATCATGTGACTCGCGCGTTAACCAGAATTACCGTTTCTCGTAAATCAGTTTCTAGCGCAACATTTTAGGACAGTTAATTTTAAGAAACTGATCGAGACCGCTTGTTCGAGACAGCACAAAACTTTCACTCCAAGACAATTTCTAAAAATTCGAGACACTACCTCGAGACCGAGATCGAGACAGCAGGCATCCGAGACTGAGACCGAGACTCTAAAAACTGTCTCGAGACGTCTCGAGACTGAGACACTGTATCGAGACCATACAACTCTGTCTACAAGTACAATGAAGGTTGTCTGTAGGGCTAATAATGCTATCAAAAGCCATGTACAGCATGATGAATATATAAAACAAGTCATTTACGGAACTTTTCATTTGATCTTTTTGTTTTTTGGTCTTTACGTCATTTTGATCAGAGACCAAACGAGTGCTCTGAAAACTTCCCGCGTTCAGTGTCCACTGTCCAGGCAATAAAATATAGTTCTTATCGCAGAAATACGTTTGTGAAAAAGATAAACGTGGGATTGTCGTGGGATTATCAAGGGTAAGTCGGAAATCAACAAAACAATATTTATGGGGTGATGGTGCATTGGCAACACTCTGGCGTTAAGGTCGACTCAAACAAGTGTTATTAATTGGTAAAATGACTAGTAGATTTAGGCACCTTGCATGGCTGAATAGAGTAGTGACAGTAGGGGATGTAGTGGAAGTAGTAGTTATGGTAGGGAAAGTAGTAGGGAAAGTAGTGGAGTTAGTGATGGAACTAGTCGTGGAAGTGGAAGTACATGTATATAGTGGTGGAAGTATGGATATCATAATTAATAATAATATCAGTTTCAAAATCAATATTAATATCAGTAGTTTTAGTATTATAAGCATGAGTATTAGTTTCAGAATCAGTTTTAATATTAATGACAACATAGTTTGAATATGGATGAGTATGAGCATCAACATTATTTCGATTATTGGCCCAGCCTGTTAGCTCACCATTCGACGATTCAACGCAGGATAGGTAAGCATCCAGTGAACAAATTTCAACAGAACCTAAATCATTTAACAAATATCGCAAGTCACAATAGGTGGAAGGCGAGCACATGATCAGTTTTCTGTTCATTAATCTTGTGGTGTATCAGATTTTGCCAAAGAAATGCTACTGATTGTGAGAAATGAATATAGGGTCTACACACACCCAGCGCTATGCGTATAAGCATTGGATCTATTTTTGAAAGGCAATATCGCATTGATCTGATACTTATAAGTACGTTACTGAAACAACGAAGTTGGCAAAGAAATCGACAGTTCACTATAATCAAATGATGTTATAGACGTTTTATACACGATGTTTAATACGATGTTTAATACTTTTAACTGTGTCTATTAGACGTCTGTACAAATAACTGCGATTAGAAATTTGTTAATACAGAATATACGTAGGACTACTTATTTACTTACCTACATGCAGATAAATAAACTGGGGGTGGTTGGAGGAAATACTAAATTAGACTGTGCTTAGCGACCTGGCATATAGACGTCTTTGCAGCCACAGTTAGCTAAAACAGATCTCGTTTTGCATTCAAGTCGACACTTGGCTGTAGTGTATCGGTCGGTTGAGTTGAAGAACTCGTAGTCCACTGAAGAGCAACTTCCCCAAGGAGGACCCAGATTTTGAACCTAAACGACAGAAAAGAATAAAATGAAGCTCTATAAACTCTTCCCATCGAAACATAAATACATGAACTCTCCCTTTTAAAACCGAACGATTCCACATATACAACTCCTCGTCGTCTTTCTACTCTTCTCTTAAATCTGTCCTCTTTGGCCGTGGTTGGACTGGAAGCACCTCTGAGTAGATTTGTTGAAGAGGGGCTATATATACACATCAAGATTCGTTGAATGATTGAAAATAAAAATAAACAATATCATCAATATTGTATTCATTATTTTTTTATATTATTTTTATATTTGTAATTATGCTGTGCTTTGTCAATCTGAAGTAGAATAATTATATAAAAATAATAATAATAGCAATAATGAAAATAATAACCATGGGCCCGATGTGTGCTGAAGGCTTGGCATTCATTTCCTCCTTGGGATAGAAACTTAGCATTCATTTCCTCCTTGGGATAGAAACTTGACATTCATTTCCTCCTTGGGGTAGAAACTCATGACGATATCTGGGGATGCACCCGAGAGTCCGAGACCTTCTCTACCTGTATGCTAAGAACAGCGCCTAGCCATATATGCCCACATCATGGTCCAGGGATTCAATGCGGTTGCATTTCGCAGTACTCTTGCAACACTGGATCTCGACGACGAATAGGGACCGTTCCAGACGTTTTTATATTATTCTTAAATAATGTTCTAGTCCCTGAGGGATCATTTGTACCTCGGAAATAATAATAATAATAATAATAATAATAATAATAATAATAAAAATAATAATAATACTAATAATAAAGCCATCTGCGAAGACTAGTTATTCCAGAACAACGCCCCCTAAGTTTTTAATCCCGAGGGACCATATGTACCTCGGTGGAAAATAATAATAATAATAACAATAATAATAATAATAATAATAATAATAATAATAATAATAATAATAATAATAATAATAATAATAATAATAACAATAAGAAGAAGAACAACATCAACTAATTTTTTGAATCCCGAGGGCTCATAATTTTATGTACCTCGGGGGAAAAACAATAATAATAACAACAGTGTGAAAAGCACCAACGTGAGTCATCAGGTTAGAAATAACCGAGTAAAATTTCCCATTTAGACAAAACATTCCACCGTTCATTCCACCGTCCATTGATATCATCGAACTCCGAAAATTACTGAATTGATTGATCCACTTTCGAGGAAATCAATGCACAAACAAAGTTGCATCATGAATCAAATCATTATCCCGCCTGTTATGTTAACTGTTATGTTAACTGTTATGTTAACTGTTATGTTAACTGTTACGTTAACTGTTATGTTAACTGTTACGTTAACTGTTATGTTAACTGTTATGTTAACTGTTATGTTAACTGTTATGTTAACTGTTATGTTAACTGTTATGTGAACTATTATGTTAACTGTTCTGTTAACTGCTATGTTAACTGTTATGTTAAAGTATGAATTGGGGAATATTCTTTGTCGCCGTTGTATACTAGTATATCAGAAAAGTCAGAAAACGATATGAAATATAGAGAACATAAAATATTTTTAGAATATAAAAATGGTCTATCATGTATATACACTACTACCATGAGAAGGTCAAGCGGTGCCAACGTCTGATAGCCAGGAGAAACGGTGAAACCAGAATCTCCAACTAGAGGAATGTCGTCATAGTTACGAAGATGAATCTGAAATCAATGAAACATTAGTCAATCAACTTAATCCCCTCAATCTAATCGAATTAATAATCTGAATCTTTTGTGTGAAAGAAACATCAATATATATAGTCACCTTAATGCCAGTGTCTTGGTCGTAGACGGGAACATTTTCGTAATGTTCCACATTCAGCTTGAAACGAAGGCCGAATTTTGAACCTGCCAAATACAGAATATCAACAGAATATTTAGTACCATTCCGCAATGCAAAATATCGCATCTGATCGGTTTCAATTTGACGTGTCTTTCTGAACTGGAAAAGGAATGATGAGCTCTTGCTATTTGGCATAATTTGGTTACTTATCGCTTTTCCTCACTTGCAGAAATGTTGTAATAATATGGTCTCTAGGCCAATAGTCTGTGTAAAACTACCAGAAAAACCTTTGCAACCCAATAGGCCTAAGGGGAGACAGACTACAGCGTTCATCGTTTGACGTAAGTAATAAAATTATGTAAAAAAACGTCGCGATGGTCAGATTTTTAAATGCCTTAAACTTAATAGGCCTACCTTTTCAAAAACTTTCAGGATATCTAACTGCTAATTAGTAGCCGACTCACCAAACGCTATTACTTTCATGGCAGTCGACTTCACGGAAACTATATATATATATATATATACATACATATATATATATATTGGATTAGAGCATAATTATGCTGACGAACACGCTGAAAATAATGAAGAAGATGTCACCGACAATGACGATGATGATGAAAACGACTAACACAAAGATGATGAAGATGATGTACCTGCATCATTCGATGACAGAATGCGTCTTTTATCTCCGTTGAAAGTGTAGCAGAGACCGAGGTCAGTCAGTTCACTGCGAATATCAGTTTCATTACACGCTTCGCCATTCCACTGACATCTGAATAAACAGCAGGGATGGGCAAATTATAGGATGACATGTAAATGAATAACAAATAACCAATTGCTAGTGAAAATGTAATGAAATAAATTACGCATTGCAAGTTACTTTACTTTTTTAAAATTACTAATTACAAATAGTGTAATTTCAATTACACCAACTTACAAATTGCTAACATTATCAGACTCAATGAATGCAGTCACGATTTTACAAAAAGACATTATTTCTGTTTTCCTTTTTGTTTGCATAACATTGTCAGAGACTGATTGCTAAATTGTCTTTCTGAAGCAGCAGCTATTAAAACAATTTGTCTGAGAGAAGCAGTCTGTTAGACCTGACGATCATCTCTGAAAAACTGAAGAGCCTCACTTCCGGTGCAGAAGAAAGCAGTGCAGCATTAAGTTGTAAAATTGGCCTAGGCTCTTCATAACTTAATAGCTATCAGTCTCCTTTTGTTGTCTTAACAAAAGGCGCAACGTCGAATCCATAAAATTCATCCTCATCCATTTCCTTATAACCACCGAGTTACTCTAGCTTGTTCGCTACTGGTCACATTTTCAGATGTTGCTACCAGCAAGTCCTTTATCCTGTCGATTGGGTTGCAAGCTGTGCAGGTAGCCAATGTAATTTCACATAGGCCCTATGAGTGAGCAACGTAGAGAAATCTGAGTTACTGTCGCAAGTAACGTAAAGTTATTCGTTTTTCATAATGTAATTTAAAATTGCAACTTAACAAAATTCAGAATCTGATATCGTCTGAGTGAGCCATTGTGAGATGGGGTAATAATGTCATCATTATATATAGGTCTAATACTCTGCCCTGTGAAGTTAGACAGAGCGATTTTCGTTGCTTTCCTCTATGCAGTAAGCTTATTTTATGCCATTAACATTGTTGAAATGTTAGTTCGAACCAAGGAACTATCGGTCTATATATTTTACTGATAGCAAATTAACGATGAAGATGGCGACACTTATTTCAAATTCCATTTAAAATGCTACTCTGCATGGACCATCTGGGCGACCCGAGTAATTACTGAATCCATCGTTAAACACTTCACATTTGACTGATTTAAAAATAATTTTGCCTCACCATTAGGATATTATTGGTAGGCCCCCGTGGATTATGCGAAAAATTTTCGTAAATTATTCGAAAATATGCTAAATCGTATGAACCACGGATCCCAGCCATAACCAATTACGTCGTCTGGTTGGTAAACTATAGCCCCTAGATAGGCTAATAATAGCCTAGACAAGCCAATTATAGTTGATACTGACCGAAATTCCTTAACTTTACGCAATAATTTGCGAAAACTTCCTATTGAAAATTTTTTGCGAAAACCGCCAATTTGTGCGAAAATATGCGAGATCGCATAATCTCATAAACCACGGGGCCATAGTCATAGGCGGTACATTGGAAAATTTGCATACATTTCGTGCATCTAAATGAGGTTTTCAGATCGTAATAAATGATTAGGAGTAATATAAAAGTTACCCGTAAATGAGACGATCCTTCGGGTGACCGAGCGTTGTTACCAAGTCCTTCATGTTGTAATCTGCTTAGAAAACACGAATGAGCGATGAACGGCCGATAAAAATTAAAAGGAATATTAAGACCATTTGTTCATCATTCCAAGAAGTAGTGAATTTGTTGTCGAATCATAAACGCGCTTAATTTCTGGCAAAGCCTTCTCTCGATGCGGTCCTAAAATATCAGGGCTGCAAACATGTTGGTTTTGTGGTTATTTGTTTTTTTTTTAAACTAAAAAAATACGAAAAGTGTGCATTTTTGTTTTTTAAAATATTATTTTTCAATTTGCCAATATTACTATTATATTACTAAGAGTATGTTGTTCAGTCCGAAATAAAGCGATATTAATTATAAAAACGAGTTGGAGCTCTTTTTCATGTTGTGTTTGATGCTTTTTATGACAAAACTGTTGTGACAAAATCCAAAGGAAAACTAAAAACCAAAAACCAAATAAAACCCAAAGTAACCAAAAAACCAACTTCTGATTTTTATAAAAATCTTGGGTTTTTGCATCCCTGTAAAATATGCGTAGGATTAGTCTTCAGCGTGCACTTCGGAACATATGGTAAGTTTGACATAATTAAAATACATGTGACATGTCAGACAGAGGAACTCAATAACGGCAGTAGAATCAAGTTCATGTTGTGCTCTTGGGTAAAATGCTAAATTGTGAATTTGTGATTCTATATGCAATAGGTGTGAGATCACCTGTTTTTTTTCAAATAAGCCTACGCGAATAAAGGGAACTTCAGATGAAGTTTGCAACTCACGAGCAGTATCGTTTAGAACAAGTTGTCGGAAGAAATCGCTTGTTAGACGGTCGCCAGTATATTCTTCTCTCACTTCTTGCTTCCCTTTATTCGCATCTATCAAGCAATCGTTTAATCAACGGTAGATTCTTAGGTAGAAGTCTGTCCTGGTCTCCTGGCCTTACAACTAGATGTGCTGATATTGCCATTAGCATCGTCGTTCCAGCATCATCACAGAAGGGTTGAGACTGTAACAGTTGGTGTTCTGAGTTTAAGAGGCGGACTGAACAAAATTAGAATCATAGATGGACAACTCACAGATGCTCACTGCAATAAGTAGGCCGAGAGTTTGGGTACAAGCAGTCATCTTTGTTTGAATCCGTCCAGGTGTATGCTGTATGGCGCAATATGCTGAGTGGCGCAATAAGAAAACCCCAACTGTATAAATGCAATATCTCAGCAACCAATTCAGATTTTTCCACCCAAATTTTAAGATCTACGAAAGAAAGATTTCTTTTAAATTCCTAAAAGTTTTACATAAAGGCTCAATTGCCTTACAAATTAGAGAGTTGCTTAAATATTCTATTTCGCACTTCTAAAATTATGGTACGCAGAATATGCCAAAAATGGACAGTCACTCTTAATGAACAATGTCAAATTTCATTCAGAATTAAAAATTCTCAACCGAATTGGAACTGCCTATGGAGTCTAGTTGAAGTCCTTTGACATTGAAACTCACAGACAGTCCATCTTTCTGAATAAATTGTCAAAGACTGAATGGAATACTTAAACAGTTGTAATGTTTTAAGCAATGACAATATATCATTGACATTTTCAGTCATTGTTGTAATTCTAAGTTGGGTTGAAAAACGTCAATCGGCTGTGAGGAAAAAATTGCATCTAGTCTTAGAGAATTTTACATATTCTTTAATTTGAGTTGATACATGCAATATGTAATGATTCTGAACTGATCACATACGAGTAGGATTATGATTACACGTATTTTTAGACTCTTCTGATGTAAGAACAGCGTGGCCAACAAAGCATTCAAATGACTGGCAATGTTTACAAATACGTGGTTACCTGGTTGAGGACATGGCGAATTGGTCATGATTATGTTGCGGATGGCTGCATATTCACGCTCTAAGGTGAATCCAATTTTCTCTGCCACAAATTCCACCTGTTGCACTGGGCCATAATTGCTGCTGAGTGAAACATTCACAGTGTTCCAGTTGGATGCGTTCGTCTGGAGCCCATAGTTCAGCTCCATCAACTTTCTAATGGAGGAGGAAGAATTGGAAAAGTTGGTCGTCTGCCGTATGCTGAGAATGATCTTAGGATGGCTTAATCGATACTCAACGTGCAGACAGACGGATTCATTGAACCGAACCGACGGAGAGATCAGAATAGCGGAGTCTAACCACTTGCTAAACACAACCTTCATGAAATATTCTAAAAGAGAAACAATGAGAATTGTGCTTGCAATTGTATTTACAATTGCAAGCACAATAATATATGCAACAAAGATGCTGGTCATCATCTGACGTTTTCAAACAAATAGAAAGCGGTTTTCCAGTTGAAGGATTTGGCCAGTCAGTGATAGGCGTAGAAATGAATTAAACGCAAAAATTCAAACATAACCATAGCCAATTATTATTATTGATAAACTGCCAATCAACAGAAAATAAATTAAAAATCGAGATCATAACTATTATTATTATTATTATTATTATTATTATCATAAATATTATAATTACAATGGTTAATGTTTTATCATAATTAGACTATTAGATGTTACCTTGACAGAACGGAATAGAGCAGTATTCGGTCCACAAATAAAGAGCGTTGAAGTAGCACCAAGGCCACACATCGCTTGTTCCATCAAGGGAAGGATTTCGACAGTAGTTACTGACATCTTCCAGAAGAATCTCCTCAGCTCCACCAGTCTCACTAAAATCAACGAAAGAGTCTGCAAAGTAATTGACGTCGTCAAAAGGCGGCTGGTCGAATTCCTGCGAGTTCCAAGGCAGGCAAGGTCTTCCACTGAATGTAACGTTCTGTCTCCCAACGTAGCTTCTGCCATCTGCGTCTGACACACACTCACGACGACCTACAACAATACACTCACACGTGCATTTTTTCATTCTCACATTTACCTCGTCGCCATTTTAATCTATTTTGGCATTTTATTCATCTTTTTCTCTTTCTTATTGTCAGCAATATTTGGATGATCATCGTAATGAATATCACCATAGTCAATATCAGTCATTAATTTCAAGGCTGTACTGGAAGAAAAGTTGCTAGACCGTCGTGATTGTTCCAGGACCTTGGTGATTAACGTTTAAAAACCTTGGAAATCGTCTGGTAACTGAGACATTCTCTGTGTACATTTCCTATATCAATAGGAAATAGACACGGAACGTCATTCACTAGCTTCCGGTTCAGCAGCGCATTCAATATAGGATATCAACTATTGTCTGGCACTGTGTCTTGGGCAATGCACCTGTCTATCTTTGGGATCTGTTCACCTCAACTTCGGCTTGTTCTGGTCGCCGATCTCTTCGCTCTGCCTCAAGAGGCGACTCTGTGGTTCCACATGCTCATACTGCCACCAGGCAAAATAGGGCTTTTACATATCGCAATTGTGGGCCCCAGTCTATAACAACCTCCCATCTGACCTACTCTCTCTCCCGCGCGACCTATCTGGCTCTCTCTAAAAACTTCTTTAGACTTTCCTTTTTGACCGGGCGTGGGTTGGGAGCGCTTCTGAATAGCTATGTTGAAGAGGCCTATAAGAATTGCATTGATTGATTGATTGATTAAATCTTTACAGATTACTTAAACAGCCATATCCTATCTATAACCTAAGCAGAATCTGTGATTCGCTTCGACCAAAGACAATTTGTGATTAATCCGTTGACCAGATACACTTATCGATGTCAGTGGAATGGCTAAGCGTGTAATGAAACTGATATTCGCTTGGAAGCTTCTTGTTGCCCACAAGAGTATCTTTGCAAACCTCCCTTTAATCCCTTCGTTCCCTCTTTTTTTCCATGACTGCCTGTCAATCATCCATTCCTAAATAACCATTTTCTAATCAGCCGCCAACGTCCAGTAAAGTTGAACCAATATTACAACAACAACAAATTAAATGAAAACCAAATCAACATCTAAATATAGTATCACCGTCGATTGCCCAAAATATTGCACTAATTAAGTGGCCATCATCATAACCTTCATATAATCACCATTGTCCTTCACTTCGTCTTCATAATCGTAATCGAATCTTCAGACGTCAAAAAAGCCACTCGAAAGGCAAGCGCAGGACACCAGCTTATTCGAGTGCTGCCTCAAATAAAATTGGTTGTTCAAAGAGTAGTCCGAGGGAGGTGAGGTCCATTATCTTGAGGGTCAGAGGAGGCAAAGAATATTATGTCACAATAATAATAATAATAATAATAATAATAATAATAATAATAATAATAATTATTATTATTATAATAATAATAATCTACGACGAACTTCATGAATGTACTGCTGCGTGGTGATTGTCCTCTCGCGTTACGTGAACTGATATTTGGGGGCTCTCTTATTACTCTTTCCAAGAATACAGAGGGCCTCAGACCGATTGTCATCGGATATGTATGGCGCAGGCTGGCAGCAAAATGTGCCAATAGTTATGCCCTAAAAAGACTGGGACAGTTCTTCACCCCGCTCCAGGTAGGCATTGCAACCCCTGGAGGGGGAAAGGCAGCGGTTCACGCTGCAAGAAATTTCGTGACGAACATGCAACGAGACCAGATCTTCGTAACATTGTACTTCGCAAATGCTTTCAACACACTGCGGAGAGATGTAATGCTTCGAGCCGTCCATGACACCATCCCAGAACTCTATGCGTTCACCCACCAGGCATATTCAATTGAGGCCAACCTACAATTCGGTCGATTTGTAGTTAGGTCTAGGATGGGACCTCAGCAGGGAGACCCGCTAGGGCCTCTGCTGGTTTGCCTGCCCCTGCAGCCGACGTTAAGGGAATTGCGGTCTCCGTTCAAGCTTGGGTACCTCGATGATCTTTCCATAGGTGGAAACGTGGATGACGTTCAGCAAGATTTGATTTAGATAAAAGAGCTTGAGACCACACTCGGAATTTTTCTGAACAGACTTAAATGTGAATACTAGTCGGAGGCAGAGTTGATTGGAGAGGGTTTTGAGGAATTCAGAAGACGAGAACCAGAAGAACTGACCCTTTTGGGTTCTCCACTGTTCAGAGGGAAGGCCCTTGATAAAGCCCTGCAAGAACACAGCGAATACTTTGATCGAATATTGAAAGACCTTATGGACCTCCAGTCACAAGCAGCACTCATATTGCTGAGATCCTGTTTCGGGGCGGCAAAGATGACTTACCTGCTGCGGACTTCTCCGTGCTGGAACCACTCGTTACTGGAAACAATAGACCATCAGACTAAAACAGGACTGGAGAAGATCTTCAACACGGAGCTCAATGACATTCAGTGGTTACAAGCTTCGCTCCCGATTAGAGATGGCGGACTCGGGACCAGGTGGGTATCGATGCTGGCAACTTCAGCCTATTTGGCGTCAGCTGCGTCGACCGTCTCCCTCGTGGGCGCCATCTTAGCCGTGGAAGAGTGGAGCGACGTGCACCAGGAAGAAATGTTCAACGTTCGTAAGGATTCCCTTCCAGTGACGATGATACCGGTCCCGATTCAACAGAAGACCTGGGACAGACGTTTGATAAACGAAGGTAAAGCGAAAGTCTGGTCCGGATGCGACAATTTTTTACCCACATAGTCAAGCCAGAATGAGAGCATTATATGCCCGCACGCCGGAGACTGGCTTTGGACTATCCCTTGGGCGTCCTGTGGGTTGGGATTAAACAAGGGTTGCGGCAGGACTTCGCCTAGAACTAGTGCTCTGTGCACCGCATCCATGTCAATGCGGTGAGAGCGTCGATCCACGTGGACATCACGGTCTGGTCTGCAGAAGATCAATGGGAAGAGCAGCACGACACTCTGCCATCAACAAAATAATCTGGAGAGCTCTCTTGAAACGGACATTCCGAGCTCAAGAGAACCATTGGGATTGATCCGCACCGATTGCAAGAGACCAGATGGCGCCATTAATTCCATGGGCGAGAGGCAGACACCTAGCATGGGACGCTACAGCCTTTCACACATGCGCATCTTCTTATGTACATCTGACAGCATCAACAGCCGGTGGAGCAGCAGAACATGCCGCAGAACGAAAGTGCATAAAATACTCATCCCTCCCCACCACGCATGATTTTGTACCAGTGGCCATCGAATCACTGGGCCCCATAAACCGCACCGAAATGGAGTTTCTACAAGAACTGGGACGCCGTATGACACAGGCAACGGGAGACCCACGCGAAACAACTCATCTTTTTCAGCGTCTATCTATTTGTACACAACGTTTTAATGCAGTGGCATTTAGGGGCTCTTTCGTTCAGCCCGATGGGGACGAAAACCTATAACAGTAATAATAATAATACAATAATAATAATGATAATAATAATAGTAATAGTAATAATAATAATAATAATAATAATATTAATAATAATAATAAAACTAAAACAAAAATGAATTCTTGAACGAAAATAACACTGGTAATTGTTGACTACTCGATCACTGTATACCAATAATAATAATAATAATAATCATCATCATCATCATCGTCATCATCATTATTATCATCACCTGTGGATTCCGATTTTGAAGCTGCTGCCACCCAATGCGTTTCCTTAGTCGATGAATCGTGGTATCCGCAGCTGTCGAGATTCGCGAAGTCGCACGAAGGATTGGCTTTACTAGGCGCTGATGCTGTAGAAACAGACCGCGCACTAAGTCCTCACTTAAATTTCTTTGCAGAATATTAAGTTCTTTTCGGGGTACGAACAGATTTGTAAGTTACCTCCTTAAATTCGTACTTCTCCATTGCATAAAGCTATGAAGTATACACTTTTAAATAATAATAATAATAATAATAATAATAATAATAATAATAATAAAACAAGCCCACTTTGACAGACCGCTGTTAAACGCGGTTCTGTCTGCACTAGAAGAAAAGCTACAGGATCCCTACGACCAGACGAGACTAAGGGCCTTGCAGTCACCGCACGCCTCGGACTGGCTATACGCTCTCCCGCTCGTTTCTCGCGATCTCAGACTGGAGGACGATACCGTGAGGGTGGCGGTCGGCCAACGATTAGGGGTGGCCATCTGCGACACGCACACCTGCGCATGCGGCGACTTCGTCTCTGCCAGAGGCGCACATGGCCTGTCCTGTTCTTTGGGTTTTGGCCGTCAAGCAAGACACTGTGATATTAACGACCTTATCCATCGCAGCCTCAACAGAACCGGTATTCCAGCGGTCAAGGAACTGTCAGGTCTTTCTAGATTAGATGGAAAGAGACCGGACGGGCCGACCCTGATACCGTGGAGTGGGGGGCGGGCCTTACTTTAGGACGCGACGGTGGTGGACACAGTGGCCGCTTCTTATATCCCCGAGACAGCTGCCACAGCTGGAGAAGCTGCGGAGATAGCAGCCACAAGGAAACACACAAAATATTCTGAGCTGGAGAAGAAATACATTTTTGTTCCAATCGTTATAGAAACCTTCGGTCCCCTCAATAGTGAGGGCCTCGCCTTTCTGTCTGAGACTGGATGCCGATTTTCGACAACTACCGGTGACAGCCGAGAGACAAACTTCCTTTCCCAGAACTTGTCGGCATTGATCCAACGTTTCAATGCGGTGTCTTTTCAGGGCACTATGTCAAGATTACAATCCACTGACAAGCGGCGACCCAGATGGCCTGATGACAGATCCGTTGGCAATGCCAATGATGAATAACACTATATGTGACATAATAATAATAATAGTAGTAGTAGTAGTAATAATAATAATAATAATAATAATAATAATAATAATAATATTAATAATAATAATAATTATACTACTACTACTACTACTTCTACTCCACCTACTACTACTACTACTACTACTACTACTACTACTACTACTACTACTACTACTACTACTACTACTACTAATAATAATAATAATTGTTATCTAATATCAAATTGACAAGCCGCAGTATGATTACAAACAACATATGAACGAATGATGACAAGCTATTAGGTGAGTCAAACTCAGCTGTCGGCAGCTATGGAAGACGCCCATTACGTTATATACCTACGTCGATCGTTGCCTTGCAAAAGTTATAGTCAACGCCAGTGTCTTATCCAATACCCTACGGGCCACTAATACTAATCTACTGATTATTTGGATCAAGACACTTTCATAATGCTTTTGTTACTATACAAAGTGTTATCTCTTTTTGTTTTATGCTTACCGTTCTCGCTACAGGCTCCTGATTCAAAGCGGATGTCGTTAATTGTAGCACTATCGTTAAAATAGACAATGAGCTGAATTCTAGATGCATCTCCGTCGATTGGCAATTGGAATTCTCCGCGAATCCGGTCATCCGTAACGCTGCCACTGGTAAACACAGTTCGGTTCCAGACGGAGCCGTTCTGTGATTCCTGAAAGAGTCTCACCTCGACGTTAGAGGGCAGAACCAAGTCCATTGCTAAGCAGACGATTCCTGCAGATACACTGAGGACACCTGAAGTCCATTGGGCTGCTAGACTGTCAGATTCTTTGAGATCGTTTTCAGAGTTCCTAACCAACTGCAGTGAGTAACCTGACAACCAAGTTACATATACACGAATGATGTAGCCAAGTGATCTAGATGCATCAGTGATAAATTAACCGAAATGATTGACTAAGAAACACTTTGGGTCCATTGCATAATCGGTCAAAAGTCTCAAAGTATGAGAAGCGTCGAAGGAAAACACCTCTTGTACTTGGCACAAACAGATCTATACATCATTACAGAATTATGAAATGTCTTAAATATCTCACGTGATATTTAAATTAATTTCTTCCGTTGCTTTTAACATGCTTTGACATGCCGTTGACTGCTTTTCTTGATTTACAACAATAACTTATCGACTGTCTCCGAGATACGTTTTCTACTATTCGCTGACGATATCAATGTTTCCGCATACCGCAAAAATCCTTAAAGTCCATGTTTAAAAAGCCAACTGTACGCTTGAATTCAAAGCGGATCTGCCCCGCTCTTGGTATTTTCTCTCAACATTGAAATGAACAATTTCACTGCATTTCGTTCTGGTCGCAAATCACTCTCCGTATGCAATTGCAAGATTAGGTAGACATGCACCCGTCCCAGAAAGGCAACGTTTACTTAACTTATCTTCACATCCATTTCCCCTCCATTGCTTCCCAGCCCCTTACTCTTCCATTTCCCCATCCCATCCCATCTCCTCCTATTCGTCAACACCCCCAATATCAACTCGTCTTCCTTCCTTACCTGCCCCATCCTTTCCCAAACCCGTTGACAAAGGTTAAACTGGTGAGAACCAGAGTTGTATGGTTTCGAGACAGTGTCTCGGTCTCGAGACGTCTCGAAACAGTTTTTTAGTGTCTACTATTATTATTATTGCTATTATTATTATTATTATTATTACTATTATTATTATTTAAAAGTGTACACTTTATAGCATGGAGAAGTACGAATCTCGGTCTCGGTCTCGAGGTAGTGTCTCGAATTTTTAGAAACTGTCTTGAAGTGAAGGTCTTGTGCTGTCTCGAACAAGCAGTCTCGATAAGTTTCGCGTTAACTGTCTTAAAATTTTGCGCTAGAAACTGAAACCGGAATTTACGAGATAAGGTAATTCTGGTTAACGCGCGAGTCATATGATACTGAAATCAATTCAATTGTCTTAAAGTGGAAAAATGTCTGAGAGAGAACCTAAAATTGTGAAGTTTGCGTTTACGCAATTTGAAGTTAGGCCTATTTACAAACAATAGCAATTGGCTATTAGTTTGTCATCGATGTAAAACCACCATAACCGAAACGATCGGAACAACTTCGAGTTTCTCAGGGTGAGTAAGGATATGCGCAAATTTATAATTTCATTTGGAATTTGGTATCGAATTTGCTTTTTTAAAAGAAGATTTCAGACGTGCTTTCTTTAAACAATTCAGAAGATATGTCGAAGAAGAAATATCGAAAAAGATAAAACTCGGCAATATAAAAACTGTTCTTGGGAATTGATACAATATACATTATAATTAAGTTTCAAATTGAAATTATAAATGAACCTTATTCCCGAAATATGATACATTAGTATCTTACAGCCTTTTATATAAGATCACTTGTCTTTTATTGTCTCGAGCTGTTTTGAACCTAGTGTCCCGGTCTCGGTACCTCACTGTCTCGGTCTCGGTACCTCACTGTCTCGGTCTCGTCTTGGTCTTGAAGTTTAAGGTCTGGCATGCAACACTGATGAGAACATGATTCAATAAGCCATGCCCACCTTCCAGGGGTTCATATCTATTGATGGAATATATTGCGAGATTCACACATTTCGCCAGGGCTTCCTCCATGCGAATCGCAATCGCATCATTTGAGGACCAAGTATGCGATGAATTAGACCTGAGAAATTCCCCGCTTTCAATCACTTCTCCGTCAACTTTTCTCCTTATCTGCAAAAGTTACACGTCAAATTCAAGCACAATAATCGCTTTCATGTTAAGTTGGACCTAATTCAAAACGCAATTGGACTGCAGCTAGCCTATAGATGACAATCGGTGCAATCAGAGATTTATTTTCTATATATTGTGTGAAATAGATGTAAAGTTGCTACTGTACGTGAGATGTAACGCACGCAGTGAATAGACGACTAGGCATAATTGTTTCCATTGAAAATTCAAACATTATAACTAAATACTGTCTTGTAGCTCCGATCCTCCTGGGATTGATTTTTGCACTCAGCGGGTGCGCTGTCTTGGCCCAGAAATTCGCCCCGATCGAGTGTCTTGCATTTGGCGAGCTCTTCGAGTCAAACCATGATTATGTAATAAGCTTGCTCCGTTTGTACATTAAAACAAGCACAGCCTTCAGATGATGCAAATGAAAATGGCGGTTGCTATAATTTCGAACGTGGGAGAATTGTGCAATTCGAAATTTAAAATATCGGAATTAAAAGTAAATTGAGTGCTAATATAGTCGTAACGCAAAAATGTAGGCCTACTGCATGATAATGGCGTTTGATTAGGGTTCTTGGCATTATAGATTAATGGACAATGTTGGAGTGAGTGGGCATCCTCTGTTTTCCGGTGAAGACGAATGTCAACAATTCTGTACATATAGGATTTAGTGTAGAATTAGGTTTAGCGTATTCTACTTAGGCTACCGGTTCTGTGTCCATAGAGACCAGTCGAATTGCGTCTAGGACTCTGTTCAGTGGCGCCGGCAGCATTTTGAAAGTGGGGGGCAAAAAAAGATAGTAAAAAAGCGCTACCTCTTTTTCAAAGTCCCCATTTACAGATCACTGTGCCAGCTATGCAGGGGAACATGTCCTGGACTCCTAAAAAATAATGACATAGCTAGAATTGTTGCTTGCGTCAAATATTTATATTTTTAAGTCGGCTTAAAGCATTGAAGGACCTGCCAATGCCATAGACTACATGCTGAGGATAATGTACGGTAACCATTCTGCATACGGTATGACCGGGCTAAAGAATCATTACTTGATACTATAAAAGGCTACGCTTAGAAATGTTGCTGAAATATTAAGCGTAGGACACATTTCTTTCTCGATGAACAGTATAGCAACAAATATCTATTAATGAAGGTATACATATTCAGAATGTATCCTATTTTTTTCAGTTCAAAAAGTTGTGTTTTTAAATTTAGATGCAATATGTTGTCCAAGTGAAAGTTTAGTTAAACTAAAAGTACACCTAACGAATTGTACCAATTTGAAAAAAATTATTATATTTAATTTTTCATTTTTATATTAGTTAAAATTTTAAAGAATAAGTGCAAATTTAGTCTCTTTAGAATATTAAAAGAGTTTGTCAAACAAAAACGAACCCACAGTAAGAGCCATCCATGCACAGATAGTTGTTGAAATATTCCGACTTTCCCATAGAAGCAAAGGATGAGATTAACATGGAACGCACAAAGCGCGAAATGTTTTTTGTGCTCTGCTCTTTTTTCAAGTGCCCCCACATTTACAGAGCACTGTGTTTGCATCAAATATTAAGAATTCAAAGACCTGTCAAGGCCATAGACTACATGCTGCGAAGAAGGTTCGGTATTCATTCTGTATACGGCATTACCGGGCTAAGGAACCATCACTTGAAACTTTTAAGGATACAATTAGTTATAATAGAATTTCTTCAATAAACTGTTGAAATATTAGGCTTCGATCGGTCGCCCTTTTTGAGTGCAGCCCTTTTGAGTGTCATTCTTATTGGCCGCTCGCCCTTATGAGGCGCGCCCATTTATGCGCGCTCTTTTGCTGGTCGCTCTGAGTCTCTGCGCCGTATGATGTTTGCTGACTAATAAAATAAAAAAAATATTTAAGGTACTCATCTAATTACGACAGTTTTGAAAACATGTGTGCCCCCTCGTGCCCTTGAGTTTTAGAAAGTGCAGGGGCACGTGCCCCTGCAAGACAAATGGTGCCGGCGCCTATGACTCTGTTGAATTCGAGCGTTTTTTGCTCTTCGGGCTATATTTGCTTTGTTAGCTTTATTTAAACATAATTTATTCTTGGAACTTCGTCTGTTCTTTACTTCCATTAGTAGGAACCATGTAACATTATATTTGCAGACAGTTACAGATCCTTGCTCAGCTGGCTAGGGTAATGTCGCGTCTTATGCGAAATGGAACATTTATTCAAGTGTTCGCGTTTGCCATAATTTAGTATACACACACATATATATAGGCAGACAAGCTAGACCTACATGTGTATCGGACCTCATTAAAACGTCTATTAAAACATCACGAATTGAAGTTGTAAAATGGTATCACTTCGTTTAACTTTTAGGTGAAGTAATGAATTAAGACTAACATATGCATTTTCCCAGAATTCGAGTGTGTCCCTTATACAAAAATGATCCGTTGCAGGACTCAGTTGCAGAGTTGCTTCGAAACTTCCAGACGCAATCAATTCAATTGTGATGACACTGTCAACTTCTGTCAAGTCGATCGTGCCGTATAGATCATAAACGACAATCAAGGTAGCTGGAAAATACGAAATCAAGACAAGCGATGGTACGCATACATGTAGATGTCGTTAATTAAATCCAAAGAAAACTAGTACGCCTCCCTCTGTTCGCCAATCTGTACTCCGTTTCAACCAACGAATCAAACTGTCTATATTGTATGTCACCCTATCAGACAATACGGCATCAAGTCCAAAGCCGTAATTAATAATCTTAAAATTAAAATATCAGCAAAGACCCTTTCACAGAAATATAATTCTGGTAAAAAAAAGCTGTCGGCGACGATATTATTCTACTTAAAAGTATAATACTATGTTTTTAAATTGTATGTTTGTATTAAGTAGACCTATTGTCTGTTTCTCTGCTCGAAAGTCAGGTACGAAAAATAACGTACGCCACCTGCCATAAAAGTAGTCAGACGGAAGGAGGGACAAAAGGAGGACGATGGACACATTGGAAAACTGTGTAGAAAGAATCAAAAATATTTAACGGAGGGAGAGAGAGAGACAAACAGACAGACAGACAGAGACAGAGGCAGAGATACAAAGAGAGACAGAGATAGAGATAGAGACAGGGAGCCAGACAGAGAGACAGCTGGAGAGACAGAAACAGAGAGTGCGAGACAGAAATAGGGAGACAGACAAAGACAGAGAGAGGATTGACAGGTGAAGGAATCGACAATTGGCAAGTAAGAAGTCAAAAAGAAGTGTCGTGAAAGAGAGCGATATTCGTTAACTATCAATGAAGGTAAATCAGAGGCCGATGAAACTGTGCATCTCTTAGATGAATTGACCTTATGAATGGTATCATGAAAAAACGAATCAGGAACTCTACTCGGATGATGTTCGGCGAATTGTTGTAGCCTAAATGCAGTTTGCCAATTTAAATATTATCGAGAAACTTCAACGACGTCTTGATGTCTCCGTTAAATAACAACGAACACCTACGTCCTATATATAGGACCTATAAAGAAGTCTAAGAGATTAGTCGCCAACACACAACACCGCTCACCACCAAAACCTGGAAGACGACAACAAACGTGTATTTCTTCTAAATCAACAACAGTATATCCTCGCGTGAAATACGGTGTATTTATACAACGGCGTTACATTTGAATGTCATATACGATTGGTGTTGCCTGCAAACCGTCAGGAGAAACTAGGGTTAGGTTCTGAGCGACTTTTTGAGACTGCAGCGTTTCTGGAGATCTTGCCAATTCTGGAAGCACGGAAAAGCACAGTCTCGACCGGTGATCAAACCCAACATTTGACACACAACTAACACGACTTTCACATATTATGCTATGCTGAATGTTCATTTAATCGTCTATTTGAAAGGGAGATGAGCGATAATCAATTACTCGAACGGTTAAGTATTTTACGCTTGTGATATTAGGAGAAGTTATGTGAGAACGGGTAAAACATAATAGCAGAAAATGAGCTTCGTTGGGACGAAATCAGGTCGCAATGAGTTCCTTAGGTTAGGAATAAGCAAATACAGGGACAATTAAACATGTCTTCTCTCTGACGAAACAGACAGATTCTTACTAGTGCCTTCTTTTCGAATCAATTTACCCGTCGAATATTTCCAAACGAACATTGGAGACGGACTCATCACCCGAGATAGACAGAGGTTGTCGTAAGTGCACGCTAAAACGGTCGTAACAGAGCAGACGAAATCAGAATCAAAACAACAGAACTGTTATATTATGAACACTTTTCAGACAAATTCTCTATGGACAGAAACTTTTATAATAATGAATGCTCACTTAGAATATCAGAATAGTGTAGAATCTTAATTACGTAAGTAAAACAAATATCTTACAAAGTTTTTATTTATTTCATGGTGACCCTCAATCTGTCACCCTGCCTAAGTAAACAAATTTTTTCCATGTATACCAGACTAGAAAACAGGCTGATGATGTTTCTGGTTAAGTCTTCTCCTCGAGCTGTAAGTTGATATTGTTCTTTGAACACTAGACTTTGATGAAGGCAATGTCTTTACCATCTAAACGGATTCAACGCGGAGTTATATCATAAAGAATGATGATAGTGCGTTCAAGCTTTAGGCCTTGGCCTATTCAACTTAAGGATTGTTACAACAATGTAGGCCCTGTGTCGTTCCTATCAAATTCAACACGTCAAGTGTGAATCTGCTATGATCTGCCAGAATTTCCGAACATTAGAATTTTAGAGTGCTGTCTTGGAATTATCAGTGATGGGTACCAACTACTTGACTAGTAGTTAAAACTACCTCCTAACTACTTTCAAAAAATGTAGTTATTACTACTATTTAACTACTTTAGATGACAAGTAGTTATAACTACATTTGTAACTACCACATAAGTAGTTAACTAGTTTTGTAACTACTTTGCTAATGTTATGTCATGGTGCATTGATAGTCACCAAGCAGTGTGCAAATTTATTGCCAGTATTAATTGCTGATAATCAACATAAGTATTAAAAATGATCAGAAACACAATGACATATCTAATTATAAACTAACAAGGGCAAGAACTACTAGCACATGCAACAAAGCACCCTGATCAGAGCACAGTTTTAGCAACTCTTACAACTACAAAAAATGTCTAGCCTACAAAGTCCAAAACTGTGTAACTTCTAGAAAATGTTAATTTTCTGAATTAAAAAGTAGTGTATATATATTGTATATCACTAAAAGTGATATACAATACCACTGTATATCTCACCTTTTGCTGTCTGCATTAACCGTGCTCCTTCGTACTTGCCAATCGCTGCTCAGATCATCTAATACTCTATACAGCCAGTAACGGAATGTCCAGTCTCTTACCGCTGTGTCTCAGTCTGTCTGTCTGTCACCCCCTGTCATTCTTAACTCGACAATCACTTCTCTCAGCTGTAGCCAGGCTGCCCACTTATGGTCATCCAGCGGCGTACTGGCTGTAAACCCCAGCCCATCTAATACGGCTTTGCTCTAGTCCTTATCGATCAAAAATCTCCAGGTATGCCATTAAGCAGGCATAATGACTCAGGCCTTCTCTATAGTTCTGAGAGGAACCCACTTCCTCACAATAGTATGCGCAAATTTTAATGAAACAATTACATAACGAATTTGCTCATGAGATTATTATGGGCAACGTCCATGTTTGTTGTGAAATAACAGAAATTCATGTTGGAACTAGTAAATAGGAAAAATGTAGTTAATGTGAAATATTGTAGTTAATTTAAACTACTTGATAAAAGTAGTTATAACTATTTTTAAACTACTTCCTAAAAACTAGTCATAGCTACTAGGCAACTACTTCTATAGTAGTTATAACTACTAGTTACTAACTACAGTAGTTAAAAGTGCCCATCACTGGCAATTATATGTATCCGAGTATGGTCAATTTCTCTGAAACACGTAAATAGTGCGATGTGTGGATCACTTGATAGTTCAAAGGTGTGTCTGAAGACACTCAATGATGACTACTACTTCGATAATGCACATCGTTTAGACAAGCAAGATGAGGAAGGTCTTTAGCAAGTTTGGCCTCTATCAGAGAGCACGTGCCTGTTCGACATCCTATGCCTGAAGCCCTAATATTGAAGCGCAATACATCCGAAAGCAACTTGCACCTGTTCAACTGGTTTCCTCAATTGTGCCGCCATTTAACACTGGCAATCCTTGTAACTAATCAACTTCATATCTTGAGACCTGAACAGGCCTGATCAACTTCACATCTTGAGAACAGTACTATACAGGCAGGCCTGTTCACTTTTTTCAAACGATTATTCCGAAACGAAGTATCTTCCATTCCAATATTCAGTTACAGATTTACTTGTAAGCCTACATCTAGACAACTCTACAACATCGTGTCCCAGGCTTTGTGCTATCGCTGTAAGCAAATATGTAGCATGTATCTATATGCACAAGTTGACTTCGTCGAGCTACCTATAAATTCAGTTAAATTTCAATGACACTTGTCAGGAATCATTGTTACACGAAGTAGCACATTTTTATAGAAACATTGACGAATTGAGCTTAGGAAAAATTATTTAAAAAATCATTTAGCCACAACATACAATTGACAAAAGATATAAAATGTCAGGGACATTGAATTATATTTCGTGAACTAATAGTTCATAAGGTTTTGCATTCAGATACTTACAGTAACCGATTTCAGTTGGCGAATCGCACTCTATTTCTGTTAACTGAAATTCAGACAGTTGAATCAGCGAGGAAACTGAATAAGCGTTGGTGTATGCCAGAAACGCCAACTGGAATCGTCCGCTTGCAAGACATAGTTCAACGGTCGTGGATTGAGCGACGCCAGAGTAATTGGCCAGTTTCAACGTAAGAAGCCCAAGTGACGATGTCCTATATACTTCCAAACGGAGGCTGGTCTCGGATTGAGCATCGGGCGATTCGTTGAACTCTAGTCTAAATGTCAGTAAAACAGGTCTGTCAGTGTTGAGGTAGGGTGTTAGCGCCACATTCTGCATGTATTTGTAGGTTGGTGGAATTTTTCCTGTTGAAAGACCCCACAGTAGATCTACAACATACAGAACCTTTAAATCCTTAAGAAACCTCTTGATTTACAAATATAATTAATTCTATTTCTTCGTTTTGGTCTGGGACCTTGGAGAACGGTAGAGGCTGATGCCTTCAATAGCAAGAACAGTGAACAGCAGATACAAAGCCTTCGATTCGAATTGATTAAAAATAGATAATACAACCAAACCAAATGAATCGAGAATTTTATGCATGTTTCTATAAAACATATTTTAAAACATATTGTATTGCATTAATTTATATAGTGCTGCTTACTGCTGCAGTGGCCGTACAGTGCAAAAACCAAGAGAGGTTTTGAGGAGGGAAAAAGATATAGGAAGAGTCCAAGAAAGAATGCTGAAACGGAGAGATGAGAAAAGGGCATTCCATAGAGAGGGAACCCAATGGAGACATAGTGTTACTAACTCGAAGAAAAAGGAGTAAAAGTCAATCCAAGGAAGGGAGTTCGATGAGAAGAAGGAGGAAGAGGGGATCGAATGTGATCCATCAGATATTTCGTAGCTTGGAATCAATGACAAGAACGTGAACTTTGAACTGAATGCCTGCGGATACAGGAGGAAGCCAGTGCAGTTGATTAACTATAAGCGAAGAGATCTGGGAGAATTTAGAAAGGCAATACTAATGAGAACTGACTGTCCAGGGAAGAGGCGAATAATTGCAACGGTCTGTTTTCGAACAGAAAAATGAATGAACGATCAAAGTCAAGACATCTCTGCGAAAGTAAGAGGACTGTGTGAGAGTAGTGATATGTTCAGAGAAGGTATCATTAGAAATATATAGGCATTTATATGCCAAAAAAATCGTTTGTCCTGAAACTCATCGGCTTCAGTTTAGGTGAACGATTTGGCGATGATTGAGGATCTAACAGTATCTTCCGATAGTAAGGTAACTAAACCTAATTTAAGTATATTAAATGTTTATGTTAATATAAACTATTGAGTACGAGTCAGGCATGAAAATACTTTGACTGCAATAAGATCATCCATGGCCTCATTAACAGTGGTTTAAAACTTTTATGCACCGTCATGATTCGATTGGAAGAACTATGCAACCTACATTTATGTATACATCCTAGCACAAGAATTATGCAAAGATCGACTCACACTGGCTGTCATCAAAAGTCGACTCTGACCATTCGGATTCAAGTCGGTAGCCACATGAACTGAGCGTCCCAGTGCAGTTGATGGACTCCGCTAATGAACTGTCTGTAAATTGCAAGAGTATTAGCCAAATCGCAACCACTTGAACATTAAAGCTTTATGTTTACGTAATACATTTCTACCTCTTTCTCTCTTCCGTTAGGTGTGTGTCGACGATGAGGCTTTCAAACGATGACTTCATTTCTGTCTATCTCTGATCGCATCCAGCGCTGTTGTCATGGTCATGTTATTTCTCCGAGATCCTGTCTCACATTTTCCAAACATGTGTTTGTCTGTCTTTCTCGTCTTCGTGTTCCCTTCACGTGGCAACATAATGCTCTTGCGGAGTTGCGGTTAACCTAACTATGGCCAAACCATGTCAGTCTTCTTTTCCTGATCATATCTAACATTTTTCTCTCTGTCCTTGCTCTATCCGGGTTTCTTCATTGCGAAAAATAAATCCTGTTCTATTTGGTCCTTCCCACTGTTCAATTAATTAATTAATTTGTTTATTTCTAGCCACAACAGACAGCAAAAAATAAAGAACATCAATTATTGAAATTGTTGAAATTTTATATCCTCGACCGCGAAACTGCATTTGTATTGCAGAGCAATTGTGCGCGAAGGACTTGTTCAAGGTACCTACACAGTGACTGACGCCAAGGACGAGGGTCGAACCCGCTCACTCAGAGCACACTGACCAACCGCTCTAACCGATCAGAAACCGTGCCAAAAAATTATAAAACTAAAGGCTACAAAGGGTGCGTCGAAAAGGATTGAAATCCCGCTAGAAGAGACACGTGTACCCGAGTAGCAGAATTACCAAAAGAAAAGGAAACAACCGTATTAACATTGTTTCTATTCTAGGGGCATTGGGGAAAAAACAATCGGTTCCTAGAAACAACGAGAATTCTTAACCAGTTAACTAACTTAACTATTGCGGAGGTGTGCACGGGCGACAAGTATGGGACCAAAACCCAGAGTGATACCATCTGCTATGTCTTATAACGATCCCTGTAGGAATCTGACATGGCCATCCAGCTATGCCATTTATTAAAAAGGATCGCAACTTATTTTGAAGCGAATAAGGAGTAAGCTTCTCGTTTCAAGCTTCTTATTTCTTGGATCGACAGTGGAAAGGAATGGTCGATGTGACATGGAAGTAAAGACAAAAACGACACTGAGCAAAATAGCAATGCGTGATATGGGTAAAATATGGGAAGATAAACATGGGAAAATGACAACAAAGGCAAGACTGGTGAAAGCATTGATATTTCCCATAGCATGTACGGTTGCGAGACATAGACGAACACAACGATCCTGCAGGGAAGATTAATGTCTGTGAAAAATGGATATGGAGATAGATGGTGGGGTAACGTGGACAGACAGAAGAACAAATGACTCGGTTCGGTGCTTCAAGAGATTGAGCAACTGCGCGGAACTTAACTTTGCAACAGCGGGCGACAAGATAGAAGTTGGTGTATTTCGGTCATGTTATGCGAGCCAATGGGATGGAGAAGAAGAAAATGCTGGGCAGTGGTGAGGGCGTGAGGAGTAGAGGGCGTCCAAGAATGAGGTGGATGGATGAAATACAAGATCTCTCAACTCAGTGTTGAGTCTGGAGGAGTTGATGGAGGCAGTGAGAGACAGAGGACAATGGAGAAGGTTTACCATGAGGGTCGCTAGAGCTCCACTCTATCGATCAGATACTGCGTACTGAAGTAAAGAAACAGAAGCCGATGAAACAGCGAAAGTCAGTGGCACAGCCAATACCGGATTGAAGATTTAAGACGATGCATAAGGGGCGATTACTATTTTACGTATATGATTGCTTGTACGTCATTTAATGCCATCGCGGTGTTACCTCTGAATATATAGCTTGTTGTTGGATTGGGACATACACGAATTTTTATTAAGGCAGTATCATAACCGCTGTAGTTCATCAGCTAAGAAACTGAGTTTCTTGCGCATCATGAAGTAATCAGACAGGCCGAACATGTGAAACAGCCAGAAACAGAGGCGATGAATGAAAGACATTATGAGGTGAATGACGTTAATGTCTCAACCGTGTGCATTGACCTTGTATGACCATATAGATTATAAAGCAACAGAATGATTTGTTTATAATCACATTAACGCACATAAAATCGTTCACCAAAATTAAGTATTACAGACCCCTATAGTTCATCGTAGTCAATCATAGAATACAACAGGGCATCATTCTGAACGTACTTTGTTTAACTTTACACGAATTTGGTTCAATGCGTCGAAGGAAGACAGCGGAATATTGCATCGATCCGGAGTAGAACTGAGACGCTTTGATCTCCAGCATAACTGACACTCCAACCGGTAGATGGATATAGTACAGCTGGATATCGGATCCGTTTGGAGAAGCTGTCTGGACGATCTCAGGCGGAGGCAGACGATCCTTGTTGTCGGTCGATAACAGAGAGAAACCGAGACGGATATTAGTAGAGTTGAGTGTAGCTGAGAGTAGGAGACATGGCGCCTGTGAGGTCGAAGTGTATGGAGGAGAAAGTAATGTGGACACTTCACCTCTGCTATAGCCGTCAAATTCACTGCGAAGAGCCGTCGTTGATTCTATTCGATTTGAAAAAACACGTTTAAATCAGACGCTAACCGCTCTATCGTAAATGTATGCATGATTTTGCATGCATATCATAACCCCAGACAAGTATGAAGCAATTCTGTTTGGTTCATGCCAATGTCAGCATTCTTGCCATTTGCTTTCTAGCATCAAACTAGCAGGCACTGCTGTACCACTTTCAGACACTGTCAAAACACTTGGAATTACCCTCGACAGCAAGCTCACATTTCGATCTCATATTATAACAAGCCATTGTAAATCTTAATTGTTTCTGCCACATCACGCCCAGTGGCGTCGCTACCGTTGAGGCGCAGAGACGCGTGCCTCCTCTGTTTTTTAAAATATGTTTAATCATTCAAAGAAAACGTGAGCCGAACGGCATTAGCAGCGTTACCACAGAGACTGCTATCTGCTCTAATGTGATCATTCCTCGATGGCAGGAGTTTTCTGCGTGATATCATTGCATACACTTGCAGTAGCCTACTGTAGGCTATGTATGATCAGGCTGGTGACTTCCGGCTTTGAATAGTGTCACTTTTGCGTGATTCTGATGGCATCGTAACCAATAAGTGATAATAGCCACATTTTTATTTATAAAAGATCCTGGGTTAGGAAGAATATATAGCAACGGTTTCCTATTTCCCATCCTATCCAATCTGCCTGCCCTGGCCTCTAATATTAGCGACGCCACTGATTAGGGCAATATGTCACATCAGGTCGGCTCTAACTAAAAATATGTCGTTACAGTCTGCCACTCTCTCTTCGTAGTCAAATTCACTCCCTTCCTTCAAAATATGACTCAAAACTCACTACTTCTCAACATATTTCAAGGAGTTGGAAATCTAATCGCATCTTCTTTTGGCGCCAAGGTACGCGAGTTTCCCCAACTCCTCAAATTAGATTTTGATAGAAGTCATGAAGCTCATTCACATAAATTTACAGTATAAAGTCTCGTTTTGTTACCAGTTGACTGTCCCCAAAGCGTGAAAACTCCATTGCCCGTCTATTTATATACATTTCCAAAATCGATTATTGTAGGCGATTCAGAGGCGGCGACACAAATAACCCCCACGAGGCAGAGCAGTCACGGACTTGTTAATTATCTTCAAACATCGACTAACTGGATTTAGCCGCTGTAAGAATCGTTCACAATACCCTCATAATTTATTTGCGGGCCTTTGCCGGGTCCCCAAGGAAACGGCGGTACTTTGGTATTTGCTGCCTCACTTGGCGGGGCTGATTGCAACGATCTTCACTGGCTCCTCCTTAAACAGCGAATCGGGTTTGATAGCTGTACTATTCAAGCACTGCTTGCGGGGGCCTCACTCCTCCTTATCCAATCGAACTCTGTAGCTCTACCATAAAGCAGGATACACTCACGATTTCTTTTGCTCACACCTCAACAAGGCAGAGCAATTGCCTATTTGATGTAGGACCCTCTATCTGAAATAGCATCACATTAACGCTCTGTTCCTCAGTAGAACCTAGCACCTTTCTAAGACCTTGTCATCTCTTTCATTTTGAAACAGTTTTATTTTATCGCTCTGGGGTTGCAATCTAAAACGATTTCTGTGAATCTTTGTATAATGTAGCTCTTTGATCTGATTACCAAAATAGAAAAATGAGATGAAATAAATGATTTAACTGGTTACCCAAGTTTGCGGATATTAGAGGCGCAGGTGACCAGCTGTATCCGGATTCCGATTGGTCAGCCAGAGGACATGAGTCATTATCTGTCGAGGAAAAGCCACAGAATCCGCTCCAAACGACGTCGTCTGCGAAATCTGAAGGCAAATAATATTCGCGTAATTAATTACTAAATCAATTAGAAGTCAAATAATTTTTACTTAATGATCTTTATCATCATATTATTATCATTAAAATTCGTTAATTCTTTGTCTTTTCTTTTTCTTATTTTTCTCGTTGCTCATCTACTATCTGTTCTTTCTATTATTTTTTACTACGTGTAAGTAGGCCTACTGCTTCTTCCTCTCTTTCATTTATTTTCCTTAGCGCTTCTATGTTAGTAAACGTTTGAGGCAAATTCATCAGTTAATCAAGCCCTTCTCTCTCTCTCTCCTTCTGTTCATCTACAATAATGTCATGTCGTACGCGTTAGTCAGTGTTGTTTTTCTTGTAGACCTGAGTCGACTCTTTCTATTTTACTGGTTATTCTAACAATCGTCTACATTAAACAATAGATATATAAAGATGAAAATTTCTTACAGTTGCACTGGTTCTCCTGAAGTTGTATTTCGCTGATGATGACCAAATCTCCGTTCAGTTGTTGGCCTTTCGTCTCAAAGATGAGGACGAACTGTTGTCCTTCGACTGTAAAACCACCAACGTCTCTTCGAAGAGTAAAGAAATCGACGGAAGACATTGGCTTCAGATTGCGATGGACCAATCTCTCCTCGTATCTGCCGTCACTCTTCACGTATCCGAGCATGACTCTGAGCTGAACCAGGGCCGTAAATCGGATGACAAGACAAGACGTCTTCTCTTTGCTGAGTTGGAACACAGGAGACATCAGTCTGGCCATCAGATCACGCACGTCTACATTTCCACCTTTTTCTGATTGAATGTGCAACACTAGCTGCATATCTACAACGAAACACCGCAGGTGAGCATGCGATTAAGAACCTGCAGAGCATGTCATCCGCCAGAGGTGTAACAAGCAAAGGGGCGGGGAGGGCACCTGCCCCCAGTTTCAAAAGTCACCCAGTTTTAGTGCTCAGTGCCCCCAAGTGCCCCCCAAATCGGTTCTTTTTTATGTTTCTCCAATGGCATTTTAAGATGACTTCTGTTGAGATTATTCGTGCCCCCTCATTTTTCGCATTTCTGGAGGGGGCAACAGTCAAAAAGGGAGGGCCAAAAATTGTTTTGCCGCAAAAACCTTGTTGCACCTCTGTCATCCGCCATGTTGTTCGATTGTTCGACTCCTGCGTCAATTTGACGAATGATCTCATCTATAAATTATATATATATATGCATAATTTCATCAGTAACTTGGAACATGTTGGAGTTTTTATAGCGCTGGTTTGCGTTCCGGAATAATTTGCTGACTTTGCACAGGTTTCTGCACGTTTGGAAGCATTTTATTTGCAAGTCTCCTAGGCCATGTGACTGTATGGCCGAGTCTCGGCCACGTGGTCGTGTACTTCCTCTGTAGCCGAGTGTTTTCGTCTCGGCAGGGGGTGGATGACGCGGTCATTGGAGTGACGTCGACCGATAGTCACGTCTACCGATCAACACACGACGAATGCCTCTTCTCAGAGGCGCGTTTACAGAAAATGGGGCCGTAGGCGCACACATTTTGGGACCCTCTGAATTTATACACTGACATTTTGTATTTTAATATTTTCATCATTTGGGGGCCCCCTGAGATTTGGGCGCCCTAGGCGCGTGCCTAGGGCCCCCAAATCTCATAGAGGCGCGCGCCTAGTGCGCCTATAGGTAAACGCGCCACTGCTTCCTCTATATTCTCCTTGTAACTCGACGAATATCCGGATATGATTCATCTTCCATCAATGAGAGACTACTCGTCGACAACGTGCCCGCGTCTGCGAATAGCGTCGACAGTTGCTGCTATACCCTGTCGACGCAACTTGGCCAGAGACGCTGAACATCCATGTCATCTGTCACCTGTTGATGGAAATCGGATGGTTAGTTTCATGCTTGAGCATGGGGCCTCACTGGTGACTCATTTTCAGTGTACTGTGCAGAGTCTTGTAACTGATAGGCCATGCATTTCATTCTATCATGTGACATTTAATTCGTTTAGTCTAGCGCAGTACGCGCGTCCTAGTAGGTATCTGGTGTATATATATATATATCCCCTTCAAGATAGATAATCGAGATCAGAGGCATTGACTTCCTGTGTCCCAACTAATTTGATACCAAATAGCTGTTCTGGATACGCGTTGCGTTCTTGGCTCTATACTCAATCTTAGTTGCGTGATCTTTGCCGCCCAGTGTTCGACATCGTTGCGCGTCGAGGGCTTTGCTCTGCGACGAGGGTGAGCATTTAGTTCCAAGGGCTCGTTTCGCTATTAGGCAGCCTTTCGGCTGTGGGTTCTGCCATCTGGAACGACCTCCCATTTGAGGTCCGGTCTTTGCTTGTGACCCAACCGTCAGGTTTTTACAAGTCACTCAAGACACTTCTCCTTAATAGTGGCTAGGCTGAGAGCGTCTCTGAGTAGGTTCTTGAGGGTGGCAATATAGCCTTCCTATCGGCCGTTGTTCCCACTGTAGGTCTTTGTTTCCTTATGAGCCTTTGTTCCCCTGTACTTTTTTGTTCCCCTGTAGGTCTTTGCTACTCTAAAGGTCTTTTCTTCGATATAAGTCTTTGTTTCCCTTTCGGTCTTTGCTCTCCTATTGGTTTTTGCTCCGATATAGGTCTTTATTCCCCGACGGGTCTTTGTCTTTCTTCCCCTGTAGGTCTTTGCTACTCTAAAGGTCTTTTCTTCCATATAAGTCTTTGTTTCCCTATCTGTCTTTGATCTCCTATTGGTCTTTGCTCCAATATAGATGTCGCGGGTTCCACTCTCGCCAACTCCTTCTTCTAGGTGACGAGATTAACGCCGGTTTTTTCCTCAATCACCAAGCTCAGCAACACGACACACTGCATGGTTTTAATATGTATATTTAATGGTAGATATACACACAACTCATCTGATTTACACTTACAAGAGTTATTAGTATCCTTTAGAAATGTATCCCTGGTTTACGTTGGAGACGGGGTTCCCCAACTACGTTGATTACCCTTACCGTCAGAACGACCTAACGTCTTCCCCAGTTCCGAAACAAGTCCCTGTTCCTTCACTTGCTACACTATATGAACCCTTCTAGAGGCGATTTCTTTCGCGATCCCAAACGCAAAATTCGCATCTCTATTGGACAACAGATCACATGCTGAAACTATTACTAAACCTGGTTGGTCAGATCTTGGCGTCCCTAGCGTAACGTCATATCCTTAGAGGCGTACAGTTACGGTTTGACTAGCGCCTGTTATGACTGGGCCTTGTTAGTGTCATAAACAGACAATAGATTCCAGGGATCTAGTTACATCATTATAGTTACACCACCTAATAGGTTGCGCCGTTCGTTTCGGAATTGTCCCTTATTCTTGATCAGTTTCAACAAGCCGGTCCGTGTGTCGCAGAGATGGGAGAGGCAGGTGGCTCTAACGTCTGCCTCGAGGTGTCGGGTTTCGTTGCTTGACACTCCGTTGATCTTTGCATATTTCTCGCCGTCTGTATTGAGGCCGCCTGCCTTCGGCGAAACCCATTCATGTCTCCCCTCTCAGGTTTCAGGTAGACCACTTCATTCGTAGTCCTCCCACGCCTCTGCTGTCAGTCGATGACTTTTATATAGCGCCATCGTCCAGAGTTTCGCGCGTGACAATAGGTCTTCGCTCCTCTATAGGTCTTTGCTCCCCTATAGGTCTTTGTCCCCTATAGGTCTTTCTTTGTTCCTCTATAGGTCTTTGTTCCTCTATAGGTATTTGGTCCCCTATAGGTCTCTGCTCCCCTATAGGTCTTTCTACTTTAGGTTCTTTAGGTCTTTGCTAACTACAGTACGTTAAACACATAATTTGCATCGTGGCTTAGGCACAATCCTACCTGCGTTTTTAGGCATGGAGATTTTGTAAGTGAAGTTGAATTTGAGTTCATCGACGAGCCCAGGCATCAAAGTGTCTTCGTAATAGGTCACTTTCAACGCGGTCGTCTTAACTGATAAGGACAGCAATGAATCATCTCCATTCAGAGTATATTCCCGCAACCAGGATCCTGTCCTATAGATTAATACCTGGCAGCAAAAACAGATATCTGTCAGCCTGATCCCGACAAACCGTACAAAGTAACTCACCAGTCCAACTTACTTAGTTTAGGTCTAATGAAAAGTAAAATGATTCATAACAAAGAAGCAACCTCTGTTGATTGGTCATCGTAAAATATTGAAGGGTGAGCCCCCAAAATGTGTGGATCTTCGAAAATGTATTAGATTAGGCCTAAGGCCCTATTGCCAATCTGAAAATCAAAAAATGTCAGAGGCAGAATAACTGGGACGTTATGGCGCTGAAACGCACTGTTTTTGCAGTAACATAAGCGAACTGCAGCCAAACAGTCTGGAATTCCTGTAGAAAATCTTTGCGTCGCCATATTGAAATGTTACAAATGGTTTTGGTGCCGGGCTTTAGACAAGCGACAGTGATTACGCGCCTCTGAGTAAGTATCTTGAATGGGAGCTATATATATATCTCCCCTTCAAGATACCTACTCCAGATCAGAGGCATTGGCTACCTGGGCAGACACTACAACTTAATACAAAATCATTGAACAAACTATTCTAGAAAAATAGTAACCTCATAGCTATTCACAACATAAAGATGTTCAAAGAAACAGGCAAGGACTGTATTGACATCAGCGAAAGAAAAACAACAACAAATCTTTCAATGAAGTCCAAATTACTTGCCAACTACTTACATTTAATTCTGGTACCCTAGCTTGAGCAGCTTTTCAAAGTTTTATCTCAATTTTAAAATATCGTGACAACGATCTGTAGATATAGCGGATTGTGTTAGACACACATGCCTATCCTATGCTCACTTTAGTGCTCATACCTATTTTTCTATTCCTGGGGTATTTTTAATAGATGCGTTCTCTTTGGATCTGTAGGAATATCTCCAATTGTCTTACTGTCTGAATTCAGTAGCTGGTAGCTGATAGCTTCAAACAGCTAGCAAGGGTAATTGGTTCTAGAGGGTGTATCTTCTTCATTTAGATAGGAGCGATAGTTACATGTATCTCAATGAAATTCAAACATACATTTAGTGTTCAACCAATTGCTGAATAGTAAAGCCAGCGTCAGTTTGGGTTTTAAGTGTTAGAGTTCATCTTAGTTTAAATTATTGTTAGCCATCGGTTCCGTGTCGTAAAGAAAAACGAAGTTGACTTAATCGTGACTGCTTTGTCTGCGTATCTACCGCCCGCTTTCTCCTAGTGCATGAAAGTTAGGCGAACGTTAAGTTTGAGGATAAAATATTGATATTTTTTATCAACATCCTAAAGCCTTTGACTTCTCTCATGCATAGCATCTAATAATGTTATGCAATCTACTTATCCTTTGTAGATATCAGATGCCTGTTTGACTCGTTTGTGTCCCATATTCTAAAAACTTCGTTAAGGTGCTAACCTTTGGGGCTCTCAACAGATATCGATAGCTATTGGTATCTAAGACATTGTTGAAAGGCCATGCAATGGTGATAAGACATTCGTTGCAACCGTAAATAAGGATCGTTGAGCGATCACAAGGATCATAGGCGTAGGTTCGGAAGGTGAAAACACCCTTCGCGGCATGATACACCTGAGTACATCTATCAGTAGTCAGCAGACCTTAAAAGAAATAAAAATCTTCATATCATTATATTGGTGCTACTTTCACAGCGAAGATCCTATTGTGCCATCAGTGACAAGTGATGATCTCTGTTTGTATCCACTGAACGCGACTGCATTTCAGGAATTGCTGGTTAATCGAAATACCAAATAAACGGTTGGCATAACGGAATAACTTTAAAACAAAAACACAGCCAAAGACAGATACTTTAATCTTGGTCTGTCCATAATGAAGGAGCGTAATCGCAATCGCAAATACCGATTCTTGAATTGAAAATGAAGAATTGAAAATAAGCAGTTATTTTGTTGCTAAAGCAGCTTTATCATGACTTTCAGTGGTAATCAAACAGCTCAGTATGTAGTATTTAGGCCCTATGGTAAGGCTCGCACAAGTGGTTGAAGTTGGATCGTTAAGAATTAGAAATAAGCAGTAGCCTTAATACTTAGTACTTGTGTTAATTAAGTACCACCTACTTGCTTCAATTTCAAAACTGAAAGTAATTTCCAAGTTGGATGAAGTTGAAACCAACGTGTAACCGCAAGAGTCTCCTCCCACAAAACCGCAATTGACAGACTTCGCTCCTCAAAACAACAGATACAGAAAACTACATTCCTAAATGTTCGATAATAATAATAATAATAATAATAATAATAATAATAATAATAATAATAATAATAATAATAATAATAGGATCTAATAGCCCTAGCCATGAGCCTAATAATAGGCCTTACTTGAGGAAATAATAATAATAATAATAATAATAACCATCTGCGAAGACTAGCCATTCCAGAACAATGCCCCCTTAATTTTTTGAATCCCGAGGGATCATATGTACCTCGGGAAAAAAATGAAAAAAACAGTAATGATAATTTCCGTTTAATTTCAAACTGCAGTATGACTACAAGTAGAGATTGCAATTCCGGACCATAATCAATTTTCCGGAATTTCGGGATTTTTTCTGTCAAATTCCGAAATTTTTCCGGAATTCTCATTGCGAATGTATTGATCGACTCATTGCTGTCAATTTCCAGCAAATTTCCAGCAAATTAAAATAAGCCTACTAATTTTGTCTTCTTAACTAGTATAGGCCTAATACCAAACTACACATGGAAGTAGCGTCGAAGGTATCACAAAGTCGATATTCAGTGACAATGGTCAAAGAAATAGATAAAAACTTAAAGAACAGAAATAATAATCAATAATCCACGGTGTTAATGATTCCATAATGCATCAGTAATGCTTCTGAAAATATGAACGCTGGAAGCATGTACAGTGAATTCATCACCGAGTCTGCAAACTGGAGCAAATGGGCCTAATGTCGGCAGCAGAAATTAACGCATAATCAGATTCAACACAGTCTACTTGCTATAGGTGCTCAATGAAAAAATAATGCCAACTGACTCCTCATCACTAGGTCCTAACCTTTCTGTCGTGAGCTTGCATTTTTGTAGAGAGTTCAACTCTCTACAAACTTTGTAGTCATTCTGATGACTTTATCCAGCGTGCCCGGAAAAACGGTAGGAATACAGAAAAACACGACGTACAGTCTTTTTGTGCACATGCAGTTCATGAACCTATAGCTAATAGCGCATTTATTCAAAGTCATACCTCATAAAGGCTACATCATATTCATAGATATCGTAGTTAGGTAAATAAAATGAAATTCCGCAGTTTGTGTTCCATGAAATTAATAATGATAATAACTACTATTTAAATTCATAATTTCACTTCCGATTTCGTGCTTGAAAATTTCCTCTATTTCGGTATTTTTAAAAGGCCGAAATTTCCGGAATTCGGAAATTCCAGATTTGCAATCTCTAATAACACGTACAGTATGAACGAATGATGACGACTTATTAGAGAAGTCAAATTTAACCGTCGAAAGCCACGCAGGACCCCCTATACATCTCATTTTTAACAAACGCCGCCTAGCGAAATAAGGAAAGAAGTCAACATCAGTGGTTAATGCGAGTCTCGAATTCGGTTCATCAACTCTGCGTCCCAGTGTGTTCACCACTACTCTACGGCTTTGTCATTGATATCTCCAGCCAAACAGGTTTTGCCTATATCTTGCTTTATATATAAGGCTAAGGGGTCGCATAGCAATGGATAACGCACTGCGTTAATAGCAGTTGGAAGTGAGTTCGATTCCTGCAACCCCATAAGGTTGAGTGATCCTTCTTTCGCTAGGCGGCGTTAGTCAAATCAGATCTAAGGCGTCATGGTCGCCTTGCATGGCTGCTGTGCAGTTAAATTCGATTTCTGTATTCACTTATCATCCGTTAAAACTGTAGGCTTACTTGCAATCATAACAAGGTTCGCGAGCTTATTATTACCTTCAGATTACGTTTGATTAAACTCTATAAATTTCAAACGTTATTTCATTACACTTTTATACCTTGCTAAAGAAAGTAATGTCAACTTTGAGATCAATACAGACCGCTTACCATCAACAACAGTATAGCGAGTTCTCTTTTTCAGATACGTTCAGTGTTTTGCACGAGACCAAAAAACTCAAGGCCAAGACCAAGACCGAGAAGTCCAAGACCTAGACCAAGACTGAGTGGTCCGAGACCAAGACCAAGACCGGTGATCCGAGACCAAGACCGATACTCTTTATTTATAGACAATTCAATTTATTAAGACGCTAAAACGGAATAACATGCTTAAAACGTTAATGATATTGCTGAAGAATACTTCTTAATAATTTTCAAGAAAACAGTTTTACCGGCCACTCTGAACAGTGGCGTAGCACGGCAAAGTGCCGCCTGGGGCGAAGGTAAAAAATGCCGCCTCTGTCTATTATTTCCGTCACTTTATTCTTGTGCATATCCCGGGATATGCACAAGGGGTGATGAGCATAAGACTCTCTTTTTGAGTGTTTTCCTTAAATTATTTCAGGATTATTCTATTTAGTATTCAATTCAGTTAGTAACAGCATCAGCATGCACTGTCAAAATAAAAACTGTTTAACTATTTAAAATGTGTTATCATTTGATATAAAAATAAGACAATAGAATAAGATGGTATTAATTAAGAAATGAGCCATTTATAAAGCACAGAAAAAGGCAAGCCTCACAATAAAAGAGAAGTCCGTTTTCTAAAATGTGTCTTAGAGCAGTTTGAGCAGATGATGTATTGCATTACACATCATTGTAATTAGCCTTCAATTTATTTGTATTGGTTTACATTTCATCTTAATAGGTCTATTTGTTTTCCAGAAAAACATTTGTGTGCGCACACTAAATTCTTGTGTGCGCTGCCTCCGAGACCCGTGTGCTCGCGCACATGCGCACAGCTTAGAGGTAACACTGCTGGGCAGTCCTACTTCCTGAATATTTTCGCTACTAAATGCAGCCAATTTCATATAATAAATGAACACAAGTAAGAAAATCACAAAATAAACGAATATTCTTTTAAAACCGAAGTTAGTGTAAACATATTTAGCCAGTAAGTTGAAATCAAGTTTAGATCAAAATTATAAATGTCAAAAAACACCGCAGATGATCTTGTCGGCTGCAAGTTTGTATCATATTAATCGCAAAAGGCATCTAGTTAATTTTATTTCGCCATTACTTTCGCACCTATCGAATGAAATAAATTTAGTAATAATAATAATTTCTAAATTCTTTTTTGAGCCATGTATATCAAGGCCGGTTCCTGGCAGAGGCGACATAGGAAGCCGCCTAAGACGCCAAATTTTAGGAGCGCCAAATTTTAGAAGGCCCAATTTTAGGGATACTACCGTAATGTTTCCAGGAATAAAATTTCATGATGATACAAAAGAAATTTATAAATCAGTTATTAAACACTAGTTTTGGCTAATTCCAACTCCAACAAAGATATTCAATATCTTAACACCTCATTGAATCTCGTGCTCTTTCCCTATTAATTTCCTTTGCCAGAATCGTCTATATATTTTGACAAAAAAATTTGTATGTACCCCTTGCAGTGTGTACTTGACCTCATATTTTCTCACATCTTACTGCTCATGCAACGGGGATAGGGCGCTCTTATACAGATGACTGCCTATGGCGCCAAATTACCGAACACATAACTATTACAACTTTCACAACCCTGAAATTTGTGAAAGCAAATTTTGAAAGGGCTGGCTCCGTTGCAATGCATTATTTCTGCCCATAGCAACATGCATCTAAAGATCCATTAGTTTGGTCAGCACGCCATAAATCGATAGCAATCGCGTAGGGCATAAACATCTGGTGTCTCTAATGATCGAAAATAGCCGACACATATCGAGAAAATTCCTCTGCTACGATTAAATGACCAAGACCGCTAATTTAAGACGGAGACCAATCCCAAGACCGTTCCTTTTAGACCATGACCAAGACCGACTCATTCGAGACCAAGACTGAGACCAAGATCGATGGTCCGAGGCCAAGACCGGAACCGATGCATTAGAGACCCAGACCAATACCGCTGTTTTCCGGTCTAGAGCCGGTCTCGAGACCAAGATCGTGGTTTTGAGACCACATCCTTGTATACCTTTAAAGAACTTTTCATTAACGATGTATTAGTAATAAATTATTGCACGTTTACCATACTTGTTGCTGGTTGATGGTTTGGAGTCAAATAGGCCTAAGCACGGCTCGCTTGTTGTAACACGGATGCTATCGACGGTTATATCCGACACGACGGGATTTCCCACCGTCACTTGAAATGCCAGGTAGTAGGAACCGTACGGAAGACAGACGATTGCCTGTTGCCAAGAACCAGCCTCACTCATGCTGCCTTGGAACATCAATTGTTCGTGAATCCCTAACTTGGAAACTTGGAACAGCTCAAGCAGCGACCCTCCGTCGGATTGTTTAGTCGGCACGTAGTAAGAGAACTGGAGCTTGGTTGACTGAGAGATGGTGATGAGTGGAGATATCAACTGCATTCTGTCGCCCACTTGACCAAGGCGTGCATCAAATATCATGTAATAACCTACAGAACACAAAGGTCAACGAATCTAGGTCGCTGATAAATCATCTACATGTGCATGAATATCAGCTTAAGTTAGATTTAGACGTGAATTTCAACCTAGTGTATGGCATACCTCTACATTCCTCTTTTGCGTCTCATAGAAAAATATTTAGAAAAACAGGGGACAACCCAATCAGCTCAAACCGTCCTGACCATCTTATCTCAAGCAAAGTAGCCTACATTATAAATCCATAAACAAAGTAAATTCACGGTTGTTTAGTTCTGAATGTGAAATGGAATTTTAACAATGCAATTTGCGATATTGAAGGTAAAGATGAACTGCCTGGAATGAACAAACCGTTAAGAGATCCGCTGGCATCCAATATTGGCCTCTGAAAGCTGATGTCATCCGTGTCGCTAGGTCTCCTACGCTTCCACGACAGAAAACTCGGTCCCTGGATTTTATACCCACACAGGTAAGGATCGTCAAAGTCACAGCTAGCACTCATTCTGGCCGCTGAAATCAGTTAGAATCTGACTATGTACGTATGTAGGCTTATAACTGCGAAAATAGTTTTCTTATGAACGTTTACAGAAATTTTAATCGGTAAAAGGGAAGTTAGTTAGGTAAACGTCTTTTATAGTTTTTAGGTTCATTTGTGGACACAGTAATCTTCGCTACCTCTATTCACCTCTAATTTCTTTATTAATCTTGTTTTTACGCAGTTAGTCATCTCTTTATATTGAAAAGAAAAGAATACCGCAAAGACCCGAGTCTTCGTCACTTCCGTCAATGCATTCAGAAATCCCGTTACACTTCAGTTTCCATGGAAGACACATCCCATCTTCACATCGAAAGGAACTCTTGTCTCGGCACTCTGACAAGACAATCACAAACAAATGATGATATACTAGGTCATACATAAATGTACATGTAGAATCGTAGATTGTCCTCGAACTCATTCATTACAAAACGTGTCCATTATATAATCGTACAACATCTAAAAGTCTATGTTCCATCCATCTGAGCATTTCCTGAACCATTTGTTTCAACCGTTATTTCAAAGCAATTCAATATGTTTTAAATGATCACAGCAGAAGAACAATTAAGTAAAATGCATATATCGATAATTAACATGACTAGGAACAACAGGGAAGAGAAAAAACCTTTTCTTGGAACACAGTAAGCACCGGTATACACAAGAAGACAATTCAGATTGAAAAAAACGTAGTATTATTATGACGATGTAAATATACCTTAATGATTACACCTGTTATAGCCTAGTTTGTCATCTGCTGTAATCTGATGAGTAAACACTCGGCATTAATGACACTATCGCCCAACTTAAATATTATGACGGATTATTTCACAACGGCGAAGACCGGTGTGATGTATGCATATGAAATTAGTGAAATCGAATTATAAACAACACTTAAAGTTAACAACCGCATTATTCTGTCGGCTATGACTTGAGTTCTTTTGTATATAAATATATTATGTATAGAGCAGTCAAAGGCATTGGATTATTTGGTCATTCCTGCCATTAACCATAGGCTTATATCTCTTCCGCCCGTACGGTCTGTCCCACGTCCCACCGTCTACCTAGTCAGAGTAGATGACTAATCAGAACTTCAGAATTGGCTAATGCCATAAACTGAATAGTTAACGCATTTCTAACAGGCTATGAAATGTATCTACTAGCACAGCATCGTTAAGAAATAGAACTGTTTATCACGGTTCTCAACGTTAGGGACCTCTGAAGCTCTGATCCTCTCTTTGCTGAAGTGGAAAACAGAGCAAAGTGCCAGTCACGCGACATATTATCAAAATGTATCCGTATATGCATCAATTAAACACATATTAAATCAGGACTTAAAGTGTGCCTGGACGGTCATGGACGGCGTCCTGGCACTTATTTTCGAGGCTGGACGCCGTCCTGCCAATTATTTGGTCAGCAGAGTCAGGACGCCGTCCATGAGCGTCCACGCAACAGTGCAATTCCTCGATTTGTTTTATCAACAGCGTTTAATTATCCACTATTCCAAAAACTCGTATTTTCATTGGGACTACTGAAGTGCTAACTGATGGGCTAACTAAAGTAGCCCATGTATATAATGGATGTCTATAATTCGTGCCATACATTTTAGTTACCTATTCATCAAATAAATTTTCGTCTTATGCGCTTCCGGCGTCTGCTGCATTTGGTGATTAATTTTCAGCAATTTTATTGCTCGCCCATTGTATTTGGTCAAATAGAAGTTGGATAGATAATAATAATGCCTTCATATCCAGCTTCTGATTCAGCAAGAACTATTTTTATCAATTCAACTTTTATTAAGACATATATTTCTTACAACAATCCAACTTTTATCTCAGCAGGCACCATATTCATCTAAATAACATCTATTTTGGAAGATATTTGTTCATCAATCCAACTTCTATTCCAGCATCATTAATATCATCAGTCCAACTACTGTTTTAGCGAATACAGTGGACCATAGTGTGCGAACCATTTGTCGTCGACTAATGTTAGCGATCTGCCTTTGCAATCTTCAATTCTTAACTTTTTGACACTAGCGTCCAGGCACTTATTTTTAACACTTTAAGCACTGTATTAAATATGTATATTCAAGCATATTAAGCACAACCCAAATTGTCGGTCGCGCGACGCGCTCTAGTTTATGTAACCTCTCTGAATTCATGTCTGGCTAGAGTAATTGGCTCCCCTAATTGCTCGCTTCCAACTCAAGCTTTTCTCATTATTCCTCTGGCCATATACTGGTCAAGGTCCCAAGTATCAATGTGAACGATCGCTTTGTCCGCAGAGAGAAGACTACTCTGGATAGAAATCAATCATTTGCTTTCACTGATCCTGTGCTCTGAAACCAGCTGCTGTACCTCCTTCAACTCGTTCCTCGTATGCGTAATCTCAGCATTTCTACAGCGCCCACAAAAGCGAAGTCGCGGGAACCAGCTTATTCACATGCGCGTTAGTGAATGGTGTGGCATGATGATCTTTTCGCTGTTTGAAGCAGAGGCGCAACTAGGGGGTGCAACTAGAGAGTACTTGAGCACCCCCTGGATAAAAAAGTTGACCCACGCAATTGATCCAATTCCGAAGAGTTTTTCTTTTTTAAAGGGTTGTTGGGGCGCCTTCCGTACACTGCTGCTTCACGCCTTCGGATTTTGCAATATGAGCACACAAGAAAAATGTTCTGTCTGCGCCTCTGATTTCGAGACCAATTTCTATTCTCTGGGTTCGGTCAAGCGTTTCTGCTTGGTGTGCACTGCGAAAGGCGCTATATAAACTTAAAGATACAAGACAATTTCAGTTGTTTGTCATCATAACGCATTAACTCCATGCGATCCTAGATGCAATTTTTGCTTAATGTGCTATACCTCAGACAGCTGAGTTCAATATTCGTTTGAAAGAATTTTGAATTGAGCTATGCAATGCATTGATAGGCCCTATGATTACCTGACCGTAAATCTCTTAGTTCCACAACACTGTTAACACAACGCTAACGATGACAACGCAGCACGAAAGCTGTGCTTAATCCCTAGTTCTGGAACATGCACTTCAATCTGCGACTTGAACATCTTCTAATCTTTTTGCCTCTATTTTGCAAGCGGTGAAGACCATTCTGCTCGATCGTTGTCCGGTGTTCTCAGGTATGGACCAGTAGGACGTACCACCTCCCAGGAGTTTCCAAGGCGCCATATAAATTAGAACTTATAACTACAACATGCTTAAACGGGATGAAAGCAGCAATAAAACGTGAGCTAAAATACAATCAGTGATGGCGTCTCTTACCGCAGTATTCGATATCACAGGGTGCTAATCGAATTTCTGTGGCTGAACATGCGACAGTGGTAGCGACGAGACAGGAAGGCTGAGACCAGGCAGAGAGTCCGAGGATGTTCCTGCAGTAGTTTCGACTCTCTTTGATGTTGACTTCAGGCATTTGTGGCCCATACTCGATGCCTACATCTGCCCACATCAGACAAGATTCGCCCGAAGCAGTGCGATTCATCGTCCCAAGATAACCGCTGCCCATCCGATTCAGGCGACATTCGCGCTCGACATCTATCAACAACAGGTTTTACGGATCCACGTGTATTTCAACGCATCATATTGAAGTAGGCTATATATAAAGAATTGTTTTAAAACAAAAACAAATTGTAGTAATTATACCATTTTCTACTTCCGGAAGTTAAGGTTTGACATCTTGCTAAATCTTAAAACCATTTTCTAGCAACAAAACAGCAACAACCGCTAAACAGACTTAGAACTTAACTTCACTAAATCTAGGCAGTCAAATAAAGAGACCACTTAATGAGTCTGGTTGGGTATCTGTTACAATTTACTCATGCTGCATTAAGAAAAGCATAGGCTGAATAAATATGCGTGAAAGGTGATAAAGTGCTTATGTCATTTATTGCAGCATATGATAAGAACGTAAACAGCAGGGGCGTCAAGATAGGGGGCCTCCAATTTCACATCAGAGGAAGATATTTTTTAGTCTTTAGGGGAATATCTTTAAGTCTTTAACAAACTTTGTAAGTTATTGTAACAAGTTTGTCTCGCTCACTTAAGGGGGAACGGGAATTAACGCCCCTGATAACCAGAAAATAGTAAAAAAGCAATACTTCTTATACTTCAAGTTTTAGTTGGTTAGGCTTTTTTGTTTATTGGTTTTATTTGGTTTTTTTGATTTATAGTTTTCCTTTCGATCTTGTCACAACAGTTTTGTTATCAAAAGCATTAAACACAGCATGAAAAATAGCTCTAAATTGTTTATATAATTAATTTAGTTTGATTTCCGACTGAAAAACACACAGTTAATAATAAAATTAGTAATATTAGAAAATTAAGAAAAAAATATATTTAAAAAAACCTAAAAACCAAAAAATTGCAATTTTTCGTTTTTTCTTTCTTGTAAAAAACCAAACAACCAAAAAACCAACAATTTTGCAGCCCTGTCGAATATAGAGACAAGAACCAACATGTTTCAGCCCTGTCGAATATAGAGACAGTTCAAAGAGTTTGGCTGAGCCTCTGAAACAATAACCTTGTGCTGTATTAAGTAAAACTTAGTTTGAACAAGCATGGCATAGCCATTACCAAATTTCTCGCATCCCTGTACTATGATGTCATCGACAGCCAATCCAGTGTAGCTGACGCTTCCCCTCCTTCCCTCAATGACGACCTGAAAGACTCCGCTGGGCAACTGAGTGAATAATCGATTCCATCCATCTACTGGTTGTCCAAAGGTTCTTACGACCGTCTGTTCAGACTTCTCTTCAGAGACGACGATGACTGAGAGGACAGACACATCAACGGACGAAGAATCCATCCAATAGAAGAGTTCAACACACTGACCGGTTGTGTTCATGTAAGGCGACTGAAGGCGAGCAAAGTAACTGAGACGCTGGTCACTCGTTAGCATCATCTGGAAATGACCGCTTCCTACAACAACACACAGACAGACACCGACAGAGACTCCATTGGTTAAAGTTTTCCGCAGCGGAAAGACATAGACACGAAACTGAAAATAGAAAAGAATAATATTTTTAACACATGTGACTTTCAAGTCTAAGAGCGCAGCTGCTACACTGAAGAACTGAACACTAACAATCAGCATAATGAGCGTGAAATATTATGTTAGGAGCAAGTATCTACGAGAACAGAAGCATAGAAGTATTTCACTGTTTCATGCATTTTATAGTAGACCTAATAATATTATGTTTAATGAACATGTTTCATATGAACATTAAAAAAAACCTAAGTTGAGAGTGTTGTCGACGTCTATTGTTGTGAGCTTATAGGGCTGTGCCATCATCCAGGTCTCATTGGCGGTCGTATCGTTGGCCAAAGAACAAATGTCGTCTTCAAAATTGCAGATGAATTCAGAAAGCTCTATAAAAACAAACAGAGGAAAATGATCAGCTTTTTAAAATGTGGTTCTGTAGTTCTGGTGTTAACTGCAGTTGGTCTGTTTCAATTTCACGAGATCTACATGTAAGTGTGGCTCAAATGTTGACCTGATCTTGCAATCTTATCAGTCGTCAATTATTTTAAATTCAAATCAAAACGAACCTCGGTTACATCGATATTCTAGCATAATGATAACGCCACGAGCATTCTATTTTTAGGAACATCATATTTCTTCTGCTTAACTTTTGTAAAAGCAAAATCTTCCAAATTGCACCATGAGGTCAAACTAGAAAAAAATCATTTTACAACAAAAAGAAGACGATACTTGCCTATCCGTAGTTAAGCATTAGAGGGTGTGTTGCTATTATACCTGGTGCCTAATAAAAGCAGTGAATAAATTAAAAGACTTCCTCACTGAGACAACGTCTTCGTCTATGAAATTCGAGTCTGTTGTCATGAGCTAAGCAATTGGAAGCAGCAGCAGCAACCGTTGAATGGGATGAAGCAGTAGAGCGTGGCAGCCATTCGCCCGTGTAGGCACTGAGGATGCAAGTGCGATCGATTCGGTTGAATAGGAACGAGCTGCATTGTGTATCGTAGATATCCGAACAGAGAATCCGACAAACAGATCGTGTCGCTTCACCCACAAGAATGTTGCTCTCAGAAAAGACCTCCGGAATAACGCAGATCCCAGTGTAGATAAAGTATTCGTCACAATTAGCTATCGGGAGAAGGAAAAAATGACAAAACTATGACGTTGGACATGTAATGATAATCATAATCATATTGTAATGATAGAAACTCCATACATGTAATAAGATATCTAATGCATTTTGATTTCACATCATTTTCTATACAGTGCATTCATGTATGCCATGACGGGCCGTCCATAAATGACGTCACGACATTTTTAGCCCTTTCTATCTCATCGTCACAAAAGTCACAAACCCTCCCTGCGCTCCACCCCCAAAACCCATATTTTCCTAGGCGCGTGAGGTCATTATGGCTCTCCACGATCATTTCGCATCAGCACAAATTATTTTCAAGTTCACTGGCAAGGAGCAATACTTTATTCCGTGGCTACATTCAATGAAAGCTCTTCTTCGTTTTAAGACTATTAAATTTTGTAGTTCGAGGAACGTCAACATAGTCATTATTATAAAATTATTATTTATATTGCGTATAATTTTACATCTTTGGGTTTCTTTAGGAAGTGAGCCTGCTGTTCTTAAAGAACTCTAGCATCACTTCACATAGTAGCGAGCGAGTATAACTCCTAATTACTTAGAGAGTATTTAGGAGTTATGATTTAATCATAGCTGCTCTACTTAAAATACGTTTTGAATTGATTTACCAGTATCGTTCGTTTGCGATGGCTTGCGACTGTAGTTGGACATTATCAAGTCATACAGGCCATTTTCATGCAAAGCGGTCAGTCTGAAAAAAACATTTCATAAGATCATTAACGTTTTCTGCTAAATTGGGAGGCCTAAGCTTGTTACTTGTTCTCCATTATCACTCGTATAGGCCTACACGTGGGTTATGGAGGTAATTGAATTTGAACAGTAGACGGGGAATAAGGATAGAGGGATGACAAGGAAGAGTAGCAGATGGACGATAATGAAAATAAAAAGAATTGGAATAAGTTAATCGCTGATACGGGAACATACATCCACACGCACTGTGGCGAATGAGAAGTATGTTATGACCAATGTAGCCAAACGAGCCAAAGACTTTACCTGAATGGATTTTGGTTGCAGATGGTAACTGTGGGAAACTGAATCGATTCGTTGTAGAGAACATCGATGTTAACATTCTTCTGATAAGAGTTCATCAAATTCACTTTGGTTATGATCAGGTAAATGAAGAGACTCAACGAAATGAGAAGCAAAGCGATCCAGATCAACCTCAAAGATCACCAATGTAAGATAAGGCAAATAATCATGTGAATTAATCCTACGTCATAATGGGATTCATTAGTTTAGATGCGTGCTTCTCAGGTGCACATAGATGCTAATTAAGTATTAATCGCTCGACGAAAGTAGGAAAGTCTGATTGTCCTGGATAACTGCGTAGGCTTTTACGCAGAAGCAAAGGCGCTGAGCTATCATAATGTCATATTCGTATTGATCATTTTGTTTTAGATGCGTGCTTCTCAACTGCACATAGAAGCTAATAAAATATTACTACCCTACTGCACTGAAGTCTATTTGTTATAAATAACTGCGTGGGCTATTATGCAGACGACGACTTTAACGCAAGCGTACTGAGCTAATGGACGAGTTGGTACTTTGCACTGTACCCAACTTAATAAAACTTAATAATAAAATGTCTGTATATGTCCGACAGCCATATTCTCAAAATTTAGGTTCAGTCGAAAACACAATTTTGGTCAAACATTGGCCTGAGTAAATTGACAGCCATGAGATATAGATAATGGCAGAAAGGAACTTCAGAACTCAGATTAAAACAATAGGTTGATCAAACCCGTCAACCTTTTAGTTTATCAAATTTTTTTTTACTATGTAGAGACTAGATAAAGAGCAGAGCAGAGCTCTTTGTACGTTGAATCCGAATTCCTACATTATACAGATTTATACGTCAAAGGCCAAATTCCCTATTAAATGATGGCGATGATGATGATGATCAAAGGAGAGGAAGACAGGACTATTTCGAATATTTCGAATTCAGTATAAGAGTCCATCCATAAAAGTCTTAAATTATATAGGCCTGTGTTTAGGCCAAGATATAAATATATATAAATTGGTCTATCTCAGCCAGTTTATGTTCCTATATTATAAGCGCTTGGGAGCTATTGTGCTCAATCTTCTTCTACTAATTCTGGAACCTGATGCACGACAAGTTTTTCTCGAGAAAAATTTCTTTATATATTTGCGATTATAATAACGAGTTATGTAACAGTACTTAGTAGTTGTGACTTGTAGCAATAGCTCAATGGGACCTACTTTCTACAGAGAAACTTCGACGGCTCGGCCAGGAATTTGAGTCCATGGACCGTTGTTCCTACGGCGAATTCCGACAACAGGAACCACCACGAACGGCTGAAACTCTCTTCCCTTTCCTCAGTAAGTTCCACTGCAAAGAAACAATCAATATAGCCTAGTTATATTGCATCGTAACTTATTGCAACGTGAACTTTAAGTTTTCGCTCTTTTCGAATCCACTGTTAATAACATATGTTGATTGAGCATCATCGTTTCACCATCATGGAAACATTTATAAGATAATGACCTATATACTTTGAGCTTGAAAAACTAAATATAGAGAGATCTGCTTCTCTATCCTCTGCTGTTCAAAGGCGAATTCTTTCTGCAAGATTCCACCGCACATGTTCTCTTCTTTCGACTCTCTTCCATCAAATTTGAGAAACTCAGCCGAACGAAAAGAAGAAACCAACACAGCACACGAATGTCAACGGATATGATTATAGAAAGAAGAAGGAATTCGGCGAAAGAAACGAGATCGCAACGTTGTCAAAACATCCACGATATTAAATCAATGACTACTTTCAGTAGAATCGCAATGTGTTGCAACAGCAGATCAGTTAGAAGTGGAAATGCACTTCTATGTCACGGCGACCAATTGTGAACTGCGTTTCCACCGACAGAACGAACTACGAGAGTTGGGTAGCTTCAGCAAATTAATATCATCTGAATTAATATATAATAGCTTGGCGAACAAACATCAAATCGACTCCGCTGTGGGTCGATCCCATTCCAGAGCAGACCCTGTTCCATTTATCATCCGCATAATTAATCTATTGAGTCGTGAGGAATTTTCGAAGTCTTTGTTATCAAAATGAAAAAAGTATGGCGCCGTTGGTCGAGTAACGTAATTGTTCTGCTCAGTACATTTCTTATGCTAATTATACATTTATTCGACCAATGTGTTCGCTCATCCCATTCAACAGCAGAAATGGTTGCTGTTGTACTGCGATGACTACTGCGATGTTCTACTGCGATGTTCTACTGCGATATTCTACTGCGATGTTCTACTACGATGCGATGTTCTACTGTGATGACTCCATTGCTTGATAATAATAGACAATGAAGAATTTATAAGTAGTGTCCACGTAGCCAACTACATGTATCGGGTTATTCAATAGCTGTTCTCCGACATTGTTCTATCCACAGTTTAGAATATCGCTACGCGACATAACGTAGGCCTATTACACTGGCATCCGTCGCAATGTGTGTTTGAGCAACCATCCTGTCATCTAACATCGCCACTGTTATTTTCTAGAATAAAATGTGCCGGAACGCATCTGTATTGTGGTAAGAAATTACGCTAAAATGACCAATGAAATATAATAAATTTCCCCGGGCTGGTGATTTCACCCGATGTGGCTTTATTATAAGATAATTGTATCAGCGCCTTAACCCCCATTGACGTTTCCTCCTGCCCGGTCCAAATAGTTGCTATTCTGGCATTTTACTAATTTTTATACTTCCGATAGATTATGCATATAGGTGTTATGTTCGTACCTGTCTATTTGTTTATGTTCATTTGTCGAGCGTTTGCAGACGTCTGATTAAAGAATATACTGACTTACTTACTTACTTATACTGATCACAATCTGACTTATTTATAAATTTCAGAATGCAAAATTTATATACTAAAGTTATATATTTCAAATCCCAGTTTTTTTGCACAACTACCAGTAACTCGAAAAGGGTTCCGGACGTCGTTCCGCCAGGGATAAACACTGTATAGGTTGCTATCGCCATCGTTGCTTTGCGACGGTTGGCTACTGGATGCTATTGGTTCAGGCGTTGCTAAAATTCTCCCTCACCTCATTAATGACTTTGTGCGACAGCTCCATGTCCCGGTTCAGTTGAAGACCACGACAATCGAACGGATTCCAAAAGGGTCTCCAAACCAAAGGAGCCAGCTAGTGATCGACCACATAACCATAATATCCATGATGTTTGTTGTTTCCTTAACACAATGTAACAACAGAAACACATATAGGCTATCACAATAATAAATGGAACTATTAAAGGAGAAGGAAACCCTGAAGGAAGAGTTGTCCCGCTATTAGGGTCACCCTTTTACGAGGAGATTAAGTATGCAGACGGCAGTTGGTTGAAAGTAATGCAAAATTTTAATTAATTGGATGTTTAATCAGTGGCTATGACTCATATAGGAGTGCCGAATCTCCAAATATTTAAAAATTTCTAGCTTAGGCTTAAATCAGGATGAGTGGCGTATCTATAACGTTATTTCCTATTCGGATGAGCATAAACATGTGTGAAACAAGGTGTGTATTTTGGAACAAAGCATTTATTTAGGTGACCGATCTCATCATAGTTGAGGTGGTGGATATCAAATCCGAGGTTCCGGATCTCAGTTCTGGCGGGATCCGGCTGAATTCAACCACCGGAATAAACGAGTTAACTAAAATGGAAAAAGTGCAAGAGACTATGAGAAAAAAGAAGACGAAGATCGAACAGGTAAACAATAATGAACTGTTTCAAACATTATTAAAGTTATTAATTAGCAAACTTGCGTAGATTATTTTTTGATTGCACATCGGCTATGTTAGGTTGTAATCGAAAGATGGATGTTTAACTATTCCAAATTTTGGGCTCAGTGTGTCCAATCGAAAATTTTCTAGTATTAGTTCGGGCAATAAATCGGCCTAAAGGTGTTTGCCGCTCGCAGAGCGTACTCGCCGTACGGAACACCTTCAGATATTTACAAGTGGACGAAACGATCAGAGAAAATATAGGAGGAGGTTTATTGTATGATGATTAAACGTTTAATCAGCAGTTTGGATAGCTGCTACCTGGCTAATATTTAGACAATAAACTCAGTTGGATACGACTAGTTGGATCCATTAACCAAACGAATGACCCTCTTCTGGAGTAAGATCAGACTCGTCAACCTTGAAAAAATCGAGTACAATAGCATCGATATGGGTGAATCATTATATGGTATAAATTAACACGGATTTTCATATCAAGTATAAGTGAATGAATATAACTTCTAATTTTTTTTGCTATTTTAATGGATATATTCTGGATATGGTACTTCAAAGCGAGGAATTGATCAACATGTATTCCCAAAGAGTTTGCAGGGGAAACTTTATGAATGAATAATAAAAATAAATGACATTTGTTTGATTTCAAACTGACAAACCGCATTAGGCCTATGATTACAAACATAGCATGAACGAAGAATGTCAAGTTATTAGTCGAATACAGCCCTCGGCAGCCTTGCAAGGCGGCCGGCCATTAGGTTATACATCTCATTTTAACAAACGGCGCCACCTAGCGACAGACCCAAACAGCAATCTCCGTTTGGCCTGAAGCGGATTACTATGCTAGATTCGTGGCATACTGTGGGGGTCGGCGATTTTGGTCCTTCCTCTACTTTGCCACAATCTCAGTGACAGTCGCGCAAATCCGTTCCTTGGTATTGTCCCCAGCGGGCCAACACTGCCCCTAGCGAGATGAAGGCCTCACTGTGGCCCTCGTTTGGCGCACACTAATGAACTAAACCGGGGCGCGTTCGTGTCAACCACAGCTCGGTAGATTCGAACGGGAAGCAAGTGATGACGGCTGCATGAGGGGGGAGTGAAGGTTGCCCGCAGTGCTGTTTGTCCGGACTTCAACAATGGAGTCCCATTATATAGGCCAAAGGCTGTTGTTAGACATGCGTTACAACTTGGCGCGACTATGTATGGTTTTCGCGCAAGTAGAAAAGTATAGATGTAGGTCCCATATTAATAATTCACCGAACATTGGTAACATAAAATAAAAATGAATAATGAGAAATACTAAATCACTCGTGGTCTTTTAGAAAAAACAGACACAAAATCTGACAACATTATTGACACATGATTTCGCAGTTTTCATATGTGAAAGGCATTTTTTTGTGATGGTGTCATCAATTGATCCTGCGTACGTATTCAAGTTAAAAAATACTTACTTACTTACTTGCTTGCTTGACGTACGTACTTATGTACTTATTAACTTACTTATTTACTTACTTATTTACTTACTTACTTACTTACTTACTTACTTATTTACTTACGTATGTACTTACGTAAGTAAGTAAGTAAGTAAGTAAGTAAGTAAGTAAGTAAGTAAGTAAGTAAGTAAGTCAGTCAGTCAGTCAGTCAGTCAGTCAGTCAGTCAGTCAGTCAGTCAGTCAGTCAGTCAGTCAGTCAGTCAGTCAGTCAGTAACTCACTCACTCACTCACTCACTCACTCACTCACTCACTCACTCACTCACTCACTCACTCACTCACTCACTCACTCACTCACTCACTCACTCACTCACTCACTCACTCACTCACTCACTCACTCACTCACTCACTCACTCACTCACTCACTCACTCACTCACTCACTCACTCACTCACTCACTCACTCACTCACTCACTCACTCACTCACTCACTCACTCACTCACTCACTCACTCACTCACTCACTCACTCACTCACTCACTCACTCACTCACTCACTCACTCACTCACTCACTCACTCACTCACTCACTCACTCACTCACTCACTCACTCACTTACTTATTTGCTAATTTACTTTCATACGTAAGTAAGTAAGTAAGTAAGTAACCAAGCAAGCAGGTAAATAAGTAAGTTACTTACGTACTTACTTATTTACTTACTTACTTTCTTAGTATTTCGGTACTATACCTAATATGCTCAATCTCGTAAGCGTAATGGGCAACGCTTGAAATATAATCATAATATTACCTGGTAAAAAGTAAGTAAGTAGACATTCACTTTATTGAACCGCTTGCAAGCGCACTACCTGGGCTATCATACATTTACAATTAAAGATTGTACAATCACAAAGGCAATCACAGTAAGTAATTAAAAGCGGACTATTCGGAGCTGTGAGAACGCAATGAGAAAGTACGCAATGGGAATAGCCATTTGTTTAGCATTCGGGTATAATAAACCACTTCGGATTAAAGGACTAGCGAACTCTATATGGATGGCTATCCTGAGAATGTCATTCAAAAAGATGATAAGGGTGTCTGACATGTGAGCCACAAATTATTTTTCTTTTGACATTCTTCGTTCAATTATTTTTATTTTTGTGTGAAAAAAGTACTGAACGTTGGCTTGCGATATGTATAAAACACGTTCACGTGCGTACTTACTTACTTCCATTGCAGGAGGTATATATTGGTCCTTGGCTGCCTGCTGGAAGGTAACATTAGATCAGAACCAATAAGTTCGTTGAACGCAGATGCTGCGCGCGAGACGTCGAAATTTCAATGGCCGTATAATTATTCGTATTCATTTGAACAGCCGTAGATTTCTTTTTATATTTTATTTATCTCTTATCATCCATGTTTGGCATTCGTCGCAAAACTTTGTTCAGTGAGTTTATTACAGTCTACTTAGTTCATTGTTTAGCGGTAATAGCGAACAATACATTCATGTAAGGTAAACAATATGGCTGCCCCCCGAATGCTCCACAACTAGAGCGTTGAAAAATAAAACGCAGCTGTTGAAAACGATAATCCAACCAGTGTGGACGCAGATGCACTATAATGAGGCTTACTTCAAGCCTTACTTGAGGCCAAAAAAATACCATTAACTGCGAGAAATGCAAACGACTGAACGTCAAGTCTTTAACCAGACTTTTTTTTATTGACAAACAAAAACAACTTTAAGTAAATGAAGAACCCAATACATTGTATCTTGAGATCATTTGAGAGGAAAACTTTTTCGTCTAGCTTACTTTCCGTTTATCATTAAAATAGCTCGTCGCATTTGTGCTTTCGACCAATTTAGATTTTAAGTTTCAGAACTTTGATTAGTGTCTAATTCCTTAATTGCTACGATTGCCTGTGCTTTGCAATATGTTGTGTTTTTATTTCAAGAGGCGAGGACAACTCTGGTTGCAGCAGAAAAGATGGATAGATGATCATTCGTCGTCATCAGAAATGGTATTTTAGCTTTTATATCCCTGCCAGGGTACCTTTTCTATCGCCATTAAGGCGGAAATTTGGTTCGATAACCGGCTGCTGAGCATAGTTGGGACGATTAAATATTTTTTAGCTCCAATGTATTATAATAAAATGTAATGTAACATTTTATTACCCTTCATGATGTGCAGGGAATGTCCTCCACATTTCAAATTCTGTTATTGGTTGTCAGAAGAATGCTCTGTGCAATCACAGATTCGAGTAAATCATAAAGTTCATTCACATATAACCTTTGCTGGTTGGCTGAAGCCTTCCCTCAGGTTACTTTTTCACTTACTGTTTGTGACCTTGTTGTGATGATTGATCAAGAGCTCAGTCTTTCGCACCACGTTAACTCAGGCGAAGCTGTTATTATCAGCTTCATCAGTTGCATGTTGTTCTGCTTTCCCTCTCCCATGATGCTGCTGTAATCCTTGTTCGTGCCTTTGTCACCAGTTTCAGAGGCGGCAACAAAATTCGTGAGCCCTAGTTCCTCTCAGTAGGCTCTGGGACAGTTTGGACGATAATCTAGAAGAAAGTCTTGTGGACGAAAGGAGGTAGTTGTGATGCACAGCGAGCAGGAATCAGTTCACTGCAAAGTGTCACAGATGTGGATGATGGGGAGAGAGGTCTTTTGTAGTGACTTTCATCAGTCAGATGTCTTATTCTGATCTGCCATGGGATGTTTAGACTCTGTTGCAGTCACCCTGTACTTATGCGGTTAAAACTATCTGTTCTGGTGAATGGCTTCATGTTGGTGTTGCACGTGACCTGGAGTTGGTGCTTACCAATATGGACTTGAGTTTAATCCATGTGGTCTATTTACCGATTAACATTGATGGTTTGCCGTTATTCAGATTCTCAAATTGTTAGTTTGGTCAATTTTATGTGTAAAGCAATCACCATTGAAGACCCATTTGTTGTTGTCTTATTTTTTAGCAATTCTAAATCCAATGTTTGTTTCTTGATTGACTCTGTGATGAGGTCACAGGCTTAGCGGGCAATATTGTTGATGTGTGTGCACTGTGCGGGACCAAGATGGATGTTTTTTGTGCTTAATTTCTTTTGGAGATAAGTATGAACTCATCGTGGACAGAATTTGCCTGGTGATCAGACCCGTCGAGAGCAAAGTGGGGGCCCGGTACTACTTATAGTTTCAAGTTCCCTCACTTTGAAGTACCATATCCAAAATATATGATTAAAATAGCAAAACAAATTTAGAGGTTATATCCAGAATCAACCACTTATACTCGATATGAAAATCCGTGTTAGTTTATGCCATACAATGATTCACCCATATTTATGCTATTGTACTCGAGTTTCCCCAGATTGATGAGGCTGGTCTTACTCCAGAAAAGGGTCATTCGTTTGGTTAATAGATCTAACTAGTCGTCCCCAATAGAGTTTATTGTTAAGCAAACTAAAATTCTAAATATTAGCCAGGTAGCAGTTATCCAAACTGCTGAGATAACGTTTTAGTACAAGCATTTTGCGAATATTTTGGGTGAACCTCACACAAATTGCAACAGAAATTCTAACAACTGTTTGTTACACAGAAAAGTATCCTCTACAACACATCAAAAGTCTCCATGAATACTTGTGATGGCAGTATTATAAAAATCGTGATATTTAGCGGGACTGTAATGACTAACGAGACACATATTTTCAGAGAAACACTTGAATTTCAAAAAGGCCGATGATCTAAATCATTTTAAAGTTATTAAAATAACTGAAGGTGAACTCCTTCTATGTTCTAAATTGATGTAATAAGATCATTGCTCGTGATTTGCTCATCATCATTATCTTCAACATAGTTTGCAACTTCAACAGAGACTTTTTCTCTTTCTTCATCTTGTGGCCGACCCAATTTTGGTTTTTTGATGTCAATTTTGCTGGACTGTTGATCTGCTGCATATTGACATCAGCTCCAAAGACCAGCGACCTAGATCCACTCTCCACGTTTCTCCTCCAAAATGTTTTTATGTGCTCCTTTTTTTCCTTACCGCTCTCTGCAGCCGTTCCCTCAAAGAGGGTATTCTTCCAGCCTCGCAAAAATGGCCAGTCCTTGTTCAATTGTCAAGGCGCAAGGGGCTGGATGCAGATGATCCCAATAACTTTATTATTGTTAATGTCACTTCCTTATCTAACAAACCTGGAAAGATTGTAGCCGTCCAGCTGACTACCGGCATCGAAAAATGACCTACTCCCGGTCTTCTTTCAGTCTGAATTCCGAAGGGGCCACTCTTCAGAGTTGGTCCGCCTTCTCTCTGATATTTATGGAGCAATTGACAGGTCTCAGTTTTCTCTCTTGGCGCTGTTTGATGTCAGCTCCCAGGTACCCGCTTTCGATATCGTTGACCACGATATCCTCTCTGCCTCGTTTGGTCTTTCAGGCACCTTTCTTGGTAAGCTCGGTTCCTTTCCTGCAGGACCGTCCACCAGGTCTTCTTGGGTTAGCGCTCCATTTGGACTACCCCAAGGCCCTCTCATGTATATTATTTATACCGCAGATGCAGGCCTTCTACTAGCCGCCGGCACTGTCCTGAGTGAGTCCTATGCAAACGATCTCCCGGCCTATCTGCACTCCTCAGCCCTGGCAGCTACCACTGTGGTCCATGCAATGAGCCGGGTCATGGATACCTTGGAAGCCTCGATGTCTTCCAACCGCCTACGCCTTCGCAATCCATCTAAAACCCAGTTTATTCGGTTTGGCACTTACCATCAGGTAGCCAAAATTGACATGGAAGTCCTCTTTCTAGAGTTCTCACAGTTCGTTTTTTCATCTTCTGTCAGGGATCTTGGTAATACCCTGAACCAAAAGTTCACTTTCACATGGCACATCCACCTGCACTGCCGTGACTGCTACTATTAGTGGTAACTTAATCCTTGTCCTCTGATGCTACTGCGACGTTTATCCACTGCTTCGTGCTCTCTCGCCTTGGCTACTGTAACGTCCTCTATGACGGGCTCCCTGCATGCCGGATCGGGTGTTTGGATCGGGTATTGCTTATTATTATTGCGGTACTCGTTATTGGCTGCATCCCAAGATTCGGCTATCTCTCTGAATATATGCGGAACGTCCTTCATTTGCTCCTCTTCTCACAGCGGATCTCATACATAGTAAAAATAGAACAAATAGTATAAAAAGATAGTATAATATATATCTATACACATACTATTTGCAGACTAGCATGGTTATGTGTGCTATATATTTTCTTTACAAAATAAAAGTGAAGTGTGAAAATTAAAATATGTAAAAATTTACGTAAGCCTATTTAACATGGGCGGAAATGGGAAACATTCCATCAACAATTTCAATACTTTCCACCATTTGCATTGCTGGAGACTTGATATATTAAAGTGCGCATGTTTCTGAGAATAAATCAGTTGAATAAGTTTCTGTTTCAATATGTGTGAAGTGATGTCGCGGGTTTCTCTCTCGCCAGCTCCTTCTAGATGACGAGAGTACCGCCGGTTCTTTCCTCAATCACCAAGCTCAGCAACACGACACACTTGAAGGTTTTAATATGTATATTTAATTATATATATTTTTGGATGTCGCACTAAGATAGAGGCTACTTACTGCTAAATCGCTAACGCTATATCTGACAAAACTACGTATTTGACTATATAGACAGGCCGAGCACCTATGTCTAGAAAGGGATGGTCAAAATCGACTATATAAGCGAGTGCTTGACTATGTTTCGCTCTTTTCCGGTTGCTGTTACTTAGGTAAAGCGAAGGCGCGACGAAGCCATTTAGAAAAAACCTAGAGACGGTTTGGTGGCTTGGAACGGTGGAACAGGTATTGGGCATAGCGGTTTTCGCGTTTCGACACCAAGGTGTCTGGCATTGCGAAAGTCCACCGTTCCGTCGCATAGTTAAGACTATCTCGTTTCAGGTTGTATGTTTTGTTCTCTATCCAGTGTGAAAATATAATTTCCATCTTAAAAACACATCTTTGTCGTCTGTTTAGAGTAAGACCTACGTTCACTTGCCTAGACATGCCACAATATATACACACCACTTATCTACACTTACTAGAGTTAATAGTGACTTTTAGAAATGTTTCCCTTGTTTACGTTGGAGGCGGGGTTCCCAACTACGTTGATTACCCTTATTGTCAGAACGACCTAACGTCTCCCCCAGTTCCGAAACAAGTCCCTGTTCCTTCTCTTGCTATACTATATGAACCCTTCTAGAGGCGATTTCCTTCGCCCTCCCAAACGCAAATCTCGTATCTATATTGGACAACAAGTCGCCTGCTGAAACTATTTCTAAACCGGGTTGGTCAGATCTTGATGTCCCTAGCATAACGCCAAACACTAGGGGCGTACAGTTAATGTTTGACTAGCGGATGTCATGGCTGGGCCTCGTTAGGTGTCATATACAGGCAATAGGCTCCAGGGATTGCGTTACATCATTTTAGTTATACCATCTAATAGCCTTGCGCCGTTCGTATCGGAATTGTCCCTTATTCTTGATTAGTGTCAACAAGCCGGTCCAGACCAGATCTTCAGCTGGTTCATGAATTTCTGGTTCGTGGGTCGTAGAGATGGTAGGGGTAGGCGGCTCTAACGTCTGCCTCGAGGTGTCGGGTTTAGTTGCTTGACACTCCGTTGCTATTTGCATATTTATCGCCATCTGTATTGAGGCCGTCTGCCTTCGGCGAAACCCATTTATATCTCCCATCTCAGATTTCAGGTCGACAACTTCATACGTAGTCCTCCCACGCCTCTGCCGTCGGTCGATGACTTTTATATAGCGCCATCGTCCAGAGACAGGTGATATCATTATAATGCTTGTACTATTTAAGCATCATAAAAATAAACATATATGTATATCAGTGGCCTTTGTAAGCACAGACAATGTTTCTTGTATGTTTAGGCAACTGCTATTGTGTCACGACCTGAAAAATAAGCATGTCACGTGATGTACATTTATTCAGTATGCATGCACTCAACAGGTGCATGAATGAGTAAATAATGACTCCAAGCCACTCCTTCCTCAAAACACTAGATCAAATTTGAAAGAAAAAATTAAAGTTTTAATATTTATGCTTATTTGCATGTATTCCCACAATCGGCACTATGAACACTACTATAATTTCGCGCAAGATAAATGAAAACGTAAGCATGGATTACATATAAATTCGATTTACTACATGCCTATATTAATTAACCATAACAACATAATTAAATCCACACTGATTTACATTCTGTTAGAGCCAGGCCCAAGCAAGATAAAATCAGGAGGGCAACAATGCATTGGTTTGCAATCAGAACTATTGAAATCTAATGAATAAGTTAGGTCTATACAGTGTTCACACAAAGTTCTAATCTTGTGTTAGATACTCAAGGATCAAATGTGCAATGTCTGTCGACCATTACATACACAAAGAGCTTCAATAATACGATCCAGATGCCCATTCAAAAAAGGTGCCGGACGTCGTTCCGGCGCTTTCCGCCAGGAAAACAACACTAGGCTGCTATCGCCATCGTTGCTTCGAGACGGTTGGCTACTGGATGCTGAGGCTATTGGTTCATGCGTTGCTAAAATTCTCCCTCAATCGAGACATGTACAGAAATAGATTCAGACAGAGACTAACAGATGGATACGCCGACGAAGAAACAGACAGACCAGCAGATAGAGAGACAGACAGACAGATATGCATACAATAGAGACAGACATCCAGCCAGACAGAAAGACAGACAATCAATAGATGCAGACAGACAGACAGCCAGGTGCATACAAGGCTATCTTATAACAGCAGAATTGTTAATAATTAAAACTCACCTTTAATTAAAGCATCAATATCTCCAAGTAACTAATCTAAAACTTAGACTTATGCTCTTAATACAATTATGTTTAGAATGCAGAATACAGGTCTACAGCCAGGCACCGATGCCGTTGGTTTTACAAGTATTGTTAAAATTTCAATGCCGATGGTTTTACCGATGGCATACAAGAGTTGAGATTCAATGGCGGTTTTGCCGATAGTGTTGAAATTTCAATGCCGATGGTTTACAAGTGTTGTGTTTCACAGAAAAATAATTGGTTGGAGAATGAGATTAGGGTTGCAAGAGTCGACAGAGAGGAAATTTCAAAGTTTTCAGTTCCGAATCGGTATACGTGCCAAGTGTTTGCATGCAAAATTGGTCGTGAGAAAAGATTGTTGCTTCTATAACGGCATGAATCGGCCCCACGGTGGTATTTTGAAAGCGGCCGGCCCCCCTATCCGCATGTGGGGGCTACACAAGAATAAATATTATGATTTGTTACAAAAATCAATACTTTGTAATTTTACGACTCGTACTATAAGCCAACAAGGTCACTGATAAGATGCCAGATGGTCAGTCCAAAGGTCAACCAGCCAAGATAATAGGTTGTTGGGGTTAGCCCCATTGCATATGGTTATTGTTCAGGGCCGCCGCTATTTTAGATTTGGCTCTAGAAAATTGATGAGTGCCAGAGAGTGCTATGGTCGTACTGCTGTGGGAGAACAATGAGTGATTGACATGCTGTTTAAAGTTCAAAGGTCAAGTGTGCTCCAATAGCAATGGATGATTGACAGGTGGGTGGGGCTAGGGGTCAGGCTGAGACAATGGATGACGTCATAGGCAGTCACGTGACAAAGCAAAGGGCAGATTGATTTTAAACTATCACTTATCTTACTACTCACCTTGGTCCACACATGTTTATGCTCATCCGAATAGGAAATAACGTTATAGATACGCCACTCATCCTGATTTAAGCCTAAGCTAGAAATTTTTAAATATTTGGAGATTCGGCACTCCTAGTAACAAGGTGTGTATTTTGGAACAAAGCATTTATTTAGGTGACCGATCTCATCATAGTTGAGGTGGTGGATATCAAATCCGAGGTTCCGGATCTCAGTTCTGGCGGGATCCGGCTGAATTCAACCACCGGAATAAACGAGTTAACTAAAATGGAAAAAGTGCAAGAGACTATGAGTACTGTTACATAACTCGTTATTATAATCGCAAATATATAAAGAAATTTTTCTCGAGAAAAACTTGTCGTGCATCAGGTTCCAGAATTAGTAGAAGAAGATTGAGCACAATAGCTCCCAAGCGCTTATAATATAGGAACATAAACTGGCTGAGATAGACCAATTTATATATATTTATATCTTGGTCTAAACACAGGCCTATATAATTTAAGACTTTTATGGATGGAATCCTATACTGAATTCGAAATATTCGAAATAGTCCTGTCTTCCTCTCCTTTGATCATCATCATCATCGCCATCATTTAATAGGGAATTTGGCCTTTGACGTATAAATCTGTATAATGTAGGAATTCGGATTCAACGTACAAAGAGCTCTGCTCTGCTCTTTATCTAGTCTCTACATAGTAAAAAAAATTTGATAAACTAAAATGTTGACGGGTTTGATCAACCTATTGTTTTAATCTGAGTTCTGAAGTTCCTTTCTGCCATTATCTATATCTCATGGCTGTCAATTTACTCAGGCCAATGTTTGACCAAAATTGTGTTTTCGACTGAACCTAAATTTTGAGAATATGGCTGTCGGACATATACAGACATTTTATTATTAAGTTTTATTAAGTTGGGTAAAGTGCAAAGTACCAACTCGTCCATTAGCTCAGTACGCTTGCGTTAAAGTCGTCGTCTGCATAATAGCCCACGCAGTTATTTATAACAAATAGACTTCAGTGCAGTAGGGTAGTAATATTTTATTAGCTTCTATGTGCAGTTGAGAAGCACGCATCTAAAACAAAATGATCAATACGAATATGACATTATGATAGCTCAGCGCCTTTGCTTCTGCGTAAAAGCCTACGCAGTTATCCAGGACAATCAGACTTTCCTACTTTCGTCGAGCGATTAATACTTAATTAGCATCTATGTGCACCTGAGAAGCACGCATCTAAACTAATGAATCCCATTATGACGTAGGATTAATTCACATGATTATTTGCCTTATCTTACATTGGTGATCTTTGAGGTTGATCTGGATCGCTTTGCTTCTCATTTCGTTGAGTCTCTTCATTTACCTGATCATAACCAAAGTGAATTTGATGAACTCTTATCAGAAGAATGTTAACATCGATGTTCTCTACAACGAATCGATTCAGTTTCCCACAGTTACCATCTGCAACCAAAATCCATTCAGGTAAAGTCTTTGGCTCGTTTGGCTACATTGGTCATAACATACTTCTCATTCGCCACAGTGCGTGTGGATGTATGTTCCCGTATCAGCGATTAACTTATTCCAATTCTTTTTATTTTCATTATCGTCCATCTGCTACTCTTCCTTGTCATCCCTCTATCCTTATTCCCCGTCTACTGTTCAAATTCAATTACCTCCATAACCCACGTGTAGGCCTATACGAGTGATAATGGAGAACAAGTAACAAGCTTAGGCCTCCCAATTTAGCAGAAAACGTTAATGATCTTATGAAATGTTTTTTTCAGACTGACCGCTTTGCATGAAAATGGCCTGTATGACTTGATAATGTCCAACTACAGTCGCAAGCCATCGCAAACGAACGATACTGGTAAATCAATTCAAAACGTATTTTAAGTAGAGCAGCTATGATTAAATCATAACTCCTAAATACTCTCTAAGTAATTAGGAGTTATACTCGCTCGCTACTATGTGAAGTGATGCTAGAGTTCTTTAAGAACAGCAGGCTCACTTCCTAAAGAAACCCAAAGATGTAAAATTATACGCAATATAAATAATAATTTTATAATAATGACTATGTTGACGTTCCTCGAACTACAAAATTTAATAGTCTTAAAACGAAGAAGAGCTTTCATTGAATGTAGCCACGGAATAAAGTATTGCTCCTTGCCAGTGAACTTGAAAATAATTTGTGCTGATGCGAAATGATCGTGGAGAGCCATAATGACCTCACGCGCCTAGGAAAATATGGGTTTTGGGGGTGGAGCGCAGGGAGGGTTTGTGACTTTTGTGACGATGAGATAGAAAGGGCTAAAAATGTCGTGACGTCATTTATGGACGGCCCGTCATGGCATACATGAATGCACTGTATAGAAAATGATGTGAAATCAAAATGCATTAGATATCTTATTACATGTATGGAGTTTCTATCATTACAATATGATTATGATTATCATTACATGTCCAACGTCATAGTTTTGTCATTTTTTCCTTCTCCCGATAGCTAATTGTGACGAATACTTTATCTACACTGGGATCTGCGTTATTCCGGAGGTCTTTTCTGAGAGCAACATTCTTGTGGGTGAAGCGACACGATCTGTTTGTCGGATTCTCTGTTCGGATATCTACGATACACAATGCAGCTCGTTCCTATTCAACCGAATCGATCGCACTTGCATCCTCAGTGCCTACACGGGCGAATGGCTGCCACGCTCTACTGCTTCATCCCATTCAACGGTTGCTGCTGCTGCTTCCAATTGCTTAGCTCATGACAACAGACTCGAATTTCATAGACGAAGACGTTGTCTCAGTGAGGAAGTCTTTTAATTTATTCACTGCTTTTATTAGGCACCAGGTATAATAGCAACACACCCTCTAATGCTTAACTACGGATAGGCAAGTATCGTCTTCTTTTTGTTGTAAAATGATTTTTTTCTAGTTTGACCTCATGGTGCAATTTGGAAGATTTTGCTTTTACAAAAGTTAAGCAGAAGAAATATGATGTTCCTAAAAATAGAATGCTCGTGGCGTTATCATTATGCTAGAATATCGATGTAACCGAGGTTCGTTTTGATTTGAATTTAAAATAATTGACGACTGATAAGATTGCAAGATCAGGTCAACATTTGAGCCACACTTACATGTAGATCTCGTGAAATTGAAACAGACCAACTGCAGTTAACACCAGAACTACAGAACCACATTTTAAAAAGCTGATCATTTTCCTCTGTTTGTTTTTATAGAGCTTTCTGAATTCATCTGCAATTTTGAAGACGACATTTGTTCTTTGGCCAACGATACGACCGCCAATGAGACCTGGATGATGGCACAGCCCTATAAGCTCACAACAATAGACGTCGACAACACTCTCAACTTAGGTTTTTTTTAATGTTCATATGAAACATGTTCATTAAACATAATATTATTAGGTCTACTATAAAATGCATGAAACAGTGAAATACTTCTATGCTTCTGTTCTCGTAGATACTTGCTCCTAACATAATATTTCACGCTCATTATGCTGATTGTTAGTGTTCAGTTCTTCAGTGTAGCAGCTGCGCTCTTAGACTTGAAAGTCACATGTGTTAAAAATATTATTCTTTTCTATTTTCAGTTTCGTGTCTATGTCTTTCCGCTGCGGAAAACTTTAACCAATGGAGTCTCTGTCGGTGTCTGTCTGTGTGTTGTTGTAGGAAGCGGTCATTTCCAGATGATGCTAACGAGTGACCAGCGTCTCAGTTACTTTGCTCGCCTTCAGTCGCCTTACATGAACACAACCGGTCAGTGTGTTGAACTCTTCTATTGGATGGATTCTTCGTCCGTTGATGTGTCTGTCCTCTCAGTCATCGTCGTCTCTGAAGAGAAGTCTGAACAGACGGTCGTAAGAACCTTTGGACAACCAGTAGATGGATGGAATCGATTATTCACTCAGTTGCCCAGCGGAGTCTTTCAGGTCGTCATTGAGGGAAGGAGGGGAAGCGTCAGCTACACTGGATTGGCTGTCGATGACATCATAGTACAGGGATGCGAGAAATTTGGTAATGGCTATGCCATGCTTGTTCAAACTAAGTTTTACTTAATACAGCACAAGGTTATTGTTTCAGAGGCTCAGCCAAACTCTTTGAACTGTCTCTATATTCGACAGGGCTGAAACATGTTGGTTCTTGTCTCTATATTCGACAGGGCTGCAAAATTGTTGGTTTTTTGGTTGTTTGGTTTTTTACAAGAAAGAAAAAACGAAAAATTGCAATTTTTTGGTTTTTAGGTTTTTTTAAATATATTTTTTTCTTAATTTTCTAATATTACTAATTTTATTATTAACTGTGTGTTTTTCAGTCGGAAATCAAACTAAATTAATTATATAAACAATTTAGAGCTATTTTTCATGCTGTGTTTAATGCTTTTGATAACAAAACTGTTGTGACAAGATCGAAAGGAAAACTATAAATCAAAAAAACCAAATAAAACCAATAAACAAAAAAGCCTAACCAACTAAAACTTGAAGTATAAGAAGTATTGCTTTTTTACTATTTTCTGGTTATCAGGGGCGTTAATTCCCGTTCCCCCTTAAGTGAGCGAGACAAACTTGTTACAATAACTTACAAAGTTTGTTAAAGACTTAAAGATATTCCCCTAAAGACTAAAAAATATCTTCCTCTGATGTGAAATTGGAGGCCCCCTATCTTGACGCCCCTGCTGTTTACGTTCTTATCATATGCTGCAATAAATGACATAAGCACTTTATCACCTTTCACGCATATTTATTCAGCCTATGCTTTTCTTAATGCAGCATGAGTAAATTGTAACAGATACCCAACCAGACTCATTAAGTGGTCTCTTTATTTGACTGCCTAGATTTAGTGAAGTTAAGTTCTAAGTCTGTTTAGCGGTTGTTGCTGTTTTGTTGCTAGAAAATGGTTTTAAGATTTAGCAAGATGTCAAACCTTAACTTCCGGAAGTAGAAAATGGTATAATTACTACAATTTGTTTTTGTTTTAAAACAATTCTTTATATATAGCCTACTTCAATATGATGCGTTGAAATACACGTGGATCCGTAAAACCTGTTGTTGATAGATGTCGAGCGCGAATGTCGCCTGAATCGGATGGGCAGCGGTTATCTTGGGACGATGAATCGCACTGCTTCGGGCGAATCTTGTCTGATGTGGGCAGATGTAGGCATCGAGTATGGGCCACAAATGCCTGAAGTCAACATCAAAGAGAGTCGAAACTACTGCAGGAACATCCTCGGACTCTCTGCCTGGTCTCAGCCTTCCTGTCTCGTCGCTACCACTGTCGCATGTTCAGCCACAGAAATTCGATTAGCACCCTGTGATATCGAATACTGCGGTAAGAGACGCCATCACTGATTGTATTTTAGCTCACGTTTTATTGCTGCTTTCATCCCGTTTAAGCATGTTGTAGTTATAAGTTCTAATTTATATGGCGCCTTGGAAACTCCTGGGAGGTGGTACGTCCTACTGGTCCATACCTGAGAACACCGGACAACGATCGAGCAGAATGGTCTTCACCGCTTGCAAAATAGAGGCAAAAAGATTAGAAGATGTTCAAGTCGCAGATTGAAGTGCATGTTCCAGAACTAGGGATTAAGCACAGCTTTCGTGCTGCGTTGTCATCGTTAGCGTTGTGTTAACAGTGTTGTGGAACTAAGAGATTTACGGTCAGGTAATCATAGGGCCTATCAATGCATTGCATAGCTCAATTCAAAATTCTTTCAAACGAATATTGAACTCAGCTGTCTGAGGTATAGCACATTAAGCAAAAATTGCATCTAGGATCGCATGGAGTTAATGCGTTATGATGACAAACAACTGAAATTGTCTTGTATCTTTAAGTTTATATAGCGCCTTTCGCAGTGCACACCAAGCAGAAACGCTTGACCGAACCCAGAGAATAGAAATTGGTCTCGAAATCAGAGGCGCAGACAGAACATTTTTCTTGTGTGCTCATATTGCAAAATCCGAAGGCGTGAAGCAGCAGTGTACGGAAGGCGCCCCAACAACCCTTTAAAAAAGAAAAACTCTTCGGAATTGGATCAATTGCGTGGGTCAACTTTTTTATCCAGGGGGTGCTCAAGTACTCTCTAGTTGCACCCCCTAGTTGCGCCTCTGCTTCAAACAGCGAAAAGATCATCATGCCACACCATTCACTAACGCGCATGTGAATAAGCTGGTTCCCGCGACTTCGCTTTTGTGGGCGCTGTAGAAATGCTGAGATTACGCATACGAGGAACGAGTTGAAGGAGGTACAGCAGCTGGTTTCAGAGCACAGGATCAGTGAAAGCAAATGATTGATTTCTATCCAGAGTAGTCTTCTCTCTGCGGACAAAGCGATCGTTCACATTGATACTTGGGACCTTGACCAGTATATGGCCAGAGGAATAATGAGAAAAGCTTGAGTTGGAAGCGAGCAATTAGGGGAGCCAATTACTCTAGCCAGACATGAATTCAGAGAGGTTACATAAACTAGAGCGCGTCGCGCGACCGACAATTTGGGTTGTGCTTAATATGCTTGAATATACATATTTAATACAGTGCTTAAAGTGTTAAAAATAAGTGCCTGGACGCTAGTGTCAAAAAGTTAAGAATTGAAGATTGCAAAGGCAGATCGCTAACATTAGTCGACGACAAATGGTTCGCACACTATGGTCCACTGTATTCGCTAAAACAGTAGTTGGACTGATGATATTAATGATGCTGGAATAGAAGTTGGATTGATGAACAAATATCTTCCAAAATAGATGTTATTTAGATGAATATGGTGCCTGCTGAGATAAAAGTTGGATTGTTGTAAGAAATATATGTCTTAATAAAAGTTGAATTGATAAAAATAGTTCTTGCTGAATCAGAAGCTGGATATGAAGGCATTATTATTATCTATCCAACTTCTATTTGACCAAATACAATGGGCGAGCAATAAAATTGCTGAAAATTAATCACCAAATGCAGCAGACGCCGGAAGCGCATAAGACGAAAATTTATTTGATGAATAGGTAACTAAAATGTATGGCACGAATTATAGACATCCATTATATACATGGGCTACTTTAGTTAGCCCATCAGTTAGCACTTCAGTAGTCCCAATGAAAATACGAGTTTTTGGAATAGTGGATAATTAAACGCTGTTGATAAAACAAATCGAGGAATTGCACTGTTGCGTGGACGCTCATGGACGGCGTCCTGACTCTGCTGACCAAATAATTGGCAGGACGGCGTCCAGCCTCGAAAATAAGTGCCAGGACGCCGTCCATGACCGTCCAGGCACACTTTAAGTCCTGATTTAATATGTGTTTAATTGATGCATATACGGATACATTTTGATAATATTTCGCGTGACTGGCACTTTGCTCTGTTTTCCACTTCAGCAAAGAGAGGATCAGAGCTTCAGAGGTCCCTAACGTTGAGAACCGTGATAAACAGTTCTATTTCTTAACGATGCTGTGCTAGTAGATACATTTCATAGCCTGTTAGAAATGCGTTAACTATTCAGTTTATGGCATTAGCCAATTCTGAAGTTCTGATTAGTCATCTACTCTGACTAGGTAGACGGTGGGACGTGGGACAGACCGTACGGGCGGAAGAGATATAAGCCTATGGTTAATGGCAGGAATGACCAAATAATCCAATGCCTTTGACTGCTCTATACATAATATATTTATATACAAAAGAACTCAAGTCATAGCCGACAGAATAATGCGGTTGTTAACTTTAAGTGTTGTTTATAATTCGATTTCACTAATTTCATATGCATACATCACACCGGTCTTCGCCGTTGTGAAATAATCCGTCATAATATTTAAGTTGGGCGATAGTGTCATTAATGCCGAGTGTTTACTCATCAGATTACAGCAGATGACAAACTAGGCTATAACAGGTGTAATCATTAAGGTATATTTACATCGTCATAATAATACTACGTTTTTTTCAATCTGAATTGTCTTCTTGTGTATACCGGTGCTTACTGTGTTCCAAGAAAAGGTTTTTTCTCTTCCCTGTTGTTCCTAGTCATGTTATCGATATATGCATTTTACTTAATTGTTCTTCTGCTGTGATCATTTAAAACATATTGAATTGCTTTGAAATAACGGTTGAAACAAATGGTTCAGGAAATGCTCAGATGGATGGAACATAGACTTTTAGATGTTGTACGATTATATAATGGACACGTTTTGTAATGAATGAGTTCGAGGACAATCTACGATTCTACATGTACATTTATGTATGACCTAGTATATCATCATTTGTTTGTGATTGTCTTGTCAGAGTGCCGAGACAAGAGTTCCTTTCGATGTGAAGATGGGATGTGTCTTCCATGGAAACTGAAGTGTAACGGGATTTCTGAATGCATTGACGGAAGTGACGAAGACTCGGGTCTTTGCGGTATTCTTTTCTTTTCAATATAAAGAGATGACGAAGTGCGTAAAAACAAGATTAAAAAGGAAATTAGAGGTGAATAGAGGTAGCGAAGATTACTGTGTCCACAAATGAACCTAAACACTATAAAAGGCGTAGTCCTAACTAACTACCTTTTATGGATTAAAATTTCTGTAAACGTTTATAAGAAAACTATTTTCGCAGTTATAAGCCTACACATGTACATAGTCAGATTCTAACTGATTTCAGCGGACAGAATGAGTGCTAGCTGTGACTTTGACGATCCTTACCTGTGTGGATATAAAATCCGAGTTTTCTGTCGTGGAAGCGTAGGAGACCTAGCGACACGGATGACATCAGCTTTCAGAGGCCAATATTGGATGCCAGCGGATCTCTTAACGGTTTGTTCATTCCAGGCAGTTCATCTTTACCTTCAGTATCGCAAATTGCATTGTTAAAATTCCATTTCACATTCAGAACTAAACAACCGTAAGTTTATTTTGTTTATGGATTTATAATGTAGGCTACTTTGGTTGAGACAAGATGGTCAGGACGGTTTGAGCTGATTGGGTTGTCCCCTGTTTTTCTAAATATTTTTCTATGAGACTCAAAAGAGGAGTGTTGCATCAACCAGCAACAAGTATGGTAAACGTGCAATAACTTCTTTATTTTTTCGTTTATGAAAAGTGCTTTAAACGTATCCACGGATGTCACGGTCCTTCTCGATCCGTGACGATTCGTTTCCTCTATCTCCATACGCGAACAACGAACGCTTCTTTTACGTTTAAAGAAATATATTAATGACTATATTTATGTGGCGGACATGCCACAAGGCTTGGATTAAAGAATTTGTTCGTAAATAGTCGGCTCGCCATAGCGCTTAATTTACGTGCATTTTTTTACAGTGTTGGTATTGGAGGGAAGACCGATCGGCGGTTTTTAGTTCTGTGCATAGCGTGCAGACGCATGAATCGGGTTGAGTATAGCCTAACATGCGGTGTGTCGCTTATATTGTAGAGTGGTGACGACTGCTCTGCATATACGGTGCATTGAATTCTTTGGTTAGCTATTAATACGGCACACCCGTGTGGTCGGTGAGCGTTCGTTCAAAGCCTGGTTCTCGGCAAGTTGCGAAAAAATATAGTCGTGGACTAGAGAGCGTCCAAAAACTAGTCGGAGCTACAGCCGAGCGTCTGGTGTTCAGACCGACTCCGCCGATCTGATGGGGCTGGGGCCCCACCCTGTTATCGATCGCGAGAAAGTCTGCAGCCGATTGTGAGGTTGCTTCCTCGGGAAGATCCGACAATGAAATAAATAAATCACAGGTCTGTGTAAAGACCGGGTAAAGCCCGGGTTAGCCGTTCGTATAGACCGAGAAAGAACTCGGGTGGCAGAGAGTGATACAGACTTGGTGAGTCCCTGAAGGGACCGACCGCATAAACCAAGAGAGGCCTCGGCGACCGACAGAGAGATAGACTGGGAAATATCCCCGACCGTGCAGACCGTGAGAGTAACCAAGAAATATAAATGTTGTCTACCTAGACCTTTCATAGTTAATCCTGCCGTTTTTCCAGCCGATTGTCGGATACGTGAAAGTTTCGGGTGGCCGCAATCGAAAGTTCTGGTGGCCGAGACCGAGAAAATTAGGGTAGCCGCTAGAGATACAAGCCGGGTAGATTCCCGTAGTAGCAACCGTACAGACCGAGAGAGAGACCGGTGGAACAGTTGGCAAATACGGGGAGAGTTTCCCATTGAATACGTTCGATAAACACGGGAAAGTTTCCCATTGAATACGTTCGATAAACACGGAAAAAGTTTCCCATTCAATACGTTCGATAAATACGGGGGAAATTTTCCCATTGAATACGTTCGATAAACACGGAGAAAGTTTCCCATTGAATACGTTCGATAAATACGGGGAAAGTTTCCCAGTGGATACGTTCGATAAATACGGGGAAGGTGACCCCATTGGTGCTTACGACGATTACAAGAAACGGTCGTGACTGGTGCCGAAGACCTCAATATTTGCGGGTGTTTCCTCATATTCTTTTCCCTGTAATATATATACTTGGCTACCTTGCGTGGTCATGCTTACTCCGATCGTCTTCCGTGGTTTTTTTGACTTGCGTGTCTGATCGCAACAAAATCTTTACTCGCGGTTTCCCCGCGATATCTCTTCTTGATTGTATTACGGATTTTCGATAAATATTCTTCTTTGCTACGTAACGTGGTCATAGATACTCCCCGGGTTTTTTGGGAAGTCTTAGCATATATTACGGTGTTGGTGGACAACTGCATAACGCAGAGGACGGTCAATCGTGGTGCATGATAATTTATATCTGGGAGGTCAGCATGCCACACACGAACATGGAGCGACAGGCACATGGTGAGTGGAATGTGCGATATCCGGTGGATAAGTGTCTGGGAAAACGCGACGTTAAGATCAGTGACCAGTATTGCCTATGACAAAGTGACGAAGGGACTTGTTACAAATATTTCTGCTCTCCGGAACAGGGAGAACGTTTGATGCCCTCTGTTGGCGATTGTTTAAGAGTCACGAGATGTAGAATGATACGACGAAGCTCAGGTCAGGTAGACAGAAAGAGGAAAACCGTCTCTAAGCGGGCAAACAAGAAAGGGAAGACTCCGGTCGCTAATAGAGCGAACCCTGTTCTGAATAAAGGCCATCCTCAGGACGTTGCCCATCCGGCGACCGCGAAAGAGATAGAGTCTGATCCCGAGACAGAGTCATATACTGTTGCCTCTTTTAGAGAAACGTTCAACCCCGATTCTCCTCTGACAGTCAGTGCTACGATAGGCAGAGATGGAGAACAGTCAGGCTATACTAAAAATCGACTAGAAGGGACTCGAGTGGCTCCAGACACAGAAGAGGGCTGGAGCCGTCACCGTTGCGCGACCTGGTTGCATCCGAACGGTGTACGCCACACATACATCTATCTACACGTAGCTTTAGAAATTAACTTGACAGAAGTCGACTTGTTTCTCGAAGAACGTCCCGCTCTAAGCCCTGTTGTTGATGGCCCTCCGACGTCTTCCAAGTCCAGAACACTCTATACTGCAGCCCTCATTGCTACAGTTCATAAACTCCCTCATTGGCCATCGCTACCGCGACGACCATGGACGGTCTCGCTATATCATTGGTTCCTCTAGATTATAAGTTGCCCACCCCTCGACGCTGATAGGTGGGACTACCCCTCTACTTCTATAGTTCACATTCCTATACTATACAGTTAATGGCCTTCAGCGAGGCATTTACGACGAGGAGTTGTTAGCGTCAAAGAGTCACAGGTCCCTAGGGATTTTACATTCCGACTCCTCCGCTGACCCGTTAATGGCCTGACCGTCTTCGTTCCCCTCTGCCCCTCGGTCTGTCGGGCGTCGCAACCGTTTCTGACCGGTTACCGTGATCTCACGTACGCTGATCAGTACCCTGGTCACTTGGGGGTCGTCGTTGCTGAATCGTTTCCAAGTGACCGCCGTCTTTGAAGGATTAGAGTTCGTCGTCCTCTAATGTCCTCCTCGACGTTTTCTTCAAAAGGCGTAGGGCGGATGCCCCACGCCATCCTCTTCCTGGATCCGTCCTTGGCTGCCTGTCTGCAGCATCCCGGTCCCGATGCATTTCTCCCAGTTCACTGGAAAAGCTCTAGTCGTGACAAGGGATGTGCTCTAGAGACCAGGATCTTGGTCTCCGTTATAAATTGGCGTTCTTGGTTATTTGCCGTATCAGAGCAATTTTCTCGGTATTTGTCGGATATTTTCGAACATTAGAGACACCCGAAGTTTATGCCATACGCGATTGCTATCGATTTATGACGTGCTGATTGCTAACCAAACTGATAGAGCTTTATATGCATGTCACTATGGGCAGAAACGGTGCCAGCCATTTCAAAATCTGCTTTCACAAATTTCAGGGTTTTGGAACGTTCTAATAATTATGCGGTCGGCCACGTGTAGACACTGTTAACAATTCCGAGATCCGTGGTACAAGTACACCATTATAACGGAACGTTAATCTAGGCCAACTAGTTCAGATGTCTTAACGTATTTACCTTACTACCTTATATGGTCTTCTGTAAGTAATTTGTAGTGTGATATTCTCAGGCCGAAGCCATGAGCTGAACCCGCAAAAGTTCAGAGTGGCTGGTAAAACTGTTTTCTGGATCATTGTTAAGATTAGTATTCTTCAGCAATATCATTAACGTTTTAAGCATGTTTTTCCGTTTTAGCGTCTTAATAATTTGAATTGAATATAATAGGGAGTATCGGTTTCGGTCTTGGTCTCGGACCACTCGGTCTCGGTCTTGGACACTTTATTCTCGGTCTTGGCCTCTGTCTTGGTCTTCAGTTTTTTGGTCTCGTGCCCAGCACTGAACGTATCTGAAAAAGAGAAATCGCTATACTGTTACTTGACATTAATTTCTTTAGCGAGGTATAGAAGTGTAATGAAATAACGTTTGGAATTTATCGAATTTAATAAAACGTAGACTAAAGGTAATAATAATAAGCTCGCGAATCCTGTTAAAAATGAGATGTATAGCGTAATGGACCCCTCTAATAAGTCATTGTCGTAGCAGACGCAGAAAAGACAGGGTGTAATAGGCGTAGGAGACGCGCGACATTGTCGTGGCAGACGCAGTGTAGACAGGGTGGAATTCTCGTAGGAGACGCGTGACATTGTCGTGGCGACGCTGTTAAGACAGAAAGGTTAGGCGTACTATACGCGCGACATTGTCGTGTCAGACGCAGTGAAGACTGGGTGGAATAGGCCTTGGAGACGCGCGACATTGTCGTGGCAGACCCAGTGGATACAGGGTGGAATAGGCGTAGGAGACACGCGACATTGTCGTAGCAGACCCAGTGAAGACAGGGTGGAATAGGCGTAGGAGATGCGCGTCATTGTCGTTGGAGACGCAGTGAATACAGGGTGGATTAGGCGTAGGTGACGCGCGACATTGTCGTAGCAGACGCAGTGTAGACAGGGTGGAATTCTCGTAGGAGACGTGTGACATTGTCGTGACGACGCTGTTAAGACAGAAAGGTTAGGCGTAGTAGACGCGCGACATTGTCGTGGCAGACGTAGTGAAGACAGGTTGGAAAAGGCGCAGGAGACGCGCGACATTGTCATAGCAGACCCAGTGGATACAGGGTGGAATAGGCGTAGGAGACACGCGACATTGTCGTAGCAGACGCAGTGAAGAAATGGTGGAATAGGCGTAGGAGACGCGCGACATTGTCGTGGCAGACCCAGTGGATACAGGGTGGAATAGGCGTAGGAGACACGTGACATTGTCGTTGCAGACGCGGTGATGAAGGGTGGAATAGGCGTAGGAGACGCGCGACATTGTCGTGGCCGCGCTATTACAACATTGTGGAATAGGCGTTGGAGACGCGCGACATTGTCGTAACAGACGCAGTGAATAGAGGGAGGAATTGTCTTAGGCGACTCGCGACATTGTCGTCGCAGACCCAGTGAATACAAGGTGGAATAGGCGTAGGAGACGCGCGTCATTGTCGTGGAAGATGGTTAATGTGCCGGATGGGCAACGTTCTGATGATGAACGTACTCAAAACAGAGTTCGTAATTATACCGTCAGGAATCTTCCTCGCCTTGCATACCATCCAAGCTCTAGCCTCTTCTTCCTCCCTGCCTGTTGTCGTACAATTTAGCATCTTGTGACTCTGAAACTATCGCCAATAAGGGACACCAAACGTTCTCTTTAGTTACGAGGATCATATATACTTGAGACAAGTCCCTAAGTCATATCGGTAGCTAAATTCAACGTCTTGTACTCCTAGACATTACTGTTCGCAACTCCCTAAACTCTGTCGTCCTAGACACTACCAGTCTCACAGCTCTTCGTCATATCATACTCGACACAGCCTTCTGCTCAACACGTATCTCTCGATCTATTTCTGTGTATGGCATAACGGCCGCACACGTATATTTTATCATGCACCACAATTTAAGTAAGTTCCCGTCTTCTGTGTTGGCAGTTGCCCACCAACGCTGATATATTCTGCTTCGATAAAAATGACGCTGGCATGGTAATGACGGACTCTGATAATGAAGGTCGTCCCTCTATAACTTTCGCTATCTACACACAGATCTTCGATCCGACCTACGCACGAGGGGTTCTCAGAACTGTGTGTGACGTCAAGCAAACATGTATTCACCTGGGTACCCGATTATCCAAACGTACTCGTATCGATCGCTTCGATCAGACACGCAAGTAGACACACTTCGGGAAAACGGAAGGAGTATCTATGACCAATGTGGGTAGCCAACAGTAATATTTACGTATCGATCAATTCTTGGTCTACCTGTTATCTTAACATGGGTTTCCGACTGTCCAAACTTTCATGTGCCTCTTTGGCCCATTCCTTGTGTGGCATACCGGCCTCACACGCATAAGTTATCATAAACACGATTGACCGTCCTCTGCGTTGGCAATTGTCCGCCAACACCCTAATATATTCTGATACTCGGGAAACCGGGAGGAGTAACTATGACCAACGTAGGTAACAAACAAGAGCATTTGTCGAAAGACCATAAAACCATCAAGAAGAATTATTTGAGTTGTAACCTGAAGGTATCAATCGGCACCAGTGTTTTCTCTTGTTTGTAACGTGCTCTTCTAACATGTTCACCCTCCACGTGTAATTCCAGTGGGTCCTTCGGGAATTTCCCGGTATTTCTATCGAACGGCCACCCGAACTCTTTCACGGTCTGTACCACTCTCGGCCACCGGGACCTATTTGACTATATGCGATCGCTAATCCTGGGACTAACCCAGTCTGTATCTATCACGACCACCCAGACTCTCACATGTCTGTAACTCTCATGGACTGCATTTATTCCTCCCATCGTAGGATTATCTAGGTACTCGTCACCTAGAGCTAATGCACCAACTCTCGTAAACTTTGTTTATCAGACTCGATTCTCTCACAGGCACCTGAGGTAAGTGTCACCACGTTACATCCATGTTTCACACAGACCTGTATTATTATAATCACTTTCTCTGAAGCAATTGTACTCTCTTTTACACAATGGAACGAACCACTGGCAGATCTTTCGAGGAAGTCTTCGAAAAGAGATTATGTAGTTAGATCTACAAGAAGAAATTAGTAGAAGCCTCATGGGGAAACCGCGAGCCAAGATATTGCAACTAGACACACAAGTGAATAGATTTCTGGAATACGAGAGGAGTAACTGTTACCGACATAAGTAGCCAACAAGAATATTTATCGAAAGACCGTAAGGAGACATACTGTGGGGACATCGCAAGTACAGATATTACGTTTAGTAACTCAAGTTTGGTCGCGGGGAAACCGCGACCAAAGACATTGCGATCAGACACGCAAATCAACAGAATGCTGGTAAACGGCCGGAGTAAGTATGACCACGTTAGGTAGCCAAGTATAGATATTTACGGAAAACCGTGAAGAGCAAAGAATATGCGGTGACGCCCGCAAGTGATCAGGTTTTAGGCACGAAAGGGAACTTTCCCTGTATCGAACGCATCAATGGAGTCACCCTCCCCGTATTTATCGAACGTATTTACGTTTCCCTGTATATGTCAACGGATTCACCGGTAGCTCTCTCGGTCTGTTTCCAACGGCTTCACGGGGTCGCCCTCCCCGTCTTTTAACCAACGTGTTCAATGGGGAACTCTTCCAGTATATTGTCTCAACGGCCGCCCAGATAATTCTTTCTCGATTATAATCGCACCTCGTGGATTTACCCGTTGTATTGTATCCTCGGCCACCGAGGCCTCTCTCGATATAAACGTTCGGTTCCTCGGGGCTTTACCCGATCTCTTTTTCGCGGCCACCGACGGGTCACCATCTTCCCCGTATTCCCGTACAGAACTGTCATTCATTTATTTCCAACGATCGGACTTTACCGCACTCTCGAATGGCACCCAAACCTGTGAGCATTTCTCACGATCGGTCTTTCCTCTGGCAGCCTGTTGACTCCTACGATCAGCACACGGACCGTGTGCTGATCGTAGGAGTCAACAGGTCTTGCGATCGACGGCAGAAGGGCCCACCCCACCAGATCAGAGAAAAGCAGCACCGGCCTGACCGCGAGAGCGGCTGTCACCAGAGGTCGTATTTATATGGCAACACGATCTCTGGAGTGGTACGAGAACCACTCTACGTACGAAGCAGTACGAACCACTGCTCCATATATATAGCGATGCACCGTATGTCAGGCTATACTCAAGCCAATTCATGCGTCTGCAAGCTATGCAATGAACTAAAAATCGCCGATCGGTCCTCCGTCCTATACCAACACTGTAAGAAAAAAAACACGTTAAAATAACGCTATGGCGAGCCGATTATTTATAAAAATCCTTTATTCAAGCCTTGTGGCCTGTCCGCCACATAAGCACCATCGAATGATGCTTTATGGTCGTTTTATGGTGGCGCTTAATAAATGCCTGGCCTTAAAGACAACGATATTTGCCTTTGGCTAGGCTGTAGACAGCTTGGTAAACAGGAGAGCAATTGATAGAAGAGATGAGGTTATAAGAGCCCAATTCAGGAAGAAACATATAAAGGAGCGATTGTGTTGAGAAACTCAGTGAGGTGTTCGCCTACGGTAACGAGAATTAATTCAATTTTGGAGAGGATCGACTGTACAAAGAAAAATAGACGCCATAATAAAGAAATGCAAACAGAAAGAAATTAGTAATCGGTCGTCGTCAGCATTTAAATACAAGTAATGGTCGCCCAGTGAATGATGACTTCATGAGCGAAAAAGTGCTATAGAATGCGAAAGAAGATGGTCAAGACCAATGCCGTGAGCATCTCCAACTTCGATATATCTACGGGAAACGCTTTCTTACATTCATTATGTCAACTGCTCACGTGTCCATTCTGGTCGTGGTTGTTGTTGGTGAATTTCATCTTGTGAAAGGATAGCGATTGTTTCATCCAGTGACCTCCAGAGGCTGGTGAATCCGGATGGATGTAGAGTCTTCCTGGCATGTGTGGTTCCGCCTTTCCAGTGGCCACCCATTCGGAGTTGTGGTACTTGTAGCGACAGTCATCCAGTGGAACTACGTCCATCAGGAGGATGTACTTAGCCCTCGAATTCAAGCCATCCACGGATACTTTGAACGCAGGAAACATCCGTCTGTTCACAAAAAGAAAATTATTTTCTGAAGATTTAGAACACAGATTATTGCAGCTGCAATATCGTCTTGGCTCTGTGTATACAACATTTACAATCACCGTGACGATTGACAATTGTGTGGTTAGCACTGGAATGGGAAGCCAGGACAATTCTGAATTATTCTCCCATCTATGCGCTTCGTAAAAATGTATAGTCATGTTGAGAGGCTCAGAAAAGTCTCTGGATTACTGCTTTTCTTCTGTTGGCTCGATCTTGACTCAGGCGATCCATCATCCACGGTTGCCTTTCACGTACCATTGCACACACCATATTTATATCGTCTCTGATCAGTTTGAGCGAGTTATTAATACTTAAAATAAGTCAATTAGCAAACTTCCCTGCAGATTTAAAGCTGATTTTGATTTATATTTGATTGACAATAACTGCATGTCAGCCAAGAAGGAACTACTTTGAACTTTAAATATGACTTTAATTTGACATTGACGATGATTAGTGATCTTGCGTAGTTCGGGTGAAACATTAGACCTATACATTTACAATGAAAATTGAACTGATGATAAGACTTTGACTATAGGCTACGATTGTCGGTTAGGTCATTCGAATTCGCTAAAGAAACATTTGCAACCTGTATATATAACTTTATGGAACAGAATCATGTGTTTTGTGCATTTTAATAAACACCGACACGATGGTAGTTACTAGTCAATAATGATAATGATAATAAGAAAAATTACAGGGGCCTAATAATACTAATTATACTGTACCTTAATTATTGCGGCTCGTTTACGTATACCATGTGCATCATAATTCTTATGTGGTGTCAATCAATTGCTAGATTTAATCGTATCCTCCTACCTTCCAGTTTTTGTGAGAATCATTTCGGTGCCGATGGAGAGAAACTTTTCCCAGAGCTCTCTATCCTCCAGCGTCACTGTGATGTTCAGGTTCTGTCTGCTGCAGTTGAGATGCTGAGATTGCTGATCCTCTTCTATCGTCTGAGAACTGATCGTTCGATCCAGTTGGCTAAACGGTGCCACTGGTTGCTGTTGTCCAAAGAACCGACGATTCATTCCTGTCACGAAAACATTAGTTTCATTCTTCACGTCATAATCATTAATCTACCATTGTCATATAACATATAATTGCCATCGTTGGTCCTTCTATAGGCCTATGTGGTATGATACACCCCCACAATCCGTAGTAAGATTGCAGTATGGATTCCACCCTCGTTTCCCCGTTGCTTAAAACTTTCTTATTTCCTTTGGGCAGTCAGGCAGGCTGACTCTGACAGCCCTTCTAAATAGCCAGTAGCGCATTATAAGAAGCGCATTATATATTAATTATCAGATAGGCCTACGATAGGCTACGATGCGATCAAGGAACCACTCACATTGAGGCGGAACCCCACTCAGGCTGCCTTCATTTGATGCGATCGGATTCCAGCAACAGATACTCTGCTTCCTTTGACCGGCTGAAACTGGACTCTGATATCCCTCGACCTGCCCATTGGACAATCCATTTTTATTCGACTCTCGAGTGGCGCTTTAGAAGTTTTCAGATTACGATTACATCCGTCCATCAGAGTTAGATTGCGCGCAACAAGCGCGTATTAGATAATAGCATACAAGAGTTCATACCTGTGAACTCTATTGCATGGAGTCGCTTCGTCAGCTAAATAGAAATAAGAGCTCGGTCTATAATAACCATCGCCTATATATGCGAACCTTTCCTGTGCAATGTGCTTTTCCTTCCAATACATACGTGTCTTGCACTTGCTCCTCTAAACAACCTGCCTCGTCATAAGCAAACTTTATGCTAACTATCCGCGATGGTTGGTGTCGTAGGCATATGTAGGAATGCAACTTATAAGTTAGCTAGGAACATCTATAGACAGCAGGCGACATAATTAGGGCACGAGGTGTTGATTGTTAGATGAACCTCGCTTTTGATGTTGAACGCCGCCTTAATACACTTTGAAGCCAACGATTTCCTAATAAATCTATTCTATGCATGCCGTGACTTGAAGACGATACTGGAAAACTAGGCATAAGGCACTCGATCCACTGGAAACAGAGAAAGATATGACTGCTTCTAATTTTCCGCGGAGTGCGCGGGTCTACAAATTCCTGTGTAGGCCTACAAGGCGAAACCTTTGTCTTAAAAGTGAAACCAAATATTTCCGCTTTGTAAGGACTTTGATCGTCGTTGGTTCTCGAATTATGGTCTGGTGCCAAAATCATAACTTAGGTGGTAGGCCTACACAGGCAGACGTTATAGGCCCCTGTATACGAGAAATCCCATTCCGCTATCTTAAGCGAAATGAAAGTGCAATATTTGCAATCATGAATTTATTATTGATTTAGACTCTTCTCATTATTTTGCATTTATGTCTACGGAAATATCACGCACTAAACTTGTACTGGGACCATTTTATTCTGGGAGGTTTAAATAATCTCTCTGAGGTGTCGCTGATGCAGCAACAGTGGTTACCGTATTCAGCAGCTGTTTGCATTATAATTAGATTTACGTTGACCGAAATGTCACACGTCCTTTTAATCCATGTAGGGCCTATTATATAGAATGCAGGGTAGTCTTCGCGAAGCCACTTGGGGAATGATCGTCACCTCGGATGAGATGGTCGCTTTCTGATATCCGAATCTCGTTCTTCAATGATGTAATAATCCATCAGAGTATAGATCACGACCCACGATTCAACTAAGGTCCTATTGAATAGACTGAACTGTTTACAAAGTTTAGGTGTCATAATTGTTTAAGTCAGGAACACAAGGCTTCTTTCATGGAGGCCTACATTTGGTATTTTGTGCAATTACTTAAACAACTCACCTAAGAATTTGTATCATAACACCCTCGCCTTAAAAGACATGGAGTCATTGGGGTCATCGAAGAAGCGCGATATGCAGTGACGTAATGCTCTAGCGAAACAATATGGTTACGTATTTATGTATACATCTTACATGCCATGTAGGCCCCTATGTATGTTTGCAGTCCATATGTTTGTTTGTATGTGTGTGCACGTATGTATGTATGTATGTAGCCTATATGTATGTAAGTACCTTGTACATGAACGTTTGCTCGGACGGATAAGTGTGCATTCAAGAAGACGTAACACAAAAAATCCAGCAAATTTCTAGATTATTTCAAAGTCAATAATAACACTGGACTATGTATAACATTCCTTATATTTCTCATGGGAGGTGGCTCCTAATGGCCAGAGCTAACAGATATCAGTATAATCAGAATATAAGGCTATGTGTTTGAACTAGGATCATTTCCAATAGGCCTATTTCCTCTAAAGGTTTGCCTCTTCGACCTTAGAATGACCTTGGATCGTAGTATAATTAACAGCCTTGTTTCCTACCACAGGTAGGCCTGGCTCTTATCAATTCGAGAAACACAAGAGAGAAATAATCAATTGAAATTACTATTGAACGGGATCTTTTTTCTATGATTTTTGTTGATCTTCAGATAGCCTTAAATAACGAAGGATTTAATGTCAATATGTTTCCCAGGTGAAGCCTTCGTTGAGTCAAAGAGAAAATGTTCATCCGAATTGGACCATTCGTTGTTTTATTTTAGATAAACAGACTAAACTGAGACTGGACCCAAGTCAAGACCCGAGCAAGACAGCAGCCTGCAGTCCAGGGTATTTAAAGGGTCTATGACATGAATGCTAGCCTACGTATGAATTGGTGCGTGTATGCATGGGTGCATGGGCATATTTTATATTAGGCCCCTATCGTAGGCTGAACATGGTGCCTGAGGTTCCTGGATTCTCTTTTCTAAAGCTAATGATTGCTTCTATATTTAGTGGAACACTGTCATAGACGAACGCTCTAGCACACAATGTGTTCTATTGCGATATGAACCAGCAGATACCCGGATGCCGGCATTGTTCATTGAGGCGCATGCAGACCGTAACAGGTAGGGCTTAATAATTGTGCCCGGATTAACCATTCAATTGGTCCCATGCAAACTTAACGCGCTTTGATTGATTGATTGATTCATTCATTCATAGATTCATAGCATGCGTGCTTGCTTGATGGCTTGACTGATTGATTGATAGATTGATTGATTGACTGGTTGGTTGATTGCTTGCTTGATTAATTAACTGATTGATTGACTGACTGGTTGATTGATTGATCGATTATTGATCGATACTGGAGAGTTAGATTTTGTCATCATCACAAGAACTGTCATTGTGTAACAACTTAACCACGTGTTAGTCTACATTACCTGCCAATTAAAAAATCATCACTGCACTGAAGTTTTGCTAAAATGTTACAGTATAAAGTCATTTGCGTAATTAATTATTTCACAGGGTGGCCCAAAAAAGTGAGAACACCTCGCAGCAAAGGCTTATTTAATATGACTAAATTAATATAGCGTTCTGTAATTTACTGTTTTCTGCCAAGCAGTAATTAGGCCTACACCAATCAGAAAACATGTTCAAAGTGTCCCCTGCTTCTCAACTACTTTTTGTAAGCTTTGGCGCCACTCGTTAATGGTTCTGTCAATAAAGCGCTGCCCTTGATTTCTCCATCCCTCGATTATTGCCAACTTGAGTTGCTCAACTGTGGTATAGTTTCGCTGACTGTAGACATTTTCTTGCAATGCACCCCATGATTGTAGGCCCTATAGGCGACAGGGTTAAAAACCAGGACGGGGCGGTGGCCACTTGTTTGGCTCGATAAAGGTAACATTCTCCTGATGAAGAAAGTTTATCATATTTCTGGCTGTGCGAGATACCGTCTCGCTGTAATGTCCAGTTATAGCGACCACATGTCGCTTGAATCTCAGGCAGCAAACCTCGTCTGAGAACATGTTCACAGCAGTATTCACTATTTACTTTGGCGCATGGTTCAACGAACCACTAGTTTTCCCCATTCAAGACACCTCAACTGATACCATGATACCACGGCTGAAATGTTCACGTTCTCGTATACATCTCCTTTCCAGAACTTGCCTTTTCAGCTAAATAGGTAAGTAAGAACTCAGCAAAACATTTAAGCTATTATGAATACAGTTTTAAAATTATGAACTATAGCTATATTACATTGTAAGGGATATTTTCACTTTTTTGGGCCACCTTGTATTACTTTAGCAGCCCGTTTTAAGCCGCTTGAACATCAGATGCAATGGGGGTTTAAGTAATAAATAAAATAGTTCCATAGTTAGTTTTTTGATGTTCAATAAACATAATTTGGTTTTCATTTAGATTTAATATCAAAAGTGACACAGAATAAACTTGACAGTATGCATACAAATATCCGGACAGGTCGCTGTGAATTTTGACTTGACAACATCCTTCGAGCTAATGTACAGAACAGAGTTTTCATAAGTCAGGAAACGATCGCCTTACAAGTCAGGAAACGATCGCCAGTTTTGCATAATGCATTGTCTTCATGTTAGGCAAAGTGTGTCATGACTGATAAGTTGCTGCGGTTGTAGTCTGACTGGTCTGACGTCTTATAAGAAAAGGTGGATGTAGAACAAGAGTTCTGTGACACGACTACATTATGTCGAGGATTAATTCCTCCGTCTCCTCCTCTCAGTCCAACGTAACTCTCGCAGCCAACGAGATCAGACAGTGCGCATGCGCTGCTCTGATCTTCCACGTGACCATGCAGACGAAAACTGGATGTAACCGGATCGCACAGGCCAGAACCGGTTGTGGCCGGTTGAAACAGGTTGACCTGGTTGGCTGCGTGAATTGGGAGTGGCATCGGGTTGACAGCGGAGCGGTGTGGATAGTAAAGTGAGTCTGACGCCACTGCTTCTGCTCCAAAGGCTGTAAGGGGATTGGGGTAAGTCGACAGATACTGACAGTGTGGAGAGATGTCGATCTGGAAGGATGATCCCACTCCACGGACGGCGCCAGAGGTCGCAGCCAACTCCATCGATGGCACATCCTCTGGACCTGGAAGCTTCAATCCAACGGTTGCTAGCAGCGCATTGCCTCTCAGCGATCCAGGCAGACGTGATTGTTGATACGTGGAAAAAACGCTATCCATCTGTGAGGACACAATTCCATTCGGATGAGTGGAGCTGGCGGTTGACCTGTCCTCTCGATAGTTTCCTTGTGATCTGTAGGGAAGGTGAGACGGAATTGCACCGCAGCTGGCTCCCTTCCTTCCGGAAGACGTGGCATAGCTGTTGTCGTCAACTCCATCATCCGCTGGTTCCCTTTTGCTCAGTTTTCGCACATCCGGTTCCATATCTACAAACAGAAGAGAACCAATAATTGGAAGCCGTGGAGTCTCTCTTCAGGCACAATGGACGATAACAAGTAATTAATCGAAATAAGTTCCCGTAACTTATAGTTCAATCGAAATCGATTTGAACGATCAGACGATTAGCCTCTTGTATACAATGTCAGCAAAACATTGCTCAGTAAAAGCCTACATTGACTGTCATCCAATCTTTTTAACGTTAAATGTCTTGCAATATAGATGCTGTGCTATATACATGTAGTTAATGCTCTAACAACAGCGCAACATAAATACCCTTGCACATACTACATTTATGTCATGCAGCTTGGATTCTTCCATCAAACCCTTCTTCTTAAACTCGTCATGGATCCTGCCTTCAAACCCTGATTCAGTAGGGTCATATGATGTAAGTATGTACGTGAGTCAATGCATGTGAGTCAATGTAAAAGGTCCATCCATCTTATACACATAGCGCTGGTGCAATTGGTGAGTTCGGCTCCGTTGATCCATGTATATTGTATAAGTGACAAGTCACGCAGTGTAGATGACCGCGGTCAGTGTTGCGATTGATGTCCCTTGGTCAAGCGATGGACAGTCCATTACTCGTCTTCCGTTTGGTCAGAGGACGATCTCCTCTGCCCATTCGAAGGACGAAGACGACGAGCAATTAGCAAACCGCGTCGGGTGCTAATTAGTCTCTCGACTGCAAAACGTTCTTCTGCCTTCGTCGTCTAAATTGCTTCGCTTCCGTCGACTTAAAAAATAGCATGAGAAAAAGAGAGACAGAGACAGAACAGTATAGACGGAAAGACATAATTGTGCATGAATACATACATATATACATACATACATACATACATACACACATACATACAAACATACATACATACAAACATACATACATACATACATACATACATACACACATACATACATACATACACACATACATACATACATACATACACACATACATACATACATACATAGTCATTGAACCCATAGCCAAAATTATTGATAACCTCTAGGAAGGCATTGTATATCGCACAAGACTTCCCTGATGGCGCGCCTGTCGAATGGTAGGGATTATCTAAGCATCACAGACAACACAACAGAACACGCAACAATTTTATATATATATATATATATACTGGAATGACTCGTCATCTACTTACTCTTGTGAGGATGACTGCTGTCCACCTCAAGACTGGACATCAGTGAGGTTCGTTTTAAGGACGATGACGTCGTAGTCTCAGCGGTTTCACTTTTGTCGATAGTGAAGGCGATTCGCTTACCAGTTGAACGAATATCTCTACGATTTTCAGACAGAAGACAGACTGACGACGTTCGTTGGCTTTAATTTTACCCAACGCGTTTAATTTCGAAATGATTATATTGTAATCGTCTATTTGACGTGGTTATAGTAGTTGAACATTTAATGAATCGACAATACTCTGTACGCTGCATGGCCTGTCATGGTCTTAAAGGCAGAATCTTCATTCATTCATTCCGAGAATTCATATAGCGCCCACTTCACAATGTCTACTCTGCGGATATGATGTAATATGTTATGGCGAACGAAAATAACATTATTGCATCATTTAACAACACAACAAAGTGCAGAAAGTTGGAAATCGCCAGTGCTGGGCCCACGCACACACGTGGAACCAATCAACGGATTCCCATCAACAACTAACATATGGCATAGATGTTCATAGTTTCTGGTAGGCCTAGTTGCGTCGAAAGGGTAGAGTGATGACTGGCGACAGCGTTCGAACACACGATGACACTGACAACAAGTAGTCCGTCAATGGGGCATCTGACATCTGATAAAAGTTATTGACACTTTTATCTCACGTGTTCTCACAACTGTGGATGTCCGTGGTTTACTCAATTCATGATTATTATCCGAGTTATGAAGCGAAAGTTGGTATATGATGACATGCATTGCATATCGTTATATATATATATATATATAGCAGACAGACTTGGACAGATGACGAGAACAACAGTCAATTCTCTAATAGGCCAATCTTCAATGAACTTTCCGCTGGAACAAGTTTAGTTCGACGAGACTTCACGGGAGAAAGCGCATATACCAACCGATAAACCGCATGCGTTGAATGTTACTCTATACGCGCGCGTTGCCATGACGCTTCAGAACCAAACTAAATCGTATTTCTTTCCCATGGCAGTGAACTCGACCCAGACCAGTAAGGGAGGTGATAATGTCTATAGCGCTCTTTTCTTTGCTCTTTCCCTTTTCCCGATAGAGGGGAGAGAGAAAATGATGTTGTCTCAAAGAAATAATACTTAGACTGGTGCTCATACCTTCTGCCCATAGTGCTGTCTCTGAAACCTTTGGCAAATGGATTGTGGTCGATCTTGAGTTGAGTGATCTGTTCGTTCTGATAGGCGGTCACAGCGATGAACGTCGTCTCTGGAAAGGTGAACGTGTTGAAGATGTTCCATCTCATGCTGAAAATATCGTTCGCCTGAACGACGTGAACACGTGGCTGGTATTTATGCATCGAGTTCAGGATGATCTACACAGCGCAAAGAACATCGGTTAGAGTCAGTAAGTCTTATAGTAATTATATGCGTTTTTTACACACATATACAGCCATGGTATTTATCACTTTATACACAAAACATTCATATATATGGGTTGCTAACTTGCCATAAACTACTGCATGGTTAACCGCCCTATACGATATTTTCCATTGAGCTAAGAGTTATTATTTATATTACTGACATAAACTGTCTAAATTCCAATTTATCCCATAGGCCTATGTTAGCCATTTTATAACAGATGCCTACTTATGAAACGAAAACCTATAAATGTTCTTCGAATGGATAATTATGGGGAGTGTTTTAACATGGTTCACAGAGATATCCCACAAACAACGGACCACGTTCAGTCCAAGGCATCAAGAGAACTCGTATAGAGGGTAAACTGATAAATAGTCAAGGACTTCCTTATGCGGCTCATAATTAATCTAAGCAAACAGAAAGATACTTTTAAAACAAATGTAGTCGAACGAAGATTGAGAAAAGAGCAAATCTAACAGAGAAATGAAGACGAATATTACTTCAGACAGAAAGAGACGTATTAAGACAGATATAGACCTATAGCAAGACATATGCAGACGGACGAAAAAGAACACGATGAGAGGAATACAGAGAATTAAGAGACAGACGATTGACTGTTGAGACAAAAATGTTTCCTATTTTGAACTATGCATATGTAAATAGGCCTACCACTCACTATGTGTGGACTCAGAAATACAATTGGTGAAATTATGACGTTCGATTCTAATTTGTATACGTAAGGAAAAACTGCTCACGTGTCCATTCTGGTCGAGGTTGTTGTTGGTGAGTTTCATCTTGTGAAAGGATAGCGATTGTTTCATCCAGTGACCTCCAGAGGCTGGTGAATCCGGATGGATGTAGAGTCTTCCTGGCATGTGTGGTTCCGCCTTTCCAGTGGCCACCCATTCGGAGTTGTGGTACTTGTAGCGACAGTCATCCAGTGGAACTACGTCCATCAGGAGGATGTACTTAGCCCTCGAATCTAAGCCATCCACGGATATCTTAAATGCCGGAAACATCCGTCTGTTCACAAACAGAAGATTATATTTATACATAAATTATAATTATGCATAAGTTATTATTATGGCGCCGCATTTTCACTCTGCACGACAGTCACTTCTGGAAGGTTCATTCAAGTGGGCGAAACAAATATCATGATATATTACTATAGATCGGCAACACTAACAATCGTAGGATAGATTATAAGGTAAACCTGTTTCGAAGGAAAAAGGGTTTTCGAAAGTGATAATGAATAAATCGCCTGGTAATGCATAAAGCTGGTATGACCGTATGATATCATTGCACAAAAAGGTTATATAGACTGATTGTTTAGTTATGAGAAATTCATTTCACCATTACCGTGATTGCTACTCTTAGATAATTTATAGCGATGCATTATACGGCTGTCTGCTCCTAGTGATATATATGCATCGATGCCTATAAATATATACAGGCCTATATATGACCGTTGAAGCGCATAATATTAGTCTATATAAAGCCATCGGAGTTTTCAATGTGCAGCAGCTTGGAGGCTGGTGCTTGCCATTATTTCGTAGGCCTTCTCTTATTTCATCGTGTCCGATTGAAATGTCCCTACTACAGAAACTGACATGACACAACGCTCGAGACTAAGTTATAATTCAATCTTGCATTATAAAGTTAGTGACGTAGATGCAGCGTCACATGAGAGTCGTATATTTATTTAACTATCGGCATACTCGAGGATGAACCAAAGTTTTACGACTTGACAAGGTAGAAGTGCTTGACAGTGAGAAGTACGTTTGAAGGGTAAGACATTGAAGTATACGCTGAGAATTCGGACGAGACCAGAAGTGAGGTCATTCAGTTCTCATTTTTAGATATGGAACAATTTTTAGTCACTGAGTTGAACATTTTGGTGCAGTTAAACATTAATTTTGTTGGTGTATTGCAGATGAATCAAATTAAGGACTTTAGACAACAATTTTCTTGTAACCTAGACCTATGACAAAACGTAAATACATAGTTATGTAAGGACTGCATAGATGGATCTGTTGTCCATTTGTTCAATTCAATTGTGGCTGTGTCGGTTGAATATTGTTTTGAGATTTAAACGAATGTGCTTCGTACTATTAGGATGCCTTGTAAACTTGTACATAATTAGCCGCCGATATCCAGTTTGTACAAGAGAATATTGTTTTGGTGTTACCCAGTCGCAACACTTGCGAGCAGCCAGCACATAGTTTTAACGTAGCGCTATATGAATTTGGAATTTCACTATTACGATTACCATTAGACATAATCTAGTCATATCTCAGAGTCTGCTATAAGAGTACAGTAACTTATATCTTTACACACAGTCGTATAGGTCAATTGATTACCTGCCGGATTTTGTGATGATCATTTCGGTTCCAAGTGAGTGGAATTTCTGCCATAGGTCTTTATTCTCCAGCGTCACCTTGATGTTCTTGTCCTGGTGCAAGGAGCTGGAAGAAGAGCCGGCTGCTGCGGCAGAGGATGAGGACGAGGCTGAGGAACGGTGCGTCGTGTAGTGCAGCTGGGTTCCAGTGGCAGTCGAGTGAAGCATTCGCTTCGGATCATAGGCTCCTGGATGAGGAAATCCACTGAAATGGGAACTCTGACCTGCAATATGGCAGACGAAACCCTGAAGGTAGTACTATCAACTATAAATAGCTTATGACTTATGTGCAGTATACCCGATATATACAGACCGACTGGCAATGAAAACCATGGATGTTCGACGTTGTTCATGCATGGCTGTAACGCGCTTAATTTGCACCTGGTCGGCGAATTGCACGATTACATATATAAATATATATATATATACATATATATAATTAGCTACCCTTCTCTCAACGAATCTCATACCGGTCTCATCACTGGTATACATATAGCGCTGTAAATAGAGATCAGCGTCAAGATACCTGCGGGAAGTTCCACTCTAAGTATCCAACACCGAGGCTCCTCCGTACTTCCCTACAGGTGGAGCTTCTTGTCCCTCGCTCTCGGACTTCCATGAGGCAGCGCCGAGCTTTCTCGGTTGCTGGCCCTGAAACCTGGAATGGGCTCCCTGTCACCCTCCCTGTCACCCTCTGCCTTGTGCCCAGGGGACACTCACCCATGTTTTATACGAATTTTAAGACTGTCCTATATTTAGCCGGGGTTTGGTTGGGAGCGCTTCTGTGTAGATGTCTTGAAGGGGCGCTATATAAATCCTCCAAATAAATAAATAAATAAATAAATAAATAAATAAATAAATAAATAAATAAATAAATAAATACATCCACAAGTTCCATTGCTTCCTGTTATTTCTGCTGAGCAGAACCTCAGTCATATGTTAGTGATGATGTCAGTGATGGTTCTGCTGTTGGAAGTGGTTTCAATTGATGGTTGCTTGGTCTGTTGTTGTATATATACATCGTGACATCATCATCATCATCAGAAGGAAGAGGAGCGCCACATCCGCCTCCCATGCATCGGTCTTTCCTGACACCCGTCTAAGCCTCGGGCGCCTCCATCGGCCACTGACCCCCCTCCACCGCTACCGAGGTCGTCGTCGTCGTAATGGACTGGGCGTGACCGTGGATTACTGAGCGTAATTGTGCGCGTATTGGCCGGTCTGGCCTCGGGTTGGAGTCCCAATGGAACGCCGTTATGAAACATCGCTACCGGATTAGGCGCTGCATAGACAGACAGACTGAGTCTGGTCGTCGTTCAATTGATTTCGCCTATTGTCTTGGAATTACATGGAATCGCTTCGGATGCTGCTGCTGCAACTGAGCATCCTGCCATCCATTCAATCGAAGGGTTTTATGCAATAGTTCAGTGAATAATTAAGAACATCGCAGATCTTAATTTTGACCATTTCACCCGACAGATATGCAATCCACATGATATTGCAAATGCGACATAGAGTGAGGAGCAACGAACGAAGGTGTGAATGTTTTAAAGGAAAGTCGTTCAAGATGGATGATGTAATGCATCATAAAAATCGCAGGGTTTATACACTGATGCAATATGTGAAAGCATAGACCTATATATGTATACGCGTTTTATATGGCATTATTTTTTATGTGGGGAAAAGCCTTGATTCAGATCAATTTCCAATGAAATCGTCCGAAGATATCCTTTGGTTCTGTTGACCACAGTTAAACATATCTTCAAATAAACCCTCGTCATTAAAACTAATCATTTAACTATAAATCAGACCCGTAAGGAAGACGACAACAATTCAGTCTATGTATTGTCTTGCATAACTTGAAGATAAATTGGTATTTAAATCGTTTCTGTAGGTATATATGCCGACACAAACGCATGTATACATGAATGCATGTATGTATGTATGTATGTATGTATGATTGTATGAATGCATGTATGTATGTATGTATGTATGTATGTATGTATGTATGTATGTATGTATGTATGTACGTACGTACGTACGTATGTATGTATGTATGAATGTATGAATGCATGTATGTATGTATGTACGTACGTATGTATGTATGTATGAATGTATGAATGCATGTATGTATGTATGTACGTACGTATGTATGTATGTATGAATGCATGTATGTATGTATGTATGTATGTATGAATGCATGTATGTGTGTATGTATGAATGCATGTATGTATGTACGTACGTACGTATGTATGTATGAATGTATGAATGCATGTATGTATGTATGTACGTACGTATGTATGTATGAATGCATGTATGTATGTATGTATGTATGTATGAATGCATGTATGTATGTATGTATGAATGCATGTATGTATGTATGTACGTACGTATGTATGTATGTATGTATGAATGCATGTATGTATGTATGTATGTATGTATGTATGTATGAATGCATGTATGTATGTACGTACGTACGTATGTATGTATGTATGAATGTATGAATGCATGTATGTATGTATGTATGTATGTATGTATGTATGTATGTATGTATGTATGTATGTATGTATTTATGTATGTACGTACGTACGTATGTATGTATGTATGAATGTATGAATGCATGTATGTATGTATGTATGTATGTATGTATGTATGTATGTATGTATGTACGTACGTACGTATGTATGTATGTATGAATGTATGAATGCATGTATGTATGTATGTACGTACGTATGTATGTATGTATGAATGTATGAATGCATGTATGTATGTATGTACGTACGTATGTATGTATGTATGAATGCATGTATGTATGTATGTATGTATGTATGAATGCATGTATGTGTGTATGTATGAATGCATGTATGTATGTACGTACGTACGTATGTATGTATGAATGTATGAATGCATGTATGTATGTATGTACGTACGTATGTATGTATGTATGAATGCATGTATGTATGTATGTATGTATGTATGAATGCATGTATGTATGTATGTATGTATGAATGCATGTATGTATGTATGTACGTACGTATGTATGTATGTATGTATGAATGCATGTATGTATGTATGTATGTATGTATGTATGTATGAATGCATGTATGTATGTACGTACGTACGTATGTATGTATGTATGAATGTATGAATGCATGTATGTATGTATGTATGTATGTATGTATGTATGTATGTATGTATGTATGTATGTATGTATGTATGTACGTACGTACGTATGTATGTATGTATGAATGTATGAATGCATGTATGTATGTATGTATGTATGTATGTATGTATGTATGTATGTACGTACGTACGTATGTATGTATGTATGAATGTATGAATGCATGTATGTATGTATGTACGTACGTATGTATGTATGTATGTATGAATGCATGTATGTATGTATGTATGTATGTATGAATGCATGTATGTATTTATGTATGAATGCATGTATGTATGTACGTGCGTACGTATGTATGTATGTATGTATGAATGCATGTATGTATGTACGTACGTACGTATGTATGTATGTATGTATGAATGCATGTATGTATGTATGTATGTATGTATGAATGCATGTATGTACGTACGTACGTACGTATGTATGTATGTATGTATGTATGAATGCATGTATGTATGTATGTATGTATGTATGTATGTATGTATGTATGTACGTACGTACGTATGTATGTATGTATGAATGTATGAACGCATGTATGTATGTATGTATGTATGTATGTATGTATGTATGTATGTATGTATGTATGTACGTACGTACGTACGTATGTATGTATGTATGAATGTATGAATGCATGTATGTATGTATGTACGTACGTATGTATGTATGTATGAATGCATGTATGTATGTATGTATGTATGAATGCATGTATGTGTGTATGTATGAATGCATGTATGTATGTACGTACGTACGTATGTATGTATGAATGTATGAATGCATGTATGTATGTATGTACGTACGTATGTATGTATGTATGTATGAATGCATGTATGTATGTATGTATGTATGTATGAATGCATGTATGTATGTATGTATGAATGCATGTATGTATGTATGTACGTACGTATGTATGTATGTATGTATGAATGCATGTATGATGTATGTATGTATGTATGTATGAATGCATGTATGTATGTACGCACGTACGTATGTATGTATGTATGAATGTATGAATGCATGTATGTATGTATGTATGTATGTATGTATGTATGTATGTATGTATGTATGTATGTACGTACGTACGTATGTATGTATGTATGAATGTATGAATGCATGTATGTATGTATGTATGTATGTATGTATGTATGTATGTATGTATGTACGTACGTACGTATGTATGTATGTATGAATGTATGAATGCATGTATGTATGTATGTATGTATGTATGTACGTACGTACGTACGTATGTATGTATGTATGAATGTATGAATGCATGTATGTATGTATGTACGTACGTATGTATGTATGTATGTATGAATGCATGTATATATGTATGTATGTATGTATGAATGCATGTATGTATGTATGTATGAATGCATGTATGTACGTACGTATGTATGTATGTATGTATGTATGTATGAATGCATGTATGTATGTATGTATGTATGTATGAATGCATGTATGTACGTACGTACGTATGTATGTATGTATGAATGTATGAATGCATGTATGTATGTATGTATGTATGTATGTATGTATGTATGTATGTATGTACGTACGTACGTATGTATGTATGTATGAATGTATGAATGCATGTATGTATGTATGTATGTATGTATGTATGTATGTATGTATGTACGTTCGTACATACATATGTATGTATGTATGAATGTATGAATGCATGTATGTATGTATGTACGTATGTATGTATGTATGTATGAATTCATGTATGTATGTATGTATGTATGAATGCATGTATGTATGTATGTATGAATGCATGTATGTATGTACGTACGTACGTATGTATGTATGTATGTATGAATGCATGTATGTATGTATGTATGTATGAATGCATGTATGTACGTACGTACGTACGTATGTATGTATGTATGAATGCATGTATGTATGTATGTATGTATGTATGAATGCATGTATGTATGTACGTACATACGTATGTATGTATGTATGAATGTATGAATGCATGTATGTATGTATGTATGTACGTACGTATGTATGTATGTATGTATGAATGCATGTATGTATGTATGTATGTATGAATGCATGTATGTATGTACGTACGTACGTATGTATGTATGTATGTATGAATGCATGTATGTATGTACGTACGTACGTATATATGTATGTATGTATGAATGCATGTATGTATGTATGTATGTATGTATGTATGAATGCATGGATGTATGTACGTACGTACGTATGTATGTATGTATGAATGTATGAATGCATGTATGTATGTATGTACGTACGTATGTATGTATGTATGTATGAATGCATGGATGTATGTACGTACGTACGTATGTATGTATGTATGAATGTATGAATGCATGTATGTATGTATGTACGTACGTATGTATGTATGTATGAATGCATGTATGTATGTATGTATGTATGTATGAATGCATGTATGTATGTATGTATGAATGCATGTATGTATGTATGTACGTACGTATGTATGTATGTATGTATGAATGCATGTATGTATGTATGTATGTATGTATGTATGTATGAATGCATGTATGTATGTAGGTACGTACGTATGTATGTATGTATGAATGTATGAATGCATGTATGTATGTATGTATGTATGTATGTATGTATGTATGTATGTATGTATGTATGAATGTATGAATGCATGTATGTATGTATGTATGTATGTATGTATGTATGTATGTATGTATGTATGTATGTACGTACGTACGTATGTATGTATGTATGAATGTATGAATGCATGTATGTATGTATGTATGTATGTATGTATGTATGTATGTATGTATGTATGTATGTACGTTCGTACATACGTATGTATGTATGTATGAATGTATGAATGCATGTATGTATGTATGTACGTATGTATGTATGTATGTATGAATTCATGTATGTATGTATGTATGTATGAATGCATGTATGTATGTATGTATGAATGCATGTATGTATGTACGTACGTACGTATGTATGTATGTATGAATGCATGTATGTATGTACGTACGTACGTATGTATGTATGTATGTATGAATGCATGTATGTATGTATGTATGTATGAATGCATGTATGTACGTACGTACGTACGTATGTATGTATGTATGAATGTATGAATGCATGTATGTATGTATGTATGTACGTACGTATGTATGTATGTATGTATGAAAGCATGTATGTATGTATGTATGTATGAATGCATGTATGTATGTACGTACGTACGTATGTATGTATGTATGAATGTATGAATGCATGTATGTATGTATGTATGTACGTACGTATGTATGTATGTATGTATGAATGCATGTATGTATGTATGTATGTATGAATGCATGTATGTATGTACGTACGTACGTATGTATGTATGTATGTATGAATGCATGTATGTATGTATGTATGAATGCATGTATGTATGTACGTACGTACGTATGTATGTATGTATGTATGAATGCATGTATGTATGTACGTACGTACGTATGTATGTATGTATGTATGAATGCATGTATGTATGTATGTATGTATGAATGCATGTATGTACGTACGTACGTACGTATGTATGTATGTATGAATGTATGAATGCATGTATGTATGTATGTATGTACGTACGTATGTATGTATGTATGTATGAATGCATGTATGTATGTATGTATGTATGAATGCATGTATGTATGTACGTACGTACGTATGTATGTATGTATGAATGTATGAATGCATGTATGTATGTATGTATGTACGTACGTATGTATGTATGTATGTATGAATGCATGTATGTATGTATGTATGTATGAATGCATGTATGTATGTATGTATGTATGAATGCATGTATGTATGTACGTACGTACGTATGTATGTATGTATGTATGAATGCATGTATGTATGTACGTACATACGTATGTATGTATGTATGAATGTATGAATGCATGTATGTATGTATGTATGTACGTACGTATGTATGTATGTATGTCTGAATGCATGTATGTATGTATGTATGTATGAATGCATGTATGTATGTACGTACGTACGTATGTATGTATGTATGTATGAATGCATGTATGTATGTACGTACGTACGTATATATGTATGTATGTATGAATGCATGTATGTATGTATGTATGTATGTATGTATGAATGCATGGATGTATGTACGTACGTACGTATGTATGTATGTATGAATGTATGAATGCATGTATGTATGTATGTACGTACGTATGTATGTATGTATGTATGAATGCATGTATGTATGTATGTATGTATGTATGAATGCATGTATGTATGTACGTACGTACGTATGTATGTATGTATGAATGCATGTATGTATGTATGTATGTATGTATGAATGCATGTATGTATGTATGTACGTACGTACGTATGTATGTATGTATGAATGTATGAATGCATGTATGTATGTATGTACGTACGTATGTATGTATGTATGTATGAATGAATGCATGTATGAATGTGCGTACGTATGTACGTATGTATGTATGAATGCATGTATGTATTATGTATGTACGTACGTATGTATGCATGCATGTGTGTATGTATGTATGAATGCATGTATGTATGAATGCATGTATGTGTGTATGTACGTACGGACGTATGTATGTATGTATGTATGAATGCATGTATGTATGAATGCATGTATGTATGTACGTACGTACGTATGTATGTATGTATGTATGAATGTATGTATGTAAGAATGCATGTATGTATGTATGTACGTACGTATGTATGTATGTATGAATGAATGCATGTATGTATGAATGTACGTACGTATGTATGTATGTATGTATGAATGCATGTATGTATGAATGTACGTACGTATGTATGTATGTTTGTATGTGTATATGTATGTATGAATGCATGTATGTATGTATGTATGTACGTACGTATGTATGTATGTATGTATGTATGAATGTATGTGTGTATGTATGTATGAATGAATGCATGTATGTATGAATGTGCGTACGTACGTATGTATGTATGAATGCATGTATGTCTGTATGTATGTACGTACGTACGTATGTATGTATGTATGTATGTATGAAGGCATGTACGTATGTATGTATGTATGAATGCATGTATGTACGTACGTACGTACATACATACAAACATACATGCAATCATATGTATGTATTTATGTATGACATTATATGTATGTATATATGCAAGTATGTATATAGGTATGTATGTATGTATGTGTGACATTGTATGTATGTATGTATGTCTGTATGTATGCATGTATGTATGTGTGTATGTATGTTTTTGTGAGTGTGTGTATGGAAGTCTAGAAAGACACTGCACTTTTCATTGCTTTGAATGCAAACGCAGGTGCTAGTAACATAAATTTTCCGTTCCTTTGCGTGTAATATAGTCAAATTTGTTACACATCGAGTTGATTTATAGGTACCAAAGGTGTAACAAGGTTTTGAAAAGTGGGGGCATAATTTTAAAAATATTGAGCGAATTTTTTTGTCCCCCCGCCACTTTTTTTATTTTGCCCCCAGAAATTTTAAAAATTGGGGGCACAAATTATCTTAGCAAAAGTAGTTAAATTGTCTTAGCAAAAGTAGTTAAATTGTCTTAGCAAAAGTAGTTAAATTGTCTTAGCAAAAGTAGTTAAATTGTCTTAGCAAAAGTAGTTAAATTATCTTAGCAAAAGTAGTTAAATTGTCTTAGCAAAAGTAGTTAAATTGTCTTAGCAAAAGTAGTTAAATTATCTTAGCAAAAGTAGTTAAATTGTCTTAGCAAAAGTAATCTAAATAAGCCATTGGATAAACATGAAAAGAACCGATTGGGGGGGGGGCAGATGGGTGCACTGAGCACTAAAACTGGGAAGCTTTGCCTCCTAATTTTGAAACTGGGGCCGGCGCCCCCTGTTCCGCGCTTGTTATACCCCTGATGGGTACTTTCATTTCGAAATCATAATTGTCAAATCTGAGGTATATATATAAACAAGAGCCCAAAATGCACTCCAGTTGGCACAAAATACTCAACTTTCGCAGGGTTCTGGGGCAAAGACCCAGACTTCGCTGAGGAGCTTTCGACGCTTCCCAGACCCCTTAGTTACTATATGGACTTTTTGCCTTCCCAGCCAGTACATAATAGATTATATATATACTCAATTATAGAGTTGAGGTTTTGAGTCAGCTTGCAGCCTTGCCGCGATATATATTCATAGTAACAGCAGATACTCTATTGATCCATCAATCAATGTGAATTTGATGTCGTATAATATGTGTGGCTCTTGTATGCCCTTCAAGTTATCCTCCGATCTATAGAATCACGGCTAATAAGAAAGGGTTTGAAAGATGAGTAAAAGGCAGAGGAATTTGTCTGTGGGAGCGAACGTCGTATACAGACTTATATACCTTGTATAAGACCGTTTCAAGTGATCGGAGTGCGACGGAGAAAACCAGGTATTGCTTGGTTGAAGAGCGCTCATCTCAGCTTGAGCACTCAAATTGTAATGTTATGTAACGAACATTTATATATAGCTACCTTCAAGATATCTACTCAGAGAAGCTCTCTAATATTCTTTAGCCTAAATTAAGTTAAATGTCCTTACTATGTATATAGCGAGTCTTTTACATCAGTTAGCAAAATTCTGCACAGTAAGCTGAGGAGAGTCACCAGATGTGGGCCCATGCACAATCGTGGAACCAACCAGCGGATTCCCGTCGACAGCTGACAGATGGAACGGATGCTCAGAGTCTCCACTTGTGTCGATCATTTTCTTGCATATTTTGGGCAACTTGAACGATGCCACTGATACTTCGGCTATACTGGAAGTGACTGTATGCTAATAATAATAACATTAATAATAATAATAATAATAATAATAATATTAGTAGTAGTAGTAGTAGTAATAATAATGATAATAATAATAATAATAGTAATAATAATAACAATAATAAGTTGATTAAATAAGACTTTGAGGTCAATGGTCTTATGTATCCCAAGAGAGCATATATAGCGATCGCTTAATGATGCATCAGGTGATAAATAATGATTGAATTGTCTTACCTGTCAGAGCCATTGTGTCGTGTACTGGATGAACTGGAAATCCTCCGAATGGGAAATGTTGTGGAGCGGGTGTCGACAAAAGTGCCTGGTGGTGGTGATAATGATGATGATTTCCCATCTGCGCAAAAGTTCGACTTCTCTGATGACCGAAGAAGTCGTCTTCAAACATAGTCGACCGAATTCTTCTTCTTCCTCCTCTTCGTCGTCTTCTTCTTCTCCCCTCAGTTGTTGCAACGCCTTCCAACCGACAGAGGCCCCTTCGAGGAGTCTAAGGTGCCAAAGCAGGGCTTTCGTTGTCTTGCCGTAAAGAACGCCGCTAACACCGTCGTTCCTTCTCAACCTAATCTCTAAGACGGTCGTTCGGTCGGTGGGGTCCTTGCTGTGACGATGTGCCACTCTTTGTGTTCGCTGTTGCACTTGGACCTGGTCGAGCTCTGTCAAGATTCTCGCTTCTCGATCGCTGGTGACAAAACTAGCGACTGGCGCTATATAAGGTGCGTCGATTGCCTTTTAGAATCTTCTGCCACTTAGATCGACCGACGGCGTTTGGCTCTCACTCTCTCCACCTCTCTCTCTCTTTCTCTCCTTCGTCGCTATGTCGCCTCCAGGCGTCGCTCTTCTGTCACTCACAGGCGCTGTCCAATCAGCGATAGATTGCTTCGTCTACTCGTCAATAGAGGGCGTGGCTATGACGTCAGGGACATCGGCTAACGAGCGACATGGGAGGAGTGTTAGACGCAACGTGTCTTTGATCTTTCCGCGACAGAGTCTGCCTTCGAATTAGAGAACAATTGAGACTCATATGAGAATTTCAAAGGAGAAGTGATAGCTACTTGAAATTATGAAACAGGCGTGTGACTCTTCTGACATTTTCAAATAATGTGTGACATACCGAAAATTTTGACAGTAAAAGTGTGACCCATTTGAGAATATACAAAAGGAAAACTGAAAAACAGTTGTTAAAACGCTCTTTAGAGAACTATAGGACAAAGTAGTTCTCTTTCTCATACATGACCCATACTCACATACATACAATACATACATTCATACATACATACTTACATATGCCTACATACATACATAGGTACATACGTACGTACGTACATACACACACATGCATACGTATCATACACGTATGTATGTATGTTTGTCTATATATATATACATACATTCATATACATACGCTTCTCAGAGGATCTTACTAAGCGCTTTACAAATATGTTATTACAATACATTACCTCGTTATTACAATAGACACATTTACACGCAATTACACACATAGGCAATTACATGCATAGGCCTACATTACATAGAAAACTTCGATCAGTGAATCGTGACTATTTCCCTGCGCTGCGGGATCCTGGTCCCCTAAGGCTCCTCTCCTGTATTCAATCTTATAATAGCATTGAATATTTTCATTTCGTTTTACAGTAATAATAAAACCCATGTTATATCATGTTAAGTTATGATAAGCTGATCGCTTGGGTGATTGCCATACGGCCATATATATATATATATATATATATATATAAATATATATATGTGTGTGTGTGTGTGTGTGTGTGTGTGTGTGTGTGTGTGTGTACTATGTATGCATCATCCTGGTTTCTTCAAACGTGCGATATATATGGGCATTTAGGTCTGATCGGTTTCATCAACATTTGATTGCCTGTCTCTCTCTGTGCAGAGCAGACTCATCATCGCTATAGATCTAACTATACGCATTGCATGAATGGGCGTCAATTGTTCGGAATGTTATTTGCATTATTTTATTTACCAAGAAAGCGTTTAGCGCCATTCAAACAAATACTGATTCCTACAAAGATTGTTTTAACTTTACAGTGTTAGGCTATCATCAACAGAGGACGTCGCACCTCTTTCATCTGCTTCCCTTTCGGTACGCTTCACGGTTGTAGGCATTAGACCACCACTTGTACACAGACTATATTCATAGAGGCAGCCTGCAGGGCCTTAAGAGATTCACAGAGTCAAGAATCGCCTCATGCAGGAAAGATACCCTACAATGAGCAGTAAGGGATTTACTAAGAAAAGAAGAAAACCATTAATGAGCATTACATTAAAACACTGGTGCCCTTTCTTCTTGTCAAATAGCCCCAATCCTATCGATGATCCAAGGTTGCTCTTCCCATTTGATATAGGCCCTTTGGCTCGCATGCAAAAGCAGTCTGTGTCCATGAACTTGATCTTAGGGTGTCCCTCTGTATGCTGGATATCTGGATGATTTAAGTTCTACACAATAAGAGTGAACGAGATATTATGTCAATAACCGATCGTCACATCGGTCTTATACAGACCATATTTGCCTGCGTGGGACTGAGTTTTGAAATTTGCCTCTGAAATTCGCTCCGATTGCAAGTACTCCATTTGGTGGGCGCTCCGAGTGACAGCGTGATTATATAACTATTTATATTTGCATATTAAGATCAGCATAGCTTCCAAAAGATGCGAATGTAAATGAAGGTTGTTATTATACAGAATGTGGGAAAACTGTGCAATTAGAAACTATAAGTATGTCCAAACATCGGAAGTAAATTGTGTGCTGAAAATGGCAACGTTGACCTAGAAATTAGCATTAGAACGCTTGGTACAAATGGTCACTCGCCAGAACATTCCGTTCGCCAGCCTTTGAGAAGAGACAAATATTGAGGTTTCGTACCATTTTCCGCTGTTTAACGGAGTTTTTTTCTCCCAACCTTTTTCGATCTGTCTGTATATAGATGTGTGCAATCGACGTTCGTCATCTCGGGCTTCCAAACGACGACACACGAGTACGCCTACGTCATGATTTCTTGCGAATTTGACGCTTCTTCGGAAACAGTGTATACCATTTAATGTATACACGAACTACGAGCATAATTTTAAATCCATTATTAGATGGACAACATCTTTGGATCGATGCTTACAATTACTGATCTAAGAATGAAAGCAGAACCTTATTAGTTAACCCTGAGGTAGCCATGAGTGTACGAAGTCTTAGCGAAATGACTTTCTTAACCTCGGCAAATAATTTATGTGGGCGAGTAAGAAAATGAAGCAGCAAGCACTTCAAACTCAGACTGCCTCTCAGGCAATAGCCTCTCTCCTCTTCTTTAAGCTAAAGGCAAGGTGAGTATAATAGAGTGAATTTTACGACTAAATGAGATGGATTGTAAGAGTGGAAACACTGGAAAGTCAATGGAGAGGCGGTTTATAAATGCGAAGATGACACAGTGATGAGGATTATAACTATATATTTATATTATATATATATATATATATATATATATATATATATATAAAATAGGTCGTGCGTGGGCACACGTAGGAATATGTAGGCCTATTATTTATTTAAACGTCAGATGGTTAGTGGGCCGATATAGCCCCAGAGGACTTTGTGAATTCATGCACAGGTGAATTCTGCCTCTTGCTCGAGTTCTTCCATGGTCTTGCGAATGATGTGCTTCGACTAATTTGCTCCGAAACGATAATTACGGCCCCATTAGTCAGTAAGGAGCCTATAAAAGTTTTGCCGCCAACCGGCTTATAGCGCGAACGTCCAAACAGCACGGGATGGTGTAGGAATCCGTTACAGGCTATGCAATTACGACCCCAACAGGCATGCTGACATAGATTGACATCACAAGTGACGCATGACCGTTATCTGACGACGTGCAATTGTCCCATTGCTGCTGAGCCGTCGTTCGTCGCTCTATGTCTCCCTTTGGACTGAAAGCGTAAGTCGAATAACTCGATTTGTCGTCAGCACAAGATGGCGCTCTCACTGCTTAACAACATCTAGCGACGGAAAAGTCTTCACACCGCCGCCACCTAGCGTCCGATGTCACCTCGATCGTCTGACCGCCTGCTGTATATCATATGCAGATGAACGAAGCAGAAGGAGGCAGGGAGGCAGACCAAGTGGCTTTCACGTTGATGAGAAGAGGCCCTAGAATAATCTACATGCGATGCTCTGACCATTGTGACCAACTGTATTTGATCACTTGAATAATTAAACTATAGCCTCTTATCTGTAGACTATATGTATAGTCTATGCACGGAAATACTATGCATGTAGATACATACATACATACAAACAAACAAACAAACAAACAAACAAACAAACAAACAAACAAACAAACAAACAAACAAACAAACATACATACATACATACATACATACATACATACATACATACATACATACATACATACATACATACATACATACATACATACATACATACATACATACATACATACATACATACATACATACATACATACATACATACATACATACATACATACATACATACATACATACATACATACATACATACATACATACATACATACATACATACATACATACATACATACATACATACATACATACATACATACATACATACATACATACATACATACATACATACATACATACATACATACATACATACATACATACATACATACATACATACATACATACATACATACATACATACATACATACATACATACATACATACATACATACATACATACATACATACATACATACATACATACATACATACATACATACATACATACATACATACATACATACATACATACATACATACATACATACATACATACATACATACATACATACATACATACATACATACATACATACATACATACATACATACATACATACATACATACATACATACATACATACATACATACATACATACATACATACATACATACATACATACATACATACATACATACATACATACATACATACATACATACATACATACATACATACATACATACATACATACATACATACATACATACATACATACATACATACATACATACATACATACATACATACATACATACATACATACATACATACATACATACATACATACATACATACATACATACATACATACATACATACATACATACATACATACATACATACATACATACATACATACATACATACATACATACATACATACATACATACATACATACATACATACATACACACACACACACACACACATATATGCATGCATGCATACATACCTGCATACATACACACATACGTACATACATACATATATGCATGCATGCATACATACCTGCTTACATACACACATACGTACATACATGCGTACATACATTTAGACAAATGAGCGTTCTTCTGCCTTCGACCTTCTATACGAATGAGGTCATCAATAATTCAGGATCGATGTCTGTCATCATTAGGTGAAGAACCAACGGAGACGGAAGTGGCGTGCATTGACCATCAGCTGTAATTGTTACGTAACAGTGTTTAACAGGGAATCCTGAGCGCCCATCTGCATATCATCCGATGACGTCACAGTCGCATCTATAGCAACAGAAGCAGCAGCGCAGCAGCACGGGTATCCACGGACAACCAAATTCACTAATGGACCCAAAAGGGTAGCAGACGATTCGCTACCTACAACGCCGACAATCAAGCATATGTCAGAATGACGTCAATTTCATCAACATCTAAGTAGAATCGACGGACTCAAATTTATCAAAAGAATTTTCAAGTTTTTAAAATGCCATCGATAAACCTTCATACATTTAGGTCGAATCTATTCTTGAATAATGATTATAATATTAGGTACAAGGTGTGTCCAAATTGTCCGCCTTTGACCTCAATACAAGTTTCTAGACGCTTGCGCAGCCAGTGGTTAAATTTTTCCTTCTGGCAGAGGCCCCGGATCTCCATATATTTATAAATGAAAAACTGAAGCCTAAGTCAGGCTAAGAACCAAATCTATAACAGATATCATCGCTATTTGTTATTCGGATAAGGAAAAACTTGTGTGAAACAAGGTGCATATGGTTTAAGGATTTATTATTGAAACATAACATGTATTTAGGTGGTAGTTAGGTGGTGGATCTCATGCATGGTTGTTGTGGTGGTTCCGGATCTCAGAATTTAACGACTGCAAGTTGTGCCATTGACTATAGCAGCATCAACGACTCACAAACGGAGTTCTTCGTTGTCTCTGATTTTTCTCCTTTAAACCTTCTCTTATCTGCGTTTTCCCCCAAATCTTGTAATCAACCGGATCTAAGTCCATACTGTTTAGCGACCAAATTTTAATTTGTAATTGTAGTGGAATACTTATATAGCGCCATTCTATATCAGAGGCGCTCGCGACTCAACACATAGCTGAACGGAGAACATCAGGACAGTCTTCAGGCGCCTCCGGAAAGCAGCAGAGGGAAGAGAGAGAGAGCAGCTTCTCCCAAAGAGGAAGATAGGCTGTTCCAGCTGGTGATATCCAAGTTGGCGAAGCTCCTGGATTGAGCCGTGGCAGAGAGCATGCGGGGAACGACCAGCAGTCCGCGAGCAGAGGAACGAAGTTGTGCTTCTAACATAGGTTTATATATGAATGACGATCGGTGATCTATCATTGGATGAGGGAGGGGGTTCGTCGGACGGTCGGACCTTTATATGTAGAAGATATATTGTATGCATGTAAAGATTTTCTATGCACATATTTGTTACAATCTGCGCTGCTGTCGAAAGATCTCGCAACGCATTGAGCCACTCCTTAACAATTAACAGTGAAGATGCGTATAATAATTATGTCACTTTACCTGGTCCGTATAGGTGTGCGTCTACCAATCAGTAGGCCTAAAGACGACCATCAAAGAAAGTCTGATATGCATGCGTGAACGATGGTCTCTCCCTCTCTTCCTCTGTCCAAATGGCACGAAGTACGTCATCCAGTGTCTGAATCACAGCACCAATCTTATTCTCACACATGAACAAACACACTCACGCACACAAACAGGCGCGCACACGCAGACGGTGCCACGCGCACAGGACCGATACCCCCACTACTCTACAACTCTACAGACGACTTAAAGCACTAATCAAATCATCATCTGAGATTAGCCGAGAGAGGACGAGTAAGTCAACAACAAACGCACGACGCTGGTGCCCTGTCTAATTAGAAGCTCGTGGTAGCAATGACCGGCTTCCAGCTTCCTCTGATCAAAGTTTCACATACATGTAATATGGCTGACGCTGCCGTACGTACGTCGCTTGGGCAGCAGAAGCACCCCCACTTAGAGAATATTAGCTACGCTTTCGTTTTGTGGCTATGTCCGGTCTCACGCGGCTAATCTGAGCGACTGCCCCCTCCGGTCGGTCGGTCGTTAGAGGCAGGATGACGAAGAACAAAAGGGATCCAGCGTCTTTATGGCAACTCTAAAGCGCTAAATTAATAATATGCCGGCGCAGAAATATTATTATTACTGGGTGAAGGCGGAAACGTTGAGGAGAGGTGGTCCGACGTTGTTGAGCTCAGTGGATGCGCTGGAACAGACGCTTGTGTTCGGTCAGGCGTTTATTAAGGTCATCGCAAATTACATGTTCATGCGCTCTGCATGCTTGTGAACTCGGGTTTCATGCAGTTTGGTGGAGACACAATTGGTCAGCGTGCACCTGCATGCTTCCACCATTGCCGCTCTCCTATGTTTACGTTTCTGACCGTCTGTCTCCTGCACTCTGGGTGGGTGGCCCGAGGGAGGGACTGTTCTACAGGTCTGTGGACCAACCTCAGACATTGACAAATCTGAGGTGAATAAAAATGAGACATCATATACGACATAATCTATAAGAATTATTTGCTTATTTTTAACAACCACTGGGAAAGTTTTATGATAAATAAAATACTATTTTAGCAAGCATCGTATACCCAAAGCGACAGAAACAAAAGTTGTGTGAGCTAAGCTCAGCAAGCATTTTACTGCTTCGGCGACACGTAACCAAGACTTAATGAGCATCACCTTTGACGACATGGCTACCGAGTCCTACTCTTTGTCTCTGTTTCTATCTGTATGTCTCTGTCTCTCTCGGCCTCCGGGTCCTACTCTCTGTATGTCTGTCTTTTTGTCTTTAACAACCACTGTCTCTCGCTCTGCGTCTGTCTGTCTGGGTTATTCTATAAAGAAGCCACGCTGACGTTCTTCGGTTTGAGCGACTGTTCAGACAAGTAAGCCTACTCCTCATCAATTAGTGAAAAAAGTAGGCCTTATAATTGAGTAGGCCTAATCAATTCGCAAAGATGTATTATTGAACAATACATACACTGCTCAATGTTCATAACTTATAAGATTACCGAAAGACTTGAAGTTTAAATGAAACAAAAGCTAAGAGTATCAAAAACCAGTTATGCTATATCGACGTATAATTGTAATAGCGCCCAAAAAGCTATCTTAAACATTAGGTCAACAGTGTGTAGCCCTACCAGGGATGCAAAAAAGCCAAGATTTAAAAAAAATCAAAAGTTGTTTTATTTGTTCTATTTAGTTTTTGATTTTTAGTTTTCCTTTGGATTTTGTCACAACAATTTCGTTATTAAAAGTATCAAACATAGCATGAAAAAGAGTTCCAACTCGTTTATATAATTAATTTAGCTTGATTTCGGACTGAATAACACACAATTAGTAATATACTAGTAACATTAGTAAATTGAAGAAAAACTACTTTAATTTAAAAGACCAAAAAGCCAAAAATTGCCATTTTTGATTTTTTGAAACCAAAAAAATACAAATAACCAAAAAACCTACATGTTTGCAGCCCTGAGCCCTACAAATTTTACTCACTAGACTAAGTAGAGAAACATGAAAATGGACGTTCATTTGCTCATTACAATTCATGAGCAAAGTGGGATGATATAAAAGTGATAGTTTGGCCTATGTTCAGTCCTATCATTTTCTCCGTGTAGAAATCGAGATTGTATGAATGAGTGACAAAATTTGCTAGCCTGTTGTCACTGATATCGGCCATTAGCCTGCGGCACATCATCACGTCTGTGGTCGCACGCAGACACTATGCTCATGCATCGCCTGAGGCACGACCCTTGCTCGCAAGTCCCTTGCGAATGCTCCCAGGATGAGCTTGACCCTGCTGTCAATCAACCTCAGAGTCCCGCCTAATGACGTGACACATATCGAGGCCGAGAGGCGTCATCTTGTCATGTGGTCGATGGTAAGATGGCGAGTAGCGATCGATGATCGATCGATGTTCGTGTAAGTGGAGAGAGAGAGAGAGAGACAGACAGACAGAGACAGAGAGAGACAGACAGACAGAGAGACAGACAGAGAGAGAGAGACAGAGAGAGACAGAGAGTGAGTAAGAGAGAGGGAGAGAGAAGGACAGACAGACAGAAAGAAAGACAGACATCCAGACAGAGAGAAGAAAAGAGAAGAAGAGACAGACAGACAGACAGACAGATCTCCAGCTGGAGTCACGAGATGGCGCTCCAGATGGCGACTTCGACCAATCGCTGGGAATCGGTTCGACTGAGGGGTGTGAATGGAAGGGAGACCAGAATGAAGGGAGACAGTTAAGGTGTGGAAACAGGAGGACTGCAATCAGAGGATAAATGAACGCATCAGATTTTCCTAACGAAATACATTCATCACGGTGAGCCGCTGCAACCGAGTCCAAGTGATCTTTTAACATTGAAATTAATTGACACAGTGGTAAATCCAGAGCCGCACAGAGGGACAAATGGACGTCTGGGGCATGAGCACACCTCCCCAGCAGTGCAGTTCAGTGAAAAATCTCCGGTCACAGTTCATAGAGTGAAGCTACTCTAAATCATTCCAATGACTTATATAGTGACATTATTATGCTCTACTCGAAGGCTGGCTATATCCCGGCTTTGCCCGGGACAGTTCCGGATTTTGTTTTCATGTCCCGGCTGCGAGGAAAAATGAAATTGTCCGAGTTTTTATTATTATTATTAAAGTATGCTGCAGTTCACAAGCGGTTATTCGATTGATTCTGGTTAATTGCGTAATCGAGGCTGAAACACCTCTGATAAATTTCTTCTTAACAGAGGCTGTATGTATGAACACTCACAATTACCACAAATATCAGCAATACAGAAATCTCTCATGCAACACATGGTCCAAACAAAGACTTTCAGCAAACAGCACAAATAGCCTTTGGGTGCTCCGGACTTCCAGGCTCTAGGGCCCATGCAACAGAACCGCTGACAGGACAGTTATTCGGGTGCCTTGACGAGGCGATAGGTGGTCTCTTCATATGAAACTCCATCATAACAAAGATGATTAGCGTCATCCTTCTCTTTCACTCAAGCTTTGGACTGGCATCAATCGAAAAACAGTGACTGAGCTATTTGATGAGGCAACAAGCAGATTGCCACCTCAAGTCCAGGTGAAAGTGTTTAAAGAACAAGGCTACAACTGACTCGACAAGTATAAAACTCAGTCAAGCGCTTGAGCGACACATGAGGTCCATAGTCACTAGTGTATCTATAATCAAATCTACACAGATTTACAACTCAACTGCCTGTGAACTCTGACACTGGCAGAAAAAACCCAAAACCGAGAAATTCCACAGCTACTTTAAAATCAATCACTACAAAGGCTGACATACACGTCAAAATGAATAACACAACAGCACTGAGTGCTAACCGAGTATTAGTTTAAGAAAACATGAAATGTACAGCTTTTGAAGTCTAAAATTTCTCTGTGAGATAAAGCATTAAATACTTCAGAGAAATTACAATTCATAATAAATATGTCATCGTTTACAACGATGTCTTTCAGATTTTGGCTCCTTTGCCACAGTTCACAATTTGTAGCAGTTCCCATAGATCGTCATATCTCACTCAGACCTCTGGTCGTTGAAGTAGCCACTACAATTAAGACTTGAACCTACCCACTTCATTCTGTCACATGGATTGTACATCCATATTATATTCTTTGATATATCGCTTGATTCAACAACTAATATTATATATAAATTGCTTATGTTAATCCTAAAATTTGACATTACAGTCAGCTTTGCGCATGTGCACGATTGTAGATTGGGACATGCGCACATCCTGCAGTTAGCGACACTTTAAAACAATCTGCATAGTAAACTGCAAGCGCCAAACATTTCGCTACACTTGATGTACCGACACACTATTTGCAGTGCAGTATTAACATTCGCATACACAACGATTTTTACCACTGTCCGCTGCCAGCAAAGGTGCAGATTCAGACGCAATTCCGTTTGAATACTCAGTCCACTATCTTCAAAAGGGTCACGATTGAGTTGAAGGACAACTCACAGGAAGTACATTCTCAGCAGCAGCAATGAGCATTCCTTGTCTTGATGGATGCTCAATCGACGACATGATCACTGGTGTTGATACCACGCTTGCAACCACCTGCTGACGGTAACTTGAGTCACTGCTCAGAAGAGGAATGTTGGACGGACCTACAGGCAGCGAATTCACGAAATGGAACAGCGGAATCGACGTCTGCTGGACCCCCAGCTGCGCAAGGTCGTTCAATGACCGTGTGTGGAGGCCGCTGATCTGGTTTGACGACAACAGTTGGAGGCTGGAAAATATCGAACCGGTTCCAGGCGCAAGACTGGTTCCGTGGAGACTGGCGCTAGGCACAACGAGCTGAGGTATAGAAGCCACAACACGAACCTCAGGGTATAGCTGCGATTCGTTCATTGCTAGGGCAGTCGAGGATGATGCAGAGGACATCTGGAAAGCCGGAGATGATGAGAAAGATAAAGGAGTAGATAACGATGATAACAAAGCTAATGGATTGTGAGATTGTGGAGTTATGGCTGTAGGCTGCAACAGTTTAGCAGTCTTCGATAATGATGACCCTGTTAAGCAAGTAATCAATTATTTTAATTATCAGAACTGTTACCACTCTACTCGCTCGGTCAGTGTTTCATAAGAATGGAAAACGTTCGCTGATTTAGGAAAACAGATATAGTAAACATTGCTTCAAACAAATAGTTACCGATGTGCGGCAGCATCCACTGCGCTGAAATCGTCAAATGACATCATGGGTATTTCACTTTTGCAAGGCATCATGTCAAGGTGATTTCAAGGGCAAAAAACCAAGTATTCTATTCTTATAGACAGTCCTTAATTCCTTATATTGCCTTGGCCTTCCTCAAGTCTCATGCCATATTTTGGTTTGTTTGCTGTGACTTTTAACATCATCATTAAGGCCAGCTGAGTAGAAATCTTGAAGGGGTGCTAAATAAATGCTTGATTACATTATATAAATGTATAACCCTAAAAATCACCACAAACTGTTAGTGATAGTACTGGCTCCCACACAGCGACATAGTAAAAATAAAAATAATAAATATTCGTTTATTGATATACATAGAATATCACACAGCAAACCATTACAATATGTTAGTTGTTTAGTACCAGAGTCTGATTCAATCAAGTTTTAGATAATATTATAATAAATTATTATAATAAAGAGAATTCGTAGGGAGATTCTACATAAGAGTTCTATAGTGCATATTTCTGCCACAATCATTGCACCATGAGGTGCGTGCACGAGGCATGTGCAATCTTTCACCATAGTAGACGATACAGTGCTACACAGTTCACATTGTCACATTGTGCTGTCAGTTCTTGGAACTCTAGCGATCGCAGTGGAAAACGTCTCCAATACTTTCTTTTTGAAGTCGCATCTCTTAATTCCTCCAGGTTCATTTCGGTTCTTTTGTGTATCTCGTCCATCCATTTTTCCTTGGTCGCCCTGTTTTCTCCTTCCTTCTTCGCACGCCAACATCATTTCTTTTTCTAATCCATCTGCTCGTATGACATGTCTGAAGAAACCCAGCTTCCTTCTCAGCGCTGTTTGTTGTAACGTCTCGTCATTCTCAACTCCAATCTCCATGCGCACCCTTTCATTCGTCTTTTTCTCCGTCCACGATATTCTCTGCATCTTCCTCCATATCCACATTTGACATACGTTAATCTTTGTCTCCATGTTCTTTGTTATTGACCACGTCTCACAGCCAATATAGTACTGTAGGGAAGATCATGGATCTCACTAGCCTTTTTTTGTTTCTATGCTCACGTGTTTATCTTTCCATATCTTTTCCAGTCCATTCATTGCAGCTTTTCCTATTGCCACCTTTCTTTTTATTTCCAAATCACATTTTCCCTCTTTTTCTATTAACGCTCCCAAGAATGTGAAGCTTGTTACCACCTCTATTTCCTCTCTGTCTATCTCAAAACTGTCCCAATCGGCTGTTGTCATGCTCTTTGTCTTCTTTATGTTGAAATATAAACTTGCCTTCTCACTTTCTCTCTTATCAGGTTTAACAGATCTACTTTCTTCCCTGCCAGTAGTGTTGTGTCATCTGCATATCTTAGATTGTTCAGCATTCTTCCAGCTATCTTTACTCCCTCATTTGTCTCTCCACCCTCCTCATTATCCTTTCGGCATACAGGTTAAATAGTTACACAGTTAGTTCTAGTAAAACATTTAGGCAGCAGATTTTTTGGTAAAAATCTCACACTGCAATTGAGAGATAATTGTGTGTGGCTAGAACTGTCTTACTTATCAGAACAATTACTTGAACAGTACAAGACAGTTTATATTTAAAACCTTTTTCTGAGGTCTGTGCAGTCGGTTGATGTTGGCTGAGCTGATTCTGCTTCTTTTGTTGTTCCATTGCTCTCTGTGCGAGCGTTTGCTGCAGCATTTGAACAGCCATACGTGGATTTCCAGGCTGTGACGTTGCAGGAATAACTTCCGAAGAAATCCAGGCAACCATTGGCCTCTGAGCCAAATTCTTCAGTTGGCTGCTGGATTGCTGAGAAGTTTGTGCGTTTGGCAATAGTTTTGAGACTGTATGTAAAAAACCAGATGTTCCATTTATATTCCTTGCATCACATATAGATATTATGTACACTTGTTCCCAAATTACACAGTTTTTAAAAAGATTTTCATTGAAAAACAGTACAATTATTGTTCACAAGGAAATAGCCAACTGATGTGCATGGTCTGGACGAGGTATTCACCTCCTCTGAACTCAGTGCATTCAAACATCATGGAGATCTGACTGCATTTCACCAAACGAGTCAGGAACCGCTCATCAGATCTGAATATCTGTGCGACATTGTACGATTTAAAACTATATTTTAACAACAGTGAATTAAAAGATTATCCATGGTCGTTATCCTACAAAATATCAAATTCTTAAAGTTTTACCTGGAGATACTGGATTGGCAGAAATAAGCGATGCAGGCAACAGGCCACTGAGTGCCGCAGAAGAAGCAGAAGTCAATGTACCAGTCGCTGAATCTGTTGGTTTGAATGGCTGCGTGAAGCTGATTGGTGCTTGAATAAATACGGTGCCTTGGACGTGTGGGATCTTCTGGTCTAGAACCGGACAAAGCAGGAAGGTGCTCGATGGGTGGGCTGTGGAGGTGACATCTGGGCACTGGGTAGGAACCGATTCAGACGCGAACAACGCTGTAGCCGTACAAGACTCAATAGCCCCATGCCGCAGGTCCCCTTCATTGCTTATGTCGCTCGCTACAATAACAGAACATATGACATCGACTGCTATGTTATGTTGCTACGTTAGCAAATAAACTACTGCAACGTGTTAACCTTTTGTCCGTGTATTCTTCATTCAAATTGTATTGAATGGCATGACAATGAAAAATGTATTTATGCCAGGCAGATTTTGAAGATACACTGCAAATGGTTAAAGTTCTATTGAAACTATTTGTGCATCTAGCCACTCAATGCGCAGCTGTTGTTTCAAGTTCAACACATAATTTTCAAGTCTGCAGAAACATAATCTTCTATTCATCTAAAAACAGTCTATTGATCAGTTACCCTGTGGTGGCCAATTGGTTAGAGCGATCATCGAGCAATACATAGAGTATGGGTGCGAGCCACCCTCCTCCTCTCAGACGGTTAGTGTGTTGAGATCTTGAGCAAGTCATTCACTTACGACTACTCAACACCATCAATTAATCAATATTGAACCAACAATACAATGATGGGGCAAAAGAACATTAGAGCAAAATGAGTCTAAGAAAAACAAGGGGATACAACAGAACAAAACAAACCACCAAGGTAACAGTCACACAGAGTTAAGGTCCAGCACTTACTTTATACTCAAAACACATATGAAAAACAAGTCTGAGCTTTTACTTTTTCCTGCTTCTTTACACCATTTTGCCTGATCCTTTTGTATCAGCTTGTCTGTCTGACGAGTCTAAGGAAGCAAGACGATGGCCTTCGAGGTTAAGTACAAAGGTCAACAGCGCGACCTCTGTTGATCCCAGTTCCGAGATTCGAACCCGACACATTATTTGCTTCGCCGACCTCTGTATCACTGCAGGCAATCTGTACAATCTAGAGTCTACATCATTTGAGGAAGACAGCAACAGCACCATCTGCCGTTCGGTTGTCATACCCGTGTCAGTGGAGGGTGACGAAACATTAGCCTGACGAAGGTCCTCCAAAGAATCCGAGGCATTCAGGATGTGTTTCAGCTTATTCTGAAGAGAACGTTGTTGTAACTTCTCTTTTTCCCGCTCCTTACAGAAATGATCGTAGGTTCTTTCCAGGTCCTGAAAAAACAAAATTCCTAGACTATCTTAAATCCATCAAGGTGTCTCGACAAAGTTTTCAATCAACAATCACTGACATAAGTTTACTTCTTACAAGTTAAGATCTCTTTCCTACAGGATTGGATTAATCCCTTCCAAGGGAGGGTTCAGCCGCATGGGTCCTTCCGCTTCACTTGATTCTGTCACCAGTGTCTTCTTCCCTTAATTATTGAAGTTTCAAGTTCTGTTGCCTCATATCTCCCCATCTCTTCTTCTGGCATCTCTAACAGCAGTGTAAGATGTGATATCTGCTCTAATTAGACTTCTTTGAATGCGTAAAGGCCATGATAGTTTGAAACAAAGATATTTCCCATGCCACAATTTCTTTCTCTTCTCAAACTCAGATGCATAAGATGAAACTTTGTGGAGTATGTTCAAACATCGTTGACTGATATTGCCTTTTCTGGAGTATTTCTTGGATTTCTGTGTCGTTTTTGAAACCATCCTGACATCTGATAATAATAACACAGAAAATTTCCAACATGTTTAACAAAGCCACACCATTACAAGAGCACAAACACAACAAAAACCGCTATAAATTACGATAATAGAGAAGTCTTAAGTTTAACCCTGAAAGACTCGACTGAATCAGTGAAAGTCACACCGTTACATCGATGCAGGAAGACTCGAGATAATGGTAGAGAAATGCCTTCAATACACACACATAACCACACTGACATAATAGTGATCCAAAGGTCTGTCTAACACCCATGCCAATGTATTCTCCACACACATAGAGAAGTAATCAAGCAGACAGTGTTAATGGTTTGTGCTAAACCATAAGACATGTTAAATTATTGGAAATGGAGGACATAAGACCCCTTTGCACTAAGAAAAATGTTGTGTAAACCAGGATAATGTAAACACATCCACACTGTATCTTTTGAGGCTTCATGTATAAGCACATATAAATATGTTGTGTTACTCAGTTCTAAGTTCTATATGTATCCACAAAGATAAAGGAGTTTATGATATTGCCACAGTTCAATGATGTATTCATATAGCACAGAATATAAGAGAGAGGTTAAAGGAAAATGATATACTTCACAAAATACAAATTTGCCTGCACTCTAGAATTTGTGTTAATTAAGAACTATTTGTACCTTGATGTGTGAAATCGTACCAAGCAAAATCGAGTGGTTTGATTGTCTACGATTTTCTCGTGAAGGGAGAAGGTTGTTTAGACTGCCAAAGCACTCCCTCATGTGAGCACGCCTAGAAGTAGAATGAGGTGATCAGACAAAGCAAAATTCCAAGATAGAATCTCATAAAGCTTTGCAACAGAATCAAAAAAATTAGGATAATAACATGTGCATAGATGATACAATGATAATAATTTTGAGTTTTGAAGTTCTCAGTTGAGTTTAGAACTTGAAATTATCATTGTCATTCTGTAACCGGACAATTAGGTACAGGTAGTTCAGAGCGGACAATAGAACGCAGATAAATGTAGATAGAACAGTCCTCGATCTTGAGAGGTATACTTCACAATATACCCCATGAGATTGACGACTGCTAACTATCTACCCCATCGACACTGATATGATTGATATGATAAGTATCCTCAAACGATATTGTTCATTTTATCTGCGTCTGTTTGGCCGCACTGAATTATCCTGCAATGAATTGCATCTTCATTTAGTCAGATGTTTAAAGACTGAAGGAAGCATCATTTTCTGGAATGGCTATAAATCACACATGTCTTTGGTTCTGTTCAGTAAAACCATGTTAGAACAGGGGACAGCTTTTGAACACTGCTTCACATTTCTCAAACGACCAGTTGCAATCAGCTTTGCGCAGAGACTTTGTAATGAAAAGAGCAAATCTACAAATCTGAAACAGATTGTTCAAAGTAGCTGATCCAGCTGAATGGAACTCATTACCAGAAACAAACTTAAGAATGTCCTCAATTAATGTTTTAAAATCTAGACTAAAACTCATTTCTTCTCGAAGTGCTATTATTATTCCCCAAGTTGTAAAGCATCGCTCAAGTGTTTCATTAAGACACGTTATAAATAAAAGTCGTATTGCAAGCTCACTTCTACGACTCCGCACAGGGAAGTGGTTGGCAACTTGGCCAGTACTTGTAGCCTTATACTCTAACTCAATTTATTATGTCGATTGCACAGAGTGGCACAAAAGAAGTAAAAAATTATTCATTGGCCCTGGCAGAGGTTTCAACCTCTGACCTTTTGGTAAAACAGTCCAGCATGCTCACTGCCGGACAACTGTACAATACAAAGTACATAATGAAGTTCAATATTATTAACCCAGCCAGGTCAATGACCACTCTGCACTCCAGCCCATGGGGACCCGTGCTATTCTTGTAGGGCGCTTTACATGAGTTCATATACATACATACAACTGTCATCTCACTTCTATGCTGACGACACGCAGCGCTACATGTCCGGACCTCCATCAACGGTCATACAGCAGAGGCACCCGATGGAGCATGGAATTAACCAGATCGCTGAGTGGATGCAGTATATTAGACTGCGGCTCAATCCGGAAAAGACCAACTTCCTGTGGTACGCGACCAGCAGAAGGTGTCTCAACCTTTGTTTGTGGGGCTTTGATCGCGCCTTCGACCACGATGCGTGACCTCGGCAGCGTGCTAGAGTCTTCTGACTTATCTACGAGGTGCCATATCACATGGACAGTCGGCTGTTGCTTCCGTCAGCGTTCTCATCAGTAGCTGCATAAAGTCCTTGCCTTTAGAGCAATCGTTGCTGCTTTCGTCATCGCTCAAGTGGACCGTTGCAACAGTTAGCTGGTCGGAGCCCCTGGTTGTCTCCTGGACGGTCTCCAGTTGGTGCTCAACACTGCTGCTAGACTCATTTGCAACCTGAGGAATTATGATCATGTGACGCTGCTCCTCCGTGATGTCCTGCATTGGCTGCCTGTCCTGTTCTGTATCGAGTACAAACTCTGTTTGCTCGTTTTTAAATTAATCCATGGGGCAGCGCCTGAATGCCTGCGCAACTACTGTACAGATAGCTGTCAGACACGCAATCGACTGCATTCTGGTCTGCGGCTCAGATTGCTTCACAAGATCTACCTAAGCGTACGGAGGATGAAGAGGCACATCGATGATAGTGCCTTCTCAGTCGCCGGTCCCAGATGCTGGAATAGTCATCCACCTGCCATCAGATTGACTGTCTCAATGGACTCCTTCAAGTGATAACTCAAGACTCATCTCTTTTCGAAGGTATATCCCGATTGTTAGTTGTTTGTGAGGCACCCTTGTAGCATTATGGCTGCGTTACGGCACCATACAAATTGTGTTTATTATTATTATTATAATAATTATAAATACTTGGCAGTGTTCAACTGTTCGTATAGTCATTACTTTTACTTCCGCTTACATTAAGAATCACTATCAAATGAACGGACATCAATCGATGATGCCGAGCAACTATTGATAAAGAACTTTGTAAGACAGTCATCATTTCACAGGAGACTCCAATCAACACAACACCATCTCATGGTTACAAGGCAAGTGTTAAGTGGCCAATTGGCAAACTGTTACGCAAGACCTCCATGACCTAGACACATCGTGCCTTCTCATGCATTGGAATATCTCTCTGAAGCAATCTTCCATTTAGAAAATTAAGTTACATGCAGTTCTAGAAGCAGGTCATGATGCACAAACAAGTGCATCTCTTCAGATGTCTTTGAGAGCTGAGCTTCCATGCTTTCCAAAGGATCTTAAAAATCTATTTATAAATACCAACATAGAATAAGCTGGGATATATTTGTCATGTCTTCGTAAGCCCTTGTCTACAGATCTAATCTCACAGGTATAAAAACATGTTTAATACAGGATTTTAACCATACTGCACAGCTGTAAGGCACTATGAAATACTCAGTCAAGCAGGTTCAAAGATAGGTTTACCGTGCTACGAATTTTTCGTATTTGCTAGGGGCATTACATCATTTACGCAAGTTGGATTATTTTAAAAATCACTGAGGCAAAAGTGCAAGTAACTCTAGGTTGTATAACAGGTAGGCTTATTGAGTAACATCACGTGCAACTGTACACAGCTTTCACTAGGCCACGTGGTGGCCTAATCAGCCTTATGAATATAGATTAGCTTCGTTAATATTAATGAGCACTAGTTTAAATTTATTTTGTGCTCACCTATGCTTCTCTAGCTTGTTATGAACCTCTCTTGTACCCGCACTAAAAAGACAACACAGATTTCATTTAGATTCAGAATAAAGCACAAAAATGGAAAGTCTATTTTAATGTTGTCCAGAGGAGAAATCTGAATCTACGTATAGCGCATGAATATCACTCACCCCCCAGATCGACGCGCCGCTTGAGCATCGTGGTCGTCGTCGGGAGACGCGAGGTCTACAGGTGAACTGGCAACCCTGCTTGCAAGCTGCTGCAACTGAGGAATTGGAATAAAGGAAGCCTGGCATTCGGTACTGTCAATGGCATCTATTAAAGCACGAAATAAATAAATATCAATTTAAAACGAAACGACAAGCATGCCTCCGCGACCTAATTAATTATGCATACACCCACAAAGAAGTACGGACAACGGCTTCGGTGATAAAAGTATCCGCGTAATACACATTAAAAAAAACATAAAATAGTTTCAACATTCTTAATACCTATCATATAATCGACAAAATAATAAGCTCTTTAACTCGAACAACAGGATCCAAAAATATCGACCTACCACGTGGTAAAGCGACAACGCAGCTACGAGACTCAAGATAATTAGCCGCGTCCAAGAGCGCCTGAATAGCATCCATACGTCCGAAAATTTCGGAGCGCGTCTTTTATCAGCCGCTAGAAACTTATAAAATTGCTTCAGACACAGCAAATACAGTAGGTTTTCGCTTCTAATCGCTCGCTTCATTTCAAGATGGCGTGACCTAAAAACATCTTCCTGTACCTAACACGTGTTTTAGCGATTGATCCGACCAATCAGATTGCAGAAATGTGCTGCCGTCATGAATGCATGATTAAAATTTTGTCAAAACTTCGACAAGTGCTCCGCCCAAGCGAAGCTGTGAGTGACATAATTATCATGCGTTCATAGATTGAAAACCCTTAAATAGTCATAACGAATGATAATAGATCAATAGAGCGGACCTGATGCAGTTTGCAAAGCCTATGAAAGCACTTTATCCGAAAGTAACAAATGTGTACAGCCTCTTCTCCAACCATGCACGCACACACGTGGCTTCATAATGCATTCATTTGCAATGCTAATTAGGCCCCGCAAGAATTTATCTTTTGGGAAGCTGAATATTTTTAGCCTATGGATGCTCGCAGCAGAAAGGATGGCTTAATTGCACGGGTCGACGCTATAGTAGTAGCCTACCAAAGATGGTAGTAGAGTTGTAGTCTACGACTCTACTATCTTTGGTAGTACGGCGTAAATCTTTTGCCGTTAAAAAACGATTATAAAGTCGAAATATAAGGTATCTATCATCTATGAGGCCAATCGCGGGCCCTCTTTGAAGCTCTTTCCAACTGAAGCACTACCTGCGGCGTGTGGGCCATCTATCGCGCTGTATTTATGTAACTTTATATAAAAACTGAAACTTTTGGCAGCATTGTTTTTGATACAAGCATTCAGATATAGCCGGAAACGGATCCCAAAACGCCAACAATAAGCTCAATGCAAATCAAGCCAAATTATTCCAAAAGCGTAGGCGGCTGTTGGGGAAACGCGCCAAAAACGTTGATTGGCTATAGGTTGACCCAGGCGAATTGTTGCTTCAGATACACGGCCGTAAGTCGATCCCCGTGCCAGCAATCTAAAACTTTTTTACGTACGTAGGTTAAGTAATTGCTGACCCATTTTGGTCTGTTGACGGCTAGAGTTGGTATATTTGCCAAAAGTACTTTCATTATGATTATGTGAATGTTATAGAACCTTGTTTAAAATCGATGCTATTATTGATACCTGAGACTAAAAGACTGATTTGTTAGAGTCTTATTGCTGACCCATTTGGTCTGGTTGCAGATACTGTTGATGGCTAGTTGGTATATTTGCCAAGACTACTTTCATTATGTGATTGTGATATATACATATATATATATATATATATATATGACCTTGTTTAAAATCGATGATATTATTTACACGGTTTGTAACCTACTGTGCATTTATTCAGTCTAATAAAGAATATTCTTACTTACTTTCTTAATACATAATCACATAAATACATTACTGTTCGTACAATCTGGCTGAAATAAGCACGGCATAGGATGTATTAGTACAGATTTTCTTAGTGAACAGTTTAACACAAGACCAATTCCTAAATATAAACTCATTTCTTACTTGATGCTCTGCCATTTGGGAAGGTAGGATGCAGCTGTTGAGTTGCTCTAGATGTGCCCTCCATTGATTGGGATTTTCACCCTGCAAGATGGGGCCTATTTGTTTGAGCACAGCGTCATTATGGATAAACCTTTCGTTCTTAATTATGATTTTGAACAATACTGCAGCCAGCCTAATGTGGTGCTTTTGCTAGGCACCATATCAACTATCAAGTGTTTGCTAACTAACTAAATATTTAAGGGATATTTTCTTTAACTGAAACATTGTCATTTGGCTCCAGATCAAAACCATCCCAGATAAACATATGCACTAGATACACATAAAGTGATATCACATGACTCCTACAAAACATCAGCCATTCATTTTTTTCTACTGTATTTTATTTTGATCAAGTATCAGCTAAATCAACTGCGTTGAAGAAGTGAGTGCCTTTTGGAACAACAAAATCAAACCAAACAATTATTCCTTGACATTAAACTCATAAACGCATATGCACCTCATAATAAATGGTAGTAATCGTGTTAACTCTGTGTTTCTTCTGTAACAGTTCCTCTCTGCTACATGTTACGAATCAAACATTGCGTTACAGTGTTTGCAATTGTGCAGTAAACATATAAGTAACATTGATGGCAAAAGCCAGCAGAACTTTACCCTTGTAGAGGTTTGCATGGATTGGCATAAAGCAAGGACAATCAGTCAACCAGGCAGAAGAAATGCAAATACCATATCAAATAAAGAACATTTCATTTGCGAGATATAGTCGAGATATACCCATCCAATGCTGCTAATTGCTTAATTAATTGATTGCTTTTAATAACAAAATGACAATTAACAACTGAAAAGTCATCTGTTGCAACCATGCCATGGGATGACAATGCTCTGCAAGCACATGTCAAACAAGCAAATGTTTAAATAGACCAAACAAAGTAGATTTTCCAGGACAAGGCATTGTATGTAGAGAAACAGAACAATCAACAATTACATGTAGGTCAATATCATTGATGAATGCCACCTAATCTCCGGCTCAGCTGCTCAATAAGACTCAAAAGTTCCTATATTCTCTAATTACCTAGTCATTCAAAACACGCACTACTCACAACCAAAACTAAACGAACTTGTCCATAAATTGTTCACTTGCTCAATTCCTAAACGACACTTCACAAAGAAAGGGAAACATCATACAAAATACGGGAATCACCGTACAAAGTATGGGAAACATCGTACAAAGTATAGGAGAAATCATACAAAGTATGGGAAACATCATGCAAAATGTACAACTCTGCAGCAAAGAACAGTATTAGGTAAAGGAAGCCACAGTTCAAGAAATAAGAACTAAATGAAATACCATAATTATAAAAGATAAACAATGCTCAGAATTGAGAGGCATTCACAAGTTTAAAAGCCGGGAAAGTAGCAGAAACTGACAATGGCTGAAAGAAACGTTAGAGAAACAAGCGAAATTTGTAGCAAAGCAAAGGTAGCAAAATTGTCAAGGCTGCTTATGCACCAATCTGCTCAACACAAACCTAAGCCTTCACATGCCACATTGGTCAACGCGTCATACACAAACGGCAGTGCAGCTGTACCATAACACATATCCCCTCCCTCCCTCAACAACTTCGAATCAACAAGTCCACACTGTAATAGGCAAAATAGTTTCAGCAGCACAACATTTGTAGCCAGAGGAAATTTTGTCATCTGATGTCATTGAATAACTACATCACAATATCACATGGCAAGTTACAGGTTTAATGACAATAATTTTAATCTACTCCTTCTGTATATTACAATCGATATTTACTCACAGAAACTGATTTTGATTCAACGCGCTAGTCACAACAGCATGATGAACATGAGACAAGAACAAGATGTCATTCGATCAGAATGGAAATGCTGTAACTACATAATATCTTTGTACAATAAAATCATTAAGGAAAGAAACATTGCTTTGGTCTATCTTCTTGCAGATTTATCATGACTCCACTTGCATAAAATTTCCCATGATGTCTTCCAGTAACAGCATCAACCTCCAGCGCTAAACATGAAATTGTTCTATCACAATGGAGTAAAACTTAATCACATAAATATGAATTATTCCTAGACAATACCAATCTGGTAACTAAGCAGATTCCCAAGGCTTGGCTTTTGTTGATGCTGGAGAAGTCTGAAGAATATGATTAAGATATAATTATGACAGCGGTTACAAATAAAAATATTATAATTAAAATTATAGTAATTCAGCAATAATGTTAACATTGGCAATTATTATCACATGTACAACAGAATAATACTGTACAATCCACTACAAGAACTTTTGTAGAGCTATTTTAGCATTATCTGAGCCATCATGCATAAACTTGATGTGCATGATAAAATCTGCAGCAAACCTTGTAAAATAGAAACTAATAAACAGCCTACAAGAGAAATGTATTCAGAAATAGTCCAGAGAGTTTTCAATCGTGATCTCAAGAGCAAAACAAAACAGAATGCATTTTGCACATCTCTTCTTTTATTTAGGCATCTGGGATAGTTCCATAAAATTTAGTTTTCACTTTAAGCTTTGGCAATTATTTGAATATCTGAATAAAATTTACAGCTTTCAGAAAGTGAAGTATTATGAATTATCATAGTTAGGAATTGCTACAATACCAACAGTCATTAAAATTAATATAATTGATAATTGAAGTGGATCAGCATAATGCTTTTTTTAACAAAGAGCCATTCACTATAAGGACTGGATGAAATAAATTTAAGATAAAAGCTTGCAATGGTAGAGATTGACACACAGAAAGGAATATGACAGATACAAGATCACTCTTGTCTAACTGGAGGGAAAACAACGCGGCACAACCCGATTATATTATGATTCTCATGATGAAAGGCCATTCAGAATTCATCATCATGAGTTACTGACGTCAGCCATTTTGCGGTGATAGGTACGAATAATGATCTTCATCGTCCTCCGTCATTCGTCGAGTTAGTCTTAGTTTAAGTGACTAGTCCTCATTGATATGATACCAAACCACTGTCTCAAATAGGACTCCTCTTTATTCACGTTGAAACAGATATTTTAAGATCTCACAGCAACTTACATTGTCTTCCTATTTGATTGTTCGACTTTCAGGTGAACTCATAATTAAAAAATACAAAAACAACAATTTTTACAGCATAGTTGCACAATTGCTCAAATGATATACCGCTAAACACCATTGCAGACCCCGATATGCAACGTCAAGAATAATGAACAACAGAAGAAACGTATAAAGCCTAATACACCATTAGTAATGAAAGCAACACAAAAAGATTGAAAACAATGGAATTCTTGAAACAACTGATCTTCGATGTTTAATATAATTGCAATCACAGATCAACCCAAAATTCATCTAGTATTTATTTTTTTTTAAATTTTATAACGTACAGTGATGTATAAAGGACTAGCTCAAGATTCCTTACCCACTTGAACCTTCAAAGCCTCACCACTAAACTCATTCTCTCTACATTACAGACGAGTTCTCCAAACAGTCAGATAAAAAACCTGGCAAATGTGTGCAGAAATCAATCAATCTTCTCAATAACCTGTTAAATAATATAACCTATGAAAAAACAGAGTCCTAAGGAAGCCATGGATATGACGTGTTAGTGACTGTTTTCTTAGCCTCGGCATACAATCGCAGTGGTCAGTCAGTTCTCTCCCTCGCTGTCTAAGCATCCCACGGATTCCCACCAACAATGCACCACCGTCTGTGTACAATCGCAGCCATGTTGGCTAGGGGGAACAAGTGAAACATAACTCATAACATAAAGTTATGAAATCTCAAGCCAAATTTCTGCCTTGCCTCGGTTTAACTCCAGGTCCCATGATTGACAGTCTAGCACGTTAAACCCTACATCACTGAGCACCCATTTACTCAGTTAAATCATATAAACCATGACCTAGAATTAAATGGTTAAAAGGAGGAATTTAAAAACACCATTTTGCAGATACAAGAAAACTCCACAGTAGTCAAAGACAAATTTACTATAATGCTGACATAAGTGGCCAACAGTGGTCTTAGTCAAATAAGCCAAATAAATTTGCCAAAATATTCATTGCTTAAGTGTAAAAATTAGTTGACATGAGGAAGTTGGAACCTAAGTGTAATCAATGCTAGAAGACATCACTCACGATCAATCCAAAACAAAGATTTGTGGATTCGGAAGGTGAATTATTATTGGTTAAAGTACGACAATACATAGAAGAATTCAACTAAGACTGAGCCTTTAACGTTTTTATCACGACTAAATCGTAAAACTCCATTAAAATCACTATTCTTCTTCTGTTGTTCCACGTACTTCACCAGTGTTTCTTTGCTAGAAAAAAGGAACACATAAAAACAGATGAAAATTATGAGGAAAAAAATTAATTAAGCAATCCACCTTTATGATACTTCAAAAGGTTTTCTTTCACATCTCAACCAGCATCACAGCTTCTTAACCAACAGATGGACAGTCTATTTTACCAGATACAGCCTGGAATTGTGTGAATGGTCAACAAAGCCTCAGAGTATTAACTAGAGTTCAGCAGAATAACATTTTTCACTATTAAACGAAACACGAATAATTGTTATACTGTTTAGCCGAATATGAATAGTAGGTGATGACAGAGAGAGGCATAAGGTAAAACTGGATACAAGTACATATTTAAAATATACATTTAATATTTATAACTCGCTTTCGTACAATGGTTCAACGTCATATGGACTTCAATTCTTGATTTATTTCCCTGGCATTTTGTAAGTAATAGTTCTGATATTGTTACTGATAGTTATGCAAGTTGGCTTGCATAACTATCAGTAACAACTAAGTGATCCAGATGTCTTTTAAAAAGGACTTTCCACCAGAGATGCAATTTCCATACTGGACTTTGCTGAACATAAATCTTTCATAACACTTCATTTGTTGAATTTAATTAAAATGGAATGAGTTTTACAGTTATTCATACAGAGATAAATTAGACCACAGAGGAAGACACACATTGATGCAAAAATGTTATGACACATTTTTAGATATATGCTACAACATATGTAGCGCTTTCAGTATTTCTATGTGGTTGAAAAAAACCATTTGGTCAAAATACAAAAACAAAATTTCAGAGTTCTGTTCAGATCTGAAGCAAATAGAATATTCGGTACAGCTCAATTCACAATACAAAGCTGCAATCAATTGCTTATCTCATGAAGGATGCTTCCTCTCTCTCTCTCTCTCTCTCTCTCTCTCTCTCTGTCTTACAAACTGATTACATGTTGCTTTTGATGCATCTTTTTTGAATGCTCTGCATTGGACATCCATAGAAATTCATAAGGTCATGCAAGACATGAATTCTTTGATCATGGACAATTGCTGAGAATTTCCCCAGAATTACCGTGATTCTGTGAAAATATTTTAAAGTTGATGTAACACTATTTGACCAAATTTCACATATTTCCAAAGTGGCAACATGATAATGTATTTTGTGCCTTTTGGTCCTTTTTCTGCCAAACTGTTTACTGTCCAGTCTTACCTCATCCAACTCACGCTTAGTCTTGTCTTCAAGGACTCTGATGTCAGCCATTGTCAAGCCATGCCACTGATCAGTCCAACAGAACACCTGACGATGAAAGTTCGTGAAAATCCTGCGTTCACCCTGTGAAAACAAGCAAATTCAAATCACTTTTATCTAAAACAAATAAAATAAAATATAATGTAAAACAAATCCAAGGAAATACTATCTAACGCAGTTGTTATCAGATCAAGGAACCAGGCCCTTGGTCGTGCAATCCATTTACTAAATTTTCATTCTAGTTAGATCCAAAACTTAATCAAAATAACTGAAAGTAAGAGACCAAAGATTCAGAGACCAGTGAGTGCCGAGAAAGATGGTCACATAAATCGACTTCAGGAATTTAAGGTCGAGAGATATTCAAAGAGACAAACCTTGTGGATGAACTTCTCCACTTTGTTCTGGAGGCCCCACCATTTGAACTCGACAGTCACCAGTTTGTAGCAGCACATGATCGGATTGCACTGCCTCTCCCAGTTCGGTCCAACCAGAGGACCACGACCAGTCTTCACAGACTTGAACTTCGATGGGTCCTCATCTGCCTTGTAGTCCTGGAAGATGTCAACATTTTTTTACAAACACTTTAAAAAAATGCCTAAACGATTAAATACAACAACACAAGAACCAAATGATAAACAACTTATTATCCACTGAAAAAACTTAAATCCAAGGATTTTGTAGGGCTAATAAAACACGAACACGTTTTAAGTCTTTTAGTATAAGGGCAGATGTGTTATGAGTAAGCACGTCTGTCCAGTGTCTCCCTATGTGTGTGCGCATGTGTGTGTGTATGATATCCATTGGAGTGTACGCTTTAGGCTGAACAGGTGTCTGGCAGTCAGGCATGAGTGATCGACTGGTCACTGGATGCGCAACGATTCCACTGAACACGTGAGGTACCAAATCTGAAATCTGCTGTAGAAAAAGAATTTTAAATCTGCTGTAGTATAAAAATTTGAAATCTGCTGTAGAATCAAAATTTGAAATCAGCTGTAAAAGAAAAATTTGAAATCTCCTGTATTTGTCGAATTCAATGTGTGAGTGAGAGTACGATGATATTTAGCGGATTATTTGAACTCTGCGTAATAAGATAGTTGAGTGTGTGCTGCTGACACTAAAATTAATGAGTTGAATTTGATATTGGTGTCTCGTGTTTTGCAATGAAACAAGAAATATCTCATCAATGTCAGCTAATATCAATTTATGACTATGTACTATCGAAAGTTATTTCTTTATAAGTAGACGTAAGGACAAGCGCAGTTGGGCAAGGTCACAAGTGAGATAGAGAGGCGCCATAATAAATCACAATGAGCACACTAATAATAAGTCACAAGTAACAAGAGCAAAACCTAGGCACAGAACCAAGAAAACCTTGAACAAAGTTGCCACATTATCTCAACATTTCCTACTCACAATTCCATTGTTAGTACCCGGTGTCTAATTACTTAGCATACAGATACAACGAACACTTAAAAAGCCAAACTTAGCAATTGACAGGTGCTCCCAATCCAAGTCGGGAGCACACTAAGCAATAAATGGACTTCGGTCTTTTTAAAACAGAGAAAAGTTAAGGAGCTCACTATACACACTACAATACAACTGTAATTTGATATAACGCTCCTTAAAATTAGTTCAGAAGTGCACACACACTCTTTGACAGCAGAATTGCAGTTATACCACAGAGCAATTTTGTGCAATAGACTTTCTTGATGTCCCTACATCAGACGAGGATCGAACTCATACTCTCCACGTTACAGGCCGACCACTCTGACTGATCAGCCACTGTGCCACACAGTCGAAGATGGTTACAACTAGAGGGGCCAACCGACATAAGCAAAGCTCCCAGATTGAGCAGTAGTCCCACACATGAGGGCAATAAAAAGGCCTGTGGCAGCCAAGCGGTGAGATCAGGGAAAGAAGATCTCTTTGATTGTGGCACAGAAGGTCTCAAGATATGAAGGTGCTACTCCAATCAAACAATATAAAACAGCTGCACACAGACTGACAATTTTGAACTGGAGAGCCATACTCCAAAGTCATTCTGCAAACTGCCTTTTAAATGTTTCATCACATAAAAAAATCACAAGATTGGTTAATTTGCTATGCATCACACACATATCAGATTGGTGTCAATCAGTTTACTAAGACATGTGTCGAGCAGAGGACAAAGAAGCCTTTAAAGCAATTTAAGCTTGGAGTAACATTACTCAAAGTACAGATGAAGAGGTAAAGACAAACCCTGGCATCAACTGGATCATTAGCTATGTCAATCTTCACCACTTCCCGTTTATCAAGCGTCTCCTGGTCTAGACCATGTGCCTACAACACCAGTTCCAACACATCAGTTAACATCATCATCATCATAAACACATCATACATAAAACTGTCATTATTCTCTTTTCTCATTCATGTCCAACACAACACAACATCCATCAAAAAATGACATTTCGATATGATTATTATACCTTTCTGACCATGCTCTGTTGTTGGCCTTATGGCATGGAATGGGCTCCCATTATCAATGCGTCCTATGCCTAATGTTCACTAAGATGCGTTTTATAGTAGCCTTAAGACCGTTCTTTCAGCCGGGGTTGAGTCAGGAGCCTTTCTGAGTAATAGCCTTGAAGGTCGCTATACGAGAGGTGGTACTGCACAAATGCGAAATCATTCTTACAGCTCTACAAAGCAGCCTATTTTATGTAGCAGTACACCAGGTGTCACAATTCGGCACACAAAAAGAAATTCAAAACAAGCTCCATTTTGTGATCAAATGCCTCAAAATGCATTCTATGCAGAGGCTCTGCCCCAGACACTGCAAATGAACTTATGATTTTCCCAAAATGCAACGGGACTTTGCATTCATCTGATGACTTTTATCAGACTTTATTTTACCCGGACGTACAATAAAACTAAATGTATGTACTCTGCTGCTCTCGACTACGGTTCTTCCTTGGATATTTCAGCATATTCAGAAGATTAATTAAGTTCAGTGTGTTTCTGTAACTACAGAAAATTTCACCCTAATGCCATCATAATATCTCTAGGCTCATGACCTTATTTTCCCAAACATATGCAACTGGAAAAAGCTTGCAGAGTACATACATTTTCTGTTTGTCCACTGTCTGGTAGATGGATGGATTCGATTTTGATGACAAACTTATCCTGCATGTAATCTGGATTCTACAAAAGAAACAATGAGAATTGAAAATCACGAGTCAAGAACAGACCACGTTATGATGCCAACATCCTAGGCCAAAATGACAGCAACTTAACAAACTCAGCCTTGTGCAGATAAATTATCTATTTTCTTGAACGTCTCAGCGAGATCAGCTTATTTACTGGCACTATGTAAAATCAAGTCCACAATATCTCGAGGTCATTTGGTCTGTTCATGTGCCCGGTCAGAATGAGGAGATGAAGCAGAGGAAACAGCAGGGTTTTTGCAGTCTATATCCCCATCCTGCCAACGTTGTCTTATGGTCGACTGTCCATTCCGAACTGTCCAAGCCATGAATGGAGAAACAATGCAAAATCTGCACAGAAACAAGGTTGTTTATGAACTGGTCGCCAGGCAATATACGAAATAGGTCTCATCTCCCTACGATGCTGAGAAAAGTTTAGCCTGTGTGGTGTCACGCCATCAGCTAGACAGAGATGAACTAAACTACAAATGAATAGCATTAATACAAGTTCAATGAATCTCACAACCTTGCAGCAATGCAAAACTTTGGCACAAAATAAGTTGAAATGTTACACGAATGAGTACAACAGCCGTATGATGATGTATCTCCGTCTATATCTATCATCAATCCAAGAATTCTTTTAGCCTTTATGGTCTCTAGTTAGTAACCTGAAACCCCTTAGGATGGATGGGTCCATGTAGATTATGGATGAACCAAAACTTGGCTAGAGTTTCGTAGTACTCAGCATAACTCGAGCTCGGACAAACAGTATGTCCGAGTATTAATCTTTCCCATTTTGTGTTTTGAAACGAAAACTGGATTTATTAATTTACAAATTGACTATTGACCTAGCTAAAAACCTAAATACTGTTTAATTTTATTTACAAACTGACAATTGACCTAACTAAAAACACGAATACTGCTACTACTACTACTTACTACTTCCTAGTGTAAACAAAGACAAAACAAAAAAATTAATAAAAATTGTGCAAACAGCCAAACTAAAAATCAAGAGAATGAGACTTTATTAAATATATTTGAAATCAGACTTGGCAAAATTGAACTCGCAATACTTGGCACTCGGCAAGAAATTCAAACTCGGTTCATCTCTAATGTAGATGAAACCTCAACTCAACAACACTCACAGTCACAGGCCAAAGAAAAAACTCCAAAGAACGTGCACTACGTCACTTTAGATATCCAAAAAGAATGAAAACTCTACAACTGATCACAAAATGACACACTAGACAAATTGGTTGCCATATTGGCCATGCCACATAAGCAGATAATATTCAACATTTGGCTCCATATGCCTGGCATAGGTGAACATGGCCAATATGAACCCAATATGTGGAAAATTGTTATATTCTCACCACATCTCAAACATCAATTGCCGTTGCAGATATTCAAGATAAATGGCTACTAAGGCAATATTTGAAATAGAACCTGACAAATAAGAATATCTTCAAAACAAATGGAAAGACAAGTACAAGCAGGGAAAAGCATAAAGGCAACAAAAGTCAGAAGCACACAGCCAGAAAGAAATCAGAAAAACACATGCCACACCTGGGAAAACGTTCATCACCCTAATCACAGGGCTAAAACCTAATAACAGTGCATTTATACAAGGTTACTGCTCTCACTAATGACACAGCCTTCAAAACAAGTAGATGTATAATACCAAAGAGCCACAGTTTATCACAGTTTTATTGCATTATTGTCTATTTGGCAACCTCTTGCTTGCACATGGCTCACAGCTACTTTGTGGAGAAACTTAACCACTGAACCCAAAATTAACCCTCCAACATAAAATATGAAGACCGCAATGAAGCAACTTATGCTCATAAAGCATCCCCTTCACAGTGGCATCCTTAATGTCTGCTCGTTTGGGAACAAATCATCCTTGGTGCAGGAGCCAATAGCTTCCTAGGAATTCGACGTTTTCTGCACTGTTGAGGCCTGACATGAAACTAGCAACTCTCTGTCATGTATCCTGTCAACACCTAATGACTATCTCTGCATTTACCAGTAAGTCTCTCACCGTGGCATAGAAATTCACCTCTGTGCTGATGATTATATACATCTCTTACAAATGGAGGTTGCACGTGCTACTAAGAGACTTTGCGCCTACATTGACGACATCGAGCTACTGAATCAATCCATGTGCTTCAAACAAAATCTGAGTTCATTGGATTTGACGGTTCCTCAAATGTGCTGAACTTTCACTCTACTTCTTCATGATCTACTGTTTAAGAACTTAGGAGTCATGCCCGGCTCAACACATTCCCCATACCTCAAATAGCTGCCATTTCCAGGGCGTGCTTGTCGAGGCTCTACTGGAAGTCCACATACCCAGCAGCTATCATGCAAAATGTGCAAGAAAAAGCTTCTTAAATCGATTAGTGAAATACATACATGCACACTATCATGCAAATAGGACATGTGCACTAACTCTAAACAAATGCAACAGCACAAAAATAATTGTGTACACCTACTCTGCATTACAGTTTGAGTGTCAACTTTCAAAACAACTGGTGCCTTACTTGCTGGTAACAACACACGTGCAAGCATCAGTTCTAGAAGAGGAGGCGCCTTACCGTGACCACGGTCCTACAGTACGGGTAAGAATTCCAGGCCTCTTCGTGCACTTCCAGTGAACCTTTAGGGGCCAACCAGCGTATATAAGTTGGAACTTTGCTGGAGTCAACAAGAAATATCAGAAACTACAGTGTGGCATTGGAGACAAAAAACCCAAAGTGGAAATACAGAACAGTATTGAAATTTTGAAATAAAATTCCGATCCACGCATAAGCAAGTCATCCAAGCGAAAAAGTTTGCTTCACATCACCCGATCGTTCTTCTAAAATTTAAATGAGCACCTGACATCCAAAATAATTCAATCATATTACAACCGTATATTGAGCATATTGCAGCTGTTGGAAATTTAGGGACTCTTTAGTTTGACTGTTTATATATAATATATAACTAAGTAAATAAATCATTGAACATGATGTCTTAGTGAAGCTTAAGCACACAAAAAAGAAAAATCCAAACACACATTATAAGCAAAACAGCAAAAATGCCATCAATGCATGTATACAAGACTCGCTTTGAAAAACCGAGTTTCAAGTCGTCACACCACACAATTTTCCAAACATGGTTAGAATAAAATTTTATGTTAAAATCAAGCATATCGACTGAAAAGTGTGAATACAAAAAATCATTTTTTAATTTTATCTACCTGGTCTGAATAACACATGCATTATATCATTTGAAAGGTCAAGTTGTGCCTATTTAATAACACTGAACTGACACACTCATTCTCCCAGGCACTAGCAAATGTGAAAGCCTTATTGAAGGGTCATGAATATAGGTCATGATAACCATATTAGAATTGTCCTACCTAGTAACAAATCGCGTAGAAACTAATTTAATTGAATAGACATACATCGGTCAACCCATGGAATCAAATGCTAAATGTACAGTATTTAGGCAATTTTTTGCATGAAATTAGCAGTTTAATAAAAATTCACATTCGAAAGTCAAGTAAATTTTCAAAAACTGGTATATGTTGCCCATATCTGTGCAGCAAACTAACCATATTGCTCTCAGAAAATCTGCTAACATGTTACACTTAAAATCACCTTTATCTAGGTCATAAAATGACAACTATAATGTTCAATAGACAGTTATAGAAATAACATTTTAAATGTGGAATTGCTTCATTTAAACTATCTGCAATTTCTGTGACTGATCCACCTCAGCTAATTTATCATCAGAACTTAGATGCAAAACACAGGCTTGTCTTCTTTAACTGTAAATGTGAATAATTGAGTTGAGACACATTTTGTCAGATCTGGTCACCGTATAAATTGCAAAATACTGATATGCCGTACAAGAAAGCAGTATATTGAAACATTGACAAAAACCAATGCATAGAGACTCCACCAACAGATCTATGTTAAGGTCAATTCACTCTAAAATCCTCACAAATGTTAATTTCAGACTTACCTACCATAGGTAACTTAAAATTCACTACTGTATACTCCAGGTAATAAGAAAGTTTAACCTAAGAATTAATACCTCTGAAACTGGTAACACAGCAAACATAAGGAACTGTGCTCTTAAAACTGTACTAAGTCATGTCAACTACTGCAAATTCATGAAATAACAATTAAGTAATGACAATGTTACATTCCAAAGCTACATCAGATCTGCTGCTCAATCAGGATTTGTGTTAATAAGGTTCCAACTGAAATATGATTAGTATGAATTAAATCATGAATGAAATCTTCAATGTAACTGTTACAGATGCAAATGTTAGCTGGTCCAACTTACATCAAATCAGAACCTTCAAATCAGTTTGAAACAGAAAAAGCAACGTATGCGAAAATAGTAAACATTTACTAAAGCTTAGCAAGCAGCTAGTAGTTGCATTGACTACCACCCTTACCGAGACAATGGTTCTGCAATATGGGAAAGCGTTCCATGCCTCTTCGTGAATGTGCATCGACCCACGTGGGGCAATCAATTTTACTATTTTCGGCACCTTACTAAAATGTCATTGCAAAACATCAATGCTATTAAATAAAAAATAAAACCAACTACAAAAATATTAATCTGCTTCAATAAATAAAATATCTGCCAGATTGCACTCACCTTGCGTTGTCATTTCTTGGAAATCTAGTGACCGCCATGACCAATCCTCTCCATTTTTTTTCTTTCCAAAGTTGCATCCCTTAATTTCTCCAGGCTCATTTCAGTTTTTTCATGTATCACATCCATTTTCTTCTTGGGCGCCCTCTTTTCTTCCTTCCTCCTCCACATACCAGCATCATTTCCTTTTCCAGTCCATTTGATCGCACAACATGTCCGAAAAACCCCAGCTTCCTTCTCAATGCTGTTTGTTTTAACGTCTCATCATTCTCGACTCCAATCTTCCTGCGCACTTCTTCGTTTGTCTTCTTCTCCGTCCATGATATTCTCTGCATCTTCCCCCACATCCACATTTCGTATGCGTTGATCTTCTTCTCTATGTTCTTTGTCATTGTCCATGTCTCACAGCCATATAGTACTGTAGGATAGATCATTGCTCTCATTAATCTTTTTTTTGTGTCTCTGCTCACATGTTTGTCTTTCCATATCTTTTCCAGTCCGTTCATTGCAGTTTTCCCTATCACCACCCTTTACACTATAATCTTTTATAATTACACATCATATCAACAGATTCTGCGACAGTGCCACCTCACTTTATTTATCGTCAGAACTTAGACATGAACCAAATATTTGTCTACTAAAATAAGCATCAATGCTTTTTCCTCATGATTCTTCAATAAGTACTGCAAAATAAACCTTAACTGGCAACTGTCTAATATTAAGCCTAACAATCGTTTTCATATGCAAATTACATTAACAGGTATCCGAAAACTTATATCACAAAACTGACAACCTAATAATTTTAAATTAAATTTTAAATAATTTTAATTTTAAAATTAAATCAACATAAAATATGCAGCTCAAAAACGATTAATATGGCTTCAAAATCAAACAAAGGACAAAGTAATTACCTTGCAAGGTGATAAATTTTGTGCGTGAACTGTCCCGCTGTGTATTTTCCATTAAGCAGAGGAGTCTTTGGCTGGATTCCCGTCTCCTGAGTGAAGGGCTCATTTGAAAGTACCTCAATTCCCTCACCACCGCCCGTTTCATTCTTGCTTGCCAATGCAACGGAGTATAACTGTGCAACCTGGTACTAAAAAGAGAGAGAGCTCGATACAGTCATCACACTACTCAATTAACTGCTAGTGGCAAACATTTCAAGCAATGTTTCCTATAAGCCAGTCGTCTCAACTGTGTGGCCCACTGCCTGATTGATTCTTCTGACCAGTGACATTCATTTTCAATTTTATACAATTGAGAGTTAAATTAAATAACATCTTAATTTTTTTCTGCAATAAATCAGTGTTTCACCATCTTAAGTGCTACATAATGTCAAAAGTTATTCTGCATCATATAATAATTAATTACTTAAACTCAGTAAACTCTCAATGCATGCATTTGTCTTTCGACAAACTTGCAAAGTTCATGAAACAAACATGCGTTGACTACAGGGATTTTATTAAATTTCATTATTAGTTGCATTAAAAATGCTTTAAAACTGGAAAACTGTAACCTGAAGACATTAAATTGGCTTTCTTCAAGACTCTCTGCCTGTTATCTCTGAGTTATAGCATCATTTCGGTTAACCGATCCTGAACTTCATGATACTGGATCAATTGTTTCAAAATGTCCCTAAATAAGTTCATTTATCGTACAGATTAATCAGACAGTTTGTACTTAATTAATGTTAGTTAATATAGTATTAGCATAAACTGCAAAGTTTAAGCAAGAGATTTACCTCTTCAACTGTCATAGGCAAGACAATTCGACTGCAAAACAACAAACCTTCAATTAGAGTGCAGCTAATTTGTTAGGCGCAGTTTAAAGTTGTCTGTATTTAAGGTTGAGGAAAAGGAAATTGCGGTAATCAACCATTAAATGGACAACAGAGGTAGCAATGTAGAAATGTTGGGAATCAAGCATAGGCCAGATCTGGCATAGGTCACAAACGCACATGAAGCAGTAACACGAGAGGTTGGAGAAAGAGAGAGGAGGATCAAAAGTAACACCAAGAATACAATGCCCTAGGGATGCCTTCAAAGGTTATGGGAAGGGATGAAGAGATAGTGGACTAGTTAGTTGACTAGTGAAGGGTCAGGGATTTTCTTGATATGGTCAGGAAGGCCTATGATGATAAATTCTGTTTTGGAAGAATTGAGGCAGAGGAGGTTGGACAACATCCATTGAGCGATCATGTAAACAACACTGAATAATTGTGCAACGGAGGTGGAAAAAGAGCTTTGGGAGAAGAATATGTAGTCAGGTGTCATCTGTGTATAGGTGGCGGTCAGCAGATGAGGATTTTATGATTTAGAGAAGCGGACATAAATGGAGCCTCAAGGGACACAGTAAGAGAGTGGGAGGGGTTGTGAACAGTGCTAGAAGAGGCTTTATAAAAATTCTTGAAGATAAGTAAGACTTTACCCATAGAACAGCAGTGCCAGAGATGTCAAAGCAAGAAGATAAAGAAGGGGCTGAGATCAATGGTGTCAAATGAGGTGGAGATGACAAGGAGAAATAGGCAGCAGACTTGCTGGCAGCAATCAGTTTATTGTATAGAGAAGCAAACTTTGGCTTATGCGGAGTGGTTTTTATTGTTTAGTGAAGTCAGATTGGTGGGGATTGAAGAGTGAGTCAGAAGAGAGGTAGCGGGCGAGTTAAGGACAATTCTTACAGTTTACTTACATAGAAAGATTGGAGATGGGATGGCAATTAGAAATGTTTTCCTTGTCAAGATTGCTTTTTTGGTTAAGTGGAAATGCAAGAGAGGATTGGCTATTGCGAACTTGATTTGGAATAGCTCCGTTGAACAAGCTGGTCTCACTGATGTGGCTTTTGTGGGAGCTGAGAAATTTTCGAAGATTTACATTACATTACAAAAGAGTGCTTAAAAACCCTTGGGGCGACTTTTGAGGTTTAAAAAAAATATAAAAACTTGTTCTTTTCAAATTGATTACTACAACCTTCATCACTACACGCCAGAGATGTACAAAAATTAACCCAAGTCCAAGATAACTAACTTCTGCTACGCCCTTTGACAGAATTCTTCCATTCGGAAATGCTCTGGCTCAATATAATGGAAATTCAGTTACTGGAATACACGTACATCCAGTAATAACATTTCTATAAGAAAATCATACATCTAAATGATTTATGTACACCGTCACTTGACACTAGAATCCTTCCTAAAGACGCCCCTTTCTTAGATACTACAAGAAATTAAGTCAGCAGGCAAGACAACGACGCAAACATCTCACGATAAATCTTATTACCACACAAAGAATAGAACGTGCAACGCTAGAAAACATTATCAAGCAAAATTACACCCAGTATAACAAAACAATGGCTTACTATTCCTTAATAATCATTTTATAAACGATTATGTCTTAAACACAAAACAATTCACTTCAGCTTTCGGTAAATCTAAAGCACTATACGCATGCGCACTAGGTCGCATCCGCGAAAGCTCGCCGAATTAGACTACCACTGATGTGTAACTATCAATGATAGAAAACACTGTAGTCACATAGATGAACCCATTTTTACTCTATGGTAACTCGTTTGATAACTTGATAAGTGATAACGTTTATGTTAACGACTCCTCCATGTCGAAGACGACTGGCATCCGAGTCTTGAGTGGCATTAATAGAAGAGCCTTACAGAGAAACATTTTATAAGCCTTTTGGTATATATGATAGCTCACACGATAGCGGCCTCTTATAACAACTATAGTAGTCTAGTCCACAATATGATGAATGTAGGCCTAGGTATTCGTTTACTTAGAAACATAGTTGTATGGTCTCGACTCACGAGACAGTTTTTCAGTGTCTCGATCTCAGTCTCGCGGTAGTGTCTCGAATTTTTAGAAGCTGTCTTGAAGTGAAAGTCTTGTTCTGTCTCGAACAATTAAGCGGTCTCGATAAGTTTCGCGTTAACTGTCTTAGAATCTTGCGCTAGACTGAAAACTGAAACCGGGATCTGCGAGAAACGGTAATTCTGGTTAACGCGCGATTCCCATGATTCTGAAATCAATTCAATTATCTTAAAGTGGAAACATGTCTGAGAGAGAACCTAAAATTGTGAAGTTTGCGTTTACGCAACTTGAAGTTATTGATAAAGCAATAGCTATGTAAAACCACCATAACCGAAACGATCGGAAGAACTTTGAGTTTCTCAAGGTTAGGAAGGATATGCACAAATTTATAATTTCATTTGGTAGTTAGTCTCGAATTTGGTTGTTTAAAATCGTCTAGAATATTTCAGAGGTGTATAAAAAGGTTTTCTTTATACTGTTCAGAAGTTATAGACCGGAGAAGAGATATCGAAAAAGATAAAACGCGGCAATATAAAAACTGCCTATTTATTCTGATATATCGTCTCGGGAATTGGTGCTATATACATTATAAGTTTCAAATTGAAATTATAAAGAAACATTATTCCCGAAAACTGATACGCTAGTGTTTTACAGCTTTTTATATATGATCACTTGTCCTTTACTGTCTCGTACTGGCTTGAGCCTAGTGTCTCGGTCTCGGTCTTGGTGCCCCACTGTCTCGGTCTCGGAACTTCACTGTCTCGGTCTCGTCTTGGTCTTGAAGTTTCAAGTCTTGCACACAGCACTGCTTAGAAAGAACACAATTTGACAATAATTAACGCAGAAGTACCTACATGAGTGACAGTGAAAAATTAATAACAAACTTGTAAATGTTTTTGTATATTGACATTTGGATAAATTGGGATTCGTCTTTGGGTTGGAGAAGATGGTTCCAAGTGTGCTCCCACCACTATGGGAAGCATATAACATTTATATATATATATTTATATATTATATTTAGCTATAGTGGCTTTGGTTATGTTATGAATGGTAGACCGTAGAGGAAGGAAATCCATGGATTTTGAGTTATCCGTTAGGATAAAGGAGGAAAAGCAAGTTGCAGTGAGGTGGTCAATGTGAGCTGTGACTTTGAAGTTATGATCTGCGTTTTTGTCCAATGTCCAAGAAATCGTAATCGTAATCTCAACATTTCTACAGCGCCCACAAAAGCGAAGTCTTGGGAACCAGCTTATTCAAAGGCGCTTAAACAAAATAGAACCTATAGGCAGAGGTCAAAATCCAGAGTCAGGCAGGCACACAGGTTGACGGCTAAGGTGTGCTTACAAAACCTTTACTAGTTTGTAAACTTTAGACCGTACGTGTTTGGATTTGAAATTGCGAGGGAGATTGGAAGGAGAGGAGGGATCAGGATAGAATTTGCGAAAGAGCAGCGTTTTGAGTTGTGAGTGAAAGACCTTTGGGGAGATAGCAAGAGGTGAGGTGTTTGTGAGTTCGTAGGACGGATCAGATATCTGTTTCAAGGCTAGTGGGATTCTGTTCCAAAGAGGCGGGACAGCAATGGCTATGGAGCGATTTGAAAATTTAATTGATGAAGTGACGGGGGGGGGGGTGAAGTAGAGTGAGGGTGGAAGACGAACGAGTTGAAAGATGTGGTTGAATCGTGAACAACTGACTGATATATGTTGGCTGTGAGCCTGTGAGGATTGCAGTGTGTTGTAATCGTAATCTCAAAATTTCTAAAGCGCCACTCGAAAGCTAAGCGCAGAGCACCAGTTTATTCACGAGCGCTGCGCCAAATCGAAAGGGTTGTTCAAAGAATAGTTGTTCGGTTTCAAGAAGGTCACCAGAGAGGCAGAGTAGCTGGTAAGGAGCGTGTCGCTTTGGACGAGTATATAGGTGGAATGTTAAGTTATGAGTCTGGGTAAGAGTTCTTGAAAAGGTGGGACTTAAGTTTAGAATGGAAAGTCCGGGATGTGATGGGATAGGGGGGCTAGGGACAGATGATGTTGCATGACGGGCAGTGATGATGGAGGAACCGAGAAGGAACAAAATTCAGAAGGAAGGGGGTTGGAGAAATCGAACATGGAGTGGACGATGAAGGTGACAATGGTGGAAGCAGTTTTGAAGTCGATCGAGCATGGGTCGGATGCGGCGAAGGTCGCGAATGGGCACAATAGGATCGAGAAAGGTTTGAGATGTGATTGGAGACAGAGAGATGAGGATCGAAGATGACGCCAAGATTTCGGACTGCGGCATTTGACGTGAAGGGAAGGAATAAAGAATTAGTGGGTAATTGAATTGCAGGATCGGGTATTTTCTTGATTTGGTCAGAATCAGAGAGGCCTATGAGGATAAATTATGTCTTGGAAGGGTTGAGGCAGAGGAGGTTAGACGACATCCATTCGGAGATTAAGTTTACTACATTCAGTAAGTTTGTAATGGAGATGGAGAAAGAGGTTGGGGAAAAGGATATGTAAAGTTGGGTGTCATCTGCATGCAGGTGGTGGTCAACAGAGGAGGATTGTATGAGACGACTTAATGGTGTGGAACAGATCGAGGATGAAGAGGTGTGGTCCTAGGACGGAGCCTTGAGGGACACCACATGTAAGTGTTGCCAACAAAGGTTGGAGGCTTTTACAAAGAAGGATCTGGAAGATAAGTAGGGTCGGAACCAGAGTATAGCAGTCTCAGACATGCCAGACCAAGAGAATAGTCTAGTCAGAAGGCTTCGGTGGTCAATGGCATCAAATGCAGAAGAGATGACGAGGAGGCAGAGGCAGGAAGCTTGTTGATGGCTGACGGCAGAGACCGGTTTGTTATATATAGTGGCAAGCAGAGCTTCTGTGAAGTTGTACACGTGTTTGGTGAAGCCTGATTGGTCGAGGTTTAGCAGTGAGTTTGATGAGGGGTTGTCGTTAAGGCGGATAGGAACAATTAATTCTTTCAGTTAGCTTAGACAGAGAGGAGAGGTTAGAGATGGGACGGTAGTTAGAAAGATTTTCTTTATCGAGATTTGCTTTTTTCAGTAGGTAAGAGACGAGAGAGTGTTAAAGCCATAGGAAAATTTCCGGTAGAGAGCGACAGATTGATGGTTTTAGTGATCGAGGCACAGTCTTTTAGGGGAGAGATGGGGATAGGATCGAGTTCGCATTGCTTAGTATTGTAGGTGAGTGAAATGACCTTATATTCTATCCATTCAGGTATTTTGAGCCGGTGGAGTGATTTTAGGGCAGGAGTGATATATGGCGATGCTTTGGGGTTTTGGTGACAGCATGCACGGGCAAGAACATTCTGAATAGCTTGGAGGCGGTTTAATTGGGTGACGTCTATATTGAGGAAAATGGAATTACAGTAATCCAATTTATCGTGAACTATTGCTTGTGGAAGTTGTGGGTGCAGTTTTGGAGTCAGACATATAGGGCGGATTTTACGAAGATTACGGATATGCATAAAGCAAGAGATGGGTGATGTCATCAGCTTAAGCCTTATGGCTTTGGTCAAAGATTATGCTTAGGTTGCGGACAGCAGAATTTGCAGTGAATGTGTGGATGGATGCAGAATCAATGTTGAGGGAAATAGAGGGATCGGGAATTTTAATCAGTTGATCACAAAAGATATTAAGACGATCCTTCCTCAACTTATAAACCTTTTTTGGGCCAAAAGGCAGAAACAGCCAATAAAAAATAATATGTTGGGAAAAATAAAACTTAGTGTAGGCCCTATTCGAATTCGATATCTAAGGCCACAGCACCCCAGAGCGTCACATTCGAAAAATAGCAGCTTGAAACTCGATCGCGCCGAATCGAGTAGGTCCTGGCGGCGCTGGACTTGATTATTTGGTTTCCGCAATTTTAAACTGTAATTTAAAAGCAAGATGAAAACAGATCGTTTTTACACAGGAAATGATCAATTATCGTCCGCTATGGAAAGCGGGTAATATATATTAGCTATTCTGAGCCTTGAAAATATCAATACACCGTAACCTAAGTGCTAAGTAAGTATGTTCTGACGAAGTTGAAGATTTCATTCCATTTACAAATTATTTTAATTTATTTTATTTCGTTAAAGATTGTTGTTGAAATATTTTTGGTGATTTTTTATCTTTTTTTGGATGCAATTGCGTATTTTGCGTCCATGCAGTGCCGCCACTAGGTCCTACTAAAGGCGAGCGGCGCGCTTTTGTGCACAGCGCATTTTGTGTATCGTAGGCCTACGTATTAGCATAATTGACGTCAATTGACTTCCTAATCGTAAAGTTGCAATCTTCAGTGGTTCCCAAAGCGCCACTCAACAACCAAGAACAGGGCACCTGTCTATTCACGAGCGCTGGATATAGCTGCATACATGTACATGTGGACTGTTACAAGCCTTATAGTGCTAGACCTATAATCTAGTAGGCCTATCTCGATCAATTTATAATCGTACGTAATTTTGATCTCCAAACTTCTAAAGCGTCATTCGAAACCAAGCCCAGGACACCAACTTCAGATCAGAGGGGTTTTCCAAAGGGTATACTCCAGACTCCAGAGGCGCTCAAGCTCTAGTTGTTAGAGGGTCAGACGAGGCAGAGTAGCTGTTAAGGTGTGCGTCGTTTAGGTCGGTAGACCAAATTGGAAGGTGGCTTAATAAACATAATTTTTGAAGAGGTGAAGCCTTAGTTTCGGTGGAAACCATAGGGAACATGGATAGAGGAGCCCTAGGCAGTGATGGTTGGTGATTGGCTATGATGGTGGAGGAACTGAGAAGACGAGAAACTCCGCCCCGCATGGGCCGCATCATATGTGTGATAAGCTTTATAGCCCATCACTTTTAATTATTGATTATAATAATTAATGACTTAATTTGTGACCTCACAGTCACGGTAGGTATAGGCCTACTTATTCCCGTTCAAATAAAAGTCGTCTGCATATATTAAATAATTTTCGAAATTTGTGGTGTTCCGATTGTCGTGATGCGGCATGAGGTAACTATGTTGTTGTGGCCAATATCAATTGCACGGAATCGCTGTGATCAGTCATTTCATTTCGTTCATTTCGTCGCAAAACATTTCGTCGCAGATTAATTCGTCGCATTCATTTCGTCGCAGATCAATTCGTCGCATTCATTTCGTCGCAATTCATTTCGTCGCAATTCATTTCGTCGCATATCGGTTAGGGTCTGGTTAAGCATTGTGAGAGTCGGTTAGGGTCAGGTTATGCGTGGTGAGGGTCGGTTAGGGTCATGTTATGCGTGGTGATGGTCGTTTAGGGTCAGGGTATGCGCCGAGAGGATCGTTTAGGGTCAGCGTTAGGGTTAATGTGGTTCTTAAAATGCAACAAAATGAATGCGACGAAATGAACGGGAACCATATATTAAAGTAGTTTAAAGGAATGTGAACGGTTCAGACGACTTTGACTTGGCTAGCGATTAACCGCTAGACCAGACCATTTCTATGCTAGCGCCGAAGGAGAGCGATCGATCGATCGATCGCCTCAAATGGAAGTGGTTGAATCTGGAAACATACTGGCACAAGGATCATAAGAACGTGGGTTCGATATCCGCCAGCCCTAAGGGGTAGACTAGTTCTTCCACTTTCTAGTGGCGTTTGTAAAAATAAGCAGTAGGGTAGATGGGCTGCTACATGCATTCAAATTCGACACTTGCTAAACTTTTTATTATCAGTTATACAGGCCTACCATGTAATCTTACTGGCGTAGCCTACTTATCAGTTTGAATTAATATAATAATAATAATAATAATAATAATTACAATGATAACGATAGAGATAACGATAACGAAAATAATAATAATATTAGTAATAATAATAATAATATTATTATTATTATAATTATAATAATAATAATTCAATGAGTCATTAAAACTGAGTGATTTCATAACCTCATATAACTTTTCTAACTTACATAAACTTACTTAGCGCCTATATATACTATAAATAGGGCAAAGAGCGCTCCCAACTTTAGCCCAAACAAAAAAGGTAAGTTTTCAAGAGGAATGGCCATAAAATGTAGGCCAACAACTATATAATTATAGGCCTACGCGATTTCGGGAACAGGCGTTACTCCAGAGAGAGAAGGCCATTCTAAGCCATGTATAGGCTAGGTCTGCCATATAGCCGAAAACAAGGGCAGATGAAACTACAAGAACCTTCCTCTCAGCAGAGCGAAGGTAGCAATTGCCGGCCTCCAAAACAAATTTTTAAATGGCGCATTTTAAGCACGAAGAAAATCAAATTAGGCTTAGATTTAGAAAATCCTAATTCGATCTTCGTTATAAAGTACGAACATCACACCAAACTCATTCTCAATAGTGACAAATTTAAACTTTAGGCCTACATCTCAAATGTAGTCCTCCTTTAACCAAGGCTTCGTGGGTTCGAAAAAACTTCGCAGGAGGGCCAGATCTACCCCCACCCAGTGCACACGCTCTTCTAAAGCGACTATATATAGGACCTAGGCTATATGGCCTCTTCCCGCTCATTTTTCAAAAATAGATCGGGTGGTGAGATCCTTCATTGTGGCTGACATGTTTTAATGGGTGCCAGTGCCACACCATTTAAATATGAAGTTCTTTTGTACGGAATGTGCTATCCCGAGATTCAATCTGTGGAACATCACGACATGATACGAACCGGAGTCTCACGAATGGTGAAGTTACGAGGTGCATTATGGGATCAGTCGGATTTGACGGATCTAAGCCAATAGGATCGACACTGATATCAGTGACACGTGTGTGACTAATTAATACATAATGATACGACAATTAATTTATCTTCTAGAAGAAAATGATTGGGAAGGGTCCGCTTGTCAATGAACATCCAAAAGGCTGTTTAACAGTTCAGAAACTCAAGGGCTAGAGCAGAGTCAACAGTTTTGAAGCAGTCATTAAGCTTGTTCGTCGTGACGATTGCAACATTGACTGATGCAATTGCAATGCATTAACAGAGAGGAATCTACGAAGCCACTTGTCTCGCAGGCATAGGTAGGACATACGGTTGTTCGCTTCGATTGGATCTATTGAGCCTTAAATCTTCTCCGATTAATCGCTCATAATTACATGTATGTCCTCATAGAAAAAAACGCCTAATTGGCAGTGGCGACCTAGCTGGCATACAATGGCGGTCTACTGCAATGCAGCATCAAAAATGGACAACGAACTTTGTAGGCTATACATCGATAGCTAGAGCAGATTAGAAATGCAAGTGGATGCAATTTTGAAAGATGGATAAAAAGATGACCCATGAGCTACGAGCTTTGCGCGTGATTTAGGCCTACACTTGCTATTCAAGTCACGAACCCAGAGAAAGAGAGACAGAGACAGACAGACAGACAGCAAAGTTAATTCAGTTGGAGGACAGATACTGATGTTCGTATCCATTTACATAGACACTTACTATAGCGCCTTTTTCAGTGCCTCACAATGGCACAATGCCTAAATTAAACTCATGAAGAACGAATGTCTATCAATAGCGAATATTTCTCTGATACACGTGACTATGGGAAGAGTCGCCCTTGGCGCCCTTCCACAGAAGCGCACGATGTGTCCCCATCCTATAGGCTGATTACAGAAGACAGGAAGAAGATGATCGATGACAGATGATGTGAGTCGCAACTAACGAGCCATAGTAACGAGCCATAGCAACCAACGAGAATAGCAACAAGCATGCAGCTCCTAGCCGATGGTAGAAGCACCAAGGCCAGCTCTTTACCAATGGTCAATAGAAGGCGATATTCTTGTCAGCCGGCAACTGGCCGTAGATTGTCATTCTAGTGGAACAGTTGCGACAATACACAAACTCATTTGGCCATTCCAAATGTAGCTTGAGAATGTGGTGACAGGAAACCTCTTGACTGGAAGTTTACCTTCACAACTTGGGAATGAAACCGTTTAAAAGCAGTCGTTCATCAACAATGGCTCTCAACGAGAGCGATGACCCCACAAACGCATACTAGGTCACACGTAGGCCTACACGACATCCTAAAGAACGAAAATTATCCAGCAAGATCCGCCCTTAACCGGTTAAGTGATGAACGGAGAAACACGTTCGGCGGTCACAACTCTCTCAGGTTTATTTACAAAACATTTATGTTGTCATTCAAATCCAATCGTTTCTCATCATCATCATCATCATCATCATCATCATCCACTTATGATGACTCCAGTCATTCCGTGCGACTAAATGACCTCGATTAACCTCTGTCTCTCTAATTTGTCAGAATCAAGTGTCGGTGTCAACGCTTGACAAGTCTTGTTAAGTCCTCCTTTATTATTGTCTGCTCGACCGCCTGTACCAAGAAAAAGTCACATACCACGACCTGTTTACTTGTTTGCTCTTGACCCGATTACCATGCCAACTCATGTGTTTGCAGGGTATGCAAGCATGTCAATCTTGAAGTCAAGAGGCTTCAACGCATCCAGGTAAGGAATCGATCAACCATCAGTATATTTTGTTCGAAGTATATTTCTGTTCGTGTAAGAAACGCCTCAAGACTCAATATTTCTCATTGGCTTTCATTGGATCACGTGGTTCTGCGTTCATCTACTCATTCAAGCTCATTAATTCTGCTCGGTCAGCTGCTCTGTCTCCCTGTTAAATTCAGAATCAGAATTAAACTGGCTTAGTCCTATATGACCCATTAAGCATGATTCTTTGAACTGGCTTCACGTCAGCTATAGAGCTACCAGCTATCAGCTCTGCCCTGCTATTACGTATCTGCGGGAGCTTTGCTGTCCTGTTTTAGTTTGGTTGGCCTTCGCGATCTTCGGTCTTCCTCTGGTGGTGAGCTTCTGCCTTCTGGTTCCCCTTGCAATCACTTCAACCAAGCAGCGCCATGCCTTCTTGGTTGTTGGCCATTCCACTGGGAACATACTCGCTTTGGAGATGCGACTGTTGCCAAGAAGTAATGTGATTTTGTTTTACTCTTTGGAAGAACGACATGACTCTGACGGAGACGTTTACTCGATTTGCCGGAAGTGTCAGTTTGTTGTAATGTTTTCTATAAGGTTCTCTTCTGTCACACATTGTTTAATTAATAGTAAACTTCTTAGTTTTGGTGCTGCTAGTCTAACCAATAAATATCGTCACTATATCACGTAACAGTTCGTACCAGTATCTGCCTCTCAGAGTGGGCTCAGGATTAGCTCAAAGGCCTGACCTTCGGACTGCAGACAATGTAAACATGACTGAAGACTGAAGCTTAATTATACTGGTCAATCGTATCTGAAAAAGAAAACAATTGAAAACTTTAATCGGTGTAACTGTGAATACTATACTACAAGTGGTTAGTTATTTATAAGAAGTATTGTGGCGCATACACACGCAAGACTGAAAGTGAGATATTAAAAAAATTAGTTTAATGATCATTTAAATTTATACCATTAATTAGCACTGTTAAAGCTGAGAGTCCCGTGACTACCTGCATGAACTAAATGCAAATCGGTCACTTTAAGAGATATTGCATTAGACCTATACCATTAATTAGCACTGTTAAAGCTGAGAGTCCCGTGACTACCTGCATGAACTAAATGCAAATCGGTCACTTTAAGAGATATTGCATTAGACCTACTGTGGATAATTATATCCTGGTTATTAAATAATTAAAATTAGGCCAACACGAGTACAACGAGATTGGGAAAAAAAATTGGGTGTGTTCGTCAATCATTTTATATCAACATTACATTATCAATCTAGTTAAAGAAACCTAGAGTCTTAATTAGTTTAAGACTGTGTAACAAAGACAAATGGTTTGGAAGCCTATTATGTTTAAAACACAGAAGTTATCACTCTATAGGAGTATAAAAAATAAGGGCGATTCTGTTGTCTCCTGCAACAGGTGTCCAGTTACCCATGGTATCTCACGAAATCTGCAATTCAACCAACGCATATATATTCCAATGTCAGCTGTATAACGACGAACAACACATCTGCTTATTCTTTGCATTAGAATATTTAATCAGGCGTGCATTCAATGGTATATGCTCAACCGATAAGAGTGAGACGGAACGCCGACGCGGATGGATAAGCAGCACGTCATCTGTGACGAGACACAGGGCTCTGAACTTGTTGCTAAATTAGAATAAATCAAATTGGACGAAATTCTTAAATGACGAAATTCCTAAATGACAATATATACACCTATCCATCAGAGGGCCACCTATCATTCTCCAATTGGCTTTCCAACATCTCTTTCCAGAAAACACATATATATCTCCCATCACATTCTGTGCTGTGCAACGATCAGTTTCGCCTTCACATTAAAAGAATTTGCATGATTTCCATTTTAAAAGTATATTTTATTATGGCACATTTTTGACAGTCGCTTTTGTTCTTGATATTATTTGTATTTGTATTGTTTGTGGCGGCGGTTGTGGTGGTAGTGGTGGTGATAGGGTGGTAGGGACTGGAGGGAGTGGTTGTGATAGTAATATTATTGGAAGTCGTAGTAGTAGTAGTAGTAGTAGTAGTAGTAGTAGTAGTAGTAGTAGTAGTAGTAGTAGGTGGTGGAGTAGGTGGAGTAATAGTAGTAGTATAGTAGCAGCAGCAGCAGCGGCAATATCAACGTTTGTGTGATTTTCATATTCAACTGGTTTCGATTCTGCTCAGTTTAAAAGAATTTTGATCAGGCGATATTCTTCACCACCGTGTTGCCTGTTTGAACGGGTGCCAACGGTACTTCTCTTTTAAGGCGCTCGATCGTTCCCGCTCCATGGTCGATCGTGTCTGGTGGATCGAGAAATCGATCACCTACTCTCCGTATATCGATCTACCTTTATTTTTTTATATACGTAACTTTAAACTAATTTTACCTGTCTCGATCTGCATGTTGGTTGAAATGGTAATGGCAATGGGAGTTAGAAACGGTTCGCCAAATCATGCTTCGGTCTCTTCACTTCTATGCTGTCTTATCTGAGGAGCTCAGTCGGAGGCGGCGATTTCGTTTGAGAGGTGGTGGAACACCCAATGAGAGGGTTAAGAAATGTGAAGGTGAACAAACGTGTAACGTGTCCCCTCTCTGTAACATGTGAGGGGGCTTTCCCCCCGACCCCCTGGGATCGCCACCCATGGTCACAGCACAGTGAAAGACCGGTTGGAGAAATAATGTGAAGATTTGATTTACGATGCGGCCCACACATAGGTCTACATGTTAATTCGCCGTAATTTGATTCTCAGCCAACTAGAGGTAGGGGACACCCAATGAGCGGGTTAAGGCAGCGTCACCACATTACACAGAAAGCGTGATGACTTGCCAATTAAGCTGCCATTCGACTTCTATGATGATGACATCGATGAACCACTTAATCTGAGGAGCAGACCATTTGTCGTTCTGATCACTCAGACTCAAGCGACGATTGCGATCTTGGTGCAGGTGACAATGACATGGCATAGTCAAATGCATACCATACTACCAATCCAGAATGTCACCAACAGACAGTGACAGTGATTGAATGAACGAAAGTGTGTGTCAATGATGTGACGTGAGAACACTAGTGAGCAAGAGATATTTTACAGTGAATGTAGGGCCTAAGTGTTTAATTTGTTGTAACTGCAAAGCTTCAATTAGCCTTTTCAGTTTTATTGATAACAAACTTTTTAAATGAATGATTCACTTCGGTCAACTTACAACGATGACGCAGAACGGATAACTTGAATGAATTGAAATAGGTCTATTACATTACTACATTAGTACTATCACTCTGATCTAGATGCAGCAATTCCGTCATTATTCGAATACGATTCATTGATACAAAAATACGTTGTACACAAAATTAAGCTCCCGAAGTTGTTTGATGTGTTGTAAGTTGAACAAAATGAACCAGCCATCAGTCGCCTACTCAATACATTCCGATCAATTTTCCAATTCCATACTGTTTTCATCTGGGAAGCGCTGTTGCCACGCAATTTAAGTTGTGTACGGACCGTGCACGATTCAAGCCCCTGAATAAGACCATCTTGAGGTGAACCGGCAACCACACACCCAGTGTACAGCTTTTACTGTGCTATTAAAAGTAGACCTACTAGAAGCGACATCTGTAATATTATTAGGATTATTATCCTCCACATATTACATAAGCCTCCATGGCAGTGGGACTATAATTGGTTTCATCATATGCAGCCCCACAACAGTCGAGCACAGAATACGGCGGTGATATCTCGGAGAGGAAGAGGTGATTTACCAGTAACTAAAGTTATATATATATATGTAATATATATATATATGGGCAGGAAGTTGCAGGAACAAACGTTCTGGAACTTCTGATTCTGCAAATTATTTGGCCTATCACTAACATTTAAAAATGCACTGTTTTGTTGTTGTTACTTCTTAGTAAAGTTATTGAAAAATTGGCATTTCCTGAAAATAGTGCATGTTCGCGAAAATACGAGCACTTGGGTCCCGCGTGTGACCCACGTCAGGTTTTTGTGCTGTATTCAAAGGGTCCATGAGTAGAAGAGGGACTCAGGGAGTAGCTGAGGGTGATTCGATTGTGGTTTTGGAATGGAGGGGCTGAAGTCATATACGGATGGTAATAAATTATCACGAGAAGAAAGAAGAGAACGATTCAGTTATATATATATATACATATATTTATACATATATAATTGTCGCTGATGATGGAAGAGAGTTTGGAAGTGGGCTGGAGGAGTTCCGATGGAGGAGTTGCTCTATGGTTTATCATTAGTATTAGTTCATCGGTAGTGAACTAACAAGGAAAAAAACCTCTTTTTAACCATAACCAGTAAGTGATGGTATTTGTTTTTGGTCGATTATATAATTATATGGTAGAACGCAGTTGAAGATCACGGGTTAGTTGTTTAGTGCGTTCGAGACGGAAAGATTTGAAAGCATGTGAGAGCCAACATAATTAAGAAACTATTGGAAGCCGCGTGCTGGAATGGTCATTTGCGGTCGACTGTCAAAAAATAACGGTTTACAACGGGATGTAGGACATGTTGCAGTGTACGGTAACAAACGAACTGGGGTATGATGTATGGGTCTGAATGTAATCTATGGATTGGGGGGGGGGACTGGGTATGGCTGACTGTTGAGCTAAGAAGGCTTACGAAGAAGAGAATGATTGTCATATGTATTTGAAATGGAGAGGATGATGGCTGCTGACTGGCATGAATAATTAAAGGGTGCACGATGCGTTGATGCTGGATGGATATTGTGCAAGAGCTTAGTTAGAATGCAGAGAAAATATCCCTAATGGACTCACTTGATGCAGAAGAGTATAATTCAGAGGAAAGTTAACTTAACTATATCAAAGGAGATGACGAAGGGTAGGAAAGGTGAAGAGACGAATGCTCGTCCAGTAGTAAACAACACTATAAAGATGATATTATACTGAAAGAAGTTGAAGTTTCAAGTCATGTAGCGACAATTGTGTCGTCTAAGAATTACTACCGTATACGCCCTGCAATGCTGCATCCAGGGATAAGCCTTGAGAATAGAATATTACACTCTAGTTTGTAGTGATTTTGGCAGATTAAAATGACTTCGCTATGTTTATAAGCTGAAGTCTTTGCTTTGATTGTGATGTGTTTTGAAGTCTAGAAATAGAATGTTTTTGGAGTTGACTTGTCTTGCTTTGATTAGATATGGTATCATAGAGAGTAACCAGTAACCAAGAAATAAACGAAGTAGTCCGCTCGATTGTTCGGATGGATATAGGCCTGTGTTAATATTAATACTATTAATATGAGCACCTGCCACTGTCCCAGAAGGATATACGCCTCTGACAGACGACAGACAGAGAAACAGAAACAAGATGAAAGAGAGAGACAGAGACAGAGAGAGAAAGACAGAGAGAGACGATCATTTAGTCTTCTGCAGTATACAGTTACAGATCAGTAGGTGTACTATAGGCACCAAAGTGCAGAACCCTTGCGGATGTATACATGTAGAATGTGCAGGCCTATATGACATCTCTGCACAGATGACATAGATAATTCCGAGTGACTTCCTATGAAAGTGATTCATTTGTGTGCTCGACCTTTAGTAGGTTACACTGCGAGATGATATGCCATTCAAATCTGCAATACCTAACACCTCAAGCCAAACGTATACAGTTACCCGCATAAGCCCTGTACAGTTTTATAGACATAACTATTATACATTGATATATGTGATATATTTACGAATCTATAGATGCGATACAATGAAATTCAATATTGTTCGCTGACGGTACATATACTATAGTATAAAATAATATATCTAGAGCGAAGTAGTATATATATAGTACATATGTATTTTACTATAGTATACATACTATGGTATATATGTAGTATATATATATATATACAATGTGGCTGCAACTATCTTTGGCTTAAATGTATACCTAGTTTTATTACGCTTAGCGTGACCGATGTTCCTGAGTTGACATATCATCTGCGACCAGCCAATCATTCAAATTCTCATTTAATACCGGTACGTCGTGGCATATACGGACTGACCCAGAGACTTTTAATTCGGACTGATGATACCCATTTGATATGTTGAGGGGAAGACCATTCGATTCCAGTTACTGGGGAATTAAGCCTGTACTAAACTAGTAAGTAAAACGGTCGTATTGTAAGAGGAAACTTGAAGTAAGAGATCATCAAAAGGTCAAGCAGTTCAGTTCCAGAATGAGTGACCGATCAGATTAAAGATTTCTTGTTAAACTGTGACATTACGGGGAACAAGATATTCATTCTGCAACCAGGTAAAGATTACACTGGAGTACATGACTCTGTATGATAGGATGACGTAAAACTGACCGGGCAGCTATGCATCAGCTTAAGTATCTTAAAATCAATATAGCATGTCCCCGTCTAGAGCACGTGGATGCATACGTCAGAGTAGAAGCAACTTTAGCAGCCAACGAGTGGTGAACAGATCGGATCTGACGCAGATGACGAAAACATGCCAGACAACAATAAATATTATTAATATTATAAAATAGTATTGTCTCTTCATATGCTGGGTATTCTAAGGGGGTGTCCTCAGTCCTCAGTTCCGTTTGCCCGCACCACTACCTGGAGAAGTCGATTTTTTACTATGGCGAGTCTGTTGGTGTGGAATTGCCTTCCACGTGCAATCATTATCTCACACATTCTATAAGCGCTTATAAAATGTTCTTTTTTTACCGTGCTGGAGTCGGGGTCGATTCCCATTGAAAAGATGCTATATGAATTTTTTATTGAATGAATTAATTATATACATGTACATATCCGTTATATCAGAACGTTTAGTAACGCATTCACGTGATCTCTCCATATGTGGGAGCATACAATCGTGATATTAATACGCAATATATCTATCTAAGAAATGTCTTATTTAATACACACAAGAATTTCGATGAACTGTTCTAGCGTCATCATACACAATGTCGCTGGTTGTAACCCATTCACGGTGGACTAAACAACTTCATTGGCACCAGTGCAATTACACCCGTGGCAATAGACAAATTAGAAATACTATAGGAGAATATTAGCTATGACTAGCACTAAAGCTTAACCAAACAATTTGCCATCTGCGAAAAAATACAAAGCCAATGACTTTCAACTTTCTCAGATATGGAACGATTGAACAGTATGGGAGTTTATGCATTGAAAGAGAGAGAAAAGGGGTTATCTGGGTGTTTGGGTTTGAATCGCAGTGGAACGATGCCACGAGCAAAGCGTCTGAAGCGATGGAGCAATCACGAGAAGATACGAGATAAGAAGCCTCAGTCAGACAGATCTCTCTCTGTCTGTCTCTGTCTGTCTGCCTGTCTCTGTCTGTCTCTGTCTGTCTGTCTGTCTCTGTCTGTCTCTGTCTGTCTCTGTCTGTCTCTGTCTGTCTCTCTGTCTGTCTCTGTCTCTGTCTCTCTCTCTTCCCAGACGGATCAGTTCTTCTGAGTGCGTCAACATTCGCGAGGGTTTCGTTTGCTGTTTGTAAATGCTGGTGTCTTAACACTGATCCAAGAGAAGCAGAAAACAAGCCGGGTGGTGGTGATGGTGATGTAGGTGGTGGTACTGGCAGTAGTGGTGATGGTATTATTGTGATGCTGGCTTATAATGGTGGTGGTAGTAGTGGTGATAATGGAAGTGGTGGTAATGGTGGTGGTTATGGAAATGGTAGTGGAAGTGGTGGGGGAGCGTGTAACTGATTCAAATTTGGTTGCCTTTCAGATATGTTCGTCGCTTGTACTTCTGGGGGAATCGAGAGAGATCGAATGAAGATGTCTGGCATTCTTCCCAGAAGTGCACATGTATTGCTTGAGCAACATAAAGTGAAACATTGAAAGACAAACTAAGGTGCATAGAGACATACGGAAGTCAAACGCACGCAGACAAAGACACAGATAATTATGGAGACAGAAGGAAACAGAGACAAACAGCCGAACACTTAATTATAATCAGCATCTAGACCAACGAATCCGATGCATGACGATGATATGCAAAACATTGTCCTCGATTGTTACGGACGAGTTTAATCCGGCGTTTGGCTTCCCAACTTTGATGAGAGCAACCTGCCTCGGCCGCCGCCTCGGCCGCTGCGTCTCCGGCCTTTCGTCGGCTTGTCCTCCTCCTCCTCCTCCTCCTCCTTCTCCTCCTCCTTATTCCGCTCGTATATAACGGACTGACAGGGGCTTGTCGAAGATCGAATCAACACTTCCAAGTTACGTACTTCGTCGGATGGTTCGGCGGCAGAAACATTGATCGGGGATTAACTAAGTTCAGAAAAGCCAAACTGTTCCATTAGGCCTACCTGTTAATTCTAAACCTACGTAACTTTTTAGAAGTTACTTCGTTGATTCAATCGAACGCCAGACTTGCATTGAAATGGCCGCTTTTGCTGAAGTTCAGTGTTTAGTTGAATTGGTCGTCCTGGCAGTTGTGGTTCTACAACAAACTACAAGCTGTACAGGTAAGAGATAGATATATAACTATCGTCTTCCTTAGATGACCCTGTGCTATGTCTATAAAAATACATAAGGCCTGAACAGTCATACTGGAACACGTATTAGTTAGCATCGAGTAATAAGCTACTGCTAAGGGCGAGCTTCTGGTCTCCAGAGCGCGCTCGTCGCTAATGCTGCGTCGAGCTTTCTCAGTGGTCGGTCCATCCATCTGGAATGGACTCCCAGTTGCCCCGCGTCTTCTCTCTTTCTACCTTTTGTAAGCTGTTAAAGTGATTTCTTTTTAGCCGTTGCTGAGTAGTTTCGCTTAAAGAGGTGCAACATAAATTTTCGAGGTGCAATATAAATTTTGAATGAATGAATAAATCAATATGCGTCAATCAAGCAATTAAATAACTAGGATAAAGCGTTGATTAGGACATATTTCATGCAACGTAATTTTCCGAAGTTCCACAGCGTCTGACAATAGCTGCATGAGGACATCAGTACGTTTATGTGACAAAGTCCGCCGACAGAATTTCCGGGCCCTTAGGCAGAGCAGTCGCGAGCCTCTTAGACGAGTGAGCGTGTTATAGGCCTATAGCAAAAATTATAAATTAGCCATATTCGGATATAATAATAAATATTCTTTTATTTATATTTTTGGAATGTCACACAGCAAACCATTACAATATGTTTGCTGTTTAGTACCTTAGGATCAGGGCCGTACAGAGGGTGGTCAGCGTGGCCCAGGGCGCAGATGTGGGAAGGGCGTAATTTCAGAACGGAATAACTTATTATTTTCTAAATGTGGGGCGCCATATTGATGCTAGGCACAGGGCGCAATTATAGCTCGCTACGACCCTGCTTAGGATGCTTTAGGGTTAAACGGGTGATGTTAAGTGTCAGTAATATTGCATTGACATCTCGGTCACAGTCTTTGCAGCAGAATCATCAACAGCATTACCATTAGCAGCAGCAGAAACGAATGTTCCTCTACTTCCTGGATATGTAATATGTAGCGCTGCGGCCAACGTAACACAGGCGTTGGTGGATTCTCTTTGAGACTTTGAGCGCAATGTGACACACTGTCTTGAAGACCCTTCTGCCTACATGTGATCGTCTCTTTGTATTTGTCTGCTTGTCTGTCTCTCTGGTGTTTTTCCAATGCAAAAGATTCAGCTGTCTCCGTCTTGAAGACCCATCTGCCTATACATGATCGTCTCTTTCTGTTTCCTGTTTGTCTATCTATCTCTGGTTTATATCCAGTGTTAAGTGTCCAACTGCCTGCAGCCTCGTTTCCATCTGTTTCTTTTGTCCTTCCATAATGTCATATATGAAACCGATATACGTATCTATCTGTCTAATGTCCTTCCGTGTGAGTCTCTGTGTTATCTGTCCCTGTGATGCCCATCATTATATATATATATATATCCCATACTATATATATATATATATATATAGGGTACGTGTGTTCGTACCCTGGCATTTGCATTTAAGAACCGATGCATTAGAACTATGGCACTCAACCGCTTAACTGAATGCAATTCTTCGTTTAGAGATATAACAAAACGCTAGAAATTTAAAATATTGATTTATATTAGTTAAAACACCCAGAAAAGGTAAGGAAATATGCAGACAAGGTAATTAAGAACAGTGACAATTGTCAGATTTTAATAAAAATGAGACAACTTGTGATTAGAATTGGCAAAATGATTGCTACTCATTGATTAGAATAAGAATTAACTACTAAGAAAAGCAATTAGCAAATCAATTAGGTTCAAATTAATTGAAAGCCACATCACTGGTTCCGACCTGTCTCAAGTTCCACCTTGAGTATCTGTGTGCTATCTGTTTGGCTGTGGAATGTTGTTCCTTAGGCAGATAAACATATTTGTCTGGTCGATGGATCATGACTGAGGTGCTGTAGGGCCTACAAGTTCCTTTTCACTTCAGTCCGTTTAAAAATTCGACCGCAACACTCTCTTAAAAATGTTCATCTTCCATCCATCAATTTGTATGACGCATATATCATTACCTGTCTATCTGCCTGCCTGTGTCTCTGTCTGTCTCTGTTTTTCTGCCTATCTGCCTTTGTGTCAGTGTGACTGTTGGTCTCGCTGTCTGTTCGTATGTTTCTATGTCTGTCTGTTTGTCTGCCCGTGTTGTACGACTGTTGATCTATCTGTTTTTCTGTCTGTCTCTTCGTTGTCGGTTTGTCTGTCTGCTTTTCTGTATATCTGTCTGTCTATCTCTCTGTCCGTATGTCTGTAAGTTTGTCTGTGTGTGTATCTGCCTGACATCCGTTGCGTTGTGTTTGTGCTCGCTCTTCGATTTCCCGCTGACGTCCTTCAGTTCTCCTTTCGAGTTCAGTTACAACAGAAATCTGTTTCGAAAGGTCACAGAGATGAACTCGACTCAACTTTGACCTTCGCACTAAACATCAACTATAATGAGTGCTCTTCTTCGTTGAGGCCCCGTCCAAAAAGCCACTTGCCCATCACCCCAACAACCTCTGACCCAATTGTACACGGCCATCAATATGCAGATACGACAGACATCTTTCTGTTACTCTCGGATCTGGTAATTATTGACTTCAGATAAACATTACCATCGTAAACTTAGAAATTCTCTAGCGCTGCTACAATGTACAAGCTGATCCGACTGTATACTTGGTACTAAACAATACATATAATCTCATTCGTCGATTCGTTCGGCTCCTTGGAAGAGACCTGAGTTCGTGTTCGCTTGTGTACATGGGTCTCTGGCTTATGCCGACATCTCAAACAGTCGAGTAGAAATAGATGCAATAGGAACAGCAACACTTCGCGAACTCTTGGTTGTGTGCAGTAATAATCTACAGACATTGAGAGAAGCGCGTGATTGCTCTACCATCTCTCGCTCCAACATGTTACGATAAAAGAATGAACGGAAGAAACGAAGGATAAAAGGAAGAAGAATTGATTGGAAGGAAGGAAGGAAGGCTAAAAAGAAGAAGAAATGATTGGAAGGAAGGAGCAGAGAACGAATGTGTTATGTAATTATGTTGAAGAAACTAATGAAGGAGGGAAAGATGGAGGAAATGATGGATGGATGTATGAAAGATTGAATGACGAACTGAATCAACGAAGAAAGAATGATAGCAACATAGATTTAGGACATAAAATACTAGGAAGGCAGGAAAATATTGGGTTGAAATAATGTTGAAAGAAAATGCATAGAAGATAGAAAGAAAATAGGATGGATGAATTTATGCATGAAAGAAAGGAATGAAGGAAAGTGGAAAGATGGATGCAAGTACAAGTGGAGGGAAGAAAGACGGAAAGAAAAAGGAAGGAAGAACAAAACGAAAAATGATGCATGAATGTACAATGTAGGATGGAAAGCATAGGATGGAATATGATGGGCTGATAGACTGGATGGATGGAAAGGACATTATTTATGGCTGATTTATTTGGACGGCTGTTTGACTGGTGGTGGAAGTGGTTGGTTTAATGGATGAGCAAATTAGTAGATGGAGGAGTCAGTCAGTAGAATTGCAGGTCACTCATCCACCACCTTCCCCTCTCCACGTTGTTCGCACGTTTTGACAGAACCGTTTAGCAGCTGCATGAAATTCATCTGCACTGACTTATGAAGGAACGTTCTTAATTATGTCATAGTTTATGGCTGGACAGACAAACGGACATACGAGAACGTCGGATCTCTTTCCGTCTCTTTCTACGTCTCTCTATCTCTTTCTCCCTTCCTCCTCTCCGCTGACTCCCTAGCTCTCTCTTTCTAGCTCTCGCTCCCCCTCTCTCTCTTTCTCTCTCTTTCCAACACACAAACAAAGACACACACGTAAATACATGCAATCTGGCGATGAGCCACTGGTCATGTTTATATGTTGTTACGTACTTATACCAAAATATGGCTTAATTGGACTAAACTCATGTCTGATAGTGAATTTAGACAGAGGATCTGGGTTGACTGAGGTCATGTCAGCTTAGTCAAGTTCAGGCAGATTCTAAACCAATTCCTCAGGTATTATATTTAGGCAACCTCATCTAGCCTATATAAACGGTGAGGAAGGGAAGACTGCCGAGTTTGCAAATAGATTTTTAAGATTTCTGAGTCATGTTGCCCACTTAGTTTAGTTAGGTAGGTGTATCAATCTCGATTTCTGTAGCTAAGGCTTACATGTATTGTGAAAAATGCATACATAGGTTAATTAAACTTCATAATTATTTGCTGAATGTTTTCTGTTTATGTTAGATAAAAGGGGTTGCTCGATAGAAATTCCTGTTAGCCACAGAAACTTAATTTACTGGAAGTTAACTCATGTGAACACTGGCGTTTTATTTTGACCATGTTAGATGTTACTACTGTTTACCTTCAGAATCAAATTGTATTTTATGTAACGTAGTTGTCCTCATTTTTCAATTTGTATGTGTATCAATATAATATAAATCCTTATACATGCGATTGTCAGAACTTCATAGGTGGCTTGAACAGTGTGTGCAACAGGATATGGAGAAGAAGACGAATGGCAAAGAACACCAGAACTATGCGTGAAGCCAAACATTTTTCCATTCGGACCGGAGTGCTGGACAATGCGAAAACAAGACGAGGAAAAAATTCTCACAACAGAATTGCTTTGTTTTTGGAAAACTGCTCCAGTTTCAAGGCTACGTAAGATTACAAACGATGAAATAAGATGACTGACTCTTAGGTATACAAGCCACTCTGCTATTGTTGTTCAGAAAATACTTCGGGGGTTTGTATATATGGATAGAATGCATACCCACCGACCGACTGCAGACAACACAGACCTTTGCAAGCACTGTGTGGTGTTCTGCGAAGGAAAGATAAACAGCTGAAGACCAAGTGTGTGCTTGATAGACAATGAAGTGATAAAGTAAAACTTGGACTAACACGGAAGAGAGCAATGACCTTAGCAAATGACCGAGGCTTAAAACTAACGCAATGGACTAGAGATGTTATTTCAAACAACAGAACCGGTAGCACCGCTATCACCATCGCTATCACCATCGTCAGTTGTTCTATTGATTCCAGGAAATGTGGCTAAGTGAATCCGTTGAAGAAAATTCTTCCAGTTTCTTATTCACGTATTTTTAACGAATGACCTTGGAATAACTCTTAGTTTGCAAATTCCTCTTGAACTCTGACTTAATTCTTGCGCTCATTTATTGGAGGACAAGGCGACCCAAGAGTGGGCTGAGACAGTAACATAATGAACGAAGCAACGAACAAGTGCACAGGTTCATTCAGCATTTATTTATTAATTCATTTGGGCATTTTTATAGCGACCCTTCAAGAAAACTATTCATAGGCGCCCCCGACTCCAACGCGTCCAACAGAAGAATAGTTTTAAGCAAAATGAGGAATGTTTCAGGTAGCATCCAAGAGTTGTTTAGACGCAGCTCTAGAGGAAGACCATTCCAGATCTCTGGTTCTATCAGAGAAAAGGCTCCATTCCGCTTTTAGTTGAAGCCATACAGCATGAGCGAAAAGATTCAAAGAACTAATTTTTCGTGGTGTGTAGAGTTGGACGCCCTGAGATGCCTACCTGAGTTCTAACAGCAGACGGAGATAAATGGGGGCGAGGCCCTGCATGTGAAAGCTCCATATCAATGCACTCAGTACTCAGTGTGTTGGCGAATAGGATTCGTCCTGATCAACATAACTAAAATTAATATGACTAGCAGAAACCTGAATACATCACTACCTTAACGAGGATATATAAAATGTAGGCCTAGTTTACGTGCAAAACAAGCACCGAATAGAAGCAAAATGCTGGACATAAAGTCAATTCCTGCTCTATGTCCCTAATAGGGACAATGTTAGTAGTAGCAGTTTCAATTTGACGGCACTGTGTGATAACAAAGATCATCAGCGTCGCCCTCATTCTTCATCCAGGCTTGGTACTGGCACTGTCAGAGTGCGAACAGTGATGGAGTCAGGGCAATATTAGGTGTATGTCAAATATACGTTGCGCGGTGGGATAGCCACCAATTGCTGCGAACGCTGTTAACAGTTGGCTGTCGTCTCTCAACGCTGACCAGCATCGACTCAACAACATCCCAGACATCTGTCAGTTGGCGACTCTTTCTAGTTTACTCTGCATTATTATAGGTCAATCGAAAAGAGACCAACGAGTTCTATAACTGCTTAACATCCCACCATTTTATACCAACCATTACCAGACCTACTAGAATTACACCAAACTCCTATACCTTAATTGACAACATCTTTGTGAACTGTTGGTCTGAACTTATCAATTCCTCCATCACAGTTTCTGACCTGTCTGACCATTTACCTATTCAGGCTCGTTTCTCATTGGGCGCGCCTAACAAAAGTATCTCACCGGCTAGCAGAAATCATTTCCGCATGGTGAATGAGGAAGGAAAAGCCCAATTCCAATCGGCTCTTGCGGAGACTAATTGGAACCTGTTGCGAGAAACATGTGGCAGAGGTGATGCAAGTGAGGCCTATGAAATATTTATAAAAAAGTACAAGGATCTTTATGATAAATCCTTTCCAAGCAGTCCTCATTCTTATCATGGCAAACATAAATATAAGCAGCCATGGATGACTCCAGGATTCTATAAATCGTTAAAAACAAAAAATAGGCTCTATTGGAAATATTTTAAATTGTCCAGTGAACTTAATAAGAAGAAATTTATTACATTTCGGAATAAATTTAAGTCTATTAGATTAAATGCAGAAAAGAACTATTACGCCATTGAATTCTGCAAATACAAAGACGATTTAAAAAAGACCTGGAAACTCATTACAACAATTATGAAGCAGAGGGGAAATGATTCCCTAATTCAATCATTGAAAATTAATGGATCAAGCACGGAGGACGGTGAAATCATGGCAAATGGCCTTAATATGTATTTTGTAAGCATTGCTGACTCCCTTGCCAGAGACTTGCCAGACCCTCCTCTACCTTTTGAGAATTTCCTACAGGCACCACCAACGCAAAATTCGATGGGGCTCCTTCTGACTTCAGTTGAAGAAGTCATGAATATAAGCCAAGATATTCGACTCACTCATAGTAAGGGGGTTGACGATATTGACCCGAATATTGTCATCCCTAGCATATCACTCATTGCTGACGTTTTGACAGACCTTATCAATTGCTCCTTCATGAGTGGGGTGGTCCCCCAATCGCTAAAAATTGCTAAAGTAGTTCCAATTTTAAAAAAAGGAGAAAAGGATATTCCTGCTAATTATAGACCCATATCGGTTCTACCTTTCTTTTCCAAGTTTTATGAAAAATTAATGTACGACAGACTTAATAATTATGTGAAATCCTCCAATATCATCTATAAATCGCAGCATGGCTTCCAATCGGGGCATTCCCCTTATATGGCTTTATTAAGTATGGAGGTTATGATCTCAAAAGCCATTGATAATGGTGAAATCTCTGTGGGTATATTTCTCGACCTCGCAAATGCGTTTGATACTGTAAACCACAAAATCCTCCTAAAAAAATTAGAAAACTATGGTATCATAGGTGCCCAATTAAATTGGTTTCATAGTTATTTTGATAGCCGCTCCCAACGCGTTAGCTGCAATGGCCACCTATCTGATAGTGCAATTATTACTTATGGTGTTCCGCAGGGCTCCAACTTAGGACCGCTCCTTTTCTTTCTTTATATAAACGTAGCCAACGTGTCTTCAATTTTATTCTTTATACTGTTTGCAGATGATACTAATATGTTTCCTTCGCATAAATCATTGGTTAAACTTCTTGATAATATGAACTTGGAACTATCTAAAGTAGCTGATTGGTTTTGCGCCAGTGAGCTCACAATCAACCTGAATAAGACAAATTTCATTCTTTCCAGTTCTAATAGGAAAATTTATCAAAGGATCTAAACCTAAGTCTCCACATAAAAGGCACACCGATTGATCAGGTTGAATCCGCCAAGTTCCTTGGGGTATATGTCGACCACCATCTATCCTGGGCTGTACATATAAATCATATTGCTAATAAAATAGCTAAAAAATATAGGTATTATTATCCAGAGTTTCCCGCATTATCCCTTATTCCATTAAACTTCAATTATAGCATATCTTGATTTATCCATACTTAACCTATTGTAATTTAATTTGGTCCTCAAATTATAAGTCAAGGCTCACTAAACTAGTGGTGCTACAAAAAAGGGTGATACGTTTGGTTGCGGGTGCCCATAGAGTTGCACATACTGACCCATTATTTAAAGATTTGCAGCTTCTAAAATTAGATAAAATAAGAATTCTTCAAATAGGTATATCTTTTACCGCTATGAGCGCGGTCTATTCCCATCAGTGTTCCTAAATTATTTCTCCGTGGCCTCCGACACCCATGCCTACTACACAAGGAACTCCCGCGCTTACCGGTATGATAGAGCCCGAACAAATCTCCGTAAATTCAGTCTCAAATCTTCAGGTCCGCAAGTCTGGAACGCGATTTCGCTTGAAATCCGTTCGTCCATCAACCCGTATACGTTTAAAAATAATTTGCGTACTTTTTTAATAAATGAAATGGCTCGATGATATGATTTCCACAACTATCAAACGGGGCAGTTGGTCACTCGCTCGCCTTTGGTCCACCACCCGTCGTCCGGGCTCACAAACCGCTTTAGCTAAGTTAATTTTTTGAGATTCTGTTTGGTCCTGAGGGTTAGTTGGTAACTTGTTTGCGTTTATGACTGTCTAATTTTCTCGATGATCCTAGTAGCCCTCTCGAGTTAGAATTAGGACTAATATTGATTGACGAATATCTTATTTCTTTTTCCTCTTGTTAATTTCAGCTACTTGGGTGTCCCTGCTAGCGGAATTTCGATCTCTTTTGGGGTGCCTTTTGTAGCCTATAGTTTATAATCTGTATTGTTTGTTAACTGCATGTACCGTTTGCTATGGCTGCAATAAACGAGATTGAACTGAATTGAAAATAAATAACATTGCTGCCATCGTGCTTTTTAAGCTCTTTGAGCTTAACCACTTAAGCACAAAGGCCTACATGCACACATAACATATTTAAATAAATAAATACCTCCATAAATGCGTACATAAGCCTATGCATGTGCGTTCGTATAACCTATATGCATACACACATACACACCTCGCGTTCATATTTCCGTGTGACCTTGCGCCCGTAATTTTATTATTGACAACTATAATGTGTGATTGCCTTATCACGGTCAAGAAACAATTTTAAAGTGTGTTTTCCACTTAAAGACGTCGCATTTAACGGGCCTAGTGTAAATTCATAATAGCAGCGTCGCAGGACGAGTTGACTTCAAGTTCAGGACTTGATGACATTATGTTTCCATATGATATATATAGGCCTAAATATATATATATGTGTATATGTATGCAATGCATACACTTTCATACGTGCATGTATCTATACAATAGCTTTCAGCAACTGTAGACGTGGGATCATCCGGATGTTGGTCGTCTGGATATTTCTTGAGGCAGACTCTGCATTTAATTAAAACTAATTGGGTTTTGTACAAAACAGGTGGTAGCACCAGTGACCTACCAAACGCACAGAACAATTGTGATAATTAGAAAGTCAACGAACGACGAACTGTTGTTTGTGTTCAACTTCCTCACTTGAAGATTATTAGTGTAGCCATTTGTTGAACACCATGTTTCAAGGATGATTGACGATAGTTTAATGTACAGAATTTTATTGACAACCTATCCAAACGTACACAGGGTATTTTGAAACCAAAGCAACACTACAGAACTAATAAACTTAACTAACTTACTCCTCGTCAACGAAAGATGCAATCATAACCTTTCATACTCCTCTGGCAAAACGGATTAAGATGGACATCTCTGGACAGAACCACTGACACAAGGTGGCCATCGTGAATAAGCCTACTTAGCTTTTTATTAGGGCTTTAAATGATTATATTAAAGTAATTATTACGTGAGCATTTATCAAAAAAATAACGAATACCATTAAAACTACATCACAAAAGTTTAGCAATAATTTACCAGATATGACTCAAAATGTTCTATCTGAGCAAGATAGACCTAACGATGAGCGTGCTGTCGAGGTGGCCATGGAGTGTGCAATAGTATATTCTTATTACAGTTGATTACATGTTTCGCCATCCAGTAGAAAATTATTTCTCGTCGAACACCTTCCTTGGTGTTATGTCAATAAATTACTCTTAAGCCAATACAACCATAAATTTCACAATCTTTAAAAAAACATCTTTTTCTTTTTTTAAGATTATCTTTCAATCGATCAATTGTTGTTTAAATAACAAAGTAAATTATTCATTTGCTTCACCCAATAAAAATCTTGCTCTAAATTACTGACAAAAACAATCTTTAACATTTTTACCAACTTCACATTTGACCTCAAAAAACATTCAAGCTGATTGTGATTCAGCAGTACCACTGTTTACTTGATCCATGAATGCAAACTTAAGGATAACATCAACGATGTAAAAATCTCACCTCTTGCTATCTCCCCAGAAAAATAAAAAAATCCTTTATCACAAATCCAATCCCGTTTCCTCCCCTCAATTCCTCAACCGTTTCAACTCTAAACACCATTCACTTCAGCTGTCTGACTGTCTGACTCACTACATCTGAATCTCTGCCTATCGATTATGTTTTGATTAAACGCCTGTGAGTGAACCGGTTCCCGTGACTTCGCATTTTTTGCGAGTAAAAATTTTGAGATTATAAGTCGATGGTGCTAGACGTGAAGACTGGTTCCTGCTCAGAACAGAATGTGATGAAATAATTGTTTGTTCTTAAACGTACAGCGGCCACTAAATCACAGGCAGACGATCTGAAAGGCAAGGCAGAGTTTGTTAACGACAGCAGTGGTCCGTCCTATGGAGTTTGCATTCTCAGATCTGCTGAATATCTAGTATTATTATTTCAATTCGATTCGATATTCATGTATTGCCCTTTGCAGAAGTGACAAAGGTGCCTCAACTGCTAATATATTCAATTAATTAGTGATCTGTGATGAATGACGTTTTTGTGACCGGGGTTCAGATATGTTTTGAATTAGAATTTCGATCTTTTTTCCAAGAGAGAGTGGAGCTGTGCAATCTGGACGGAGATGGTATTGGCTTTGTCTAATAGATGGAAAGCAGCTCGGAAGGCCAACAACAGGACCCTGATGAGTCTGGTGAATGATCCGCCCACCATTCGTATCCTTAGGCAGGAATCCACTCGGGATGAACCGAGTTTGAATTTCTTGCCGAGTCCGAGTATCGAGTTTTACCAGTTGAATTTTGCCGAGTCCAAGTTTAGTATATAAAAAAGTCTCATTGTCTTGAATTTTTTGTTTGGCATTTAAGCACTAGGAAGTAGTAACTTGTAAGTACCAATAGAATAGTTACTAGTAGTAACTTGTAAGTGCTGATTTTGTCTTCAGCGAGGCTGACTATCGTTTTGTAAATACAAAGAACAGTATTTTTGGTTTAGTTAAGTCGATTATCGTTTTGTGAATTAAAACAATCAAATTTTTGTTTTCAAAACAGAAAATTGGAAGGATAAAAACTCGAACCCATTGTTTGTCCGAGTCCGAGTTTGTGCCGAGTACAACGAAAGTCGGGCCGAGCCGAGTTTCGGTTCCTCCCTAGAATCGACGTTCCATGAGAAAGCCTTTTCCTCGCATGACACAGGGATATCTCCCATCATACTATATAGTGCCGTTCATGTCCCAGACTCATCTCTCCTCCATCATGCAGTTAAGTGGAGCTCTTCAGTTGGAGATATTCCAACCAACTGAATGTCATTGAGTTCATATGTTGAACTGTTTGAGTTGCTGTCAGTTAAGTTCCATTCCGTGTTACTCCACTTGCAATCAATCTTCGACATCCGGTGGTTGTCGTTCGGAGTATTTACCGTGCTCTATTGAGTAAACAGATTCACATAGTCAAAAAATGTGACAGATCCGCAGCCAATAAGGAACCAAACAAACAGGAATTCAATCCAATGGTTCTTCATGTCAGCCAAAAACCTAGAATGATGAGTTACAGATCTAAACAATTGTGTCAGTCAAAATGGTTTAGTAGGTTCCAGAGTCCATCATCTGTACGGTATATCCAAATGCCCTGATTGGGTTCATGTGTTGAAGGAAGACGTCGAATTGGCCACCGCAGTTGCATTGGAAGCCATTTATGACTAATATCTGTCAGTCAGAACTGAAAATTTAATGGTTGAAAGTTATTGACAACTGACCTCTTGAGTATGATCAAGAGAAAGAAGGACTGGACAGAAGGCCTAGAAGTTAAAATTAACTCACATCAATCCATCTAATTATACAAATAGGTTAAACTCCTTCTTGTGTCATCGCTCATTTTACTATATGTAGGCCTACTGATTGGATTAACGTTTAGTGAGCACCTCTCTAAGCCATTTGAAGTGGCGCTATAACATTTCTTATTAATTGCAATTCCATAAACCCACCCGCCTCTCAACGCACAAATACTTCTGTAGTGTGTAGTGTACATCCGTATAAAATGCACTTACGTGCAGTTTGTATACACAGAGTTTATGAATTTGGAAAGAGTAGGCGGCCTGAAAATCGATCTTGCCGTAGACCTAATTTGCATAGGCGAGCGATGCTCGGTCGATCTCGGGCACTTTACTTTGTGTACAACCTATTTTGTGTATCGCATTCGTACATAATTATATAGCTCCATGTTGCACTACTCTATAATAAGGAAAATCTCAATTCAGTTCCGTTTTCGGTCAAGCATCATTAGTTGTAGTAAGTTTTAGCTTGCTACTCTGCTATTAATTGCTGACAGCAGTAAACCAGTATTTTTAGACTGAGGTGTCGATCGGTGTGTTATGGCCAATTATATCGCACGACATTTGAACAATTAATCAGCAATCATTGTGATAAGTAAGTTAATTAATTAATGTTAAATAAATAACTAGAGCAATGATCTATATCCAGGTTCGTTGAGTACGGCCTTGTCTGCTCTGTCAGAGACTAAGAATCAGCAAATGAAATTCGCACAGAATTCCAGTAACCTGACATTTAGAGACTTGACTTCCCGACAACAATGCGTGTAAGTGTAGCGCGTGCGTGTGAGTGTAGTGCGTGTGAGTGAAGTGAGTGTGTAGTGCGTGTGAGTGTAGTGCGTGTGAGTGAAGAGCGTGTGAGTGTGTAGTGCGTGTGAGTGAAGTGCATGTGAGTGAAGTGTGTGTGAGTGTGTAGTGCGCGTGTGTAGTGCATGTGAGTGAAGTGCGTGTGAGTGAAGTGCGTGTGAGTGAAGTGCGTGTGAGTGAAGTGTGTGTTAGTGTGTAGTGCGTGTGTGTAGTGCGTGTGAGTGAAGTGCGTGTGAGTGAAGTGCGTGTGAGTGAAGTGCGTGTGAGTGAAGTGCGTGTGAGTGAAGTGCGTGTGAGTGAAGTGCGTGTGAGTGAAGTGCGTGTGAGTGAAGTGCGTGTGAGTGAGTGAAGTGCGCGTGAGTGTGTAGTGCGTGTGTGTAGTGCGTGTGAGTGAAGTGCGTGTGAGTGAGTGAAGTGCGTGTGAGTGTGTAGTGCGTGTGTGTAGTGTGTGTGTGTAGTGCGTGTTAGTGAAGTGCGTGTGAGTATAGTCATTTCCGAGACCTGCATTAAGCCATCTCATCCTTGACGATAGCCTCCAGTGGAGGCCTATCCATTAATAGTCTGACCGCACAACGTTCCAGAAGAATACAGACACATTCAGTGTCTCAATTTTCAATTTCTCTTTGATGTCAAGCCCTCAGGTCTTCTGTCTGGCATTCAATCCGCGGTTTGCATTGATTTTGCTGGATGGGGGTCCTGTCATCTCTCTGCTGGCTACAGGGCCGCCCACGTTGAAAACAAACCCGTAACCAACTTATCTATAATTATGTAATTTAAAATAAATTTGTCTTAATTGCTGCAATACATTGGCAGTATTGAATTGTTTCGACCATTTGTCAGTGAGGCGAGGGGTGGGGTTGGCAGCTGCTGTCCGATTCGATTACAGCATCCACTACACTTTACAGTCTGTCGACTATCGCATTCGATATGTTATCTTTCAAAGCTCGAGTGTTCCTCAGTACTCACCGACTCTCAGCAAAGGAGCCGAGGAGTATTTTACGGCAGCCAACAGACCTTCGCCATTTCACATTCCGTCATTGATTATCTTGCGTTTTTTGAAAGAGTGATAAACCAGTATATAGCCTCAAGCGTTCGGTAACGTAAAAACATGAAGTCGCAGAAAAACAGATTATTCAGTGACGTATTAGTGAAAGTGGGACCGACAGTGGCACTTATCGCCCTCGCACCATGAAGAGAAACGTGGCGGTTGGTCTGCGAATGCTCTCATTCAATGGAGACGTCCCGTTTCTTTAGCGGCTTGCCTCTTTCCTGGAGGCCATTCCTCCCTCCACCAATTGCGAACGCCCTCGGTTGCAGTACAGCTATTCAAGGTCCATGCGCATGTTCATCGATTCCTCCACCTCTCTATCCATCCATCCATCCATCCATCCATCCATCTATAAAATTAATGTCTAAAATACAGAAATGCATACATATAACATACATACACAGGCAAATACACACATACTCACATGTATAATTTCGTCAATGCACATACCTGCATATAATTATATTATTTCATATATGCAGGCATTATGAACACGTCTGTGGGTCTCAATGCACCATATCGATCTATCAACCTCAATTTCAGAATGCGCAGATGATGCACGAGGAAACATATACATTAATGCATAAATTCATTTTACCCATTCATGCGCACAAATACAAAGGTTTTTACATCAACAGCAAACATGATGATGTATCACTGGATTGGAACTACCATAGAAAAAAACATAAGCACCGAGTTTGAACATTTTCAACCAGAAACTGTAGAATTGGATGGAACGATATTGCAATTAAAGCTTATAATTAATAAGATCACTTGGCTTATTAACAGTGGCTTTTACGGTAAATATAACCATCTAAAGAAACTTTTCAATATCTGTGCAGATCAATTTAGAGGCCAATATGTATACACGGTAACACGGATGCTGAGTGGATGAACCGAGGAGGTGAAGGGTGAGTGGTAGAGCAAGAGGGATAATCAGCACTGTAGGCCTACTGTACTCAGCGTACGTGATAGTACATCACGAGGGGACTACTACGTCCGAGGGAGAGACAATTCGCATAGTTTGGAAGGGAGGTCGGCAAGACGGTACTGACGCGCTTGGAAGAGAACCAATGAAGGAACAGACTACAGAGGGACAGACGGATTGACAGACAGACAAAGAGACAGACATGCGGCCTGACAGGCAAAGGCAGGGTCGGAAAAGGTGACAGAAAAACTGACTGCGTTGTTTGGGTCGATGCCTTTAGGTCAAGCAAACATACATGTATATGACAACTATGCAGATTGGATTCAAGAGAATTGGATGAAATACACGCGCTACGTAAATTCATCCGTTTAAAACCCTGACACAAGACGTAGCGATAGCAGATCTCCATGGAAGCAGTAGTGAACGAGATGACCCGATCTAACTCTCATTGAAAAATGAATAGATCTGACACGTTTGTTATCTGTCTTTTCCTTATCAGAAGACTGATGAGACTGATGTACAAGTTCAGACTCAGTGTTAACTTCTTCCTAAGATACAGAGAGAAGTTAGCACTGAGTCTGAACTCTGCATTTATATCAATCTCATCCATCTTCTGTACGTGCCATCCAAGGTACAGCAGGTGGTTGTTTGATTACTGGTTGAGCGCTGGCTTTGTCATATACACAGACAATCCCGTGCTATGATCGGCATCATTGACTCCGAATATATGAAAGGCCTCTCAAAACTAGGCGTAGGGAACCAACTTATTCATGAGCGTTGCGTCGATTAAAAGTGTCGTTCAGAGATTCCAGAAGACCAACAATTTCAGGCGCCTATAGAAGACCAGAGAGAGAGAGAGTGCGAGAGAGAGAGAGGTACAGACAGACAGACTCAGACAGAGACAGACAGAGACAGAGAGAGACAGAGAGAGACAGAGAGAGAGTGAGAGTGAGAGAGAGAGTGGTGGGCAGAGTTCCGGTATAGACGAGTTGCGTTTAGAAACGCAGCTCCAGTTTTCAATCCTAAATTTGTTGTCCTTGATTATCTAATACAGCTGCCATGTCTTACTTACTTACTTTATGTCGTTCATCACTGAGTTCTTAATATAATTCGTATCAGACCACCCGACAGAAATTCCGGGCCCTGAGCAAATCCGTCACGGAACTCTTAGACAGAAGTAAGTGTGTTCCATAGCAAATAATAATATGTAAGGTAATATTCAGATGCCTGAAGTTTACACTGGTGAAGTTGAGTATCGGTTATAATATTATTATTATATATAAAAAGGCATAAATCATAAACATATCGTTTTATCGATTTTAATATTTTCATGAGTTGACTGCAGACCCGCCTCGGCTCCTAAAGATCTTCCGAATCCTGAGCTGAGTTCTTAATAAAAATTTTATGTCCTAAATCCTTTGTCTTTGAGTCCTCATTGTAGCCTCTATCTGCTCAATCGTCAACGCCATTAATTTTTAAATAGTGGCGCTCTATCAGAATCTAAATTGCAATACATATAAACTTGTTCACTCAAGTTTCACAAGACACGTAATTCTTTGTCAGAGATCATTGCTTGGCAGTTGATGATTATGGGAAATGCTATATAGAAATGACTGATTATATTTTTTAAACAAAGGAATATATTGATTATTTTACCACCTGCAGGCTCCTTTCATCGCTCGGAAGCCCTGATGGTCTGACTGCATGGCTTCTCAATGGGGTTGCCCCAGTGCTTGCAGAACCTATCCCAAGACTTTTTAACATCTCAATAATCTCTTCCTAAACTAGCACCATTACGCCTGTTGCAAAAGTCACTCACCCATCAGATGAAGTCGACTTTCTACCTATATCGGCTACCTCCATCCTAATTAAGTTGTCTTCCAGGAAACTGCATCGCATATCGTTTTTCCATCCCTTCCTGACACAGCCTCAATCTAACCAGGAATTTTTGGATCAATTTGTCTTCCGTCCATCGGGTTCAACCACTGCAGCCCTCATAGCCTTGACCAGCAACCTACAAGAACTCCTTCATGACAACCAATACGTCCACTTGATAGCCCTAGACTTCTCAGAAGCCTTCGACACGGTCGGACACGCATATCTCGCTGAGCGGTTGGCAGAGTTGTCCATTCCGGACAGTATATAAAACTGGATCATTTTCTTTCCTAGCATACGCATATCATCCTTGTCATGGATGCGTCGTTAAATAAACTTATTGCACACACGCTTTCTTAAGAATCGCAACCACGGAACCAATTACACTTAATTGGTGTAGTCTCGGCAATCATTCGAACTAATGCCAGCATTGTCCAGGGTTCTGGACTTGGCCCTGTACACTTCATTATGGCCTTATCCAGAGTAAAGACTGTCCATCCTGCAAATAGACTAGTCAGGTATGCTGATACACATACCTGTTGATTTCTGATTCCAACAACGACACGATTGAATTGATCTAAGCCATGTTTCTGAGTGGGCTACCAAATGCAAGCTACGACTAAATAAAAAAAACCGAGAGATGATGTACGACGTCCTCGGGGGCCGGGAGGTGGAGGAGAAGACCCCTTGGAGACGCCAGGACTGCCAAGGGTCAAAAGTATGGTCATCCTTGGGGTCATCATGACTAAAAACCTCAGTTTAGAACCTCATGCAAATAGATTATGCTGTCAGGCAAGACAATCAATGTATGCTTTGCGTATAATGGTGGTGCATGGCCTCTCAGGACTATTGCTCTTTGACGTGGTGCGTTCGACAACAGTGGCCCGCATGCTGTATGCGGCCCCTGTCTGGTGGGGGTAGGAGCGTGCCCTGGTGGGGGTTGGAGCGTGCCCTGGTGGGGGTTGGAGCGTGCCCTGGTGGGGGTTGGAGCGTGCCCTGGTGGGGGTTGGAGCGTGCCCTGGTGGGGGTTGGAGCGTGCCCTGGTGGGGGTTGGAGCGTGCCCTGGTGGGGGTTGGAGCGTGCCCTGGTGGGGGTTGGAGCGTGCCCTGGTGGGGGTTGGAGCGTGCCCTGGTGGGGGTTGGAGCGTGCCCTGGTGGGGGTAGGAGCGTGCCCTGGTACAGTCACTCAGGGGTGAACAGATTGATTCGTCAACGATATCTGCCAGAAGATGATTTTTTTATTTAGTCGTAGCTTGCATTTGGTAGCCCACTCAAAAACATGGCTTAGATCAATTCAATCGTGTCGTTGTTGAAACCAGGAATCAACAGGTATGTGTCATCAGCATACCTGACTAGTCTATTTGCAGGATGGACAGTCCTGTATTCGAACGCTTGATCCGGTTGGCCGATGCGGGTCTATTGAAAGCGGTACTGGAAAAACCGGGTCATGTGCTGCACCGGTTCCTTCCTCTCATAAAAGGCGACCTCCTACTCCCTGCGCTTACGTCCACATGACCGTGAAATTCCACAGGCAGACAATCTAGCACGAAAATCCTTTTTAATGAGAATGCTGTACTATTAAATGTATTGCTATTTAAAAAACGATCTTCTGATCGCCACGACCGCATGACCGTGTGATTCGACAGGCAGATAATCTAGAGCGAAAGTCCTTTTTTAAATTAGAATGTTGTACTTATAAATGTATTGTACACCAGAGTGTAGTTATTCAGTTGGTTCAATAAAGAATGTACTTACTTACTTATTACATTACGTTCATAATACAAAAACGAACGCCGTCATCTGTTGCATTTGCTTTAAGTTTTTTGCTCTTTTTTTCAGGAGCCCAATGGAGTTACGACGATCATCATGGAAGTGAGTCTGTCTATTTGTTTATGCTTCAGCCGTTTAACTTGAATCTGTGTGGATTCTTCCGTAGATTTGTACAATGACCTACAATGCATCTAACTGGTTGGGTTGAAGCATTGTGATTTGGTGAATCTTCATAAAATATTATTACTAAATATAATCTTACGCTAAATGCTCAGCGTAATAGAATATATATATATCGATATATATGTATATATTTATATATATATGCATGATCTAATACATAATATGCATGATCTCTTCCATTTTCTCAGTGCCTAAAATAACCAAATGTGTCAGATGCACACTCCTCCCTCCTCAGACTGTCAGGTATTAGAATGAAATCTGGTTAACCTCTCAAACATTCATACAACGTCCTGCCCACTACATGTAGGTCTATACGACTTGTACACTCGACAACGACCGCATACTTTCTTTTAGAAAACATAGACTCTGTCTCATCTTGGGATCTTTCCACCGGTGACCTTTTAACAATAATCTGTTATTCAAGGTGTTTTCGTTTTTGATTGACTATTTCATCATAATTATTGTCTTTCATTTCAATTGGATTAGCGTAGGTAGCGCCTCTGAGTAGACATCTTTAAGGGCGCCATATAATTTTTCAAAATGAATGAACCTCTCATACATTTACTTACTTATCATACATACATTCACGCTACTTGCTTTGTCGACGGTCTGCCTGAATTCAGTGTAAATAGGTTATTTGAGTAGCATAGCTAAATAGCAAGTACAGTTAAAGCTACAAGATGATGCCTCTCAAAATGATCCGTGATTACTTTTCCATTACTTATTCCAACAGATGGTCCAAGTTACTGGAAGAACACGCATCCACACTGCGCTGGAACCAGTCAGTCTCCGATCAATGTTGTGCTGAGAGAGGCACAATACAGGAAAGACATGGCACCAATTGTCTTCGAAGGATACGACACCATTCCACAGAATGTCAGCTATACACTCGTCAATAACGGACACACAGGTTGGTCATCAACTCTGCCGTTCGTCTATTTGGAGAAAATATGTCGTTTCTAGTTTTAATTTTAAGTGTAATAAAACACTTATAAAGCGTCACTCAGCGATTCGGAGACGTCCCTGACACAGATCAGGATACATCAAGTGAGAAGCACAGGTGAAAGCACGGATTAAAAGAATAAGGAAGGAAGGGATGAAAGATATGAAGGAAGGAGAGAAGGAAAGGAAGAAAACGACTGAAAGGAAGAAACATAAAAGATTCAGAGGTGAAAGTAAACAAAAACAGGAAGCATATTGAGCGCGTTTTTGAAACAATAAATGAAAGACTGTCAGATCAGAAAGAGACGGAAGGATGCTGAGCATGATGATGCCTATATGTTAATAGGTGTTTAAGATTTATTAGATGCAAAGGAAAAAGAAACAAAGGAAATAGTATGAATGAGGATATGGACTTACACCCAGGTAGTGATGATAATCAGATGATAATTACGGTGACGATGACGATGATGACGATGATGATGACCACGATGACGATAACGATGCCGATGCCAATGACAATTATGACGATGCTGATGACGACGATGACGATGTCGATGACGATGATGATGGTAATGGTAGTGGTGATGAAGATGATGATGACGATGAGGATGAATCTGTAGGTGCAAACTATGATATATGATGTTAATTACTCAAATGCTAACGAAACAGAATCAAAGAAAGGCGTAGAAATTCACGAGACCAATAGCGCGGAAGCAACTGTTCGCTGACGAGGGACAGAAAACACTGAAGTTTTCATTGTGCACTGCTATGATATGGAATGGGAGAGGGAGACTGGGGAGGGAGACTGAGAGAGGAGGAGTGGAGGAGGAAGGCTGAGGGAAAGGAACTGGAGGATGTAACGGATCCTAATGCGTTACAGAGAGAAGATATTTACGAACAGTCAGATGAACATAAAACAACTTGGGTCCAATATATGATAAATGGAGCACAACTGGCCAGACAGTTACGCATGTACATAGGCCTACATACAATAAATAAATAAATAAATAAATAAATACATATAGAATAGATGCACGCATAAGTACACACATTCATGCACATACATACCGACGTAATGCATACTTACACAGAGTCACGTTCACCTGAAAGCGCACTTGGCGAGCGCCTAGGGTCCCTGTACTCTGGGACCCCAAATGAATTAAAGTAACTTCAAATATACAAACTAGCATTTTAATGTTTTTTGCATTTTAAATGTAACCTGATCACTTTCTTTTTTAATACACTGTATCCTAATAAAAGTGACTTTCCTTGATAATTACGAAAATACTAAACTAGTAAATATTCATCGATCATTAAAACTCCCAAACGGCTTTTAACCCGACAATAGTATCTAATAATTTGTAACTTATGGATTTGTCTACGTTAAAAAGTATGTCGTAGTGAAGTATTTAAATTAAAAAAACTTTTAAATAGCGTCCAGATAAGGAGACAACAGCTGTTTTTAAATGACAAAGAGACATACATGGATTGGCACATTTACGGACAAAGATTGAAGATCAGGCGGTCTAAGCAACTTCTAAGAGAAATTGATTTCACCGGATCGTCTGTGCGTCACGGTATTATAGATCGAGAAATGCACAGAACATGAAAATATTGAACAGGTTCAAGAGCAAGTGAAATGTGTTGAGATATATATTGGCATTTCAAAGACTTGACCAGTAAAGACCTTGGCTTCAAATGTTTTAAAAACGTCGAGCAGATTAACAGAATAATTCACCTAGCACGCACAGCTTGAGCGTGCAAGGCAACTGTTACATCGCTAACCTGTTCACATTGTAAATCTTATATGGTTGGCTGACGAAAAGTAATTTACAGTCATCGGAGATCTGACAAAAAGCATAGAAGCTGATCATTCGAAATTGTGTCGGTCAGTCATAGCTTCAGTTGGTACATTTAGGCGCTTCGCAAGACGGAAATCTATTGCATATAAACAGGAGTAAAAGTTAATGAAGCTTGTTACAGGGATTGTTTACGGTTGGACAAAGTTGTTGCCTGCTATCCGCGAATAGTCAAACTATTATACACTAGCTGGGGCACCCGGTGCCCGGGTAAGGACTGGGTGTCCCAGGTGTTCCCCATGCGAACGGCGAAGAAATCACCAGATTCCACGAACGTCTTAAATAAAATTGAAATGTAGATAAGGGGTGGCTACGCTAAATTACAGGCTCAATAATTCTAAATCATATTTCCATATCTGTAACAAGTGACCCCAGAGCGTATCTTTTCACTTAGGCCTACGTACATTCTTAACACATATTAATCTCAAACTTGACCAACAACAAGCTTAAGGCATTTTTCTATTAAATATTCTATGCGCGATAAATTGCTATTAAATGTTATTTGTACAGTATTTAGAACTATGATCTCTTAAATAGATTATCGAAGCGCTTTTGTCACTGCGCGTCAATGGCCGCACGCTTTTGTCTTGAGCGCTTTTGTCGCTGCACAATTATCGTTGCACGCTTTTGTCTTGAATTATTTTGTTTGGCTACACTGAGAATCATTTGACCGTTATGCTGTTTCCAGTGCAGCTAAATGTGAAGAATGCCGCTCTGAATATCAGCGGAGGAGGTCTTCCAGCTACCTACCGATTGGCTCAGTTTCACCTCCACTGGGGTAAAACAAACGACGTTGGGTCGGAGCACAGGATCAACGGAAATTTCTACCCCATGGAGGTCAGTCGACTTATACGGTTATAAGATTATATGGCCTAACGGTACATGTATGTATGATCTAGAGAGCTAAGTCTACATTTATCATCTACAGGTCTAAAAACTGGGCATTTAAATCTAAGTGTGTACAAATATAATTACCCTGAGTCGCTAAGATGACTAATTGTCATTTTTAAATGTGTGTTCCACTTCAAATCAGTTCATTTAAAACGTTTCGCATTTGAATTCTTCATACAATGACGTTAATAATAGCAGCGACAGCTACCAGCACAACACTGAGAGTTGAATAAAATTTCTGTCATATGTTATATTATACACATATATACATACATACATACGTACGTACATACATACATGCATACATACATACATACACGCACGCACGCACGCACGCACGCACACATGCATACATACATACGTACGTACATACACGCACACATACACACACATACTCACATACCTACATTCATACATACAACCATACATACATACATACATACGTACATACATACATACATACATACATACATACGTACATGCATAACACGCACACATACACACACATACTCACATACATGCATTCATACATACATACATACATACATACATACATACATACATACATACATACATACATACATACATACATACATACATACATACATACATACATACATGCATACATACATACATACATACATACATACATACATACATACATACATACATACATACATATATACGTACATACATACATACATATAATTGTTTTGTGTCTGTTGGTTGCAGATCCATTTTGTCCATTTCAACAATGGCTTTCCTGACATCGTTAGCGCCTTAGGCAATTCCACTGGACTGGCTGTCATCGGAGTCTTCGTAGACGTAATCATCACCGATGCTATCTCAGTCATCATCGTCATCGTCATCGTTGTCATCGTCATCATCATTATCATAGCCACAGCCAATGTCAATTTTTATGTCATGCCATATCATCGCCATAATCTGGTTGATGAATTTCATCTTCAACTTCCTCAGTGGTTTCTTTATGATTATTTTCAATCTCGTAACAAACCACGAAGAGTCAGACGCATATACAATGCATGTTTTTGGTGATTTGTTTATCTGTAAAATTAAAGGAAGAATTCTGTCTGCGTGTCTTTGTCCGGCGATGCATTTGCACAGTCTTAAAGCTATTCACTCGAAATCTTCACCGTTGGCTTGGGGAACACCTGACACACGCCGTCTGGGAAGGATGGTGGTTCCTGAAATGCGCGCACGCCGTTTTCCAGGTCTCCAGGGCCAAAAACCTGTCTCAGGACCCCACCAAGGAAAGTTTCTTTTTCAGTCGCCAGGATCGACACACTTTGGTCCCCGACCTACGAATGCTTTACATGTGTACTCGATTTCTGTCTGCCACACCTATTTTTTACGAATGGACGGTTAGGGAGATACAGGTAGCAGGTATAGAATTGGCAATCGCTTGCACAGTCGGTCAGGTGGGTATGTACTTTATACGAATTTCTACACTTTTACAGCTATTCACCCGACACCTTCGCCCTAAAAGCGAGTTGTTGGGAATGCAGGGAGTTCGGGCTGTCAGGATTAGAAGAGGGGTTAGGGTGATGAAGAGGGTTAGGATGGGAAACGCAGGATTATTGAGGAGGAGGAAGAGGAGTAGGTGGAGGAGGAGGAGGAGTAGGAAGTCGTAGGGAAGGATTATGATGTAGGGAAAGGAGAAGTGTGACGATGAGTGCATGATGAAGTGGAGAAGAGGGCGAGGAGTGGGGGGTAGGACAAAATCCACCCCTGACAAAATCCCCCGCACAGCCCCCCTGAGTAGGACAAAAAACCTAAGAATAAATGTTTTTCCTTTTTTACTTTTATTATTTAGAAAAGTGAGTAAACTTTAAAGTCTGATGTAAAGCAAATTATGTGTCCATTTTAAAGTCTGATGGCTAAAATCGAATGGTGTGTCCAATGGCACAAAGAGTTTCCTCGATGGATAGCGCCACTTCAAGTTGCGATTTATAACACTGCAGCAAACGCTCTTGCAGGTACTTGTTGCACTTCTCAGACGTCTGACGGGAAGCTGCGCACGAGGAGCCTGCAAGATGACCAAAGCTGTGCGTAATTCATAGACCTTTGCGCTTAGTCAATTGGTAGCAAGTATTATATTGGTAATGCAGATTTAGATCAAAAACATTTAGTTGACATGATTTAATCTGAAGGCGGTGTTGATACATTACGCCCATGGGTAATCTGTGACACGACTTCTTCAGACGCGTCAGGTGAGTCTATGCAGAACGTATGTGTGTTATCTGTGACACGATTTCTTATGTAAGTTAGACCAGGGGCGTCAAGTGTCAGGAAGGCAAGATATGCCCCCCCCCCTAAGATAAAAAAATACCCCTACTTGAAATTGGAGGCATTTGCCTCCGGATCCTCCTGTCTGGACGCCTCTGAGTTAGACCAATAATCGTACTGAGTGTTACTTGTAATGTTGTGCAGACCATGTTACTATAGTGTCAGTTATTATGGTATGGTTTCTAATTGCAGAGCTGTAAATAGTTCGCCTAAGAAATATATGTGGCAGAAGCTAGTTAGGGCAAGAGGGGGTTTTGTCCTGGGGGTTAATGTCCTGCCTAAAACAGAGGATTTTGTCAGAGGGGATTTTGTCCGCGACCCGAGGAGTGTGAAAAGGAGGATAGGGTGGGAGGAAGAAGCGGTTAGGATAGGATGAGAAGTAGGAGAAAGAGGAGAAGGTTGGGAAAAGGTGAGTGAGAAGAAAAGGGAGTGAATAGAAATAAGAGCAGACGGAGAAAGAGAAGAGGAATTAGAGATGAGGAGGAAGGATTAGATTGAGGAAAGGTAAATGAAACGTAATGAATTGGTGGGAAGAGATGATGCTGGAATGAGAAGAAGAAGAAGGGAGGAAGGTGAGTAAGGATGAACACTAAGGAATAGGAAAAGGAGGAAAAGTTGAAGATACGTGTATATATAGATTCTGTGCGTGTGTGTCTATCTGTCCGTTTATGCATTTGCACATTTTTACACCTGTTCACTGGAGATCTTTGCCGTTTATATTATAATACGCAGATAAATAAGGGCTGCATTGGATAAATTGCATGATTAAAATAATTATTCTTTATTTATGCCTCAATCACTTTAAATGAGTCGCGGTTATTTAGATTGTTACAGTTTATTGCAGGGTCAATAATGGAAACGATTCAATAAAAATTCTTAAACGAGTCTCTCAATCTTTCGCTGTAGTAATCTGAAGCGAGATATTTCTTTGGCAAGACTTTGTGAACCTCATCATGTTCCTTTCTTCCATCATGGCAATGGACATTGGACCTAGCGCATCTGTGTAACGAAGAATTGCACTTGAATTTGAGTTTATTCGGTCAATCACCCGTTTACTAAGTTTGCAAAATCAAATGAAAACATGTGTTTTCACATACGTTTAGCAGGTTCCAAAATAAATGGATGTACAATTTGTACATAGGTCCTGGGCATGCAGGATAGGTGCTGTTACACTGCAGTAGGAGGATTGGTTAGGCCTAATTGAACAGAAGTGGGCGAATACCGATAACCGGTTACTTGAAGAGTCCAGATTATAATCGAAAAAATATTGAATTTGTTAATTTTAACCTTTTTATCTAGAGATTTTGAACGCATTTTAAATAGAATTGCAATTTTTGCGTATCAATTGCGGATGTTTATTAACCGCAATTAACACGCAATCCTAATAGATTGTGAATTGTAAAATATACACGATATTTATATGCATAATTAAGTATATACATATATACACCTATGGATATGGAATACTGGCATGATGCACTTATCTTAACTGTTAGGTGGAACTTTTGTAGATTGGTGCAAAGAATGATGCGTTCGAGGACATCATAGCCCAACTGAGATCGGTCAAGTTCAAAGGTTATTTACGCGCCAATCATCAATTCGTACATTAGTTACAGGAGGAGGGGCTAAACATCATCGGTGCTTAATCGTGTTGTTAACGATACAACGTCATTTAGCTAAAGTTCTTGATTGGAGGCCCTGAACAAACTAAGTTCAGGAGCTTCTGGTTGGTTTGCCTTCGCGGAATCCATGAGCTTCTAACGAAGGACGCACACGTAGCCACTTAACTTAGACAGATGAAGGATTACTCTAATGGTCATTACTCATTAGCCTACTACAATGGACAATGTGACGGTGGCTTACAATGGATGTTTAGTTTATCATGTTAATATAGATCAATTACAATTATTACATCACTCGGACATTTGTCAACATGTTATGTGAGAGATCACTCAGACACATGTGTCATCATGTAATGTTTGTCACACCACTCAGACACATGTGTCATCATATAATGCTAGTCACATCACTATAACATATACATGTATACGTGTCATTTGCTAGCCATTATTATGTTAGCGTCCCTTTTTATGTGTTTCAGACACGAACACGTCCAACATAAGACCGTTCAAAATGGCCAGCCTCCTTCCTGCAAAGTCTTGCGACTTCATTCGCTACTCAGGTAGTCTCACTACACCCCCATGTCAGGAAAGCGTCATTTGGACTATCCTTCAGTACACTATCAAAATCTCCGAAGCACAGGTATTCATAACTATTACGCACACCAATGATATCTACCCTTACAAAATATAAATAATTGTCAACACCACCTTCAACACAACCGCCACCACCACTCCACTGCAACCACTGTTACTATTACGCTACATAATCAGTACAGAATAATGATAAAATGTCAGTTCTAAGCTACTTATGATAATGATAATAATAATAGTAATAATAATAATAATAATAATAATAATAATAATAATTATCGACTAATTTCAAACTGTCAAACCGGAGTAGCCTATATGATTTTAAGTAACCGACAGTATGGACGAATGATGACAAGTTGTTACATGTAGGAGTCGAATTTAATTGCCGACAGCCATGCAAGGGCAGCAAGGCGTTCATTACGTTATATATTCTACATCTAATAATTCTAAATTAACCTACGCCGCCGCCAAGCGAAAGAAGGACAAGTAGAGGGGATGTACGGTTATCGAACTCTGCTCCTCAGCTCAGCGCCCCCTTACTCAACTGCCACCCCTATCAACAATCTCAGTAGAACTCAATCCAGACACTACATGAACTAATTCGTTTATACAGCGTCCATAGCCAATGCTTATGTTTAGCGCTGATGTTCATTTATCTAGCGCCTGTAGAGTTATCCTCCTGCAATAATGAAATAAAATCAACGTGCAAAACAACAGTGTCGATCCTGATGCGTTATGAATGATAAAATTGTTCTTCTCATCACATCTTATTATCATAATAATCATTAGTAGTATTTTTAGTGAGTCATACACTCGGTCACCGTATCCCACAGTTGGGCACATATTGTTCCACAGTTGGGCACATTGCTCCGCGGTTGGGCACATTGTTCCGTGGTTGGACACATTGTACCACGGTTGGGCACATTGCTCCGCGGTTGGGCACATTGTTCCGTGGTTGGACACATTGTTCCGCGGTTGGGCACATTATTCCGCGATTTGGCACATTGTTTCACAGTTGGGTACACTTTTCCACCATGTTCCACTCTGATTCTCGTTGATTTTTGTCTTTTGTTCTGTTCCAGTTGAATGCATTTAGGGCACTGAGTCACAACGCTGAACACGAGCCCGAAGACGTTCCACTGGTCAATAACTACCGACCGGTTCAAAGGATTGGAACCCGTAAAGTTCTGCGCACATTCGCCTTCGAATCGCCGGTATCCGGAACGGTTGGCCTTTATCGTTTCCATGGAATGGCAGCTGTGATGACCTCGATGTCCGTTCTAATGCTACGCCTTCTCTGTTGACGGAGACATTGGTGCAGCGCATTTTGTCCCGGCAATTCACAAGATCGTGTGATTAAGTGCCGACAGTTGTGTAATTGGCATTGTCAGAGAATAAGGTGGTTATTACGGTGTTCCTACCATCTCATAATACAGCCAATGCTTAGCTATTGTAATTGTTTAGCGATGAATAGTTAATGTAAACTATACTTGTCTAGCGATGCATAACTTCCAGCGATGCATAAGTGTTGTAGATGTGGAGCGATTCTTACAGTGTCCGCTTAGTCTGTGAGTTGTAGACGTAAAGTAGAATAGCATTGAACCAGTTCGAAACAATTAATTAAGTTGGTTAGCTGGTATAAACTCACTTCTCGCCTATGTCTTATGCGACGACATCGTTAATCGATGTCGGACTGTAATGACACCGTAATCACGACAATTTTGGAGACCGAGTCCACAAAGAAAGAGAGAGAGAGAGAGAGAGAGAGAGAGAGAGTGAGAGAGAGAGAGAGAGAGAGGGGCAGGGAGGCAGTCGACGATGAAAAAGCAGTTTGAAAGAGGTTACAAGTGTTCAGTTGGGAACGAAATGACATGAGCGGCTGAGTAGATCGCACAGATGCATATATAGGGCGTGAATTCTAAAATCAGATCCAGAATTTATTTATTTATTAAATTTGTAACGCGCACAAGGTCACACCTAAATGTGAATCTGAGACGCGGAAAATGCTTGTAGACTGAATTTTCAGTATGCATGCATGCATGCATGAATAAGTGCATCTGTGCACATATGTGTGTATGCATGCATGAATCAATGCATGTATGTATGCATGCATATATTATGTGTACCGGTTTACTTCAATTACCGCGCGCGCAATAGCGCGCGGCCAATAACCGCGCGCATAAAACCGCGCGGCCAATAACCGGGCGTAGTTCATTATCTCGCCGATCATAACCGTGCATTTTCGTCACTTATAGAGACCTTGTTAATTGTCCACCAACTTACCACAACCTTGTTGTATCGTTTCAAACCAAACGCATGCCTTGAAGTTAATGATCAATTCATTGAAGCAGTTAAAATCTACACAGATGCCGCGGGCCGAATCAAAGCCATCGTCGCCGACCACATGCATTGTGCTGTCTTGGAAAATTTTCATGGCATCGCCCATAACTTATCTTCACAAGTTTAGTTATAAACTTTTTGTTCATGTAGAACATTGTGCAAGACAAGAGATGAACTGTAATATTTTTAGCGTACTTTGCCCAAAAATATAGGCCTGCTTTGATTTCTATATTGCTGTATGTTCGCTTATCTCCCATATATCTTACTTTGCCTTCAAATATACTTTGATTTATATATTGTCGTGCTTCTCATATGCTTGGTTATAATCGTCGCGGTAATGAGCCACGCGCGGTTATTGCCCGCGCGGTTTTGCGCGCGCGGTTTTTAGCCGCGTAGTATTGCGCGCCCGGTTATTGAAGGATACCATGTGTGTCAATGTATATATGTATGTATGTATAAATGCATCTGGCAATTTCCATGGAACCTTTTAAAAGCTAACAGTGATCATCGAATTTTTATTAAGTTGTATAAAATATTTCCTAAGCGGTGTGTGGAAGGCAAATGTTGACATTTAAATGGAAGACCATTCTGGAAGGAGGGTGGTCCAATGTCATCTGTCCATATTGTCCCATGTCCAGGGAAAGAGAATTAGAGGAACTGGTCGTATAACGATTTCAGGTCTGGAAAGTAGAAACGGATTTTAAATGTTCTCATTGGCCACTTTCTTTTTGAGAATGTCCCTCTAGATCAAAGACTAGGTGATAAGTGACCTGAGCCAGTGAGGATGGGAGCGTTATCTTCTACAAATCGCACAGTATGCGAACAGCAAATAGAATATTCTCATTAGAACTCTCAAGTGGTCAACATATTCTGAGTATAAATACAAGACCGCAAATGTAGTTCTCCAACCTGATACTTATGCATCTTACTGTGATTGTTAAAATAGATGTGATACCCCTAGGTGTCCTGGCTACTGTGAGAATCCAAGAATATCGGTTAAAACGAGACTCCGCACAATTAGCTAAAATAAGAACAGGAAAATAAAACGGAATATTTTTCAAGTAGAAGAGAATTGATTGTTAATTTCCTTCAATGATTTAATCAATTTATCGCTCGGTAGATCCTTTGATCATTAATTACTGAATATCTATTTGCTAATATATTATTCGTTTAGCTTTTAACTTATAGGCCGCAACTGCCGACGATTTTGCTAATGAAAAACGAGATCGTTAGATAATTAATTACCTTTGATGTCAGTGTAATGAATTAACCTACATTGTGTTAACAAGCAATGTATGTCATAGGTCTATTTGTTTACATAGATTTATAATCGTATATGCTCATTATATCTATGCGGATAGTAACATTAATTCCGATGTAAATATTCTAAAATGTTGAATCAAGTCATAAAATGACGTTTATTGCTGTATGCTTTTGTTCCATCTATGAATTCAAATAGTTTACTTTGTGTGTATAACGAATGTCCTTTCACAACACCAGTCCGATGTAGGCAGAGACTCCAAGTAACAAGCATCGGGATAAACAGAGATGGCGAGCAACACATACTAGGACAAGAGACAAACGGTGACAGAAACAGAGAGACAGAAACAGGCTAGTGATAGAATTGAATATATATATAGACTGTGGAATTGTGTGAATTAATAGTGAGTATAATTATGAGATCGCAATGTCATCTTTTAGAGTCTATTACGGTTTCTAAAAGCCCTACAATATTGACAGGTATCGGCTAAGAGCAGCTTTAAAATCAAATGAACAGAATCAAAACTTCAACCTCAATATTTTTTAACCCAAAGATGCATTTTAATCAACATCTGATGAAGTTACAGAGGTTTTTTTGGTAAATGAAACTTTCTTATAGCCTAATATTATAATGACCTTTAAAGCAGAGGGACAATTGAACACCTATAATACCATCTAGATTCTTCCCTTATGCTGAATTTGTAACCGGGAACAGCTGGAACGGAGTATTTTATTAGCCACTAATTCAGACGATTATCAACATCCGATAGACAAACGAGAATGGAAACTTTCAAACAGGTACGATATCTCTCTTAGTGCATGGACGCGAGACAGAGAAAGCGAGATGAACCGACAGGTAGACAGAAAGAAAGATAGAACCAAACAAACAACCAAACAAACAAAGAGGCAAAGAAAGATCAACCGACAGAATACTGTGGTAGCTTTCAGAATCAAAACTTCATCCACGACAAAATATAAACCATAACGGTGAGGCCTGGCAGCCTAATAATTAAACCAGGACTTTTCACACTTTATTAAATGTACCACTAAATACAACACGGATGTTGGCGTAACACCAAACACTGTCAGATCAAAAACAAAAGAGGAGTGAAAATAACCCATTGCAATTAATCTATGGGAACATCCAAGGACCAACATAGGCGCCGACTCCACAGGTGCAACAGTGACATTCGCCCCCAGTACTTGTGAAGGTACTGAGGCGAACCTCATACTCTCGCCCCAGTACCTTTTCAGACATTCAAATTTGTCCGTTTTAAACTAGTATCATGCCTGGGAGAGAACGTGAAAGAATTCCCTCCCCACAAACTGTTCTTCTTCTGGAATCAACACGCCGTGGTGCAAATGTAGCGGAACGTAATATATCTTCCTACGAAGTCGGGAGAGGAAATGTTGTGAGACAGAACACTGTCCCCTCTCTCGGCTCCTGCCCCTCTCTAGGCTCCTGCCCCTCTGTAGGCTCCTGCCCCTCTCTAGGCTCCTGCCCCTCTCTAGGCTCCTGCCCCTCTCTCGGCTCCTGCCCCTCTCTAGGCTCCTGCCCTTCTCTAGGCTCCTGCCCCTCTCTAGGCTCCTGCCTTCTCTCGGCTCCTGCCCCTCTCTAGGCTCCTGCCCCTCTCTAGGCTCCTGCCCTTCTCTAGGCTCATACCCCTCTCTAGGCTCCTGCCCTTCTCTAGGCTCATGCCCCTCTCTAGGCTCCTGCCCCTCTCTAGGCTCCTGCCCCTCTCTAGGCTCCTGCCCCTCTCTAGGCTCCTGCCCCTCTCTAGGCTCCTGCCCCTCTCTAGGCTCATACCCCTCTCTAGGCTCCTGCCCTTCTCTAGGCTCATGCCCCTCTCTCGGCTCCTGCCCCTCTCTAGGCTCATGCCCCTCTCTAGGCTCCTGCCCCTCTCTAGGCTCCTGCCCTTCTCTAGGCTCCTGCCCCTCTCTAGGCTCCTGCCCCTCTCTAGGCTCCTGCCCCTCTTTAGGCTCCTGCCCCTCTCTCGGCTCCTGCCCCTCTCTAGGCTCCTGCCCTTCTCTCTGCTCCAGCCTCCTCACCTACCCCTATCTCGGCTCCTGCGGCGGCTTAGGAGCCAAAAGATGGGCAGGAGTACAGAGAAGATTCCTTGTTAGTTTGAAATATCAACGAATTGTCTATGTGCGACGCTAAGATCTTTTTATCATTTTATAATTTTTTTAAATTTCTAAATTTCTTCTTCACCCTATCTCTGGCCATCAATTATTGGACACAAAGGAATGTGGTTTTCTTCAGTCATTAAGCTAAAACCTTAAAATAGTGAAAGTTGTGAGCCGCTACTCAACCAAATTAAACAGGCGGTAGTACTTGACCGGCGCACAACGTAAGGAAGTTTTCTCCCTACGCCATTCCAATCCTTATATAGTAATCAATTAAAATAAAGGTGTCTCAATGTTCAAGCTCTTTATTATATTTCAACTGCTCCCTATATTGCGCCCACAATCATAGAACATACATAAAAATAGTTTTTTTTGATCAACAAAGAATAAGGTTAATTTGCAAAGAATAAGTTATCGCGCAATCAGTTATAATAGGCTATTAATTATTTTAATTACGCACGTATGCGACGCCACCTAGCGATTGATGTGCGCGACACCTCTCAAAGGTGTCGAAAACTTTAAAGTTGAGCCAATCTTTGGCGATAAATTGTTGAACATGGAGGAATGCAGCTTCATTTTTTCTCAATGAGCAAATTCGTCAAATGGCAAAAAACGTCTACGTATAATAATAGTAATTATGACAGCTTAATTGCTGTTATAATTCCGCTGTGGCAAAAATTTCCCACGTGATATTGGTTGCATACACTTGCATTTACCTATATGCATGATCCAGCCGATTAAGCCGATAGGCCAACTTCTCGCATTGAATAGTACCATCTTTGCATGATTATGACGGTATCGTCAACAACCAATGACCAATGACCATTGTTATTTATAAAAATTCTTCACATAAATTTCGCACGCGATCACATTTGGTGCGTTATATTTCTCAGTTTGGTAACAGCGTGAAAACGTGAGATCCAATTTCAATTATGGAGGACATTGTGTGTTGCAGAGATAGACACAAAAGACCAGAGGGGAAATCGGTGGCTTGCAACGTTTGTGGCGGTACGGTATTCTTAACTGAGTTACGGCGCTCTATAAATTGTCCATTCAATAACTGGAAAATGGTGGACAAGATGTTGGGGCGCAAGGCCCAATCGATCGAAGCTTGACCTCAATCTCTGGGGCGTCGGGTTCGACCGCCATTATCACAAACCACACGACTTCTTTAATAATGATTGTTCGGCGTTATGTATCACGAATTTGAGTGTCAACGACTGGCTACAAAATCTTGGTAATTTGCATTCTAGCCAATCTGCGCATTTCAGTAACTAATTATAATCGATAAACAATTTAAGAAATCGGTTAATCGATTATTAAATGAACTGTTAAATGGACTAATTGAATGTATGGTAGGCCTAATATTTATTAAGCAATATTCCAGTCAATTTACCGATTAAGTGGCTGACTGAATTATATATTATACACTGTGACATAATTAATATAGCTTAAACCTCAAGGAGTATGTCCTTTTCAGTGCCATTTTAGAAGTTCGGAGATGATGACTACGAAATGCAGATAGTGAGAGACAAAGTAAATTTTATCTGCCAAAGCAATTAGTATATGTTTTTGAACGCCAGACTCTTTCTTCTTTCTAGCACATAAAATTATGGTCTGCGCCATTTAACCAACAATCCCCTACTTTTAATTGCATTGGACATTTATGTGCGTGAGCCATGTTAAATAAACAATACGTAGCGAATGTTTGTGAAGTTGCTTGAAACCAATTGATGCCAACAAGCAATTTTATTCTTTACGCAGTAGGTATTTGCAAATTAGCGAGGAATATAATTAGATGTGAGCAATTATTGCTCGCGGTGTTTGAGCGAAACGTTCGTCTCTAGCCTATGAGCCATAGTCCATGGACCATTACTACTCGTTATTTTATAGTTTCTCATTTTTTATGACCGTCTGTATTAACAGACTGCAAATTACGGTGTCTATTCCAACATAGCCTCTTTTCGATGATTAAGCCTATCGTCATTATTAACAAAGAATATACTAACTTAACTTACTTACTTACAATAGAGGCCAACAGATAGTCAGATGATTCAGACTGCAGCCTAAACATGACAAACTTTGGCACTTTGCCAAAGGCAAAAATGTTATGATTACGTCATCGTATTATCTTCAGTCCCTGACTCAATTAATTTGTCAGTTGCAGCGCAGATCGCAAAGAAGACGGATGTGTTCCAGATTTTTGCGAAGTTGTCGCAAATCTGCTGCTAGTCGTTGAGTTTCGTTCATATTCTGCTTCTGGTTCGATTGATTATACTAGGTTTGATGAATGTAAGATGCGGTGGTGTAGCAGTATATGGTCTATGCCGTGTTACTGAAAGCTCGCCGGTTCGAATCTGCCTCAGGCCTCTAAGTATAATGACCCTGGATAAGTTGATTGCCCAGAATTGTCTGTGAAGAATATGTTGCATTCAGTCTGACACGAGGAGATTGAGGTGTTCGAAGAAAGTTCTGTGTTAACCTCAGATCTGAGGTCAACACAGAACTACCTTCCAACTGCTTGCTTGAATAAATGTGATGGGCCAAATGCGTCACATTTTCTCTGTAGGGCTTTGACGCTGAGATAATATTAAGTAGGGTACATTTGGGTAGTCCACTCATTACAAGTCTCTCAGGCAGTTCATTATTTTCTATCTTGACATTGTGTACTTTCAACTGACCTAGTAACTTACTAGTATTGCTCTGCAGTACAGCTGCAATTGCGCCGTCAATGCGTGTGCACTTCTGAGCAAAAGATGTTGGAAGAAGGGCGATATCAAATTTCAGAAGAAATAAAATAATGAATAAATAAATTACAGTTGAAATTGCTTGAGGAAATAAGGACTCGGGGAGAGGGATGACAGGGCTGGATAAGAGATCCGATCACCGGATCATGGAAATTACCTCTTACCAAAAGTCGGGGCCGAGGAAGACCAATACACACAAAACTGGAAACTCCCAATGTAACGTCGTGTCACTACTTTTGGGCAATAATCGTGAACTAAATATTTTCACATCTTTTTGACACGACAAGCTGATTCAGTATCTATTATAGTTATGATAATAAATGGACGAATGATTATGCCAGCATAATAAAAAATGCCTTTGTAGGCTTAATACATCACACTTTCAATTAGAAGAAAAAAATTATATTGGGGCGACATCTATGAGCTCAGTCCTAGCAGACAGCGCACTTTGGGGCATCTGACGAAAAATGGAGCTTGTTTGAAATGATGCTACGATCGAAAATGCAAATTTACATTATTGAAATTACAGATTACATTTATTCTGAATGCATTTATGGTCTCTGTTTATTTGTAACCACTCATTAAGCTTATCATCAACTCGAATCTTATAATCAGATTTATATCTAATTAATCAACTTCGGAGCTAGACTTCGACGCTAGCGTTTAGCTCAGCAAAGCTTACAACTAGGTTAAAAGACAATACCTGAAACATGATTAGAAGTCTTTTAAGCATTTGTTGTGGGAACTAATCATGAGTCTGTTTCACTTCAACAATACAAGTATCAAAGATTAGTTAATAAACGAAAAAATGGGTGGAAACTCAGAGAGACTGTAAGTTTATTCCCAAATCTGGCAATATATATGAACCTCGGTGATAAATTAATCTTACGCACTGGTCAATAGATGTACAATGTAAGCGAATGATTGAAGGTATTCACTCATGTTGTCCAACTCGGATCAGAATGTCAGTAAGTAATTCAAGAAGAGTCATCCAAACACTATAACTAAGTTTAATTTTTTAGAATATTTTTATGACAGAAATAACTGCTTAAGATCATCTTATCAACAGTGCACAGAATGGTAGTAAGTAATTCAAGAAGAGTCGTTTAAAACGTAGAACTAGTGTTGATCTTGTAGAATATGGTATCCATCAATGAGGTCGCTCATAAAAATCGCGCTTCATAAGGTCGCGCACATAAGGTCGCAACAGAAAAGATTGCGGACTAAAAAGATCGCAGCACAGTTGATCGCCAAACCAATGAGTGAATTAAGTGTTTCATTTGATGTTCATGATATAAAGCCAATAGTTTTTGGGTAATCATAGGTTTTAGCGCTATTAATTATTATTCCATATCGCCTTCTTAGGTTTAACGTAATTAACTATTCCATTTCGTCTTCTTAGGTTTTACGTAATTACTTATAAACGCTAATGATGAACAGTTTCCCATTGAACACACATTTTATAGTACGTTCTATTCAAGCAGGAATCTCATCATCAATCCAGGTTCTAGTCATATGCAATTATTTTTATCAGACCAGCTTCCATTGGAACGGTATTTTTCTCATCAACGATTTTTCGCATTTTTATAACTATTTTCAAACAGACTAAGAGGAAATACGCCTAATTAAAGTATACGCTAAAACCTAAGAGGATGAAAATGGAAATAATAAATTAGGGTTATGCTAAAACCTAAGTCAAATTTTTCTGTTGGGGTGCACACAAATATTTTTTTAAGTTTAGGGATAGTTTACAAAAAAGAAGGTTGGCGGATTCCACTTGGTTTATTTCTAGGGAAAAACATGAAGGCGTTGTTATTGTTTTTATAAATAAAACAATTCTAACATTCTGCTTTCATACAAATTCATACTATTTTCAAACTTTGCCTCAATTAAAGAATTTATTTGCGACCGTCGATGCTATTCGCATAATTAACAAGCTAAATTATTGTACATGAAGACATCATTATGAGACGCGATCTAAATAGTCCGCGATCTCATTAATCTGTGATCTTTTGTGTTGTGATCTTTTAATGCACGATCTTTTGTGCGCGACCTTGTTGACGTAAACCGCTGAATATTTTATGAGAGAAATAACTCTTTAGGATACGAAGAAGGTCTGATCACCAGTCTACAGCTGTCATAGCAAAACATTATAACAAGTAGTCATTGCTTGAGGCGACTAAATGCCGAACACAAACGACGCACTCCTAACAGATTCTACGAACTAGAAGCCTACGATGACACGAACAAAGTACGATCGTAAGAGGTCAGTCACTTATAAAGTTACGAACGATACAGCGTTATCTACATTCTGGAGACTTAGAATAATTCATGAACTCCACGGACTCCACCAATAATTGAGAAATAACTTCACTAGATTCACGAGTCACACGTTTCTTAATCATATCCCTTCACTCAGTTATTTTGCCCTAAACTTTTCGTCTTCAAAGACAAATAAATGAAAATCGCGTTTGTTTTATTACAACTTTTGCTTCCTTAGTACAGGCACACGCTTGATTATAAATTCTATATATAATTATATATAGTGTAATACCTTATAATAAGTTCAGTTGAATTGCGTATGTAAATATGATCCTATGCTGCACTTATGTTATTGCCTGTATATATGTAATGCGCATCGGCTTTACTCGCATGTAAGTTTCACTTATTACATATACAGATACGAAAAGTGTATGTATTAGTTACTGCGATTGACCGCAAATGAATTGTCTTGTAGCCTAGGAGTTGTTGATTCGCATACAAGGCGAACAGAAGAGGAGATGGATGATGAGGTTGAGTGACTGTGAGGTGTACTTCCGCGGATTGTTTGATGGTGACTAACTGCTCTTGGCTTTTCCAGTTTTCCAGTTTTCCAGCGCAGTCCTCCTCCATCTGGTGATGACGGTGTTGGTGGTGGTTAGATCACCTCCAATGTGCTTCCATTAGTTCGAGTTTCATTGACGACGATCGTTTCCTTGTGCGTGTCTCTCCAGGGCATGATGAGCTTCTTAAAACGCTGTAAACATGTAACAACACCCGCTAATAACACCCCTAACAACACCCCCAACAACATCCCTAACAACACTGCTAACAACACCCGGTGGTATTCTTGAACGTCTTTCGGATTGATCATTCTTTGTATTTCTGTCTTGGATTTGTCTCGTGCATACACTATCTCTGTGCAACTGGCTGTCGCATGTGTAGTCCCAAGTCCTTTGTATTTGCGGATATGCCTTTCCGATAGTTTTTGAAGTAGTAGAAAAGCAGGTATACAAAGGACAAAAAGACGGAAGTATTATAAGGATGAGAGGGCATCATCCAATAATTATGCATAGGCCTACGGGCGAAAGGAAGAACGGAATTCCTTTGGAAGGATGGTATGAACTGCGATGCGTCTACATAGTACCTGACTGAGAGTCCCAGGTGTGACGATGAGACCAACAACTGCTAGAACTGGCATGCAGAGTATTGAAGAGAGGGCAACGCCCCAACCGATGAGATTTGCCCAGACCGGATACTCGTAGGTGTCATATTTCAGAGGCTCATACCAGACGAATCCAAACACGATGATACACTGCGTTCAAAGAACAAAACATCGACATGAGTTTCCGTCGATGCATCCCAAGTCAAGGTCACACGAATCCAAAATAACATTGCTTTTATAGTCTACACGTTTTTGTCCTTTGGTCGTCAACAACAACAAAAATAGCCAAAGTTGTATCCATCTACAAAAAAGGAGAAAAAGACAACATAGCTAACTACCGGCCTATCTCCATCCTACCTTACTTTGCAAAATTTTAAGAAAAGCTTATGTCCGATCGACTCTCAAATTATGTTAAAAAGACATCTGTTATATACCAATCCCAAGATGGATCCCAATCAGGGCACTCCCCTTATATGGCACTATTAGAAATGCAGGATAAAATATTGAATGCCATTGAAAAGGACCAATACTCTGTGGGTCTTTTTGACCTTGCAAAAGCATTTGACACGGTAAATCACAGCATCCTACTAAAAAATTGGAAAATTATGGTTAAAGGGGGAACAACTAAAATGGTTTTATAGTTACCTTGATAATCGTACACAGAGAGTAATGTGTAATGATGCGCTATAGGAGGTGAATCTGATTAAATTTCGAGTTCCACAGGACTCCAATCTTGGACCTTTATTATTCCTTCTGTATATTAATGATCTGGCTACTGTCTCAGCAACATTAATCTTTATTTTATTTGCCGATGATACTAATGTATTTTATTCGCATAGTTCCTGGCAAACTTTGGTAAGGGTTATTAATGCGGAGTTAGCTGATGTTGCTATATGGTTTTGTGCTAATAGACTTTCTCTTAATCTAGATAAAACTAATTTCATTTTGTTTAAGTCACATAGGAAAATTAGTCCTAAGAATAATCTAAGTTTGCTCATAAATGATATTCCTATAAATCAGGTAGAGTCCACTAAGTTTCTTATGGTCTATGTTGACCAGCATTTAACCTGGAAAGATCACATTAACCACATTTCTTCAAAAATCGCAAAGAACGTTGGCATCTTGGCCAGAACTTCTTATGTACTCCCTAAGTCAATTAGAATAAAATTGTATTATACCCTTGTCTACCCATACTTGACCTTTTGCAATATGATATGGGCATCCACATATGAATCTAGGCTCAGAAAACTAGTGTTACTACCAAACAGAGTGGTAAGAATAACAGAAGGTGCTCGTAGATGCACTCATACGGGGGCATACTACAAGGAGCACAAGCTATTGAAAATTAGTCAAATTACGGTCCTCCAAATGTCTGAGTTCATGTACCGATACGAACACGGCTTACTCCCTGCTATCTTTATAGGATATTTTTCCACTGGATTTGACACCCACTCCCACAATACTAGAAATATAACAGCTTATCGCCCCATAAAAGCTCGAACCAATGCACGCAGGTATACTATAAAATTTTCTGGACCCTCATCATGGAATAACATCCCATTGTAAAATCGCCTGTCATATAATATTATAGCTTTCAAAAATAAGTTACGAGCCTTCCTCATCCATTCATTAATGCACTAAATCATTAAATACAGTAAATCCCAATTAATTACCAATCACTACTATACATTAAACTATATGTTGTTTTAATGGTGCATATGACTGCATTTAGTTAGGCGTTTTTTTCTCATTTGGTGTTTTGTTGCGTTTTAGGATTAATTTGCAATAAAGATAATTTGCCATTTAATAGTGTGATATAGTTGCTACAAGGGGGTCCCTATTTAGCGGGATTCGCATCCCTTCTGGGGGCTCCCATTGTAGCCAATAAAAATTTGCTTGTGCATATTGTGAGATGTACTCTGTTTTGTTGTTGGTTACAGTAAAGCACTTTTTGATTTGATCAACAATATTCCGAAAGGAAAAATCTAATCAGTTCATGCGTTCAACTTATAAGTAGATGAAATCTGAAATGCTCCTTAAATAAAATCAGAATTATGAACTTGAAATGTGTGTAAAATTTCCTAAGCAGACCAAATTTACTGAAATGCGGCAAATGCCATTCATATTAAGATAAACATTCTACAACATATATATATATATATATAGTGAAAAGCTAAAGATTACTACGGCCAGGACACACAATATACTTTTTTCTGTGCATCTATAAGTCATCATCGAGCTACACCTAATCACAGGAGCCCCAGCTTGCTCACGAGTAAGCTGGAGCTCCTTGTCGTATCAGAGATCGATATCCAGGGGACGTCTGAGTCCGGTTGCCAGATTGACCAAACTCGGACATCCACAGAACATTAATCTCTGACTTGATGCATCGGTCGTGAATAAGTTGGTGTTCGGCGCGTAGCTCTGGAGTTGCGTTTTTGAAATAAATTTGGAGTTTCTGATAACGAAAATTTTAGAATGAAACTATAAATATAGCTCGGCTAATCATTATTATAGGCAGAGCACAACGCTTAGAACGAAGCTTATAAAGCATTCTCATCGGCGCCAAAGGCCATTGACGCCAAACTAAGTCGTTGTAGAAATCTTGGATTCCAATCCAATTGTAGCATATTCCTGTCACGCAATCGACATCATTCTTAGGTCAACATCAACCCCCACACGGAGAGGTAAAAATGCAACTTTCAGTAGATTATTAAGCGCCACTATCTAGAAAGAAGTCAGCATTCAACGGATGGATTTCTTCAACAAGTTTCGTTATTAATCACCCGGCTTTTCATCCATATTATGTTTTCCTAAATCCCATCTCGTATCCACTTACCCTCTGGCTTCCAATCTCCATTGTGGCATTGTGTTATTGAACTTGCCCTTTAGCGGTTGCCACCTTGTCTCGATTATCTGCTGGCAACCGCTCTTAGTTCTTCGATTGCTATCTCAGGAAAACCTCTATGACAAGTCATGACGTAAGGATCGCGAATAAGCTAGTTCCGCGTGCGAAAATGATCACGATTACTATTACTATTTTTATTACGCTTCATAATTATTCCTAGAATTGGTCTGGTATAACGCCATTTTGAGGCTTCCAGAATTCAACTAGAGTCTTTTATCAATTTTGCCAAAAGTCCTTGAGCTCATTTCTTTTATCTAGGTATGATTCGTGATATTTAGCTCCAAAGCGAACATACCAATATGAAGATGGGAGCAATGAACTTCCAACAGATTCTCCAGTAGATTCCAGGACGAAATCCAAGCATTGCGCTGATGTCCTCTGCAAACCGATCGACGCCTAAAGTTGAACAGGACCTCTCCAGTTAAACCGGACAATTTCAGGAAGCTCAGACACGAATGCTGCTCACACGAGTTATAACAATCTACTAGACATCCGAAATGATTGGAGCAATATTAACTACCAGGTTATTATTGCCCGTCCTTAAGCCGTTTAAAAATGCTGAGATGTGTTTTCCTATTAATATAATTTTATATCACCAAGCGGACCAAAGTAAAGCGCTGCATGGAGTTGTTCTATCTGCTTGGGTATTATCTAAATAATTAATTTCACTCACATTGGGAAAACACCTTCAAATTGTTTTCAACTGTCTTTGGACGGACAGCAGCCTAACTATGTAAATAAAATCCACGTGTGGCCATGTTACTAGAGCGTAGTGCAATAACAGCGCCACCTATTGAAATGGAATGAATTAGTTCTTAGGGTGACAAAACGTTGAATTCATGACTTCATGATATTCTGTTCGTATAAATACATAATGTATGTATATATATATTATTAAGTGCATTGATGTATGCATGTATGTATCCACAGGGTGGGTCAGCATAAATGGTCCGACTTTGCAAATAACACTGCCTATATTTGGAAATCATTTATACTTAATGCATCAAAGTAAAGGTATTTTTCTCTAGTATTAGCTTAGAAAAAGTTGAACTGGTACCAACTTTGATTTTAAGAAATGTTTGTAACAGCACGAGCTACCCTATTTTGTTGTCATCAGTGACGCAAAATGGCGCCGTTTACAGACGATGATCGAGTCTTCATCAGAATTTTGCAACCTGACAAGGGATTTAATTCATTTCAACTAATTAAAAGAGTTTCCGAACAGAAGCTGGAATAAACTACCCTAAATCCTATGATACGAAAAATTTATGAAACAGGAGCTTCAAATCACAAACCACGCAAATCGGTAAGCACGATGCGCACACCCGCTAACATTGCTCGCGTGTCCGAGATAATCTGCAGTCAAAACGATGACCTGAGTACAAGTAAATCTCCCAGGAAAACTCAGCGTGAAACAGGTCTTTTGAGAAGCATCGTAAGACGAATTGCAAAGTATGCCCTGTATTTAAAAATATTTCGTCGACGTGAAGTTCAAGAACTCTCCTAGTCTGACGCAAAAAATGATTGGAAGCATGCAAGCGTCTGAAGCAGCGAACTACTGTTGATAAAATTCAACGGAAATGATTTAGTGATGAGAAAATATTCACGGTACAGACCCCAAAAACACCTATAACGGTCGTGTCTAAGCTCATATTAGGAAAATACGAGATGTAGGCCTAACACCTGGACGGCACCATTTTGCGTCACAAATGACAATAAAGTATGGTAGCTCGTACTGTTCCAAATATTTACTTAAAATTACAATTAGTAACAGTTCAACTTTTTCCATGCTAATTCTAGAATGAAATATCTTTAATTTAACATATTAGATATAGATAACTTCCAATTATTGGCGGAATTATTTGCAAGCAAAGTAAACCATTTACGCTCGCCCCCTCTGTACATATATATTTATGTCTGCATGTATATTGATGATGAACACACTGATGGTAATGACGATGATGATGCTGATGACGAAGATGGTCATGATAATAACGATGATGATGATGATAATGCTGATGATGATGCTGATGATGATAATGATGATGATAATGATAATAATAATAACAATGACGATAATGGCGACGGTAATGATGACGATGCTGATGAGTAGACTGGATAGAGACCGTATAGCCAAGAGATGGCGAGCGTTTCGAAGAAGACAGCAAACAGAATGGAATATCCGGCAGCATACTTGTCCATCAGAGTCACAATGTACACGCCTCCCTGTTTAGGCAAGAGGTCAGAGATCGATTGGTCAATGGGTCAACTCAACCAGAACAACACTTCAACAACAATGTCGTACATATATTTTCCTTTCATTGTTTTACCTTTCTTTCCATTGTTTTTTCTTCCCTTCCATAGTTTTACTTGTCTTTCCCTTCCGTTGTTTTGCCTTTCGTCCCTTCCATGTTTTACCTTTCCTTTCCTTCCATTGTTTTACCTGTCTTTTTCTATTTTCTATCATTCCATTCCTTCCATTGTTTTACTTTCCCTTCCTTTCCATTGTTTATCTTTCCTTCTCTCTAATTGTTTTACCTTTCCTTTCCTTTCCCTTCCATTCCACACCATGCCTGGTTACTAAACAAGCGGCAATGAAGTATGTTGCATCTACGGGAGTGCTGCTCTAGCTGCTTCGACTGTTTCTTTGCTTCTGCCTCTGCTTCTTCTAAGTAGTATAGTTAAACGTTATCATGCACTACAGCTACCATGTGCTGACCCCTCCCAGTTATAAGTCTACATGGAACCGGATATGACCCACAATCTCACATTGGAACCCCATAGAACCATAGGATCCCGCGTAATGCACATGGAAATGCTGGGATTGGACTAACCTGTGAACAGCTGGGGAGGCCAATTATGAAGTAGAAAGTGAATAAGCAGGCGATAAATATCTCTCTATGATTGCGGACGATCGGAAATTCATCGCTTAAGGCAGTTATAATGGCTTCCGAACCACCAAACTACAAAGCAATCAGCAATAATTACAATGAGTCAATGACAATGCATTCTGATTAACACAACAAAACACCTACGTAGCGTTCTTCAATCACAATGTTTTCATTGCAGTTTTAAGACATTTCGCGAGCTGGATAGTTGGAAATGGATTGAAGTTTAAATTAATAAAAACGATTCCACTTTATGCTTGTTCATTTAAAAAAAATCAAGTTAAGAAAGAGCGCAAATTATTTTACGCAAATCATTGGTTCAAAGTAGCTTCTATGGTCCGAGTTGGTCAAAATGACATGCTGAACTGACCAATCAAAATGATGCTAAAACGATGGCTAATGCAATCATGGTTAAAACAAGATAAGGAAAACACTATTGATACAAATCCACAGCACTGAATAAATGGCAAAGGACTTACTGAACTGTCCAATCCGAGAGTGATTAGCATGAGGAAGAAGATGAGAGACCAGAACGTAGAGAATGGAAGTGTTGCAATTGCTTCTGGATAAACGACGAACACCAGACCAGGACCTAAGAAACAAAGCAGCTCTGTCATCGAGGCTCTAAGGCCCGCATGTGGGTATACATCCCTTAAATGACGTGGCATCCAAACAAACAAGCAGGGACTGGCGAGGTTTCTCTTTCGATCAATAAACTGAAAATTTAGCAGGGTCAAGGCCACGGAAAAACGTGTGCAATGATAATTTCGCTGTCTTAACCATTAAACCATTAACCATAATTGTCTGTGAGGAAGGCAACGGGAAACCACCTCACTCATCTCATTCCCCAGGGGCGTAAAGCCAAGGACCTGCCTTCGGGCAGAGCACTCATCATCATCATCATCATCATCATATTGTGTATTCGGTTATCTACCTGTCTAATTCCGAACAATTGTAAAGCACCACAATCTAGTGCAGACTGTCTCAATGTAACGCTTCTAATGACACGCGAACAGTGAGGACTATCGAAAATATTTTCTTAGCAGCCTCAACGGATCTTAGACCTGGCACTGGTCTGATAAAGCCTATTGTGTCGTAATGTTGTAAGAATTCATCCATTCTTCACTTTAACATAGTCCTAGAAAAGTAATTCATATAGCTCATTTCGCTTGAGATTTGAACTCAATTGAATTTGTCCCTAAAATTGTTTCCGTGGGTAGCTATATCGCGAGTGCTCCGTTGCTCCGAGTGACGCCGTTCCCGACGTTGAACCGCTTAATAGTGACCTTTGAGAACCGATCGTAGATAAGTAACTGTAACTGTAAACTGTAACTAGTAATGTCAATGTGCATATTTTTTTATGGCGACCGTTCATATTTCTCGTAATTTAATTTTAATTTTAATGAATTGACCTAGTCCGGGTGAAATATTTCACTAACGCTGCCACTTGGAAGGGTGTCAGTGTCACACCATTTAGGGCATCTGTGTCAGTATTAATTGAGCAGACGTCGACAACGTATGACATACTTTACTCGGACTCTGCATAGTTATACAATCAGTTGAATGTCCCGTTAGAAACCGAGCCAAATATGAAACAAATGCCAGTCATATATTCTAATTTCAACCAGCTAATAGATACAGGTCTCGTGTTACGTCTGAGTTACAAATTACAATTGATATATGTCAGAATCAAAGGATATTTTATTCACCATATATATAGTTCAGTGCGTCAGAATCTCTAATGTTACTCATACAATTAATGGAAAGGCAAACTATTTTAAATACCGTCGCATAGGTCGTTACCTTCAGTGGCGACCTTGTCGATTGGTTTTCCGGATCTTTTCGACATGTATCCGAGGACTGAGAAGATGACAAACCCGGCCCAGAAACTGGTCATGCAATTGATTGTGCTGGTCGCCAGTGCATCCCTGACAACATAATATACACCAACAACTGTGCCAATAATTACTTATATGAACAGAACAAACCCAATCCCTGAAAACGTGTAGGGCGTATACCTCAGCCTGACTGTCCAGCAGAACGAAAAGAACGCTTTTGTTGATAAAAGACGAGTGATTATAAACCATGGGAGTATTAAGAAGTTTCAGTTCAACCCCACCCAAAATAAATTATTACCCAATTTCTAAGAATTTTCTACTCGACGACCATATCCAATGGAGGCCCCCGAAATTGTTTACCCTGAAATTATTTATGTTTTAATTATCTTCGTTAATTAGGTCAAACTGACAACTATATATATATTATATATATGCATATTTATAAATGCTGCATGATTACAAGTCATAGTATGAATGGATGACCACAACTCACATGTTATTCCAGGAGTCGAAATGAACTACAATCTATTTAATATATATACATATATATATATAATAATATCGCCAACTATAGACCAATTTCTATTTTACCCGACTTCTCTAAATTATTTAAATCTAAATTATTTAATCTAATTATATAAGTTATGTATGTGCGCCTTTATGACTACATAAAAACAGGCATTCTTCACCCATTACAACATGGTTTTCAACCGGGCCATTCCACTTGAATGTCACTCCTTAACGTGCAGGATAGTATATCGGCCTCAATAGATCGTAATGAATATTCTCTAGGCATATTAATTAATATTGCGAAAGCTTTTGACACCGTAAGTCACGATATATTACTCATTAAGTTAGAAAACCTTGGTATCCGTGGCATAGCTCTTAATTGGTTCAAAAGTTACCTTACCCATCGGTACCAACAGGTAAAATGTAATGGTTTTATATCTTCTCTCAGTTTACTAAAATATGGAGTTCCACAAGGCTCGATCTTGGGGCCAATACTTTTTTAAATTTTTATTAATGATCTGCCTAATGTCTCTTCCGTGCTCCAGTTCTTGCTTTTTGCTGACGACACAAACATCTTTGCTTCCCATAAATCATACGAAAAATTAGTTGAAATAGTGAACCGGGAGCTGGAGCATGTTAGTGACTGGTTCAGGTCAAATAGGCTGTCCTTGAATGTCACTAAGACAACCTGCATTTTATTTAGCTCCCATCGCAAACAGATGCCTAAAATCCAAGGAAAGCTTTACTTAAATAACATACCAATACCGAAAGTAATAACAACCAAGTTTCTGGGTGTTCAAATTGATCAACATCTCACATGGAATGATCATATACGACATATATCAATTAAAATGGCTAAAAATTTAGGAATAACGGCTAGAGTTATGCACCTATTGCCACCCAGTATACGAATTAGCTTATACTACACTATGATCCACCCTTATTTATCGTACTGCAACATCATCTGGGCTTCAAATTATCCCTCAAGATTAAAACACCTTGGTATTTTGCAGAAGAGAGCTCTCCGCATGATAAATGGCAGTCACTTTCTCGCTTCATCCCAACCCATCTATAAAGAACTTGGGATTTTGACTATTGAACAGCTGACCAAGTACCAAACTCTTCAATTCATGTATAAATACACACACAGTCAACTACCCCCTATGTTCAGTAACTACTTCTCCTCCCTATCTGTTTTAAACCCATAAAATGTACGAACCTCCGCCAACTACAGACCTGTATTTTGTAGAATCAATACACGAATGTTTTCAATTAGATACTTTGGCCCAAAAGCTTGGAACAGCCTACCAGAGGAGATACGCTCCCAAAAAAGTTTCCATACACTTAAAAAAAAGAATACGCGAATATTTGGTTATCTGATAATTTCCGGTCATGTGTACACTTATATGCACAGACTTATCGTCATTATCGTCATCAAGCACTTAGTTAACTAGTTAAGAATTTTTTCTTATTCATGTTTCATCTACATACCAGCTGCCGTGATTACTAATAACATTAGGGTGATCCGACTACGGGACTTGTGTCCTTTTTGGGTTTTTTCCTTATTGGCTCCGTTCCTGAATAATTTGATTTGACTTATGTCTGTTTTGCTTTACTTGTTGGGTCAATAAAAAAACAGTTGTTAATGTTAATGTTAATGTTAATAATTTATAGGCTTATAATACATATTAAAATAGGTTTCGGTGGCTCTTCACAAACACTACACATTAGAAATTGTCTATTAACGTGACGTGATTCGAATACGCTGAACACAGTCAGAGGAGAGTTTCTAATCCCCGTCAGAATAGAACTTTGGTTCGAGATTTTTTAATCCATCTGCAACCCTACACCAATGATCCCCTACTTAGGCCCCCGTGAAATTTGAGAAAAGTTTTCGTAAATTATGCGAAAAATCGCATAATCGCATAAACTACGGGTTCTAGTCATGACTTTTAGATGTGGTCTTGATTTAACTATCATCGCATTCAGATCGGACCTGCGCGCAAAAGTGTGAACCATTTATAAAATGTTGCACGCAATAAATTTCTTGCGGTTACTATCTCCAAACATTTAGAGGGAACATTGCCCTACACTATCGTTGGAAAGATGAGACGGCGAGGGAGAGAATTTTGCCATCTGCCCTCAGATGCCGAGGCTATGAAAATGAAGTCGCTAGCACTCGGTACCCATGACTATCTCAGGGCTATGGTTTAGAAACTGGTCTTCTTCTCATTCTTAGTAATTTATTTATTTTTGAAGCAGTACATCTGCTTTAGCGTTCTATAGATGCTATGAATGTATCTGGACACTTTATGTAGCGCCTTTATCGAAGCAATTGGCAAATGTCTCCTACTGAGTTAAGTGATCTTTTGGTCCTATTGATTTCAATTCGCTTTTGATTCATTCTGCCATAATTAAGTGATTCGCACTTAGCCATCGTCGCTCTCTCCATTTATCAACTGATCAATAGATTAAGTCAAAATAGGATGAAAGTTAAATGAATGGGGAGCAGACGAATTAATATCCAGAGCCCACTCTGCCCACTCTGCCTCTGTAACTTTAAAAGTATGTCTGTCTATATCTCCAAACATACGTCTGAGTCTGTCTGCGTTTTGCTCCATATCGCAAGCATACATTCTGCTTCTTGTATCCTCTTTTCTGCATCATCCCTCCCTCCCCTCCTCCATCTCCATCCATTCATCCATCAATCCGTCCGTCCGTTCATCCGTCTATCTATCTGTCTGTCTGTCTGTTTATCTATCTGTCTACCTACCTACCTATCTATCTCTCTATCCATCCATCCATCCATCCATCCATCCACCTACCTACCTACCTATCTATCTATCTATCTATCTATCCATCCATCCATCCATCCATCCATCCACCTACCTACCTACCTATCTATCTATCTATCTATTTATCCATCCATCCATCCATCCATCTATCCATCCACCTACCTACCTACCTACCTATCTATCTATCTATCTATCTATCCATCCATCCATCCATCCATCCATCCACCTACCTACCTACCTACCTATCTATCTATCTATCTATCCATCCATCCATCCATCCATCCACCTACCTACCTACCTACCTACCTACCTACCTATCTATCTATCTATATATGAATATATCATATATCTATCTATCTATCCATATCTATCTATCTATCCATCTATACATGAATATATTATATCTATCTATCTATCTATCTATCTATCTATCTATACACTCACAATTCGTTTTAGAGAATCCCTATTATAAAAACCGACTATCAAGTTGTTTCCTGCAGTAGCAATCTTGTTGGTTGGTATTCCTAATCTCTCCTTCTCTTTAACCTGTATCTCCACAGAGATGTCCACGGGTCCAATTTTCATGACCCGACCCATCAAAAATGGATCCGTCACTCGACCCGACTTGTGAAGCCAAATATCTGACCCGACCCCTGACGTGCATAAACCGAACCAATCCGATTCGACCCGACCGGCCTTTAGTGTTAATCTTACTAATATTATTTATCGTCAAATTCCAATGACGTAAAATACGCAACACTTTCAAATATGATAATAATATTGAATAGTGAGAACGTATCAGGGAAGATACCCTTCGCTAATTCCATTTATTTTGACCTAAACTTACTTTCTCCGTAAATATATGCAAAGGACTTCCGGATATTATTAGGTACGCATGTCCCAGTGTTGCATCCTCAGATAACTCACACGATTGTAATCTATACTTTGACCTTTTGTTAATTTTTACATTCATGAGAAATTATTCCAAACAACAGCCTGAGCCGGGTTCGGTGTTAAAAAGAACAAATCCGGTGTTGCATTAAGTTTTCGCCCTGATTCCTTGGCAATATTTAGTTTGTTTGATTGTAACTGATTTACACCAGGATTCGATGTGAACCGCGGTTCTCTAACGCGATGCTGACTTATGTGAGAGATTTTAATCTCAGGCTTGTTCGGTCCTTGAACAGGAGAATCGGGCGCTTAAAAGGCGCCCAATTATTTGTCTCAGAAGTCAATCAGGTCCAATCGGCTTTGCGATAGCCTTGGGGCATCTTCTGATGTTCTTTCCTCATTCAGGTGCCTTGAAGATCTCTTGCCAATAAACGTATGCACAGAACATGTCGTAACGAATCATTACGAAAAGCACAGAGTTGAAAATTAAGCTCTGCAAGAAAACTGTTGGGACCCGACCCAAGCCGACCCACCAGGATCTCGACCCGAACCGACTCGACCCGCCTAATCTACAGATATTTGAGACCCGACCCGACTCGGCCAGCCTCGCGGGTCCGCCCGACCCGTGAACAACTCTGCATCTCCATCTCCACCTTCTCTGCCTTCTACAGCGTATCCTCTCCTCCACCACCACCTTTTCCCTCACCTCTGTCTCTTCTCTCTCGTGTCTATCTATCTCTCTTCTGCGTCTCCCTCCTTCTTCTCCTCTCGTTCTCCTTCTCGCCCTCTCCTCTTCCTCCTCTTTCTCCGTCTCCTTTTGAAACCCCTCGTCTGCCTTCCTTTCTTCCAACCGGAAGTATGCCCAGTGATTTGTCGATCGATCGTCGATCGCTGACACCAGATCTCCATTTCGGCTTTTTATATGGACAGAGAGAGAGAGTGCCTCGATGCGACCCCAACCACCTCTCAGCACTATCCACACACACGCACGCACACACACAAACCGACACACACGCATCACAGGCGCCAGATAATGCACTTGATACACGGTCGGGTCAACTGGACGCTGCCCTGGCGATTACGTCGCTGGAGGCAAGGACTCTGAGCCGCAAGAAAGTCGCTAAGTAAGTTCTGCTGTCAGGCCAACAATTCAGCGCTTGAGAGACGCTGCTTTCTATGGAACCAATTTGAATGGAGTCATTGACAGTCACCTACTCACACAAGTACTAACAGAATCCCTTTCATTGACACACTTACTCATCCAATCACACAAGGCTTCAACTCAGTCGATCATTCGGTGCGTTCATGTTGTTGGCTCCCATTATCATCACGCCTCATGCCTAGGGTAGGTAGGTAGGTAGGTAGGTAGTTGCAGTTTAACGACACTGTGTGATAACATAGACTATTTGCGTCGCCCTCCTTCATTATCCAGGCTTGCGACTGGCACTGGCAGAGCGCAACCAACGGAAGAGTTCACACGTTTTATAGTTCTTTTCAGCTGTGGTTGGGTCGGGAGCGCTTCTGAGTAGCAACCTTAAAGGGGCGCTATATTATTTCTCGTAATGAATGAATGAATAAATGAATTGGTTATGAATTATTAATTAATTAATTGAATAATTAATTAATTAATGTCACGCTTTAATTCGTTTTATCAGATGACCACTGACCATTACATTAGTTGACCATTCACTCGTCAATGCACTGTTCAATGGACTGTCAGATAAAGTGACAGTTTCACCCAACACCAACAAACCTTTATTAAAATACAATTAAAGTTAAAGACGTTATTATAACTGATGTAAATCGTGCTATTCTTGTGGCGTGCCTTACCAGTAGACATTGTTGTGAAACTTATTGTAGCTGGCAAATGCCAGAAGAACTCCAAATCCAGGTCCAAGAGAGAAGTAGACTTGCGTCGCCGCGTCCACCCACACCTAAGGAGAAAAATTATGAATCGCTAGATCAAGTCATGCGTAAGGCAGAAGTTCAGTGTATAGCCCTAGGTAGCAGCTGATGTAAACGCTGCTACCTATGGCATTAAAGGCTGACTGGATAGATACAGCCAATGGGTGAATGAAGAGATAAAAGGGAGAGAAGGTTAGATTATTTGAGGACATAATAATTTTGGATGGAAAGTAGCAATGTCATAAATTTTATGAATTGGGTGAGATTTACGATTAAGAATCGAGGAAGGCTGTTTGAGTTGAAGGCACAGCGGACAGTAAAAGCCTATAGATGGTCAATCTTGGCACTCGACACAGTTAGTCCTAAAGGATTTCAAAGCAAACTTCAGAGGTTCCTAACTCAAAATCTACCTACTCCATTGTCTGACTTACTCCTGAGTCGGTCAATTTACTGAAATCCGGAGTGAGATAATATCGAATTCCGTCGGCCGCTCCATGCAGTGTTACGCCGCGAATCAAGAGAATAGTAAGAACGACGTAAGGAAACAGCGCAGTGAACCAAACGACCTACAAAAAAAACAAACAGCCATCTACATTTCGAAGAAGAAAAGTCACAGAAAAGAAGACAATGCAACATTAATCAACACTATATCTAGCAAACGACTACCGACCCAGGTAATAGAGCTGGACACGGCAACCGAATGACACACGTAACAGTCTTAGCCGCCTCTCCGAGTCAGCCACTGTGTGTGAACCTTAAGCAAGATCCTCAGTTCCACTTGACTCCGACATCGCTTAATGCTAGTTCATTATGCAAAGGCGCTTAATAAATGCATAATAGCGATTATTCATAGTGATAAACTACTCGTCACCAGTCGTCGCTCTACTCAGAGACTCTGAACATCCACACAACTATGCCATCCGTCAGCTGTTGATGAGAATACGTTGATTGGTTCCACGCTTGTGCGTGGGCCCACCACTGGTGACTCTTTTTACCTGTGCATAATTTGCCTAACCCATGTATCATGTTAGTTTGTAAAGATATTCACAACATATAGACCAGCGCAAATAACGCCTCTGAATAGATTTATGGAAAAGGCGCTATATCAAGCTTCAATGATTGATTGATTGAGCGATTGATTGAGCGATTGATTGATTTATTAACAAATCAATAGATGCGAATAACTAGGTTATATAAAATTAAGAAATATTAAAAAGCAAAAACATATTGCAGTTCCTTGAAAATGTCCAATCAGTACATTAGGTCGATATTAACAGAGGAAGTAATGTGCCGAAAAAATCACAGAAAGGTTTAGGATTAGGCAAACTTGACCATTTTGACAAAAAACTACGTCGAAAACAAGAACCAAGAGTGACAATAACTCGATAGTAATTTGAGGTTAATGTTGGCGATGACAAGTATTATATGAACGATTACGTCAAGCATACGGGCAAACAATGCCGTCAAGTATACGTCAAACATTAGTACAAGCGACACGGTCTAGCACAAGAACATGGGCTGGCATCTAGTATGCGTAAACGTGAAGCGTTCTATAGTATGAAAATAATCGATGCCGTCTGAAATTACCCAGACAATGATGCCTGAGATCGGAACGAGCGATAACTTCTAAGGCAAGAACAAGCAATGATAGAATGGTAATGACATGACGGGAAGTACCAGTGACGAGAAGAAGTTGTTGTTCTACCTTTCCGGAAGTGGAGATTCCTTTCCAAAGACTGAAATAGCAGATGAGGTAGACGACGAGTAGGCAGAGGGCCAGCTGCCACTTGATGTGACCCAGCTGACCTATGCCCCCCGCGTGTTGTAGCTCCAACATCCCTCGCCTACAATTGAAAAGACCCACCAACAGTGTAGCGATGTCTTTATGGACACCCAATGTTATCTTATTGGTGGAAAAGTGAGGCTATGTCATTGTGCTGTGTTAGGACATTTTAGAAATAGACTGCTAATTATATTTGTGATTTATAAGTCAGTCTTTGGCTGGTCAGTGTCGTAAGGATTCATATTTAATATATAGCCTAGATGAGGTTCAGGACAATTTCACAGTTGGAAGATATGTTATAGTGATTGACTTAGTTCAAATACGATTGCAAACTGTGATCTCCGTGAGAACTTGTCATCGTCCCTAAATGCGCTAGGGCAGTGGGCTAGGCCTATATTAAATTTCGTGACACGAACACATTGGTCAATGCATGAATAAAAGAGAACAAGCAAAGGACCGCAATCCAGAAACTGCGCACAATATTAAAATATTCCTCAAATAAATACTTAATTTAATTATCATTATTCGTCGCTTCCTCAGCGTTAATTCTGCTTCTTTTTGCTTAATACCAGAGGACAAATTCGACCGATTTACTCGAAGTACTCCAGCGCTGGTGACGTTCCTCCGATCGTTACGTTCTCCGTGACGTTACTCGTTGATGTCAGATAGGCGACAGTGGCGCCTCCAGCGGCTGCCGATGTGACATTGGTCGTTGTCCAGATGTTGGTCAGTCCGTCGAGGATGATGGTCTGGCCAGCGGAATCGTTGAAGAGGGGGGCATCCGTGCGCAGGTCTCCGTCGTAGCAGTTTGGAGTGTTCCAGGAGTTGTTGCAGGTCGTCCAGGGGAGATTCAGAGTGAACGATGCGAAGAAGTAGTAGAACGACCAGGCGATGATGACGTTGTAGAAGAAATCCGTATAAAATGCGATCAGAACTACAGCGTATCCCACTCCTATTTTCCAAGGTACAGAGTCACAACAAATACACGCAGGTATACACTTTGCGTAAATACAATGTTGCGTAAATTAACGCACCTTCCATACAAATAGGCCTATACTTACCTGTACATACATGATACAAGCATGAATGCATGCATAAATAGGCCTACATACATGTACAAACAGACAAGCAAATACACACAGAAGCGTACATATGTATGTATACATATGCACATGCATACGTGGCGCGTACATAGGCCTAATTAAACAAAAAAACAACGATTACGAAGCAGTGATATTATAGAGATTTAATACATTAATTTTGTGAAAGAAGTTGACTGAAGACCGATGAATACGTTGAATAACTGCCATATATATATAGCCTAGGTGCACGGTAAATTATAAATTATAATATAGGATTACTATTGTTAATTAGCTTCGCCTTCTTCTAAAGCGCCGAAAATATTACATAAGTCAACAACCAATCGAGTATCAAAACCAATCAGTAACTAGCTCAGTATCTAAAATATCAGTTTGATAGAATTACAGGCAACCGATAACCAAGGTTGAAATAGTTAAATCTTGGGTTTAGAAAGATTTTATATCAGCGACTGAGCGACTATGTGGAACACATAGTGGATACAAATCGAATATTCTAACATCTCTGTTCAGCAACCGAAAACTCTTTTTTGATTGCATTTATAATAGAATAACAGAGAAATCCAATCGTGTGTGGTTGGATTGTGAGATGTAAAGTTACCAGCGGAATGGTCTACTGTTAATTCGACGTCTTTGGCCGCGTTGGTGTCGGGAGCCTTTGAGTAGCCACCTTGAAGAGGCGCTATACAAAAATTCTCTTAGTGAACGAATGAACATCTATGCCTACCTCTGAAGAGGGGGCATATACGGCCCCAGCAAGTGATCGCTCCTTTCCTGTTGAACTGACCCAGAGCCAGTTCCATGTAGAACAACGGAATTCCACCCAGGATCAACATCAGCGTATAAGGAACCAGAAACGCACCTGAATATAAAAACAACCAACGTTTTCAAAGACGGGGATAATTGTTTTTAAAGGTTTCTGCATTACGGATGACCTAATTATCTTTGTCCGGTTGGCTACCGGTCAGAACTCATGTGTCCCATACCCCTTTTGTGCGAGCGGTTGCGGTTCGCAAAACGATGGTGCTCAATTTCAGACATCTGAATTTCTGGCTAAGAAGGGAACCTTAAAAGAGTGGAATCTATTCAAGCGTACAGCGGTTGTGAAGTTTCTCACCGATACTATTCACTCCAATAAACTGGCAGAGGCCAAATGGTCGCTATATAACCATAAAAGACCTGTCACTATTGGAACAGGTACTCTGACTTTACCGCTTACAAGGCCATCTTTTGTGGCTAACTCTTTTTCTCGACAAATGTTCGCTCTTGCAGAGTCTGTGTTGTCGTCAACGACTCGCTTAGAGAGCCCCTCTTCCACCGAAGATGATCAACGTTTCAACGAATTTCCTTCTTGGCCTCTGAACAGACTAAGGATAGAATCTCGATTCATTCTTAACAGCGACACTCGAATGATGGTCATACCTTGAGCATGGTTACATACACACATACGCTGCATTCGAATATTATACGCTTATATTGCAATTTTATCTTATGCTCGGTGCGTAAAAAGCGCGATTAAGCACTGCATGACCATTCATAAATTTAATGAATGATTTTCTTACTTACCAACTGACATAATGAATGAATATACGGTTTTCTGACTGACCTTCGACCTGATTCGGTCGGACTGACTGACTGACTGAATGAATTATTATCTGATTGACTTACTTTCAGACTGATTGATTGACTGAGTGAATGAACAAATTAATGTTTTTCCGACTGACTGACTTTCGTCTTGATTCGGACTAGCTTACTGAGTGAATGAATGATCTTCCGATTGACTGACTGGGTTTATCGTGCTAACCTCCTCCATTCTTGTAGCACAGATAAGGGAATCGCCAGACGTTGGCCAGATCGACTGCGAATCCGATGACCGAGAGAAGGAAGTCGACCTTCTTTGCCCAGACTTCCCTTTCGCCATCTTCTCCATCAGTCACCTCTGCCTCAGCACCACAAACAACAGCAACTACTGCATCCGTCTCATCTCCTCTGCGAGAGGAGGAAGATGAACGATTCGCCAGCTGACCATCCTCTTCGCTGTAGTCCTTACACAGGGGCTTCCCTGAACCAGACAACAGCCGCAAAAGTATAGTGACGCACATCAACACACATACACACACACACACATATATATATATACACACGCCTAATCTACGCGTAATACTGGTGCGTTGCGAATTTCACGAAACCTCAATGCACGAAAATGATTTCCACAGAATCCCAGCGACTGTTTTCAAATTTAAACAAACAATTCGTTTAAATAGATATTGAATCAAGATGCAGGCTACGCTTATTACAGTAATCTAGTACGAGCCTTGTTGTTCATAACTTCCTAGGACTAGGCTACTGGCTTGGCCCAACACCGCGCTTGCCGTCCATCTACCTGGAATTATCTTCCTCTTTCATTAAGTGCTAAACTAATGGCTGACTTCTCTGCACCGGCCTCTAACTCTTTAAAGGCGTACGATACGAGTAGAGTTTACAAAATTCTTTTTTATCTTTGTTATCAAAGCCATGTTCGCTTTAAACCGGACGCATGTGCCCTCGCACACGGATAGTGAATTAGTGGAGTCAGCGCATACAATAATTTTTCGGCCTACCATAGCCTACTCCAGAAACTTTGCTTCATTGGCTGTTACGTCCTCTTATTGATATTTAAACAAAGGACTTTCCTTAGGTTATCAAAAATTATCACTATGGACTTTTAGATTTGATCTTAATTAAAATTTAACAGTGATCGCATTCAATTCGGACCTGCGCACAATGGTCATTGGTCTTTGGACCATTATGTTGCACAAACAAATTTCTTGCCCATGCTAGCTCAACAAAATTAGAAGGAACACTGAACTCAGGAACTAAGAATAAAATGATGTGTCCATTTCTCTTGCCATATGCGAAACTTCGGAGCAAAGGCGAATCAGTTCTCACCAATCAAAGAAATAAGATACACAATTTATCAAATGGGAGGCCGCCGCGGGGAACGGACAATTGCCCCCTTTCGGACAATTGCCCCCTTTCCGGACAATTGCCCCCTCCCCGGGCAATCTCTCCCTCCCCGGACAATCTCTCCCTCCCCGGACAATTGCCCTCTCGGACAATTGCCCTACCCGACTAGGACATGTTATATGATGATAACGCATGTCTCTTTAGCTTATAACATACATTCGTCAGAGACTGATTTAACGGCAGATGAATGCGTGTCACTGACTGTTGTTGGTCTATTCAGTGTTTATGCATCTAACAAGGGAAATTCACAAGTTAACTTGTTCTTTCTTGCTTTCTTGATTTGTTGGATAGTTTACTAAATTGACACCAATGAAGCAACACAATTAAATAGATTATTGTCTCGCTTTGTATCTGGTGTGACACGATGATTAGACCTAGTTGTTTATTTTCTTGTTTTAACAGAAGTTGAATTGATGAATAATAATTTGTGCTTAAATAGAAATTGGTTTGAACTCAAATATATTTTGCTCATTATAGCAGTTAAATAAATAACTTGTCGTCATCCGTTCGTACTTTACTTGTAATCATGTTGCGGTTTGTCAGTTTGAAATTACTCTAAATATTAGTATTATCAAGTTAGATTGACGATGAATTTAATTTGCAAGTCTGCGTTTACACACATATTCAATCTTCACATAGGGGAGGGGCAACTGTCCGGGGGCAAATATCCTACGCAAAATCGATAGAGGCAATTGTCCGGAAGGGCAATCGTCCAGGAGACAAATGTCCGAGGACGGCAATTGTCCGGAGTGAATTGTCGGGAGGTAATTGTTCTACACTCGGTTGTCTCACCGTGCTTTGCCTTCCCATACCATTGGCTACATTACCCGACATTACCTTGACTTATCTACACTTAATTTACCTTGACTCGCCTATTTTGACTTACCTTACCTTTGCCTTGCCATAATGGGGGCCACTTCAAAGCAAAGCGCAGGGCATCAGTTCATACGCGAGCGCTGCCTCTTGTCGGACCGGTTGTCCACAGATATTACGTTACCTTACTGCTGGAAACTGAAGGAGCACAAGAAATGAAGTAATACATGACTGGGTATCTTAATGGGGCGCCACTACAGGTTTATATTGGTTGATTGGTTGGTTGATTGGTTGGTTGGGCAAGTGACTGACTGACTGACTGACTGACTGACTGACTGATTGATGGATGAAGTGATTGATTATTAGGTACTTTTAATCATCTTGTCAATGTCATCTGTGCTCAACCTTGCGCATTATGAGTCGTCGTACAGGTGCCAAAAAGCGTGCCATCGGTCACGTGACTCCCGCCGGTCGATAGCGTCGTCTCGCATGAGCAAACAAATTCATGGAGGATTACAGATCGGATCGGATCGATTTTATCCGAATGTGAAGCCATATGCAAATGTGGAGACGGATCGAAGGATTTCATTGAAAATCAGTGGAATGTCTTCAAGCGATCGTATACGGCACACAGCAGGTCATGCAACTCAAAGTATCCCCTCTTTATCATCCTCGGCCTCACCCTCTGTCTTGCCACCTGCCTCGCTCCAGAGGCCCACTGCCTCACCCTCTGTCTCACCCTCTGTCTCGCCATCTGCCTCGTTCCAGAGACCCACTGCCTCATCTCTGCCTCTGTCTCGCCCTCGGCCTCGCCCCAGAGGCACACTGCCTCACCTCTGCCTTACCCTCTGCCTCATTGTCTGCCTTACCCTCTGCCTTACCCTCTGCCTCACCCTCTGCCTCTCCAACGATCCTTTTAACTAACAAATAGACTGTGATCATGATTTTAGGCTACATCATCTCTGCGAGTCTCAGTTGTCCTGAAGTCTAACACGTGTAAGTAAGAGTCACTGGATAAATGAGTGGGTAATTGAATAACATGTTTGAATTCGGAGACTTCAATCATGGTGCATCTTAAATTGTTTGTTCAGTAATTTTAACAAGTGAGTATGAGCATAAGCAGGCAAGATGTAAAAAATTGCAGCGGCGAAGTCTTTGAAGGCATCTATGACATGTCGGTTGAGGAGTTGAGACAAGAAGTAGAACGCTTATACATGTAGGTCAGAAGACGAATAAGTCAAGTGACCTGCATGTTCAGAAGAATTTAACTAAGTAAGTTTTGCTTTCGAAGAATATGAAAGAAGACTGATAAATTGAAAGTAGGTCGTTGAAACTGAAAGCAGCCAGGGTGTGTGGCGCGTTGACGAATTGGTTAGAAGGGTCGACCTGTAACGCGTTTGGGGGAGGGGCGTTAAAATAAGCGTGAAGCTTCTGCGAAACGCAAAAGAAAATTAGCCTACTTCTGCGGCCGAAAGTTATTTGTGTGTGTCTAAAAACGACACTAACCCTAACCCTGACCCTAAACGACCCTCACGATGCCTAACCTAACCCTATTAAACATTGTGGACAAAATGAAAGACGTTATATGTTTGAACTGTTGCGAATATTCTTTGATTTGCGTCCATTTAGCTCAGTTGGGTTTTGTTGTTGTGTTCATCGAAAACGCAGAAGTTTTATCTGGCGGACATTGAGGGGATGGTGCAGTTACTAATGCTATGTACTTATATGGCATATATCTAATGTGTAAAAAGAGAATACATATGCACGATAGTAAACTTAGATATATGATCTTTATCTAATTAGATAACTGTGGAGCTTCATGACTTTCACGAATTTAGACATATACCTCCATTTAATTATGCCTAAAGTTGCCTGGAGTTGCGTCTGACAAATGCAGGCTAAGATAATATTGATAAGAAATAATAACAATAGCCTCAATTGGCCTATGCATACTGCAGACTCCATGAAAAATATGGTTTATAGTTACGTTATCACTGTGAATTTGAGCTGATCGCATGAGTTTTTGTTGCGTTCATCGGCACTTAGAGACTATAGTATACTTTGGTGATAATCGGCGATTTGTGTGAATGAGTCGTTCAATGAATATCCGTCTGGAGTCTCTAGATTATTACATGTATATACAGACAGGTCGAAGAAACCGTCGCGTAAACCAGTTACAGCGAATGATAATTCGATTTTCGTGAATGGCCTTCGATTGTGGTTTAACTCCAGCTCCAGAACCCACTCCACGGTATCCACCTCCCGCCGCTCCATGGACGTGGACAACGGGAAGCACCAAAAGATATC